>CM073608.1:17025000-17625000 GCA_037074985.1 Solanum bulbocastanum | reverse complement strand
TATAAGTTCCTTGTGATATCATTTGGGTTAACTAATGCCCGTGCGGCCTTCATGGACTTGATGACATGTGTGTTCAGGCCATACCTTAATTCATTTGTTGTCGTCTTTATTGATGACATACTGGTATACTCGCGGAGCTGGAGTGAACATTAGTAGCATTTGAGGATAATGCTCTAGAATTTGGGAAGCCAGCAGATTTATGCTAATTTCTCAAAGTGAGAGTTTTCGCTTGAGTCAGTAGCATTCTTGGGGCACGTGGTGTCCCATGAGGGTATTAGGGTTGATCCAACAAAGATTGAGGCTATTCGTGATAGGGTTAGGCCCACTTCTGTTATTGAGATTCCTAGCTTCATTGGGTAAGCGAGTTACTACAAACGCTTTGTTGAAGGATTTTCTATTATTGCAGCCCCTTCGACTCGGTTCACTCGCTAGGATATACCCTTCACGTGGTCAATGGAGTGTGAGAGGAGCTGTCGAAAGCTTAAGGAGTTACTTGCTATCGCTCCTATATTGACTCTTCTAGTTGAAGGTGAGGGCTTCACGGTACATTGTAATGCATTTAGTGTTTGTTTGGGTTGTGTACTGATGCAGCTAGATCGGGTTATAGCTTATGCATTAAAGCAGCTTAAGCAACATAAGTACAATTACCCCACCTATGACATGGAGTTGGCGGCGGTAGTTTTCGCGCTTAAGAGTTGGAGTCAATATATATATATATGGGGTTCATTGTGAGATCTACACTAATCACCAGAGTCTCCAATACCTTAAAAGCAAGAGGGACCATAATTCGAGAAAACATCATTGGATTGAACTCCTGAAGGACTATGACCTCTCTATTCTCTATCATCCAGGAAAGGAGAATGTAGTAGCGGATGCCTTGAGCTGGAAGGTAGGGAGTTTAGGTAGTTTAGCCTTTCTTTCTATTTCGGAGCAACCATTGGCATTTGACATCCAATCCTTAGCTAACCGGATGATCGAACTTGATATTTCAGATTCTAGGAAGGTGTTAACCTATATGGCGGTTCAGCCGTTTTTACTAGATAGGATCCATGGTTGTTAGTTCGAGGATGCGTCTTTGGTGGCATTCAGATATAGGGTGTTGGAAGGTGATGCTAGAAAGGCTATCTTAATTCGGATAGGGTTTTAAGATTTGATGGCCCGTTGTGTATTTCGAAAGCAGGGGGTCTTATTCAGCTGATCTTGAGTTAAGCCCATGATTCTAGATATTCTATCCATTCGGACATGACTAAGATGTATTGTGATTTGAGGCAGCATTATTTGTGGAGTGATGTGAGGAGAGATATTGCCGACTACGTATCTCGTTGTTTGTGCTGCCAATAGGTGAAGGCCGAGCACTTGAGGCTAGGTGGCAAGTTTCAGAGATTACCCATTTCGGAGTGGAAGTGGGAGAGTATCACTATAGACTTCATTGTAGGTTTGCCATGGACTTATAGAGGTGTTGACAGCATTGGGGTCATCAAGAATAGATTTACCAAGTCAGTACACTTTCTCCCTGTTCATACTACTTTCAGTACTGAGAGGTTGGCTCGTATCTACATTAGGGAGGTGGTCCGTCTTCATGGCAAGCTTGTTTTTATCATTTCAAACAGGGGTTCACAGTTCACTTCCATCTTTTGGAGGGCTTTTTAGGAGGATTTGGGTACCTGTGTCAACCTTAGCACAGGTTCTCACCTACATAGGGGTAGCCAGTCGGAGTGTACTATTTAGGTCCTTAAGGATATGCTGCAAGCCTGTGTTAAGGATTTTAGAGCTTGGTAGGACCAGTTTTTGCCTTTGGCAGAGTTTGCGTACAAGAACAACTACCATTCTAGTATTCAGATGGCCCCGTTCGAGGCTTATATGGTAGGTGTTCTCGCTCTCCAACTGTTTGGTTTGACTCTATAGAGCCTAGGTCGTGTGGTATAGATTTGCTTTAGAAGGCCTTGGATTAGGTATGATTAATTCAATAGAGGCTTAGAATGGCTCAAAGTATACATCAGGGTTACGCAGATCACAGGCATCGGCCGTTGAGGTTTGCAGTTGGTGATCGGGTATTTCTCCAAGTATCGCCCATGAAGAGTGTGATGAGATTCAGGATGCGGGGAAAGGTTAGCCCCTGTTATAGGCCATTTTAATATTTTGAGAGCAGTTGGTGAGGTTGCCGATGAGTTAACTTTACCTCCAGCACTATCGGCTATCCGCCTAGTTTTCATGTTTTGATGCTACGCCGGTATGTTATAGATGAGTCTCATGTTGTCTAGTAAAATTCAGTTGTGTTGGATGATCGTCTGACCTTTATAGAGGAACCGGTTGCCATTCTGGCCAGATATGTTAGACAGTTGTGGTCGAGAGCCATTCCTATTATTAAGGTTCGTTGAAGGCATCGTGTAGTCAAGGAGGCAACCTGAGAGACTGAGCAGGAGTTGTGGGAGCAGTTCCCCATCTTATTTATGTCCTCAGGTATATCCTTATCCTTTCTTTCGCAGATGAAAGTTCTTTTAGTGGTGGATGTTATAAAGACCTTCTAGGTCATTTTTGCCTTAATGTTTCCTTGTCATCGTTTAGAGGGTTCCTATAGCGACCCCAAGTAATTTATGACTTGTTGGCACTGACTGTTCGATCGCCTGATCATTTGTTTGGATTTTTTTTTAGTTTTTCGAGTTTAATGACCTTGAAGCTTGAATAACTGAGAATAGTTAAAGCGTCAGGTAAATGACCTCGAAATGGAATTCTGACAGTTCAATTAGCTTCAGAATGGCCAAAATAAGCTAGTGGCATGGTTGGCATGAGTATCGAGGCCTTCAGTGCGAGTTTGGCCTATTAGGAGTTTTAGCCTATGAAATTTTGTCGAGGTGACTTTTGTTAACATTTTTGGAAAATGCACTCGAATGAATATTTCGTCAGCACGGTTAGCCTCAGAATATCAAGGTTGGTCTATAATGACCTTTTGTTCGACTCTCGAGGCGTCCGAACTCATTCTGAGCCCCTAAGTGTATTTTGTCTAAAAATGGCCTTTAGGAGTGGAACCCACTTTTTATTGAGCTGATCTCTGATGGAAATTTTGTTAGCGCTGTTGAGTGCAGATTGTCGAATTTAGTAGGGTAGCAATTCTACTTTATCTTTATCGAGTTTTGAATGTATTCCGAGCTTGTTTAGTGACTATACAAGGTTATTTTACTAGAGTTGGTCATACTCTGCTAGATATAGTTGATTTTGATGTTATTCTAGGCATGGACTGGTTATCCCCTTACTATGCGGTCTTGGATTTCTTTGCCAAGACCGTTACTTTAGCAATGCCTGACATTCCCCAAGTGTTGTGGTAGGGTGATCATAGTCACACACTGACGGGGATCATCTATTCTATGCAGGCTAGATGGTTGGTTGCTTCTGGGTGTTTAGCTTCTTGGGCCTACGTGAGAGATGTGAGTTGGAAAGGCTGCTCAGTTCACTCAGTTCCTGTGGTTAAAGAGTTTACATATGTGTTCCTTACACACCTACCTGGCCTAACCTAGAGCGTGATATTGATTTTGCCATAGATTTGGAGACTGACACCCGTCCTATTGGAAGTTGATGCTAGACAAGGTACTTTTTATTTGGATGGGGTTTTAAGATTCGATGGCCGAGTGTGTGTTCCGAGAGCAGGGGGTCTAATTCAGCTGATCTTCAGCTAGGCCCATGATTCCAGATATTCCATCTATTCGGGCACGACTAAGATGTATTGTGATTTGAGGCAGCATTATTGGTGGAGCGATGTGAGGAGAGATAACGCCGACTACGTATCTCGTTGTTTGTGTTGCCAACAGGTGAAGGCCGAGCATTTGAGGCTTGGTGGTGAGTCCAGAGATTACCCATTCCTAAGTGGAAGTGGGAGCGTATCACTATGGACTTCATTGTGGGTTTGCTACGGACTTGTTAAGCTGTTGATAGCATTGGGTTCATCTTGGATCGATTGACCAAGTCAGCACACTTCCTCCCTGTTCATACTACTTTCAGTACTGAGTGGTTAGCTCGTATCTACATTAGGAAGGTGGTCCGTCTTCATGGCGTGTCTATTTCAATCATTTCAGACTGGGGTTCACAGTTCACTTCAAGCTGTTGGAGGGCTTTTAAGGAGGAGTTGGGAACCCGTGTCCACCTTAGCACAACTTTTCACCCACAAACAGATGGACAGTGAGGGCTTACTATTCCGGTTCTTGAGGACATGTTGCGGGCCTGTATGATGGATTTTTGAGGTCGGTAGGACTAGTTCTTACCTTTGGCGGAGTTTGCATACAACAACAGCTACCATTCCTGTATTCAGATGACCCCATTCAAGAACTTATGTAGTAGGCGTTGTCACTCTCCATTTGTTTGGTTTTTAGTTTAAAGTGCTTAGGCCACGTGGTACAGATTTGCTTCAGGAGGCATTGGAATAGATAAGGGAAATTCAAGATAGGTTTCGAATGGCTCAGAATAGACATCAGAGTTACGCAGATCACAGGCTTTGGCAGTTGAGATTTTCAGTTGGAGATCGGGTATTTCTCCGAGTATCGCCTATGAAGGGCGTGATGAGATTCGGGAGGCGGGGAAAGCTTAGACCCAGATATTTAGGCTCTTCTGAGATTTTGAGAGTAGTTTGCGAGGTTGCATTTGAGGTAACTTTACCTCCAGCACTATCGGCTATACACCTAGTTTTTCATGTTTCGATTCTTCTCCAGTATGTTCTAGTTGAGTCTCATGTGCTCCAATATGATTCAGTTGAGTTGGATGATCGTCTGACCATTATAAAGGAATTGGTTGCCATTCTTGCTAGAGATGTTAGGCAGTTACGGTCGAGAGCCATTCCTATTGTTATGGTCCGTTGGAGGCATCCTCTAGTCGAGGAGGTGACCTGGGAGACTGAGCAGGAGATGCGGGAGTAGTTCCCTAGCTTATTTGAGCCCTCAGGTATATCCTTATCCTCTCTTTTGCAGACAAAAATTCGTTTAGTAGTGGATGTTGTAATGATCGTCTAGGTCAATTTTACCTTAATGCCTCATTTTTGTCAATTAAAGCATTCCTATAGTGACCCCAAGCTATTTATGAGTTGTTGGCACTGATTGTTCAGTCGCCTGGTCGTTTGCTTGGATTTTTCTTTTTAGCTTTCCATCTTTTAGAGACCTTGAAGTTTGAATAACTGACTTTAGTTAAAGCGCCAGGTGAACGATCTTATAATGGAATTCTGATGGTTCCATCAGCTTCGGAATTGACAAATTAGGCTTGTAGCATGGTTGGCATGAGTATCGAGGCCTTCAGTGCGAGTTTGGACCATTAGGCATTTTAGCCTATGAAATTTGGCCTGATGTTGACTTATGTCAACATTTATGGAAAACACACTCGGATGAAAATTTCATCAGCACAGTTAGCCCCAAAATGTCTAGTCTAGTCTAGAACGACCTTTCATTCGACCCTTGAGGCCTTCGAATTTATTTCGAGCCCCTCGATGGATTTTGGCTAAAAATGGCCTTTGGAAGTGCGATCCACTTTTTAGCGAGGTGACCTCTGAAGCAAATTCTGTCAGTGCCGTTGAGTCTAGAGTGTCAAATATAGTAGGGTGGCATTTATATTTTATCTTTATCCGATTTCGAATGAATTTCGAGCCTCCGTCGAATACTTTGAATAGATTATAGTAGCTATACTCTGGTGCAACCCTTTTAGGGACAAGAGTTTTGGCTTTTAACGACCAGGTTTTTGGTCTTTTTGGCGACCAGTTTCGCCCTTCCAAAAGCCTCAGTTCAGCCTCATTTATCAAACTTCAAACCCTCATAACTCTCTCATTTCAAGTCTGATTCTAGTGATTCTTAGGGCTATCTTCAGTGACTTTTTGAGACGAATGCGTTGGCGCGGTTAAAATGCATATTTCAAGCTTTGTTGGAGGTAAGATTCATGATTTTGCTTCTACCATAGCTCATTTTCGAGTTCAATTTTTGGGAAATTTTTGAAGATGATTTCTTGGCCATTTTAGGTTTGAATTGTGTGATTTAAGGGCCTAGATTGTGGGTATTTTTGTGAGGATCGTCGTGGTGTGATTGGTTTCCACAGTTGGACCCTTGTTTTTTGTAATTCTTTTTAAATAGCAGCTACTATTGTTGTCCCTTTTAGTGTAACTTGAAGTTAGTTTTTCGTTGCATGTTCATGTTGGGATTGTTTTGAGCCCCGAACTGTGTTCCAATTTAGAACACAAATTTGAGGAGGTGTTTAGGATTTATTTTTGGGTTTAATTCTGGAATTTCCAATACGGATCCCACTTTCCCCATTTTGACTCCGAAATTGGTCCATTTCCGTTTCTTGCAATTTTAGTGTCTAAACGATCGTAATAATGTTGTGACTCCATTTTTATAAAGTGGTAGTGTTTCGAGGCCATTTGTAAAGGAAATGCTCCAAAGTTGTGTTTTTCGAACGTGTGTGATCGGCCTACAGGTATGCTATGGCTTCCCTCTCTTAGATTGAGCTCGAGAGTGTGAATGCATGTTCATTAGTTGGGATTTTAGGTTGGTAGTTTTGAAACATATTCATTAGACATGTTTCGGCCTCTTTCGGGATTCATCGGGTAACTGTGACCATGCTTGGTGTTACTACTTGATCTTCCCTTTTATGTGGAGTACTTGTATTCTTAATTACTGTTTATTTGAAACATGTTAGGCCTTATTTTAGGTTTGACTAGGGTTTGCCTTAGAAATGCATGATTCGGAAATGATAGGCCTTAATTTTACCCCGACATTGCTCGGCTGACTTAGATCCCTATACACCAGTGTAGCAGACTTGAGTCTGATAGTTTTGGCCTTAGCTAGGTGATATGCTTTCTCTGATGATAGTTATCCTTGTTTCTCCGATGTTACAGTTTCACGAGTTACGTCGGCGACACTAGTTCTAATTCGCAATTTGAAATTGGTTTTCGATGCGATTCCAAGGACTTGCATTTATTGATTAAGTGTGGACGCTGTTCCACAAACATTTATGAGCATGGATCAACTGGGACTCTTTCAGCAACTTCATTGATATTTTTTGAAGAGCATCCAGTTTAAGGTCCAATCTCTATTGTCCAGATACTTATATAGAGCATCTGATTTAAGGTCCTTCCTCTATCGCCCAGATACTTATACAAAGCATCCGGTTAAAGGTCTGACCTAAGTTACTTGATACTTATGATTCGTTACTTAGGTACTTCTAGTGAGCATTTAGTTTGTGGTTCGGCCACTATACTATTATATTCTACTGTTGGGGTTGGTGCTCATCGTTCTTGTGTTCTCATATGCAATTCTCTTTAGTTATAGTTATTCTGTGTACTATCAGGCTTATGGGGATCTTTTCAGATTTTCAATTTAACTTGCGCATATTCTTTCTATGCTCATGTACATTCCATTGTTACTTAGTTTTTCATTCTTGACCTCCGTTTGTGTTATTCCTTCTTTTCATATTGTTTTTACTTTTCAAGTTCAGTTGGCCTATGATGCCTACTGGGTACTTCTTATTTTGGTACTCATGCTACGCTCTGTATCTGTTTCGTGATACTGGTCCATGCACTAGTGGCCAACTTTGATACAGTTTGGAGTACTCTAATCCAGAGATGGGGGTGAGCACATGGCATTTTATACTATTTCATCTGTATATATATAGACTTGTCTTTTACCTTTCGAGACAATCTAGTCTCTATGGTCCACTTTTGGGACTGGTACTCTTTTTGTTAGTAGCTTTGTACTAGTGACTTTCAGGTTCTGGGAGGGATCTTTATTTATATACATGTTTTGGTTTGCGTCTGCCTGTTATTTAATTGTTATCTTAAATTTTCCATTCTCCTGTTTTATTTTTGCCCTTAAACCCATTACTTATTGTTTTGGGTTACGGGTTGGCTTACCTACTGGTGGGTTTATAGTAGGTGTCATCATGGCTTGAGAAATCGAGTCATGACAAGTTGATATCAGAGCCGCAGGTTCACCGATCTCACTTGTACAGAGCTATAGTCTAGTAAAGTCCGACAGAATGGCACAGAGACGTCCGTAGCTTATCTTCAGGAGGCTACATGATTTTTAGGAAGATTTCCTATTTTATTTCACTTTCGTGCAATGTGTGTCTCATTGGTTCCTTGGAATCCCACTTGTTTAACTCTTTCATTGGATGGCTCGCATGCAAGGCGGTGTAGCCGCGGATGATGCACCCAGGCCTACAGATAAAGCCCCAATTTCGGGTAGATGTTGATCCCGAGATCGAGTCAGGGCCGCAGAACCGACCTGAAATAGGGAGGAAGAGCCCCAGGCAACTTATGTACCTCCACAACCAATGGCGCTAGGACCATCCTATCCACCACCTGCGCTAACTGCAACTCATGATCTTCATACTCTGCTGACTTTAATATTAGCATCTATTAGGGAGAAGCGTCAGGCACCAACACTAACACCAGCTCCCACTTCAGCTTTAGCACCGCACGGTCAGCCTACTGCAGTGGGACCAGAGGTTCAACCACCACTAGTTCATGTGGCCCCCCTACTAGACTTAAAAGACAGGAAGATGCCACTGGATGAACAGAAGATGCTCAGGGTATTCCAGAGGTTGGCACCATCGATATTCTCAGGGGCGATTAGAGAGGACGCTCACGAGTTTCAGCTCACTTGCTAGGACCAGCTCATCTGTTGTGTGGGCTAGCCAGGCAGTTGTGGCATGCGTATCGAGAGTCTAGGCCAGCTGGATCACCTACTATATCTTGGTGTGAGCACTTAGAGGCCTTCTTAGATCGGTTCATGCCACGAAACATCAGGGATAGGCTTCGTCAATAGTTCTCCAGATTAGAGTTGGGCCCTATGATCGTCTCAGAGTACAAGGCGAGGTTCTGTGAGTTGTCATGACATGCTACCATGATCCTACCCACAGAGAAGAAGAGAGTTTATTTTTTTATACATGGGTTGCGATACCATCTGAGGGTCGACAACAGAGCATTTTATTTTAGCCGGCCATTCACTTATTGATGTGGTCGACCATGCACGATCCATGAAGCATATTTATCGTGAGGTCCAAGGGGGCAGGGATAAGTTGGAACGCTACCGAGGCAACTACAGCGGGTCCTAGACTAGAGGGAGGGACTCCTATGATAGGCTCCGTCAGAGGTTCCAGTAGGGCCAGTCCATTTGGCCTGTTGAGAAGGCATTACCTGATCTTATGGAAGGCCAACATCAGTAGAGTGGTCCTAGTACGGGCCAGAGTTTGAGGAGATCAGATTCCCTCCATTCCCATCGTGGTTGGGTTACTACAAGGTATTCAATTTCAGGGTGTTATGATTGTGGTGCTCTTGACCATTGGTCCAGAGCATGCTCCCGGCGAGGGCAAGGGGTGAGGGGCGATTGTACCAGCTTCTCTTGCACCTAGACCGATTTGAGCAGTGCCCTCTCCTGCTAGAGGCGGTGTTCAGGACCAGGGCTGCCGGGATAGCCGACAAGGTACAAGAGGTGGAGCTCGGGGAGGTAGGTCAGCTGGTAGGTCGGACGTACTGGGCAGAGGTGCTCAGGGCCATTTCTATGCAGCCTCGACAGGGGCGGCAACTGAGGCATTTGATTATGTTATTACATGTATGCTTTTGTTATGCCATCAGCCTGCTACAATATTATTTGATCCTGGTTCCACATTCTAGTATGTATCTGCTTATTTAATTCCCCGATTAGGTATGAGGTCTGAGTCAGTAGCAGAGCCGATTCATGTTTCGACCTTGGTGGGTCAATCCTCTGTAGTGGATCTAGTATTGCAATCTTTCTTAGTGACTATCCATGGTTATGATACTAGAGTTGATCTTATTCTGCTAGATATGGTTGACTTTTATGTGATTCTGGGCATGGACTGGTTATCCCACTACCATGTGGTCTTGGATTGCTATTGCAAGACCGTTACTTTAGCCATGCCTGAAATTCCCCCAGTGTTGTGCTAGGGTGCTCATAGTAACACACCGATGGGGATCATCTCTTTTATATAAGCTAGATGGTTGTTGCTTCTAGGTGTTTAGCTTATTGTGCCTGTGTGAGAGATATGAGTAGGGAGGGCCCCTCAGTTGACTCAATTCCTGTGGTTAGAGAGTTTGCAGATATGTTCCCTACAGAACTACCTGTCCTACCCCTAAAGCGTGACATTGATTTCACCATAGATTTTGAGCCTGACACCCATCCTACATCGATCCCGCCTTACCGGATGGCTCCTACAGAGCTCATGGAGCTCAGCGTTTAGTTAGAGGACCTCTTAAGTAAGGGGTTTTTCCGTTCGAGTGTGTCACCTTGGGATGCTCCTATTTTGTTTGTGAAGAAAAAGGATGGGACTATGAGGATGTGCATTGACTACAAGCAGCTGAACAAGGTGATGGTGAAGAACCGTTGACCCTTGACTCATATTAATGACTTGTTTGTCCAGCTTCAAGGCACCGCCGTGTTTTCTAAGATTGAATAGAGGTTCGGGTACCATTAGTTGAGGAATAGTGCAGCGGACATCTCTAAGACCACATTTAGGACTCATTATAGCCACTATGACTTCCATGTGATGTCTTTTGGGTTAACTAATGCCCCTACCACCTTCAAGGACTTGATGACACGTGTGTTCAAGCCATACCTTGATTCATTTGTTTTCGTCTTCATTGATGACATACTAATATACTCGCAGAGCCATAGTGAGCATGAGTAGCATTTGAGGATAATGCTTTAGACTTTGAGAAACCAATGTCTTTATACCATGTTCTCATAGTGTGAGTTTTAGCTTGAGTCTGTAGCATTCTTAGGGTACGTGGTGTCCCAGGAGGATATTAAGGTTGTTTCGATAAAGATTGAGGTAATTCGTGATTGGGATAGGCCCACTTTTGTTACTGAGGTTCGTAGCTTCGTTGGGTAAGCGAGTTACTACAAACGCTTTGTTAAGGGCTTTTCTACTATTGCAACCCCTTCGACTCGGTTCACTCACCAAGATGTACCCTTCACGTAGTAAGAGGAGTGTGAGAGGAGCTTTCGAAAGCTTAAGGAGTTGCTTGCTACCACTCCTATATTGACTCTTCCAATTGAAGGTAAGGGCTTCACGGTACATTGTGACGGATTCGAAGTTGGTTTAGGTTGTGTAATGATGCAGCTAGGCCGGGTTATAGCTTATGTGTTAAGGCATCTTACGCAACATAAGTACAACTACCCCATCCATGACTTGGAGTTGGTGGCGGTTGTTTTCGCGATTAAGATTTGGAGTAAATATCTATATGGGGTTCGTTGTGAGATCTACGCATATCACCAGAGCCTCCAGTACCGTATAAGCCAGTGGGACCTTAATTCGAGAAAATGTCATTGGATTAAACTCCTGAAGGACTACGACCTCCTAATTCTCTACCATCTGGGCAAGGAGAATGTAGTAGCATATGCCTTGAGCCGTAAGGCGGGGAGTATGGGTAGTCTAGCCTTCCTTTCCGTTTCCTAGCGACCGTTGGTTTTGGTCATCCAATCCTTTGCTTAACGGATGATCAGACTTGATATTTCAGATTCTACGCGGGTGTTAACCTATGTGCGAGTTTAGTTGTCTTTACTAGATTGGATCCATGGTTGTCGGTTCGAGAATGAGTCTTTGGTGGGACTAAGAGATATGGTGCTGGCATGTGATGCAAGACAGGCTACCATTGATTTGGATGGGGTTTTGAGGCAGCATTATTGGTGGAGAGGTGTGAGGAGAAATATTGCCGACTACGTATCTCGTTGTTTATGCTGCCAACAGGAAAAGGTCGAGCATTTGAGGCCAGGTGGCGAGTTCAGAGATTACCCATTTCGGAGTGGAAGTCGGTGAGTATCACTATGGACTTCAGTATGGGTTTGCCACGAACTTATAAAGGTGCTGATAGAATTGTGGTCATCGTGAATCCATTTACCAAGTCAGCACAAGTCCTCCCTGTTTATACTTCTTTCAGTGTTGAGAGGTTGGCTAGTATCTACATTAGGGAGGTGGTCCATCTTCATGGCATGCTTGGTTCCATCATTTCAAAACGGGGTTCACAGTTCACTTCTAGCTTTTGGAGGACCTTTCAGGAGGATTTGGGTATCCATGTCCACCTTAGCACAACTTTTCACCTACCTAGGGATAGCCAGTCGGACTGTACTATTCAGGTCCTTGAGGATATGCTGCGGGCCTGTGTTATGGCTGTGAGAGGTCAGTGGGACTAGTTCTTGCAGTAGGTGGAGTTTGCGTACAATAACAACTACCACTCTAGTATTTAGATGGCCTCGTTAGTGGCTTATATGGTAGGCGTTGTCGCTCTCCAGTTGGTTGGTTTGACTCTACAGAGCCTAGGCTGCGTGGTACAGATTTGCTTCAGGAGGTCTTAGATCAGTTAAGAGTAATTCAAGATAGGCTTAGAATGACTCAGAGTAGGCATTAGAGTTACGCAGATCACAGGCATTGGCCTTTGAGGTTTGCAGTTGGCGACTGGGCATTTCTTCGAGTATCGCCCATGAAGGGCGTGATGAGAATCGGGATGCGGGGTAAGGTTAGCCCCAGGTATATAGGCCCTTTTGATATTTTGAGAGCAATTGGCAAGGTTGCCTATGAGTTAACTTTACCTCCAGCACTCTCGGCTATCCACCTAGTTTTTCATGTTTCCATGCTGTGCCAGTGTGTTACAGGTGAGTCTCATGTACTCCAGTATAATTCAGTTGAATTGGATGATCGTATGACCATTATAGAGGAGCCAGTTGCCATTCTAACAAGATATGTTAGGTAGTTGCAGTTGAGAGCCATTCCTGTTAATAGGTCTGTTGGAGGCATCGTATAGTCGAGGAGGGGACCTGGGAGACCGAGCAGGAGATGTGGGAGTAGTTTCCCAACTTATTTAAGCCCTCAGGTATATCCTTATCCTTTCTTTCGCTGGCGAAAGTTTTTTTAGTAGTGGATGTTGTAATGGCCTTCTAGGTCATTTTTGCCTTAATGCTTCATTGTCGTTGTTTCGAGGGTTCCTATAGCGACCCCAAGTAATTTATGACTTGCTGGCACTAACTATTCGGTCTCCTGGTCATTTTTTTGGATTTTTTAGTTATCCGTGATTTAGAGACCTTGAAGCTTGAATAACAGACTTTAGTCAAAATGTCAGGTAAATGACTTCAAAATGGAATTCTGACGGTTCCATATGCTTCAGAATGGTCAAATTAGGCTATTAGCATGATTGGCATGACTTTCGAGGCCTTCAGTGCAGGTTTGGACCATTAGGTGTTTTAGCCTATGAAATTTTGCCTGAGGTTGACAAATGTCAACATTCTTGGAAAACACACCCGAATGAATATTTTGTTAGCACGGTTAGCCCTAGAATGTCCAGTTTGGTCTAGAACAACCTTTCATTCGACTCTCGAGGCCTTCGAACTCATTTCGAGCCTCTCGGTGGATTTTGTTTAAAAATGACCTTGAGAGTGGGACCCACTTTTTATCGAGGTAATCTCTGATAAAAATTTCATTAGCGTCGTTGAGTGCGGATTGTCGAATTTAGTATGGTAACACTTCTATTTTATCTTTATTAGAAACCGAATGAATTCCGAGCTTGCTTAGTTACTATTCAGGGTTATTATACTACAGTTGATCATATTCTGTTAGATATGGTTGGTTTTGATGTTATTCTTTGGCATGGAGTATATATCCCCCTACCATGCGGTCTTGGATTTTTATGCCATGACCATTACTTTAGCCATGCCTGACATTCCCCTAGTGTTTTGGCAGGGTGCTATTGTCACACACCGACAGGGATCATCTCTTTTATGTAGGCTAGATGGTTGTTTTCTTCTGGGTGTTTAGCTTCTTAGGCCTTTGTGAGAGATATGAGTAGAAAGGGCCCATCAGTTCACTCAGTTCCTGTGGTTAGAGAGTTTGCATATATGTTCCCTACAGACCTACCTGGCCTAACCCCAGAGCGTGACATTGATTTGCCATAGATTTGGAGACTAACACCCATCCCATTTCTGTCTTGCCTTATCGGATGGCTCCTGCAGAGCTTAGGGAGCTCAATGTTCAGTTAGAGGACCTCTTAGGGAAGGGGTTTTTCTGTCTGAGTGTGTCTCCTTGGGGTGCTCCTATTCTATTGGTGAAGATGAAGAACGGGACAGTGAGGATGTGCATTGACTACAGGCAGCAAAGCAAAGTGACAGTGAAGAACCGTTACCTCATACCTCGTATTGATGACTTGTTTGACCTGCTTCAGGGCACCACCATGTATTTTTTAGATTGATTTGAGGGTCGGGTACCATCAGCTAAGGATTAGGGCAGCGGACATCTCTAAGACCCCATTTAGGACTCGGTATAGCCACTATGAATTTCTTGTGATGTCCTTTGGGTTAACTAATGCCCCTGCCGCCTTCATGTACTTGATGACATGTGTGTTCCGAACATACATTGATTCATTTGTTATTGTCTTCATTGATGACATACTGGTATACTCGCGGAACTGGAGTCAGCATGAGCAGCATTTAAGGATATTACTCCAGACTTTGAGAAACCTGCAGCTTTATGCCAAGTTCTCAAAGTGTGAATTTAGGCTTCAGTTTGTAGCATTCTTGGGGCACATGGTGTCCAAGGAGGGTATTAGGGTTGATTTGGAGAAGATTGATGCTATTCGTGATAGGAATAGACCCACTTCTGTTACAGAGGTTCGTAGCTTCATTAGGTTAGCGAGTTACTACAAATGTTTTTTGATGGCATTTCTTCTATTGCAGCCCCTTTGACTTGGTTGACTCGCTAGGATGTACCCTTCCTGTGGTCAGAGGAGTGTGAAAGGATTAGAAAGCTTAAGGAGTTGCATACTACCGCTCTTATATGGACTCTTCCGATAAAGAGCGAGGGCTTAATGGTATATTGTGACGCATCTGGCTTTATTTTGGGTTGTGTACTAATACAGCGAGACCAGGTTATAGCTTACACATCAAGGTAGCTTAAGTTACATAAGTACAACTACCCCACATATGACTTGGAGTTGGCGGCGGTAGTTTCCACGCTTCAGATTTGGAGGCAATATCTATATGGTTCGTTGTGAGTTCTACACTAATCGCCGAAGCATCCAATTCCTCATGAACCAGAGAGACCTCAATTCGAGGCAACGTCACATGATTGAACTCCTGAAGGACTATGACCTCTTTATTCTCTACCATACGGGCAAGGCAAATGTAGTAGCAAATGCCTTGAGCCGAAAGGCGGGGAGTATGGGTAGTCTAGCTTTCCTTTCTATTTCAGAGCAACTTTTGGCTTTGGACATCCATTCTATAGCTAACCGAGTGATCAGACATCATATTTCAAATTCTAGGAGGGTGTTAGCCTATATGGGAGTTCAATCGTCTTTTTAAGATAGGATCTGTGGTTGTCAGTTCGAGGATGAGTCTTTGGTGGCACTCAGAGATTAGATTGTTTGAAGGTGATGCTAGACTTGCTACCTTAGATTCGAATGGGGTTTTGAGATTCGGTGGCCGATTGTGTTTTTCGAGAGTAGGGGGGTTGATTCAGCTGATCTTGAGCAAGGCTCATGATTCCAGATATTCCATCCATTCGAGCACGACTAAGATATATCATGATTTGAGGTAGCATTATTTGTGGAGCGATATGAGGAGAGATATTACCGACTACATATCTTATTGTTTGTGCTGCCAACAGGTGAAGGCCAAGCAATTGAGGCCTGGTGGCGAGTTCCAGAGATTACCCATTCCGGAGTGGAAGTAGGAGCGTATCACTATGGACTTTATTTTGGGTTTGCCACGGACTTATAGAGGTGTTGACAACATTGGGGTCAGCATACTTCCTCCCTGTTCATACTACTTTTAGTGCCGAGAGGTTGGTTCGTATCTACATTAGGGAGATGGTCCGTCATTGTGGTGCGCCTATTTCAATCATTTCAAACTGATGTTCACAGTTCACTTCATCCTTCTAGAGGGCTTTTTTGGAGGAGTTGAGCACCCATGTCCACCTTAGCACAACTTTTCACACACAAACGGATGGCCAGTCGAGGCATACTATTCAGGTTCTTGAGGATAAGCTGCGGGCCTGTGTTATGGACTTTTGAGTTTAAAGGGGCCTGTTTTTGCCTTTTGGCGGAGTTTGTGTACAAAAACAGCTACCACTCTAGTATTCAGATGGCCCCATTCGAAACCTTATATGGTACGTATTGTCACTCTCCATTTGTTTGGTTTTAGTCTAAAGAGCCTATGCCGCGTGGTACAGATTTTCTACAGGAGGCATTGGATCAGATAAGGGTAATTCAAGATAGGTTTAGAATGGCTCTGAGTAGACTCATACTTACGCAGATCACAGGCTTTGGCTGTTAACGTTATTAGTTAGAGATCGGGTATTTCACCAAGTATCACCCATGAAGGGCGTGATGAGATTTGGGAGGCGATGAAACCTTAGCCCCAGGTATATAGGTACTTTTGAGATTTTGAGAGCAGTTGCCGAGGTTGCATATGAGGTAACTTTACCTCAAGCACTATTGGCTATCCACGTAGCTTTTCATGTTTTGATTCAGCGTCGGTATGTTCCAGATGAGTTTCATGTGCTCTAGTATGATTCAGTTGAGTATGATGATCATCTGACCCTTATAGAAGAGCCGATTGCCATTCTAGCCAGATATGTTAGGCAGTTATGGTTGAGAGGCATTCCTGTTGTTAAGGTTAATTGAAGGCATCGTCTAGTCGAGGAGGCAACCTGGGAGACCGAGCAGGTGATGCGGGAGCAGTTCCCCAGCTTATTTGAGCCCTTTGGTATATCCCTATCCTTTCTTTTGCGGACGAAAGTTATTTTAGTAGTGGATGTTATACTGACCCTCTAGGTCATTTTTGCCTTAATGCCTCATTTTCATCATTTAAAGTGTTCCTATAGTGACCCCTAGTTATTTATGACTTGATGTCACTGCCTGTTCGGTCGCCTATTCGTTTGTTTGGATTTCTCATTTTAGCTTTCCGCGTTTTTGAGAACATGATGCTTGAATAACTGACTTTAGTTAAAGTATCAAGTAAATGACCTTAGAATGAAATTCTGATGGTTCCATTAGCTTCGAAATTACTAAATTAGGCTAGTTGCATGGTTGGCATGAGTTCGAGGCCTTTAGTGCGAGTTTGGACATTAGGCATTTTAGCCTATGAAATTTGGCCTGAGGTTGACTTTGGTCAACCTTTTTTGAAAACACACTTGGATGAAAATTTCGTCCACACAATTAGCCCTAAAATGTCGAGTCTGGTCTAGAGCGACCTTTCGTTTGACCCTCGAGGCCTCCGAACTCATTTTGAGCCCCTTAGTGGATTTTGGCTAAAAATGGCCTTTGGAAGTGGGGCCCACTTTTTAACGAGGTGACCTCTGAAAGAAATTCCATCAGCGCCATTGAGTTTGGAGTGTCGAATACAGTAGGGTAGCATTTCTATTTAATCTTTATCCTGTTTTGAACAAATTTTGGGCCCTCCGTCGTAGACTTTGAATAGATGGCAATAGCTGGAATTTGGTGCAACCCTTTTAGCAACTAGAGTTTTGGCTTTTAACGACCAAATTTTGGGTCTTTTTAGTGACCAGTTTCGCCCTTTCAAAATCCTCATTTGTCAAACTTCAAACCCTTATAACTCTCTCATTTCAAGTTCGATTCTTGTGATTCTAAAGCTATCTTGAGTGGCTTTTTGAGACGAACGCGTTGGCATGGTTGAAATGCATATTTCAAGCTTCGTTCGAGATTAGATTTATGATTTAGCTGCTGGCGTAGCTCATTTTCGAGCTCAATTTTTGGAAAATTTTTTAAGATGATTTCTTGGCCATTTTAGGTCTAAATTTTGTGATTCAAAGTCCTAGATTGTGGGTATTTTTGTGAGGATCATCGTGGTGTAATTGGTTTCAGCAGTTGGACCCTTGTTTCTGGTAATTTCTTGTAAATAGTAGCTACCATTGTTGTCCCTTTTACTGTAACTTTGAGTTTTTCATTGCATGTTTGTGTTGGGACTGTTATGAGTCCCAAATAGTGTTCTAATTTGGAAGTCAAGTTCGGGGAGGTGTTTAGGACCTATTTTTGGGTTTAATTCTGGAATTTCCAGCGCGAGTCCCACTTTCCTCGCTTTGACCCCGAAATTGATCCGTCTCCGTTTCTTGCAATTTTAGTGTCTAAACGACAGGAATAACATTGTGACTCCATTTTTATAGTGTGGCAATATTTCAAGGCCATTTGGAAAGGAAATGCTCCAAAGGTATGTTTTTGGAGCGCGCGTAGTCGACCACAGGTTGGCTACAACTTTCCTCTCTTAAGCGCGCGTGGTCGACCATAGGTTGGCTACAACTTCCCTCTCTTAGATTGAGCTCTAGAGTGTGAATGCATGTTGATTAGTTAGGATTTTAGGTTGGTAGTTTTGAATAATGCATAGTTGTTTAGACTTCTTGTTTTTGCCCTTTTCGGGATTCATCGGGTATTTGTGAGCATGCTTGGTGTTACTAATTGATCTTCCTTGCTATGTGGAGTACTTGTATGCTTAATTAATTTTTATTTGAAACATTTAGGGCCTTAGTTTATGTTTCACTAGGGCTTGCCTTAGAAATGCATGATTCGGAATCGATAGGCCTTAGTTTTGCCCCGACGTCGCTCGACCGATTTAGATCCCTGTACGCCAATGTAGTAGACTTGAGCCTGATAGTTTGGGCCTTAGATAGGCGATACGCTTTCTTCAATGATAGTTATCCTTGTTTCTCTGATGTTACGGCTTCACTAGTTACGTCGGCGACACTAGTTCTGATTCGCAATTTGAAATTGGTTTTCGATTCGGTTCCAAGGACTTGCATTTATTAACTAAGTGTGGACGCTGTTCGATGGAAATTTATGAGCATGGATCAACTGGGACTCTTTCAGCAACTACATTGGCACCTTTGTCGGGTATCCGAATTTGAGCTCCGGTCTCGACCTTATTGATATTTTTGAAATGCATTCCGTTTTAGGTTCGACCTTTATCGCCCATATATTTATATAGAGCATCCGATTTAAGGTCCGTCCTCTATCGCCCAGATACTTATACAGAGCATCCGATTAAAGGTCCGGCCTCAGTTACTTGATACTTGTGATTCTTTACTTAGGTACTTCTAGTGAGCATCCGATTTGAGGTTCGGCCTCTGTACTATTAGATTCCACTGTTGGGGTTGGGGTTGAGGTTCTGGTTCGATGCTTTTCGTTCTTATTTTCTCATATGGAATTCTCTTTAGTTATAGTTATTATGTGTACTCGTTGGGCTTATGGGGGTCTGTTTGGATTTTAATTTAACTTGTGTACGAGTGTACCTTCTAGGCTTATGGGGGTCCAGTTAGGTGTAGTTAGGTTATAGATTACTTTAGTTAATTCTTTCTACACTCGAGTGCATTCCATTGTTACTTAGTTTTTCGTTATTGACCTCCGTTTGTGTTATTCCTTCTTTTCATATTGCCTTTACTTTTCAAGTTCAGTAGGCCTATGATGACTACTGGGTACTTGTTATTTTGGTACTCATGCTATGCTCTGTATCTGTTTCGTGATGACGGTCCGAGCACCAGTTGCCAGCTTTGATACAATTTGGAGTAGTCTAATCTGGATACGGTGGTGAGCACATGGTGTTTCGTATTATTTCAGTCTCCATCTGTATATATAAACTTATCTTTTACCTTTTGAGACATTCCAGTCTATGTGGTCCAATTTGGGACATGTACTCTTTTTGTTAGTACTTTATACTAGTGACTTCCAAGTTCTAGGAGGGATCTTTATTTATAAACATGTTTTGCTTTACGTCTGCCTGTTATTTAATTGTTATCTTAAATTTTACCTTCTCTTGTTTAGTTTCTGCCCTCAAACCCATTACTTGTTGTTTTAGGTTATAGGTTGGCTTACCTACTGGTGGGTTTATAATAGGTGCCATCATGGCTTGAGAAATCGAGTCATGACAAGTTCGTATCAAAGCCCAGGTTCTTTGGTCTCACTTGTATAGAGCTAACGTCTAGTAGAGTCATACAGAATGGTCCGGAGACGTCCGTAACTTATCTTCAAGAGGCTACATTATGTCTTTAGGAAGATTTTCACTTCTGTTTCACTTTTGTTCAACGTGTGTCTTGCATGCAAGGCGGTGCGGCCAGGGGTGATACACCCAGGCCTACAGATAAAGCCCTAGTTTTGGGTAGATGCCGATCCCAAGATATAGTCAGGGCCGCAGCACCGACTTGATAAAGGGAGGAGGAGCCCCTGGCAACATATGTACCTCCACAAGCAGTGGCGCCCGACCAATCCTAGCCAC
This sequence comes from Solanum bulbocastanum, assembly GCA_037074985.1. Classification (NCBI taxonomy): domain Eukaryota; kingdom Viridiplantae; phylum Streptophyta; class Magnoliopsida; order Solanales; family Solanaceae; genus Solanum; species Solanum bulbocastanum. The sequence goes on along the minus strand of CM073608.1, from coordinate 17,604,754 downwards.
CACCCGTGCCAACTTCAACTCCTGATCTTCATACTCTGCTAACTTAGATATTAGTAGCTATTAGGGAGATGTGTCAAGAACCAACACCAACAGCAGCACCAACTTTCGCTCTAGCACTGCAGGGTCAGCCTACAGCAGTGGGACTAGAGGCTCAGCCACCCCATGCCTCATATTGAAGACTTGTTTGACCTGCTTTAAGGCACCACCATGTTCTATAAGATTGATTTGAGGTCCAGCTACCATTAGCTGAGGATTAGGGCAGCAGACGTCTCTAAGACCTCATTTTGGACACATTATGGCCACTATAAGTTCCTTGTGATGTCTTTTGGCTTAACTAATGCCCCTGCCGCCTTTACGGACTGTGTGTTCAGGCCATACCTTGATTCATTTGTTAACATCTTCATTTATGACATACTAGTATGCTCGCGGAGCAGGAGTGCGCATGGGCAGCATTAACGGGTAGTGTTCCAGACTTTGACAATCCTGTAACTTTATTCCAAGTTCTCAAAGTGTGAGTTTTGGTTTGAGTCTATAGCATTCTTGGGGCACGTGGTGTCCAAGGAGGGTATTAGGGTTAATCCGGTGAAGATTGAGGCTATTCGTGATAGGGATAGGCCCATTTCTGTTACTGAGGTTCGTAGCTTCGTTGGGTTAGCAAGTTACTACAAACGCTTTATTGAGGTCTTTTATACTATTGCAACCCCTTTGACTCGGTTGACTCGCCAGGATGTACCCTTCATGTTGTTAGAGGAGTGTGAGAGTAGCTTTCGGAAGCTTAAGGAGTTGCTTAATACCGCTGCGATATGGACCCTTCCAGTTGAGGGCGAGAGCTTCACAATATATTGTGACGCATCTGGTATCAATTTGGGTTGTGTACTGATGCACCAAGGTTAGGTTATAGCTAACGCTTCAAGGTAGCTTAAGCACCATAAGTACAACTGCCCCACACATGACTTGGAGTTAGCGGCGGTAGTTTTGACGCTTAAGATTTGGAGGCAATATCTACATGGTTGGTTGTGAGATCTACGCTGACCACTGGAGCCTCCAGTATCGTATGAGCCAGAGAGACCTTAAGTTGAGGCAACATCACTGGATTGAATTCCTGAAGGACTATGACCTCTCTATTCTCTACCATACGAGCAAGGGGAATGTAGTAGCCGGCGCCTTGAGCCGAAAGGCGGGGAGTTTGGGTAGTCAAGCCTTCCTTTCTATTTCGGAGGGACCGTTGGCTTTGGACATCTAGTCCTTAGCTAACCGAATGATCCGACTTGATATTTCAGATTCTAGGCGGGTATAGCCTATGCGGGGATTTAGACGTCTTTATTAGATAGGATCTATGGTTGTCCGTTCGAGGATGAATCTTTAGTGGCACTCAGAGATAGGTGGTTGGAAGGTGATGCTAGACATGCTACCTTAGATTCGAATGGCGTTTTAAGATTTGATGGTCGGTTGTGTGTTTGGAGAGCAGGGGGTTGATTCAGCTGATCTTGAGCGATGCTCACGATTCCAGATATTCCATCCATCCGGGCATGACTAAGATGTATCATGATTTAAGGAAGCATTATTGGTGGAGCGGTATAAGGAGAGATATTTCCGACTACATATCTCGCTGTTTATGCTGCCAACTAGGTGAAGGCCGGGCATTTGAGAACTGGTGCCGAGTTTTAGAGATTACCCATTCCATAGTGGAAGTGGGAGCGTATCGGTATAGACTTCATTGTGGGTTTGCCACAGACTTATAGAGGTGTTGACAACATTGGGGTCATCGTGGATCGATTGACCAAGTCAACACACTTCCTCCCTGTTCATGCTACTTTTAGTGACGAGAGGTTGGCTCGTATCTAGAATAGGGAGGTGGTCCGTCTTCGTGGCGTGCCTATTTCAATCATTTCAGACCGAGGTTCACAGTTCATTTCCAGCTTTTGGAGAGCTTTTCTGGAGGAGTTGGGCACCCGTGCCCACCTTAGCACAACTTTTCACCCACAAATGGATGGCTAGTTGGAGCATACTATTCAGGTTCTTGAGGATATGTTGCGGGCCTGTGTTATGGATTTTGGAGGTCAGTGGGACCAGTTCCTACCTTTGGCAAAGTTTGCGTACAACAACAGTTACCACTCTAATATTCAGATAATCCAATTCTAAACCTTATATGGTAGGTGTTGTCGCTCTCCATCTGTTTGGTTTGAGTCTAAAGAGCCTAGGCCGCATGGTATAGATTTGCTTTAGGAGGCATTAGATCAGATAAGGGTAATTCAAAATTGGTTTAGAATGGCTTAGAGTAGACATTAGAGTTACGCAAATCACAGGCTTTGGCCGTTGAGGTTTTCAGTTCGAGATCGGGTATTTCTCCGAGTATCGCCCATGAAGGGTGTGATGAGATTCGGGAGGCGGGGAAAGCTTTGCCAGAGGTATATACGCTCTTTTGAGATTTTGAAAGCAGTTGGCGAGGTGGCATATGAGTTAACTTTACCTCAAGCACTATTGGCTATCCACCGAGTTTTTCATGTTTCGATTCCACGGCTGTATGTTCCAGATGAGTCTCATGTGCTCCAATATGATTCAGTTGAGTTGGATGATCATTTGACCTTTATAGAGGTGCCGGTTGCCATTCAAGCCAGAGATGTTAGGAAGTTGCAATCAAGAGCCATTCCTGTTGTTAAGGTCCATTGGAGGCGTCGTCTAGTCGAGGAGGCTACATGGGAGACGGAGCAGGAGATGCGGGAGCAGTTGCCCAGCTTGATTTAGCCCTCAGTTATATCCTTATCCTTTCTTTTGCGGATGAAAGTTCTTTTAGTAGTGGATGTTGTAATGACACTCTAGGTCATTTTTGCCTTAATGTCTCATTTTCATCATTTAAAGTGTTCCTATAGTGACTCCAAGTCATTTATGAACGGCCTCAAAACTCTGCCACGCTATAAAAAATGGAGTCACAACGTTTTTATGGTCGTTTAAACACTAAAATTGCAAGAAACAGAGATGAAACAATTTCGGGGTCAAAACAGGGAATGTAGGACCCGCGTTGGAAATTATGAAATTAACCCCAAAAATAGGTCCTAAACACCTCCTCAAACTTTTGTTCCAAATTAGAACACAATTCGGAGCTCGAAACAGTCCCAAACGAACATGCCATGAAAAACTCAAAATTACACTAAAGGGGACAACAATGGCAGCAGCTATTTACAAGAAATTAACAGAAACGAGGGTCCAACTGTTGAATCCAATCACACCACGACGATCTTCACAAAGATCCCAACAATCTAGGCCCTTTAATCACCAAATTTGGACCTAAAATGGCCAAGAAATCATCTTCCAAAATTTCCCAAAATGGAGCTCGAAAATGATCTATGGTAGCGGCTAAATCATAAATCTTAACTCCAACGAAGCATCAAATATGCATTTCAAACATGCCAACACATTCTTCTCAGAAAACCACTCAAGAGTGCCCCAAGAATCACTAGAATGGTACTTGAAATGTGAGAGTTATGAGGGTTTGAAGTTTGACAAATGAGGCTGAAAATGAGACTTTTAAAATGGCAAAATTGGTTGCTAAAAAGACCAAAAATCTGGTCGTTAAAAGCCTAAACTCTTGTCACTAAAAGGGCTACACCAGATTTCAGCTATTGCCATCTATTCAAAGTCTCCGACGGAGGGCTCAAAATTTATTCAAAACCCGATAAAGATAAAATAGAAATGCTACCCTACTAAATTCGACACTCCGGACTCAACGGCGCTGATGAATTTCCAACAGAGGTCACATCGCTAAAAAGTGGGTCCCACTTCCAAAAGGTCATTTTTAGCCAAAATCCATTGAGGAGCTCGGAATGAGTTCAGAGGCCTCGAGAGTCGAACGAAAGGTCGTTCTAGACCAAACTCGACATTTTGGGGCTAATCGTATTGGCAAAATTTTCATCCGAGTGCGTTTTCCAAGAATGTTGACCAAAGTCAACCTCAGGCCAAATTTCAAAGGTTAAAATGCCTAATGGCCCAAAATCGCAATAAAGGCCTCAATAATCGTACCAACCATGCTACTAGCCTAATTTGGTCATTTCGAAGCTGATGGAACTGTCAGAATGTCCTTCTGAGGTCGTTTAACTGATGCTTCAACTAAAGTCAATTATTCAAGTTTCAAGGTCTCAAAACAAGGAAAACTAAAAAAAAATCAAAATGAATGATCAGGTGACCGAACAGTCAGAGCCAGCAAGTCATAAATGACTTGGAGTCACTACAGGAACACTTTAAACGACGAAAAGGAGGCATTAAAGCTAAAATGACCTAGAGGGTCATTACAACATCGACTACTAAAAGAACTTTCATCTATGAAAAAAAGGATAAGGACATACCCAAGGGCACAAATAAGCTAGGGAACTACTCCCGCATCTCCTGATCGGTCTCCCATGTCGCCTTCTTGACTGGAGGATGCCTCTAAAGGACCTTAACAACAACAATGGCTCTCTATCGTAACTGCCTAACATCTCTTGCTAGAATGGCAACCGACTCCTCTATAAAGTTCAAATGATCATATAACTTAACTGAACCATACTAGAGCATATAAGACTCATCTGGAACATACCGGAACAATATCGAAGCATGAAAAACTCGGTGGATAGCCGATAGTGCTAGAGGTCAAGTTAACTCATAGTCAACCTCACCAAATACTCTCAAAATCTCAGAAAGACATATATACCTGAGGAAAAGCTTGCCCCGCCTCCCGAATCTCAGCACGCCCTTCATGGGCGATACTCGAAGAAAAACCCGATCGCTAAGTGCAAACCTCAACGACTATCGCCTGTGATCACTGTAACTCTGATGTCTATACTGAGCCATTGTAATCCTATCTTTAATTACCCTTACCTGATCCAAGGCCTCCAGAAGTAAATCTATACCATGCGGCCTAGGCGCTGCACACTCAAACCAACTAGCTGGAGAGTGACAACGCCTACCATATAATTCCTCAAACGGGGACGTCTGAACACTAGAGTGGTAGTTGTTGTTGCATGAAATCTCCGCCAAAGGGAAGAACTGGTCCCAACGACCTCCAAAATCCATAACACAGGCCTGCAGCATATCCTAAAGGACCTAAATAGTACGCTCCGACTGGCCATCCACCTATAGGTGAAAAGTTGTGCTAAGGTGGACACGGGTGAGCAACTCCTACTGAAAAGCCCTCCAAAAGCTGGAAGTGAACTGTGAACCCCGGTCTGAAATGATAGAAACAGGCACGCCGTGAAGACAGCCCACCTTTCAAATGTAGATACGAGCCAACCTCTCGGCACTGAAAGTAGTATGAATAGATAGGAAAGTGTGCTGACTTCGTCAATCGATCCACGATGACCCAAAGGCTGTCAACATCTCTATAAGTCCGTGGCAAACCCACAATGAGGTCTATAGTGATATGCTCCCACTTCCACTGCGGAATGGGTAATCTCTAGAACTCACCACCAGGCCTCAAATGCTTGGCCTTCTCCTGTTGGCAACACAAACAACGAGATACGTAGTTGGTAATATCTCTCCTCATACCGCTCCACCATTATTGCTGCCTCAAATGACAATACATCTTAGCTGGGGTCGGATGGATGGAATATCTAGAATCATGGGCCTCGCTCAAGATCAGCTGAATCAAACCCTCTACTCTCGAAAAAAACAACAGGCCATTGAATCTCAAAATCCTAATCGAATCTAAGGTAGACTGTCTAGCATCACTTGCCAACACCTTATCTCTGAGTGGCACCAAAGACTCATCGTCAAACTGACAAACACAAATCATATCTAGTAAAGACGATTGAACTCCCACATAGGCTACCACCCGCCTGGGATTTTGAAATATCAAGTCTGATCATCCGGTTAGTTAAGGATTGGATGTCCAAAGCCAACAGTCGCTACGAATAGAAAGAAAGGCTAGACTACCCATACTCCCCGCCTTTTGGCTCAAGGCGTCCGCTACTACATTCGCCTTGCCCGGATGGTAGATAATAGACAGGTCAAAGTCCTTCAGGAGTTCAATCCAGCGACGTTGCCTCGAATTAAGGTCTCTCTATCTCATGAGGTATTGGAGGCTCTGATGATTAGTGTAGATCTCATAACGAACCCTCTATAGATAGTGCCTCTAAATCATAAGCGCAAAAACTACTGCCGACAACTCCAAGTGATGGGTGGTGTAGTTGTACTCAAGTTGCCTAAGTTGCATTGTCGCGTAAGCTATAACACAACCTCGCAGCATCAGTACACAACCAAAACCAATGCTAGATGCATCACAATATATTGTGAAGCCCTCGCCCTCAACTGGAAAAGTCAACGGTGTAAAAGGGGCAATAGTATAAAAGCCCTTAACAAAGCGTCTGTAGTACCTCGCTAACCCAACAAAGCTACGAACCTCAGTAACAGAAATAGGCTTATCCCAACCATGAATTTCCTCAATCTTGACCAGATCAACCCTAATACCCTTCTTGGACACCACGTGCCCCAAGAATGCTACAGACTCAACCCAGAAGCTGCACTTTGAGAACTTGGCATAAAGCCGTTGATTTCTAAAAGTCTGGAGCACTATCCTAAAATGCTGCTCATGCTCACTACGGCTCCGCGAATATACTAATATGTCATCAATGAAGATGATAACAAAAAAATCAAGGTATGGCCTGAACACACGTGTTATCAAGTTCATGAAGGCGACAGGGGCATTAGTCAACCCAAAAGGCATCACAAGGAACTCATAGTGGCCATAATGAGTCCTAAATGCGGTCTTAGGGATGTTTACTGCCCTAATCCTCAGCTGATGGTATCCAAACCTCAAATTAATCTTAGAAAAGACAGCGGCACCCTGAAGCTGGTCAAACAAGTCATCAATATGAGGCATGGGCAATGGTTCTTCACCATCACCTTGTTCAGCTGCCTGTAGTCAATGCACATCCTCATAGTCCCATCTTTCTTCTTCACAAACAGAACAGGAGCACCCTAAGATGACACAGTCGAATGGATAAACCCCTTACCTAAGAGGTCATTTAACTGAACACTGAGCTCCCTGAGCTATGCTGGAGCCATTCGGTAAGGTGGGATAGTAATAGGACGGGTGTCAGGCACCAAATATATGGTAAACTTAATATCACGCTCTGGGGGTAGGCCAGGTAGGTCTGTAGGGAACACATTTCCAAACTCTAACTACAGGAGTCAACAGAGGGGCCCTCCTTACTCATATCTCTCACATAGGCCCAATAAGCTAAACATCCAGAAGCAACGGTGTGTGACTATGAGCACCCTGCCACAAATTGGGGGAATTCAGGCATCGCTAAAGTAACGATCTTGGCGTAGCAATCCAAGACCGCTTGGTAGGGGGATAACTAGTCCATGCCCAGAATTACATCAAAATCAACCATATATAGCAGAATAAGATCAACTCTAGTATTATAACCCTGGATAATTACTAAGCAAGATCGCAATACCTGATCCACTTCGAAGGACTTACCCACCGAGGTCGAAACAAGAACTGGCTATTCCAAGGACTCAGACCTCATACCCAATCGAGGAGCCAAATAAATAGATACATACGAGAATGTGGACCCAGGATCAAATAATATTGTAGCAGGATGATGGCATAATAAAAGCATACCTATGATAACATCGTCAGATACCTCGGTGGCCGCCTTCGTCTGGGCTGCGTCGAAATGGCCCTGAACTCCTCTGATAGGTCCGTCTGATCTACCACCTGACCTGCCTGCCCGAGCTCTACCTCGGTACTCTATCGACTATACCGACAGCCCTAGTCCTCACCACCACCTCTAGCATGTTAGGGCACTGCTGAAATCAATCTAGGTGCAAAAGGAGATGGTACAATTACCCCTCACCCTCACCGGGGGTATACTTTGGATCAATGGTCAAGAGCACCACAATAATAACACCTTGAAGTTGAACGCCTTATAGTAACCCGACCACGGTAGGAAGGGAGGGAATCTGATCCCCTTGAACTCTGTCCCGTACTAGGCCCACCCTGTTGATGCTGGCCTTACACAAAAGCAGGTAATGCCACCTGAATAGGCCAACTGGACTGATGCTGCTGGAACCTCTAACGGGGCCTATCATAGTAGTCCCTCCCTCCAGTCAGGGACCCTCTGTCGCTACCCTAGTAGCGTACCCTCTTATCACTGCCTCCTTGGGCCTCACGATAAATATGCACCATGGATCGGGCATAGTCGATCGCATCAAGAAATGAACGGCCGACCAAAACCAAATGTTCTGTGTCAACCCTCAGAAGGTACCGCAAACCACAACGAACTCTGTCCTCTTCCGTGGGTAGGATCATGGTAGCATGTCGAGACAACTTATGGAACTTCCTCTCATACTCTGAGACGGTCATAGGGCCCTGCTCTAATTTGAAGAACTGATCACGAAGTCTATCCCTGATGCTCCGTGGCATGAATCGGTCCACGAAGGCCTCTAAGAACTCACGCCAAGATATAGGAGGTGATCCATCTGGTCTGGATTATCTATACGTGCGCCACCACTGCCTGGCTAGCCGACAGAACTGATGAGCGATAAAGTCGGCTCCTCTCGACTCCAAGAGGCCTAATGACTGTAGTTTCTCTGCGAAAATGAGCTGAAACTCATGGGCGTCCTCCCTAATCTCCCCTGAGAATATTGGCAGTGCCAAAATCTCGAATACCCTGAGCTGGTACTGGTGCTGGTGCCTAATGAATCTCCCCAATTGCTACTAATATATGAGTCAGAAGGGCATGGGGTTGAGGAGTTGTAGCTGGCGCGAGTGGTGGCTAGTCTAGTCTTGGCCTTACAAGTTGTGGAGGTACATATGTTGTATGAGGCTCCTTTTCCTTATCTCGGGCCGATGTTGCGTCCTTGAATAGATCTCGAGATCGGCGTCTACCCCAAACTGGGGCTCTATCTGCAGGCTCGGGTGCATCACCCCCAGCCATGCCGCCTCGCGTACGACCCATCATGTGAAAGAGTGAAACAAGAGAGATTTCAAGGAACCAATGAAACAAACGTTGCACGAAAGTGAAACAAAAGAGGAAATCCTCCTAAAGACATCATGTAGCCTCCCGAAGATAAGTTACCGACATCTCTGAACTTGTCCGCAAGACTGTACTAGACATTAGCTCTGTACAAGTGAGACTGGTAAACCTAGGGCTTTGATACCAACTTGTCACGACCCGATTTCTCAAGCCATGATTGCACTTACTATAAACCCACCATTAGGTAAGCCAACTCGTAACCCGAAACAACAGGTAATGGGTCTAAGAGTAGAAACTAAACAAGAGAAGGAAAAATTTAACATAACAATTAAATAACAGGCAAACGCAAACCAAAATATATATACAAATAAAGATCTCTCCTAGAACCTGTAAGTCACTAGTACAACGCTACTAACAAAAAGAGTACAAGTCCCTAAAGTGGACTACAGAGACTGGACTATATCAAAAGATAAAAGGCAAGTCTATATATACATATGGAGATTGAAATAGCACAAACGATATGTGCTCACCTTCATCTCCGGATCAGACTACTCCAAACCGTATCAATGCTGGCCACTAGTGCTCGGACCTGCATCACTAAACGGATGCAGAGCGTAGCATGAGTACCAAAATAACAGATACCTAGTAAGCATCATAAGCCGACTGAACTTGAAAAGTTAAGGCAATATGAAAAGAAGGAATAACACAAATGGTGGTCAAGAATGAAAAACTAAGTAACAATGTAATGCACATTAGTGTAGAAAGAACTAACTAAAATAATCTATAAGCTAACTATACCTAACTGGACCCCCATAAGCCCATAAGGTACACTTTTGTGCAGGTTAAATTAAAAACTCGAACAGACCCCCATATGCCCAACGAGTACATAAAATAACTATACCTAAAGAGAATTGCATCTGAGAACCGAAGAACGAAGGGCATCGAACCAGAACCTCAACCCCAGTAGTCGAATTTGATAGTACAGAGGCCGGACCTCAAACTAGATGCTCACTAGAAGTACCCAAGTAACAAATCACAAGTATCAAGTAACTAAGGCCAAACATCTAACCGGATCCTCTGTATCAGTATCTGGGTGACAGTGGCCGAACTTTATACCAGATGCTCTATATAATTATCTGGGCGATAGAGCCCGGACCTTAAATCGAATGTTCTTTGAAAATATCAATGAGGTCGAGATCGGAGCTCGATTCCAAATTCTCGACAAAGGTGCCAATGTAGTTGCTGAAAGATTCCAAATTGATCCATGCTCATAAATGTCCATGGAACACCATCCACACTTAGTCAATCAACATAAGTTCTTGTAACCGAATCAAAAACCAATTTCAAATTGCGTATCAGAACCAGTGTCGCCGACGTAACTCGTGAAGTCGTAACATCAGAGAAACAAGGATAATTTTCATCGGAGTAAGCGTATCACCCAGCTAAGGCCCAAACTATCAGACTTATGTCTGCTACACAAGTGTACAGGGATCTATGTCGGACGAGCGGCGCGGGGTAAAACTAAGGCATATTTGTTTCAAATCATGCATTTCTAAGGCAAGCCCTAGTCAAACCTAAACTAAGGCCCAACATGCTTCAAATAAACAGTAATTAAGCATACAAGTACTCCACATAGCATGAACGATCAATTTGTAACACCAAGTTTGCTCAGAGTTACCCAATGAATCCCGAAAGTGGCCAAAAACGTGATTTCTAAACACGTATACATTATTCAATAACTACCAACTCAGAATCCCAATTAATTAACATGCATGCACACTCTCGAGCTCAATCTAAGAGAGGGAAGTCGTAGCCTACTTGCAGGCCAACCACGCGCGCTCCAAGAACACACCTCCGGAGTGTTTCCTTTTCCAACGGCCTCGAAACACTACCATGCTATAAAAAATGGAGTCACAATGTTATTACGGTCGTTTAGACACTAAAATCGTCAGACACAGAGATGGATCAATTTCGGTGTCAAAACTGGAAAAGTGGGGATCGTGCTAAAGATTCTAGAATTAACCCCAAAAATAGGACCTAAACACCTCCCCAAACTTTTGTTCCAAATTAGAACACAATTCGGGGCTCGAAACAGTCCCAAACGAAAATGCAACGAAAAACTCAAAGTTACACTAAAAGGGACAACAATGGCAGCAACTATTTACAAGAAGTTAACAGAAACGAGGGTCCAACTATTGAAACCAATCACACCACGACGATCTTCACAAAAATCCCTACAATCTAGGCCCTTTAATCACCAAGTTCAGACCTGAAATGGCCAGGTAATCAGCTTCCAAAATTTCCCAAAAATTGAGCTTGAAAATGAGCTATGGCAGCTGCTAAATCATAAATCTTACTACCAACGAAGCTTGAAATATGCATTTCAACCACGCCAACACATTCTTCTCAAAAAACCACTCAAGATAGCCCTAAGAATCACTAGAATCGAACTTGAAATGATAGAGTTATGAGGGTTTGAAGTTTGACAAATGAGGCTTTTATAAGGGCGAAATTGGTCGCTAAAAAGACCAAAAATCTAGTCGTTAAAAGCCAAAACTCTGGTCGCTAAAAGGGCTGCGCTAGATTTCAGCTATTGCCATCTATTTAAAGTCTCCGACGGAGGGTTCGAAATTTGTTCGAAACCCGATAAAGAGAAAATAGAAATGCTACCCTACTACATTCGACACTACGAGCTCAACGATGCTGACAAAATTTCCATAAGAGGTCACCTAGATAAAATGTAGGTCCCACTTCCAAAAGGTCATTTTTAGCCAAAATCCATTTAGGGGCTCGGAATGAGTTCAGAGGCCTTGAGAGTCGAACGAAAGGTCGTTCTAGACCAAACTCAACATTTTGGGACTAGCCTTGCTGACGAAATTTTCATCCGAGTGTGTTTTCCAAGAATGTGGATCGAAGTTAACCTCAGGCCAAATTTCAAGGTTAGAACGCCTAATGGTCCAATATGGCATTAAAGGCCTCAATACTCATGCCAACCATGCTACTAGCCTAATTTGGTCATTCCGAAGCTGATAGAACCATCAGAATTCCATTATGATGTCATTTAACTGACGCTTTAACTAAAGTTAGTTATTCAAGCTTCAAGGTCTCTACAACATAGAAAACTAAAAAAAATCCAAACGAATGAGCAAGAGACCGAACAGTCAGAACCAGCAAGTCATAAATAACTTGGGATCACTATAGAAACGCTTTAAACGACGAAAAGGAGGCATTAAGGCAAAAATGACCTAGAGGGTCATTGCAACATCCACTACTGAAAAAAAGGATATGGATATACCCGAGGTGTCAAATAAGCAAGGGAACTTCTCCCGAATCTCTTGCTTGGCCTCCTAGGTCGCCTCCTCGACTGGACGATGACTCCAACAGACTTTAACAACAACAATGTCTCCTGATCGCAACTGCCTAACATCTCTTGCTAGAATGGCAACCAGCTCCTCTATAAAGGCAAATGATTATCCAACTCACTGAATCATATTGGAGCACATGAGACTCATCTGGAATATGTCGGCACAGTATCGAAATATGGAAAACTGGGCGGATAGCCAATAGTACTGAAGTTAAAGTTAACTCATAGGCAACCTTGCCAACTGCTCTCAAAATCTCAAAAGGGCCTATATACCTGGGGCAAAGCTTGCCCCACCTCCCAAATCTCATTACGGCCTTCATGGGCGATACTCAAAGAAATACCCGATCACCAACTGCAAACATTGACGACCGACGCCTGTGATCCGTATAACTCTGATGTCTACTCTAACCCGTTGTAAGCCTATCTTGAATTACCCTTACTCAGCCTCTTGAAGCAAATCTGTACCATGCAGCCTAGGCTTTGTAGACTCAAACAACCAGCTGGAGAGCGACAATGCCTAACATATAATTCCTAAAACGAGGCCATATAAATAATAGAGTGGTAGCTGTTGTTGTATGACCAAAGGCAAGAACTAGTCCCAGTGACCTGCAAAATCCATAACATAAGACCGCTGCATATCCTCAAGGACTTGAATAGTAAGCTCCGACTGGCCATCCGTCTGTGGGTGAATAGTTGTGCTAAGGTGCACACGGGTGCCCAACTCCACCTGAAAAGCCCTCAAAAAGCTGAGAGTGAACTGTGAACCCCTATCTGAAATGATAGAAATAGGCATGCCATGAAGATGGACCACTTTTCTAGTGTAGATATGAGCCAACCTCTTGGCATTGAAAGTAGTATGAATAGGTAGGAAGTGTGTTGACTTCGTCAATCGATCCACCATGAGCCAAATGCTGTCAACATCTCTATAAGTCCCTGGCAAACCCACAATGAAGTCCATAGTGATACACTCCCATTTCAACTACGGAATGGGTAATCTCTGGAAGTAGCCACCGGGCCTCAAATGCTCAGTCTTCACATGTTGGCAGCATAAACAACGAGATACGTAGTCAGAAATGTCTCTCCTCATACCGCTCCACCAATAATGCTGCCTCTAATCACGATAGATCTTTGCTGTGGCCAGATGGATAGAATATCTGGAATCTTGGGCCTCGCTCAAGATCAGCTGAATCAAACCCCCCACTCTCGGAACACACAAAAGGCCATTGAATCTCAAAACCCCATCTGACTCTAAGGTAGCCTGTCTAGCATCACATACCAACACCCTATCTTTGAGTGCCACCAGAGACTTATCCTCGAACTGACAACCACAGATCCTATCTAGTAAAGACGACTAAACTCCCACATAGGCTAGCACCCGCCTAGAATCTGAAATATGAAGTTCAGTTAGTTAAGAAATGGATAACGGTCTCTCCAAAATAGAAAGGAAGGGTAGACTACCCATACTCTCCGCCTTCCAGCTCAAGGCCTCCGCTAGTACATTCTCCTTGCCCGAATGGTAGAGAATAGGGAGGTCATAGTCCTTCAGGAGTTCAATACAAAGACATTGCCTCGAATTAAGGTCCCTCTGTTTCATAAGGTAATGGAGGCTCCTGTGATCAGTGTAGATCTCACAACTAACCCTATATTGATAGTGCCTTCAAATCATAAGCGCAAAAACTACCGCCTTGATCTCCAAGTCATGGGTGGTGTAGTTGTACTCATGTTGTTTAAGCTGTCTTGGCGCGTTAGCTATAACCTAGCCTCACAGCATCAGTACATAACCCAAACTAATGCCAGATGCATCACAAGCTATCGTGAAGCCCTCACCCTCAACTGGAAGAGTCAACCATGTCAAAGGGGCTGTAATAGTATAAAAGACCTTAATAAAGCGTCTGTAGTAACTCGCTAACCCAATGAAGCTACGAACCTCAGTAACAAAAGTGGGCTTATCCCAATTACGAATCATCTCAATCTTCGTCGGATCAACCCTAATACCCTTCTTGGACACCACGTGCCCCAAGAATGCTACAGACTCAAGCCAAAACAGTCACTTTGAGAACTTGGCATAAAGCCGCTAGTTTCTCAAAGTCTAGAGCACTATCCTCAAATGTTGCTCATGCTCACTCTGGCTCCGCGAGTATACTAATATGTCATCAATGAAGACGATAGCAAAAGGATGAAGGTATGGCCTGAACACACGTGTCATCAAGTCCATGAAGGCAACAGGGGCATTAGTCAACCGAAAAGACATCACAAGGAACTCATAGTGGCCGTAATGAGTCCTAAATGCATTCTTAGGGATGTCTGTTGCCCTAATACTTAGCTGGTGTTACCCAGACCGTAAATTAGTCTTGGAAAAGATGGCGGTGCCCTGAAGCTGGTCAAACAAGTCATCAATATGAGTCATGGGGTAACGGTTCTTTACCGTCACCTTGTTCAGCTGCCTGTAGTCAATGCACATCCTCATAGACCCGTCTTTCTTCTTCACAAATAGAAAATTAGCACCCTAAGGTTACACAATAGGACGGATAAACCCTTTACCTAAGAGGTCCTCTAACTAAACACTGAGCTCCCTGAGCTTTGCATGAGCCATCCGGTAAAGTGGGATAAAAATAAGACGAGTGTCAAGCACCAAATATATGGTAAAATCAATGTCACTCTCTGTTACACAAGTGTATAGGGATCTAAGTCGACCGAGCAACGTCGGGGCAAAACTAAGGCCTATCGATTCCGAATCATGCATTTCTAAGTTAAGCCCTAGTCAAACCTAAAGTACGGCCATACCTACTTCAAATAAAAAGTAATTAAGTATACATGTACTCAACATAGCAAGAAGGATCAATTAGTAACACCAAGCTTGCTCATAGTTACCCGATGAATCTCCAAAGAGGCCGAAAACATGATTTCTAAACACCTATGCATTATTCAATAACTACCAACTCAAAATACCAACTAATCAACTTGCATTCACACTCTCGAGATTAATCTTAGAGAGGGAAGTCGTAGCCTAGCTGTAGGCTGACCACGCGCACTCCATAAATACACCTCTGGAGCTTTTACATTTCGAACGGCCTCGAAACACTACCACGTTATAAAAATGGAGTCACAACGTTATTACAGTCGTTTAGACACTACAATCGCAAGAAACAGAGACAGACCAATTTCGGGGTCAACTGTGTCAAAGGGGCTGCAATAATATAAAAGCCCTTAAGAAAGTGTCTGTATTAACTCGCTAACCCAACGATGCTACGAACCTCAGTAACAGAAGTGGGCCTAACACAATCACGAATAGCCTCAATCTTCGCCGGATCAACCCTAATACTCTTCTTGGACACCAAGTTCCCCAAGATTGCTACAGACTCAAGCCAAAACTCGCACTTTGAGAAGTTGGTATAAAGCCGCTGGTTTCTCAAAGTCTGGAGCACTATCCTCAAATGAAGCTCAAGCTCACTCTAACCCGCAAGTATACCAGTATGACATCAATGAAGATGATAACAAAAGAATCAAGGTATGGCCTAAACACACGTGTCATCAAGTCCATGAAGGAGGTAGGGGTATTAGTCAACCCAAAAAACATCACAGGAACTCATAGTAGCCGTAACGAGTCCTAAATGCGGTCTTAGGGATGTCCACTCGGCCAATCATAAGTGGATGGTACCCGAACCTATAATTAATCTTACAAAAGGCGGAGGCGACCTAAAGTTGGTCAAACAAGTCATAAATATGCGACATGGGGTAACGGCTCTTCACCATCACCTTGTTCAGCTGCCTATAGTCAACGAACATCCTCATAGTCCCGTCTTTCTTCTTCACAAATAGAACAGGAGCACCCCAAGGCGTCACACTCAGACAGATAAACCCCTTTCGTAAGTGGTCCTCTAACTGAACACTGAGCTCCCTGAGCTTTGTAGGAGTCATTCGGTAAGGCGGAATAGAAATAGGATGGGTGTCAGGCACCAAATATATGGTAAAATCAATGTCACGCTCTTAGGGTAGGCTAGGTACGTCTGTAGGGAACACAT
Organism: Solanum bulbocastanum; assembly: GCA_037074985.1. Taxonomy (NCBI): domain Eukaryota; kingdom Viridiplantae; phylum Streptophyta; class Magnoliopsida; order Solanales; family Solanaceae; genus Solanum; species Solanum bulbocastanum. Next base: position 17,588,411 of record CM073608.1, on the reverse strand, counting down.
TTGCAAACTCTAACCACAGCAATTGTGTTAACTAAGGGGCCCTCCCTACTCACATCTCTCACAGAGGCCCAATAAGCTAAACACCTAGAAGCAACGGTGTGTGACTATGAGCACCCTGCCCCAACACTGGGGGAATTCAGGCATGGCTAAAGTAACAGTCTTGGCATAGTAATCCAAGACCGCATGGTAGGGGGATTACATGTCAATGCTTACAATTACATCAAAATCAATCTTATATAGTAGAGTACGATCAACTCTAGTATTATAACCCTGGATAATCACAAAGTAAGATAGCAATACATGATCCACTACTAAGGACTCACCGACTAGGGTCAAAACATGAACTGGCTCTGCCAAGGACTCAAACCTCATACCCAATCGAGGAGCCAAATAAGCGAATATATATGAGAATGTGGACCCAGGATCAAATAATATTGTAGCAGAATGATGGCATAATAAAAAGCATATCTCACTAGTTGTGGAGGTACATATGTTGCTTAGGGCTCCTCCTTTCTATCTCAGGCCGGTGTTGCTTACTTGACTCGATCTCAGGATCAATGTCTACCTCAAACGGGGGCTCTATCTATAAGCCCGAGTGCATCACTCTCGATCACGCAGCCTCGCGTACGAGCCATTCTATGAAAGAGTGAAACAAGTGAGATTTAAAGGAACCAATAAGGCACACGTTTCACGAAAGTGAAGCAAAAGAGTAAATCTTCCTAAAGACATCATGTAGCCTCCCAAAGATAAGTTACAGACGTCTCCACCCTTGTCTGCAAGACTCTACTATATGTTAGCTCTGTACAAGTGAGACTAGTGAACCTGAGGCTCTGATACCAACCTATCACAATCCAATTTCTCAAGTCATGATAGCACCTACTATAAACCCACCAGTAGGTAAGCCAACCCGTAACCCGAAACAAAAGGTAATGGGTCTGAGGGCAGAAACTAAACAAGAGAAGGCAAAATTTAGGATAACAATTAAATAACAGACAGACACAAATCAAAGCATATATACAAATAAAGATCCCTCCCAAAACCTAGAAGTCATTAGTACAAGGCTACTAACTAAAAGAGTACAAGTCCCTAAAGTGGACCACAGAGACTGGACTGTCTCGAAAGGTAAAAGACAAGTCTATATATACATATGGAGACTGAAATATTACAAAATGATATGTTCTCACATCCGTCTCCGAATCAGATTACTCCAAAATGCATCAATGCTGGCCACTAGTGCTCGGACCTATATCACTAAACAAATGTAGAGCGTAGCATGAGTACCAGAATAATAGGCACCCAGTAGGCACTATAGGCCGACTGAACTTGAAATATAAAGGCAATATGAAAAGAAGAATAATACAAACGGAGGTCAAGAACGGAATACTATGTAATAATGGAATACACACAAGTGTAGAAAGAACTAACTAAAGTAATCTATAAGCTAACTAGACCAAACTGGACTCCCATAAGCCTAGAAGGTACACTCGTGCGCAAGTTAAATTAAAAACCCGAACGGACCCCCATATGCCCGATGAATACATAGAATAACTATAACTAAAGAGAATTGCATATGAGAACCGATGAACGAAGAGCATCGAACCATAGCCTCAACCCCAATAGTTGAATCTGACAGTACGTAGGCTGAAACTCGAACTGGATGCTCACTAGAAGTACCCAAGTAACCAATCACATGTATCAAGTAACTAAGGCCGGACATCTACTCGGATGCTATAAAAAATGTAGTTACAATGTTATTCTGGTTGTTTAGACACTAAAATCGCAAGAAACAGAGATGGACCAATTTTGGGGTCAAACGGGGAAAGTCGGACCCGCGCTGGAAATTTCAGAATTAACCCCAAAAATAGGTCCTAAACATCTCCCCAAACTTATGTTCCAAATTGGAGCACATTTCCTGGTTCGAAGCAGTCCCAAATGAACATGCAACAAAAAACTCAAAGTTATACTAAAAGGGACAACAGTGGCAACAGTTATTTACAAGAAATTACTAGAAACAAGGGTCCAACTGCTAAAACCAATGTCCCCATGACAATCATCATGAAAATCCCCACAATCTAGGCCGTTGAATCACCAAGTTTGAAGCTAAAATGGCCAAGAAGTCATGTTCCAAAATTTTCCAAAAATTGAGCTAAAAAATAAGCTATGGTAGCAACTATATAATAAATCTTACCTCCAACGAACCTTCAAATATGCATTTCAACCATGCCAACACGTTCTTCTCGAAAAAACACTCATTGTAGCCCCAAGAATACTAGAATAGGACTTGAAATGAGAGAGTTATGAGGGTTTGAAGTTTGACAAATGAGGCTTTTAAAAGGGCAAACTGGTCGCTAAAAAGACCCAAAATCTAGTCGCTAAAAGAGCTGCACCAGATTTCAGCTATTGCCATTTATTTAAATTCTCCGACAATGGGCTCGGAATTCATTCGGAACCTAATAAAGATAAAATAGGAATGATACCCTACTAAATTGACACTCCGGACTTAACAACGCTGACAAAATTTCCAGCAGAGGTCACCTCGATAAAAAGTGGATCTCACTTCCAAGGGCCATTTTTAGCCAAAATCCATCGAGGGGCTCGAATTGAATCCGGAGGCCTCGAAAGTTGAATGAACAGTCGTTCTAGACCAAACTCGACATTTTGGGGCAAACCAAGCAGAATGAGTTTTCATCCAAGTGCGTTTTCCAAGAATGTTGACCAAAGTAAACCTCAGGCCAAATTTCGAAGGATAAAATGCTTAATGGTCCAAACTTGCACAAAAGGTCTCGATACTCGTGCCAACCATGCTACTAGCCTAATTTGGTCATTTCGAAGCTGATGGAACTGTCAAAATTCCATTATAAGGTTGTTTACCTGATGCTCTAACTAAAGTCAGTTATTCAAGCTTCAAGGTTTTTAAAACACGAAAAGCTAAAAAAAAGAATCCAAATGAACGACTAGGAGACCGAACAGTCAGAGCAAGCATGTCATAAATGACTTGGGGTCGCTATAGAAACGCTATAAACGACGAGAAGGAGGTATTAAGGCAAAAATGATCTAGAGGGTCATTACAATATTCACTACTAACAGAACTTTCGTCCGCAAAAGAAAGGATAACGTTATACCCGAGGTCTCAAATAAGCTGGGGGATTTGTCCCGCATCCCACGCTCATTCTCCCAAGTCGCCTCCTCGAATGGACGATGCCTCCAACGGACCTTAACAACATAAATGGCACTCGACTGCAACTGCGAAACATCTCTTGCTAGAATAGCAACCAGCTCCTCTATAGAGGTCAGACGATCATCCAACTCAACTGAATCATACTGGAGCATATGAGACTCATATGGAACATTTCGGCTCAACATCGAAACATGAAAAACTGGATAGATAGCCGATAGTACTGGAGGTAAAGTTAACTCAAAGGAATCCTCGCCAAATGCTCTCAAAATCTCAAAAGGGCGTATATTCCATGGTCTAAGCACGCCCTTCATGGGCAATACTCGGAGAAATACCCGGTCGCCAACTGAAAACCTCAATGGCTGACGCCTGATATCTGCGTAAATCTTATGTCTACTCTGAGCCATTCTAAGCCTATCTTGAATTACCCTTACCTGATCCAAGGCCTCCTAAAGCAAATCTGTACCACGCAGCCCAGGCTTTGTAGACTCAAATCAACCAACCAGAGAGCGATAACACCTACCATATAATGCCTCAAACGAGGCCATCTGAATGCTAATGTAGTAGTTGTTGTTGTATGCAAACTCCACCAAAGGAAAGAACTGGTCTCACATACCTCAAAAATCCATAACACAGGCCTGCAGCATATCCTCAAGGACCTGAATAGTACACTCCGACTGGCCATCCGTCCGTGGGTGAAAAGAAGTGTTAAGTTGTACACGAGTGCCCAGCCCGTCCTGAAAAGCACTCTAAAAGCTAGAAGTGAAATATCAACCCCAGTCTTAAATGATAGAAAGAGGCACGCCATCAAGACGGACCACCTCCGTAATGTAGATATGAGCCAACCTCTTGGCACTGAAAGTAGTATGAACAGGGAGGAAGAGTGCTGACTTGGTCAATCTATCCACGATAACCCAAATTCTGTCAATACCTCTATAAGTCCGTGGCAAACCCACATTGAAGTCCATAGTGATAAGCTCCCACTTCCACTCCGAAATGGGTAATCTCTGGAACACACCACTAGGGTTCAAATGCTCGACCTTTACCTATTGGTATTACAAACAATGAATATGTAGTCTTTAATATCTCTCCTCATATCGCTCCACCAATAATGCTACCTCAGATCATGATACATCTTAGCCGTGGCTTGATGGATGGAATATCTGCAATCATGGGACTCGCTTAAGATCAGCGGAATAAAACCCCTTGCTCTCGGAACACACAATCGGCCATCAAATCTCAAACCACCATCAGAATTTAAGGTAGCCTTTCTAGCATCACCTGCCAACACCCTATCTCCGAGTGCCACCAAAGACTCATCCTCAAACTGACAATCACGGATCCAATCTAGTAAAGGTTACTTAACTCTCACATAGGCTAACACCCGCCTGGAATCTAAAATATCAAGTCTGATCTTTCGGTTAGCTAAGGATTGGATGTCCAAAGACAATGGTCGGTCCGAAATAGAAAGGAAGACTAGAGTACCCATAATCCCCGTCTTCCGGCTCAAGGAGTTCGCTACTACATTCGCCTTGCCTGTATGGTAGATAATAGAGAGGTTCATAGTCCTTCAGGAGTTTAATCTAGCAACGTTTCCTTGAATTAAGTTCCCTCTGGCTCATAAGGTACTGGAGGTTTTGGTGATCAGTGTAGATCTCACGACGAATCCCATATAGATAGTGCCTCCAAATCTTAAGAGCAAAAACTGCCACCGCCAACTCTAAGTCATGGGTGGGGTAGTTGTACTCATGTTGCTTAAGCTGTCTTGACACATAAGATATAACCCGGGCTCGCTACATCAGTACACAACCCAAACCAACACCGGATGCGTCATAATATACCGTAAAGCCCTCGACCTCAACTGGAAGAGTCAATATAAGAGTGGTAGTAAGCAACTCCTTAAGCTTTCGAAAGCTCCTCACACACTCCTCTGACTACGTGAAGGGTACATCCTGGTGTGTCAATCGAGTCAAAGGGGTTGTAATAGTATAGGAGCCCTTAACAAAGCGTCTGTAGTAACTCGCTAACCCAATGAAGCTACGAACCACAGTAACAGAAATGGGCCTATACTAATTATGAATAGCCTCAATCTTCGCCAGATCAACCCTAATACCCTCCTCGAACACCACGTGCTCCATGAATGCTACAAACTCAAGCCAAAACTCACACTTTGAGAACATGGCATAAATCCGCTGGTTTCTCAAAGTCTGGAGCACTATCTTCAAATACTGCTCATGCTCACTCCGACTCCGCGAGTGTAACAGCATGTCATCAATAAAGATGATAATAAATGAATCAAGGTATGGCCTAAACACCCGTGTCAACAAGTCCATGAAGGCAGCAGGGGCATTAGTCAACCCAAAAGACATCACAAGGAACTCATAGTGGCCTTAAAGTGTCCTAAATGCGGTCTTAGGAATGTCCGCTGCCCTAATCGTCAGCTGATTGTACCCAAATCTCCAATCAATTGTAGAAAACATGGTGGCGCCCAAAAGCTAGTCAAACACGTCATCAATACGAGGCATGGACTAACGGTTCTTCATCATCACCTTGTTCAGCTGCCTATAGTCAATACACATCCTTATACTCCTGCCTTTCTTCTTCACAAACATAATAGGAGCACCCAAAGCCCACATACTCAGATGAATAGTCCCGCTGACCTTAAAACTCCATAACACAGGACCGCAGCATATCCTCAAGGACCTGAATAGTACGCTCGGATTGGCTATCCGACTCTGGGTAAAAAGCTGTGTTAAGGTGGACATGGGTGCCCAACTACTCCTGGAAAGCCCTCAAAAAGTTAGAAGTGAATTATGAACCCCGATCTGAAATAACAGAAATAGGCACGCCATGAAGACGGACCATCTCCCTAATGTAGATACGAGCCACTCTCTCGGCACTGAAAGTAGTATGAAGAGGAAGGAAGTATGCTAACTTGGTCAATTGATCCACAATGACCCAAAAGCTGTAAGAACCTCTATAAGTCCGTGGCAAATCCACAATGAAGTCCATAGTGATACGCTCCCACTTCTATTCCGAAATAGGTAATCTCTGGAACTTACCACATGGCTTCAAATGCTCTGCCTTCACTTGATGGCAACACAAATAATGAGATATGTAGTCAGCAATATCTCTCATCATACCTTTCCACCAATAATGTTGCCACAAATCACAATACATCTTAGTCGTGGCTGGATGGATGGAATGTCTGGAATCATGGGCCTCGCTTAAGATCAGCTAAATCAAACCCCATGCTCTCGAAAAACACGACCGACCATTGAATCTCAAAACCCCATCCAAATCTAAGGTAACATGTCTAGCATTACCTGCCAACACCCTATCTCTGAGTGCCACCAAAGACTCATCCTCGTACTGACAACCACGGATCCTATCTAGTAAAGACGACTGAACTCCCACATAGGCTAACACCCTCCTGGAATCTGAAATATCAAGTCTGATCATCCGGTTAGTTAAGTACTGGATGTCTTAAGACAACGGTAGCTCCTTAATAGAAAGGAACTCTAGACTAACCATACTCCCCGCCTTCTGGCTCAAGGAGTTTGCTACTACATTTTCCTTGCTCGAATGGTAAAGAATAGATAGGTCATAGTTCTTCAGGAGTTCAATCCATTGTCGTTGCCTCAAATTAAGGTCCCTTTGGCTCATAAGGTACTTGAGGTTCCGGTGATCAGTGCAGATCTCACAACGAACCCCATATAGATAGTGCCTCAAAATCTTTAGCGCAAAAACTACCACCACCAACTCCAAATCATGGATAGGGTAGTGGTACTCACGTTTCTTAATCTGACTTGATGCGTAAGCTATAACCCAAGCTCGCTGCATCAGTACACAATTCAAACCAATGCTGGATTCGTCACAATATACCATGAAGACCTCGCCCTCAATTGGAAGAGTCATTATAGTACACAATCCAAAAGCTCCTCTCACATTTCTCTTACCACTTGAAGGGTACATCATGGAGAGTTAACCAAGTCGAAGGGGCTGCAATAGTATAAGAGCCCTCAACAAAGCGTATGTAGTAACTTGCTAACACAACGAAGCTATGAACCTCAGTAATAGATGTGGGCATATCCTAATCACGAATAGCCTCAATCTTCGCCGGATCAACACTACCCTCCTCGAACACCACGTGCCCCAAGAATGCTACAGACTCAAGCCAAAACTCGCACTTTGAGAACATGATATAAAGTCGCAGATTTCTCAATATCTGGAGCACTATCCTCAAATGCTGCTCATTCTCACTCCGGCTCCGCGAGTACACCGATATGTCATCAATGAAGACGAAAATAAATGAATCAAGTTATGACCTGAACACCCCACGTCATCAAGTCCATAAAGGCGGCAATCAACCCAAAATACATCATAGGGAATTTGTAATGGCTTTAATGAGTCCTAAATGAGTTCTTAGGATTGTCCGCTACCCTAATCTTTAGCTGATGGTACCCGAATCCCAAATCAGTCTTAGAAAACATGGTGGCGCCCTGAAGCTGGTTAAACAAGTCATCAATATGAGGCATAGGGTAGCCGTTCTTCACCGTCACCTTGTTCAGCTGCCTGTAGTCAATGTACATCCTCATACTTCTGCCCTTCTTCTTCAGAAACAGAACAGAAGCACCACAAGGCGACACACTCGAACGAATAAACTACTTACATAAGAGGTCCTCTAACTTAACATTGAGCTCCCTGAGCTAAGTAGGAGCCATCTGGTAAGGATAGATAGAAATAGAACGTGTGTCAGTCTCCAAATCTATGGAAAAATAAATGTCACGCTCTGGGTGTAGGCCAGGTAGGTTTGCAGGGAACACATCTACAAACTCTCTAATCACAACAACCGAGTCAACTGAGGGACCCTCCCTACTCACATCTGTCACATAGGCCTAACAAGCTAAACACCTAAAAGCAACCAACAGTCTAGTCCGTATAAAAGAGATGAATCCCGTCTGTGTGTGACTATGGGCACCCTTCCAAAACATTGGGGATTGTCATGTATGGCTAAAGTAACGATTTTTGCGTAGCAATCCAAGACCACATGGTAGGGGGATAACCAGTCCATGCTCAGAATCTCAACAAAATTAACCATATCTAGCATAATAAGATCAACTCTAGTATTATAACCCTGGATAGTCACTAAGCAAGATCTTAATACCTGATTCACTACTAAGGGCTCACCCACAGGGGTCAAAACATAAATCGGCTCTACTAAGGACTCAGACCTTATACCCAATAAAGGAGCCAAAAAAATAGATATATACGAGAATATGGACCCAGGATTAAATAATACTGTAGTAGGCTGATGGCATAATAAAAGCATACTTGTGATGACATCATCAGATACCTCAGTCGCCGCACTCGTCGGGGCTGCATAGAAATGGCCTTAAGCACTTCTGCTCGGTGCGTCCGATCTACCACCTGACCTACCTCCCCGAGCTCCACCTCTAGTAGCCTTTCGGCTATCCCGACGGCCCTGGCCTTGACCACCACCTCTTGCTTGCACTGTTGAAATCGGTCTAGGTGCAAGGGGAGCTGGTACAATCGCCTTTGCCCTAACCGGGGGCATACTCTGTACCGCAGGCAAAAACTTGTCTCGTTGACCTTAAAAATCCATAACATAGGACCGCAGCATTTCCTCAAGGACCTGAATAGTACGCTCGGACTGGCCATCCGACTCTGGGTGAAAAGCTGTGCTAAGGTGGACATTGGTGCCCAACTCCTCCTGAAAAGCCCTCTAAAACCTGGAAGTGAATTATGAACCCCGGTCTGAAATGATAGAAACAGGCACGCCATGAAGACAGACCATCTCCCTAATGTAGATACAAGCCAATCTCTCAGCACTGAAAGTAGTATGAAGAGAAAAGAAGTATACTGACTTGGACAATCAATCCACAATGACCCAAATGCTGTAAAAACCTCTAGAAGTCCGTGGAAAAACCACAATGAAGGTCCCTCTGGCTCATAAGGTACTGGAGGTTCCGGTGATCAGTGTAGATCTCACAACAAACCCCATATAGATAGTGCCTCAAAATCTTTAGCGCGAAAACTACTGCCGCCAACTCCAAATCACGGGTGGGGTAGTAGTACTCACGTTTCTTAAGCTGACTTGATGCGTAAGCTATAACCAGGGCTCGCTGCATCAGTACACAATCCAAACCAACGCCGGATGTGTCATAATATACCATGAAGACCTCGCCCTCAAAAGGAAGAGTCAATATAGGACCGGTAGTAAGCAACTCCTTAAGCTTCCAAAAGCTCCTCTCACACTCCTCTGACTACGTGAAGGGTACATTCTGGCGAGTCAACCAAGTCAAAAGGGCTGCAATAGTATAAGAGCTCTCAACAAAGAGTATGCAGTAACTCGCTAACACAACGAAACTATGAACCTAGTAAGAAAAGTGGGCATATCCTATTCACGAATAGCCTCAATCTTCGCCGGATCAACACTAATACCCTCCTCGAACACCACATGCCCTAAGAATGCTACAGACTCAAGACAAAACTTGCACTTTGAGAACATGGCATAAAGCCGCTGGTTTCTCAATATCTGGAGAACTATCCTTAAATGCTACTCATGCTCTCTCTGGCTCCGTGAGTATAACAATATGTATTCAATGAAGACGATAACAAATGAATCAAGTTATGACCTGAACACCCAGTGTCGTCAAGTCCATGAAGGCGGCATTCAACCCAAAAGACATCGTAAGGAATTCATATTGGCCGTAATGAGTCCTTAATGAGTTCTTAGGATTGTCCGCTACCTTAATCTTCAGCTAATGGTACCCGTATCTCAAATAAATCTTAGAAAACATGGTGGTGCCCTAAAGCTGGTTCAACAAGTCATCAATATGAGGCATGGGGTAACGGTTTTTCACCGTCACCTTGTTTAACTGCGTGTAGTCAATGTACATCCTCATACTTCTGCCCTTCTTCTTCAGAAACAGAATAGGAGCACCCCATTGCGACACACTCGAATGAATAAACCACTTACCTAAGAGGTCCTCTAACTTAACATTGAGCTCCCTGAGCTCAGAAGGAGCCATCTGTTAAGGATGGATAGAAACAAAACGTGTGTCAGCCTCCAAATCTATGGAAAAATAAATGTCACGCTCTGGGGGTAGGCCAGGTAGGTCTACAGGGAACACATCCGGAAACTCTTTAATCAAAGCAACTGAGTCAACTGAGGGACCCTCCCTACTCACATCTCTCACATAGGCCCAATAAGCTAAACACTCAGAAGCAACCAACCATCTAGCCCGCAAAAAAGAGTTGATCCCCGTCGGTGCATGACTATTAGGTATGGCTAAAGTAACTGTCTTGGCGTGGAAATCCTAGACCATATGGTAGGGTGATAACTAGTCCATGCCCAGAATTACATCAAAATAAACCATATCTAGAAGAATAAGATCAACTCTAGTATTATAACCATGGATAGTCACTAAGCAAGATCACAATACCTAATCCACTACTAAGGACTCACCCATCGGGGTTAAAACATAAACCGACTCTACTAAGGACTCAGACCTCATACCCAATTGAGGAGCCAAATAAATAGATACATACGAGAATATGGACCTAGGATTAAATAATATTGTTGTAGGCTGATGGCAAAATCAAAGCATACTTGTGATAACATCGTCAGATACCTCAGTCGCTGCCTTCATCAGGGCTACGTAACAATGTCCCTTAGCACCTCTGCCCGGTGCATATAATCTACCACCTGAGTTTCCTCCCTGAGCTACACTTTGGGTTCCCTCTTGGCTATCCCGATGGCCCTGGTCCTGAGCACCTTCTCTAGCTTGAGAAGGTACTGTTGGAATCGATCTAGGTGCAAGGGGAGTTGGTACAATAGGCCCTAGCCCTCGTTGAGGGCACACTCTGGACCAAAGGTCAAGAGCACCAAAATCATAACGCCCTAAAGTTGAACGCCCTGTAGTAACCCGACCATGGTTAGAAGGGATGAATCTTATTCCCTCGAATTCTGGCCCATACTAGGACTACCCTACTGATGCTGGCCTTCCTCAGAAGTAGGTAATGCCGCCTAAAGAGGCCGACTGGACTGACGCTGTTGTAACCTCTGACGGGGCCTATCATAGGAGTCTCTCCATCTAGATTGGGACCCGTTAGAGTTGCCCTGGTAGCATGCCCTCTTATCGCTGGCCCTTTGGGCCTCATGATGAATATACTTCATAAATAGGGCATGATCAACCACATCAAGAAATGTATGGCTTGCCAAAACCAAATACTCTGGGTCGACCCTTAGACAGTACCGCAACACACGTACAAAACAACGAACTCTCTCCTCCTCCATGGGTAGGATCATGGTAGCATGTCGAGAAAACTCATGGAAGCTCGACTCGTACTCTGAAAGATGAGGACCTTCTTCATATAAAGGATCTTAAATATAGTGGAATTAAAAGATGTATACTTACAATCAAATTGATCTTTACTACATTGCAGACTTGAAATAGTAGTACATATACAGAGGTTTCATAGTATGATTTAGAGAGAAGTATATAAACTTTCTTATGCCTCTAAAGATAATTTATGTCTCCTTATCTAGGAGAAGGTGGGAGTGTCTTTACATCTTAGACATACAAATGCAGGGCTAGGTTGTTGCCAACACTAAAAGAGGGGTCTACCTTTAAAGTAGAATTAGTAGAGAATAACTTTCTTCATAGTGGAAACATGAGGACCTATTTATTTTGTAAAAGAGTGGCTGAGTGGGAATCTTCTTTTTATCTTTGGAGATAATGGAGATTAGCTTTATTCAAAGTTTTGTCATCTGGCTTTTCAAAAGATGCCAAAATAGAATAATGAAAGTCTTTAGTTTGGAAAAAGTAATTTCGGCTTTGCCTCTACTTTTTCGAAGAAGTTTATTCTTATTCATAATTGGGATCCATGTAAGCCAAAGCCAATCTTTTGGGATTAAACATATCTCCATTATCTTCACTGCTACTTTCTGTTGAAGCGGCGTCTTCAATAATTTTCATGATTTGTTGATCATCATATTTTTCTATATTGTTCAATGCATCTTGCAGCTTCTTCTTGAGTGTAGCTTTAGAAGATCCTTTAGAGGATGAACTATCCTGGCTTTGAATATAGGGATTGACTGAAAGTTGTCTGGGAACCCAACCTTTAATTTGAATCTGCTTGCACAAATAATGGATACGATCAAACTCATTCTTAGAAAATTTCCAAGAAATAATATATGACATCCTTTTTTGGATATAGAACTTTCATAATTTTATATGCTCTGGTAATGTAGTAATTTCTTCCTTAATTCAAAATTCTTCAAATCGATTGAGAAATTGTTGGAGAAGAATCTCTTTCGTTCCTTCGAATAAATTTCACCATTCTTAAAACCATCTTGGAATAATGGTTTTTACTATGCTGGGACTGTACTTTACAAACCAACTGTGTCTTGGTCTTAGATACAAGAAATTCATCCACGCTGCTTTATAATCATACCAATTATAAGTTTGTGGCTTGTGAGTTACTGATAATGTAACCGGAGTATGCAAATGATCTACAAACCATTCAAATGGATCCAAGATCTTCTTAATAGTAAATCTTGTATATTTGACAATAGCTGGATTGTTCTCACCCCTGGAATGGTCGATCTCAGTAGAATCAGTGTCAACAATAATGGCTTCATAGAATCTTCTTGTCTTAAATGGACTATCTGTGTCTACAAGGTTTGAGTTTGTGTAGCAAGGTTTGACTAGTTGCTCCACGTCAAAATTTTCATATTCCTTGTTAAATGCCATTATAGGCAATACCTGCGAAGTTACAAATTCAAAAGATTCTTCTTTTGGGTTAGGATTTTTTGGAATAATTTTTATTAACTCTGGGTTAACTACTTGGGCAAATGATTCTGAAGGTTTCATTTCATAACTTTTTTTAGTTTGGACTGAACTAGAAATGGGTCCTTTTTCTAAGGATAAAGTTGGTTTGAGGTAAACCAGTTTTGGTTGTGGTGGACAAAGCAGCTTCGGGGGCTGAGCTGGTGATGGACAGGGTAATTTTTTGAAATTTTTTTTTGAAAAGTGTCTACGGGCCTTTGAGAAGTTTCTTGTTTTGGAAGTGGTTGAGGAAGGGTAATTGGTCTAGCCATTTTTGCTTTTGGGAGATTGTCTACTTTAGAAGGAGTGACCAGTTTAAATGGCCTCATGCTTGCCCTGCAAAATTTCACAGGTTAGAAAATCTGGAAGAGAATTTTCTTCTCCTTTTATGAAATCAATTTTAAAATAAAAGATAGATAGTAGAGCTTTCCATCTAGCAAAAATTTGTTTTGAAACAAGATTTTTAACATCTCTTTGTAAAATTTCTTTAGTAGATTTGCAATCTACTCGTAATAAAAATTCTTTGTTAATAAGATAGTCCTGGAATTTAGTGATACATAGCACTATAGCCAAAATCTCTTTTTTCACTGTTGAATAATTTTTTTGAGAAGAATTCCAGATTCCAGATGTAAAATGAACAAGTTGTTTGGTAGACTCAAGATCTACTTTTTGTGTAAGGATTCCTCCATACTCTACATCAGATGCATCAGTTTCGACAATAATAAAAGCATTAGGATTGGGGATTCCTAAACAGGGAATATTTTTAACTAAGGCTTTAACTTGAATCACTGCCTCAGTTTGTTCTGAACTCCAACGGACAGGGTTTTTTCTAAGTCTTTTAAATAAAGGTTCACAAACATGTCTGCTTTGGGGATAAAATCAACAATGTAGTTTAAGCTTCCTAAAAATCTCTGAAGATGAGTCGTATTAGGAATTTCATTAGGAAATTTAGAAGAGAACTCGATAGCCCTGAAAATAGCTTTTTAGGTTCCCTGGTAAGGATCATGACCTAGAAATCTGATAGTAGTTTGTAAAAGAACCATTTTCTTGGCACTAACTACTAAACCATTTTTCTTAACAATTTGAAAGAATGTATTAAGATGTTTAAAGTGAGAATCAATGTTCTCAGAAAAGATCAATATAAACAATTGACATATAAGAATAATCATTAAAAATGGAATTCATTATATTTTGAAATTCAGAAGGGGCCTTTTTCAACCCAAAAGGCATTGCGTTCCATTCATATTGTCCAAACGGAATGTTGAAAGCAGTTTTATATTTATCATTTTCAGAAATTTGTATTTGCCAAAATCCTAATTTCATATCAAATTTGCTATAGATATTAGCTTTAAAAGTTCACTTTAAAAGGTCTCATTTGTTAGGCATGGGATACCCGATCCATTTTAAAATGGAGTTTAAAGGTTTGTAGTTGATCACCAATCTCGGTGCTCCTCTTTCCTTCTCATCGTTATTGTTAACGTAGAAAGCAGAACAGCTCCAAGGAGATTTAGAAACCCTGATGATCTTATTTTGTAATAGAATGTTAATCTCTTTCTTGCAAAATTCCATCATTTCATGATTCATTTGAATAGGCCTAGCTTTAGTTGAAATTGCCTGTTCAGTGAATCCATCAATGTATGGTAAGGAAACGATATGTGTCTTGCGTTCTTAAAATGCATTAGGAAAATCTGAACATATTTATTTTTCAAAATTCTCACGAAGTTTGGCTATCTTAGTAACCATCTTCGGGGTTTTTAAAATCTGTTCGATTTTCTTAACATGGATTTCATCTTATAAAAATGTGATATGTTGTGAATGGTTATTAATACGAAAAATAGTGTTTTTTCAAATAAAATAACTTTCATCTTGTGAAAGAGTTTTAACAAAACGAAAATGTAGTTCTTTTCCAAGTATAGTAGTATTAATACCATTTAAATTAGTATAAAAACGTTTTATCTGAGTAATAAAAGGTATTCCAAGAATAATATCTTCATTGATATGTTCAGTAATGACAAAATCATTTGTTAAACAAATGCCATTATTGCAAATATGAGCTTTAGAAAGCTTATAATTAATTTTAAAAAGTTCTCTTGTAGCGGAGTATAATTTTGAACTACTTTTTTTGCAGATACTTCGTAGGGACTAAACCTTTCACTATGTAGTTCCGATCTGCACCACTATCAAGAAAAGCAATTTTGTTAATAACAAAATGCTTACTAACAATAATTTTAACTAGAATATGATGACTCTGAGGTCGTATTGAAGATATTACCGTTACTCCTGGTGCTACTGAGCTGGAAGGATTATTACCAGTATTAGTGACCATAGGTTCAACCAATGATCATTGTTGATAGACTCAATGTCATCCTCTTGGGTAGATTAATGTCCTGAATCTTGCTCATTTAAATTGGTCTTCTTGAGAACCTGTTCAGTAAGGATATCCATTTCAACTTTCCCTAATCGAGACTTGATATCTGTAATCTCATTTTTAAGGTTAGATACTTCATGATGAAGGTCTGAAATAGTTGGTTCAGTTTGTTTTTCCGAACGATTCGTTATCTGTTTCATGCTGAAAGGTTCAACAACTAGATTGGATTTAGGTTTGTCCGTGTTGAGGATGATGTTTTTGAGTTCTAGTTGAAAACGATTACTAGCCTTACAATAGCTATGTGCTAAATAACATCAAATAAAGCTTCTTTCGAATGATCCGAAAGAACCCTAATAGTATGTGTGCTATCACAAGTACAAAATGCTTTAGTACAGGCGCAATCTTTTCCTGATTGGCTTTCGTCTGATTCATAATCGAGATCAATGTCTTCGTCATTGCTATATTCATCAGATGTACTTGAAGATTCATATAAAGGTTCATCAAGTATAGATAAAAGTTTACCTGTGGTTTCATCATCTATACCAAGAAGATTAATCTTTTTCTTCTTAGTCTATGATCGACATTCATTTGCTTTGTGGCCTATCTTTCCACAAGTCCAATATACATTTGTCTTGGAATCTTTAGGTATTTTGGACCATTTTTTCCTTGGTCTCGAAGAATCCTCTCTTCTTAGAGACTATTTCTTGTGAGATTTCTTTTCTTTTTTATCCTTCTTTACCTTGTCAGGTAGAGTAATAAAACCAAAATCTCTACAAAAACTTTCAAGCTCTCGTCTTGAAGATGATTGTTCTTTCTTAAGCTGATGCTTAAGTTTGATGTCGGTGCAAAGTTCTAATCCTACAGTATTAATGGTGCTTACCAAATCACCATATGTTAGACAATACGACCGTCATTGTGATCCTATCTTTTAGTTCTTACTTTGTCAGCAAAGAGAGGAGGTAGTCCACTGATGAAGCGTTCCTTACAAAAATCTAGGTGACAATACGAATGAAGCATGACTTTATTGAGGAAAGTTTGCTTATAATGGATAAAACTTTCTAATTTTGGACAAATGAGGTTACTCAGGATATGGAGACTTCTATCCTGAAACAGCTTCGGTTCACCAATGAAATGCTTAGTAATGTGATAAAGCAGAGTAGCACAAGCATCTTTTCTTGTGACTTGAGAAGTACTTTGGCTATTTCCTTCAACTTTTACAACTGTTTCTGTTCCTGTGGCATTAATGATGAGTTGCTTGGTATCATCTTTGCAGTAGTTATCCCACCAATGTTTTAACATACTGGTAAAACCTACAACAATCATACTTGTAGCTTCCTTATCTGCTGATCCTCTCATTTTGTAAGCAGTTATAGCAACTCCCATTTCATGAAGCTTTTTGTATATTTGATGTTCTGCAAGACCATCAATATTCCATTCAGTAATGCTTCTTTCTTCATGAGAAGAAGTGGATAAGAAGGCGTTTTCCTCATACTGCAAGTCTAGGAAAGAGGGATGGCTAGATAGTTTTTCCAGTTATAGAATGTATCGTTGGATAACTTTTGGAGAAGGATGTCTTTTTCCTGAGTGGTTGAAATAGATTTCTCCCGAAGAGTAGAAACCTTGTTCTGGGTTTTCTCTTCCATTTGAGAGACTTTAATATTGGGAAGTTGTTCGTTAATTTTTTCAATGAGATTATTTCTTGAGATTTCAAAAGTCTCTGAAAGTTGAGGGAATTTTTCTTTGGAAAATTCTGGTAGTTTGAATACTGGGTTAGGTTCAATGTTATGGTTGGATGAAGTAGAAGCCGGGATAGGTCTTCAACTAAATATAGGTTTTGTATCCTCGATTTGTTTGGAGATTACATGAAGAATTTGGTTTGAGTAGTTGTTTTGTTCTACTACTTTGTCAATATCTGCAGTATTGAGTATAGTCAGTGTTATCACTTTTCTCTTTCAAAGGAGAAGCTTTAATCACTGATAGGAATGTTAATACATTCAAAAGGAGGACTAACAGATTCAACAATCTTATTAGAAGTAGTATACCATTTATTAAAGATAACCTGTAGTGACTCTGTTTGATTTTCAATCTTACCAGTCATCTCAAACCATTTAAAGAATTAAATGTCACAACCTATTCTTTTCATATCTTTTATCCAAGAATCTCTGAAGGATTCTCTTTCTTAAAGACTATAGGTGGCTACATACCATTTTCTCTTAGTCTAATTATTCGGATGAGTCCACATCTCGTGTAGGATGTCTGGATCTGGGTTTAAGACATTACTTGTCTTTATCATACCAAGCCAACCTGGTTTCTCCGTTTGGGGAGGTTTTATTTTACTTGCAGGGGGACTGGTAGGTTGACCTTAATAGAAGACCTTAGGGATATCTCCTGAAAAGTCAATACCTATTACTTTACCTTTGTTGTTATCCATAGTTTCAGCGATGGAAATTTCTTTTTCTACTTCCTTCGAGGTTTTTGAAGAAGAAGTTGGCCTGTGAACGGATCTCGAGGTATACGAGGTAGAGGCGGACCAAGAAGACCTTCGATTAGATGAAGATCTTCTATTTGTATTGTCAAGAAATTTGAGTTCTATGGACCCATCAGGAAATTTAATGACTCTTTCAATCTAAGATTTTTCAGAATGAGACGCAAAAGGCTGAGTTATCTTATCAAAACGCAAATCATTATTGGAGAGTATATCTTTCCATTGGAGGAGACGAGGAACGAAAATAGAACTATGTTCATGGTTGGCTTCCATAAGCGTAGTTTCACCTTTGATGCTCTCATTATAAGCTCTAGGTGCAAGGTTTGTTTTCATAAGAGTATAGTAAATACGGTAGATAATAGCTATCTCACGAGTATTATTTTACTGTTCAAGTTTTTGGTTTTGACATTGAGCGTCAAAGAATCCATGACGTTTGTGTCATTAATGTCGAAAGAAAAGTTAGGATAACAATTAAAGTAAACTAGCCCATCTGTTAGATTACTCTGCAAAACTCCTAACAAAGAATCATCAAAATTTAAAAACCTGCCATCTCTAGCGATGACACAAACAGGAATATCAAGTCCTTTTCTAAATAAGGGTTCAACAGCAATTTGCACTAAACCAATATGCAAATAATTAAAGATAGATTTAAAATGATTTATATCATTTTCTTTAAGTAAACGAATAACTTGGTGAGAGTTATTAATAGCAATAGTAGATTAACAAGTCTTGATATTATGACGAGTAATCCAACTAAAATTACCGATTTGCTAAATCTTTTTGAAAGGTTCTTCTGGTATACTCCAGTTTTGTAAATCATTTTCAGCTTTAACAATCTTAGTTGCTTGAGAAGATAAATTAATATTATTTAAATTATGCTGATTTGTATTCATAATTTTGAAAGATACAGTCTAATGGACTTACAGTACAAAATATCTTAATGAGTAATAAAACAAATTAAACAAGCTAGTAAGTATATAAAGAATATTAAAATAGATATCAAAGATCCAAATAAGATTTCTAAGGGAGGTTCTCTTTGTTTTACAACAGTTCTTTTCCTAGAGTCATCTTAGCTATGGGACCACCATTAACAGGTCTAAACGCCCTCCTAGCTACAGCGACCATCAAAATTCAAATAACCAACGTACGAATCGAATATTAATCGGAAACCTCATACTCATAGGAAAGAACGAATATCTCACACCAAGTATAGAAATCGTACATAGGAACATGATACAAGTAATAATAAACATAAATATACTAACAGCATGCGAAATTTATTAAAGTACTACATTGAAATAATTTTGTCAAGCCTTAGACAGTATAAATACTTAGTTGCTCATGCTAAGTATGTATACTGCCAAGAAGCCTATCCCTGATGCTCCGTGGTATGAACCGGGCCACGAAGGCCTCTAAGCACTCACACGAAGATACAAGAGATGATCCAGCCGGCTTGGACTCTCGATACGTGTACCACCAAAGCCTTGCTGTCCCACAGAACTGATGAGCGGTGAACTCGGCTCTTCTCGACTCCAAGAGGCCTAATGACTTTAGTTGCTCCTGGCAAGTGAGCTAAAACTCGTGGGTGTCCTCATCAATCGCCCCTGAGAATATCGGCGGTGCCAACCTCTGGAATACCGCAAATATCTTCTGCTCGTGTAGTGGCATCTCCCTGTCCTTTCAGTCTGTCAGGGCGGCCACATGAACTGGTGGCTGGCTACTGAACCTCTGGTGCTTTTGTAAAAGGCTGACCCTACGGTGCTAAAGAGGAAGCTGGAGCTGCTGTTGCTGGTGGTGCCTAATGTATCTCCCCAATAGCTTCTAATATCTGTGTCAGCAAGGTATGAAGATCAGGAGTTGCAGCTACCGTGGGTGGTGGTTGGGCTGGTCCTGGCCCCACTGGCTGTGGAGGTAGATATGCTGCCTGAGGCTCCTCATCTCTATCTCGGCCCGGTGCTGCTTCCTCGACTCGATCTTGGGAATGGCGTCTACCCCAAACAACGGGTCTGTTTGCAGGCCTGGGTGCATTACCCCCGGCCACACCGCCTCGCATATGAGCCATCTTGTGAAACAGTGAAACAAGCGAGATTTCAAGGAACCAATGAGACACACATTGCATTAAAGTGAAACCAAAAAGGAAATCTTCCTAAAGACATCATGTAGCCTCCCGAAGATAAGTTACAGACGTCTCCTTACTTGTCCTCAAGACTCTATTATACGTTAGCTCTATACAAGTGAGACTGGTGAACCTGGGGCTCTAATACCAACTTGTCACGACCCGTTTCTCAAGCCATTATGTCACCTACTATAAACCCACCAGTAGGTAAGCCAACCCGTAATCCAGAACATCAAGTAATGGGTCTGAGGACAGAAACTAAATAAGAGAAGGCAAAATTTAAGATAACAATGAAATAACAGGCAGATGCAAACCACAACATGCATACAAATAAAGATCCCTCCCAGAACCTGGAAGTCACTAGTACAGGGCTACTAACAAAAAGAGTACAACTCCCAAAAGTGGACCATAGAGACTGGACTGTCCCAAAAGGTAAAAGACAAGTCTATATATACATATGGAGACTTAAATAGTACAAAACGATGTGTGCTCACCCCCATCTCCGGATCAGACTACTCCAAACTGAATCAACGGTGGCCACTGGTGCTCGGACGTACATCATGAAATAGATGTAGAGAGTAGCATAAGTACCAAAATAATAGGCACCAAGTAGGCATAATAGGCCAACTGAACTTGAAACTTAAAGGCAATATGAAAAGAAGGAATAATACAAAGTGAGGTCAAGAATGGAAAACTAAGTAACAATGGAATGCACACGAGTGTAGAAAGAATTAACTAAAGTAATCTGTAAGCTACCTATATCTAACTGGAACCCCATAAGCCCAGAAGGTACACTAGTGCGCAAGTTAAATTAAAAACAAGAACGGACCACCATATGCTCGACGAGTACACATGATAACTATAACTAAAGAGAATTACATATGAGAATCGAAGAACGAAGAGCATCGAACTAGAACCTCAACCCCAATAGTTGAATTTGACAGTACGGATGCCGGACCTTGAACTAGATGCTCACTAGAATTAGCCACGTAACCAATCACAAGTATCAAGTAACTGAGGCCGGACATCTAATCGGATGCTCTGTATAAGTATCTAGGCGATAGAGGCCGGACCTTATACTGGATGCTCTATATAAGTATCTGGACGATAGAGGCCAGACCTTAAATCAGATGCTTTTCAAAAATATTAATGAGGTCGAGACCGGAGCTCGAATTCGAAAACCTGACAAAGGTGCCAATGTAGTTGCTGAAAGATTCCCAGTTAATCCATGCTCATAAATGACCGTGGAACACGTCCACACTTAGTCAATCAATACAAGTCCTTGGAACCAAATCCAAAACCAATTTCAAATTTCTAATCAGAACCAGCGTCGTCGACGTAACTCGTGAAGCCGTAACATTGGAGAAACAAGGATAACAATCTTTGAAGCAAGCGTATCACCTAGATAAGGCCCAAACTATTAGACACAAGTCCACCACACAGGTGTACAGGGATGTAAGTTTGCTGAGCGAAATCGAGGTAAGACTAAACGCCTATCGATTCCGAATCATGCATTTCTAAGGTAAGCCCTAGTGAAACCTAAATTAAGGTCCAACATGCTTCAAATAAAACGTAATTAAGCATGCAAGTACTCTACATAGCAAGAAGGACCAATTAGTAACACCAAGCTTGCTCACAGTTACCCGATGTTTCTCGAAAGAGGCCGAAACATGATTTCTAAACACCTATGCATTATTCTGTAACTACCAACTTAAAATCCCAACTAATCAACATGCATTCAAACTCTAGAGCTCAATCTAAGAGATTGAAGCCATAGCCTGCCTATAGGCTGACCACACGCGCTTCAAAAACACACCTCCGGAGCTTTTCCTATCCGAACGGTTTTGAAACAGTGGCACGCTATAAAAGATGGAGTAAAAAAAATAATATGATCATTTACACACTAAAATCTCAAGAAACGGAGATGGACCTTATTTGGGGTCAAAACGGGGAAAGTGGAACCTGCACTTGAAATTTCGGAATTAACTCCAAAAATAGGTCCTAAACACCTCCCCAAACTTGTGTTCCAATTTGAACACAATTTCGTGCTCGAACCAGTCACAAACGAACATGCAATGAAAAACTCAAAGTTACACTAAAAGGGACAATAATGGCAGTAGTTATTTACAAGAAATTGCCAATAACGAGGTTCCAACTAATGAAATGAATCACCCAACAACGATCCTCACAAAAATTCCCACAATCTAGGCTGTTGAATCACCAAATTCAGACCTAAAATAGCCAAGAAATCATCTACCAAAATTTCTCAAAAATTGAACTCAAAAATGAGCTATGGTAGCAGCTAAATCATAAATCTTACCTCCAAAGAAGCTTGAAATATGCATTTCAACCACTCCAATGCGTTCTTCTCAATAAAACACTCCAGATAGCCCCAAGAATCACTAGAATTAGACTTGAAATGAGAGAGTTATAAGGGTTTGAAGTTTCATAAATGAGGCTTTTAAAAGGGCAAAACTGGTCGCTGAAAAGACCTAAAATCTGGTCGTTAAAAGCCCAAACTCTGGTCACTAAAACAGTTGCACCAAATTTCAGCTATTGCCATCTATTCAAAGTCACCGACGAAAGGCTCAAAATTCGTTCGGAACCCAATAAAGATAGATAGAAATTCTAGCCTACTAAATTTGACACTCCGGACTCAACGACGCTAACGAAATTTCCATCAGAGGTCACCTCGATAAAAATTGGGTGCCACTTCCGGAGGCCATTTTTAGCCAAAATCCACCGAGGGGTCGAAATGAGTTCGGAGGCCTTGAGAGTCAAACTAATAGTCGTTCTAGACCAAAATCGTCATTTTCGAGCTAACTGTGTTGAAGGAATTTTCATTCGAGTGCATTTTCCAAGAATGTTGACCAAAGTCAACCTCAGGCCAAATTTCGAAGGATAAAATGCCTAATGGTCAAAACTCACATTGAAGGCCTCGATACTTGTGCCAACCATGCTACTAGCCTAATTTAGCCATTTTGAAGTTGATAAAACCATCATAATTCCATTTTGAGGTCATTTACATGATGCTTTAACTAAAGTCAGTTATTCAAGCTTTAAGGTCTCGAAAACACGAAAAACTAAAAAAAATCCAAACGAACGACCAGGCAACCGAACAGTCAGATCCAGCAGGTCATAAATGACTTAGGGTCGCTATAGGAACGCTCTAAATGACGAAAGCGAGGCATTAAGGAAAAAATAACCTAGAGGGTCATTACAACATCCACTACTAAAAGAACTTTTGTCCACGAAAGAAAGGGTAAGAATATACTCGAGGGCACAAATAAGCTGGGGAACTGCTCTCGCATCTCCTGCTCGATCTCCCAAGTTGCTTCCTCGACTGGACGATGTCTCCAATGGACCTTAACAACATGAATGGCTCTCGACTGTAATTGCCTAACATCTTTAGCTAGAATAGCAACCAGCTCCTCTATAAAGGTCAGATGATCATCCAACTCAGCTGAATCATACTAGAGCACATGAGACTCATATGGAACATATCGGTGCAAGATAGAAACATGAAAAACTTGGTGGATAGCCGATAGTGCTGGAGGTAAAGTTAACTCATAGGAATCCTCGCTAACTGCTCTCAAAATCTAAAAAGGACCTATAGTCCATGGGCTAAGCACCCCCTTCATGGGAGATACTGAGAGAAATACCCAGTGGCTAACTGCAAACCTCAACAGCCGACACCTGTGATCCGCATAACTCTTATGTCTACTCAGAGCCATTTTAAGTCTATCTTGAATTACTGTTACCTGATCCAAAGCCACCTGAAGCAAATCTGTACCACCGACCTAGGCTCTGTAGACTCAAACCAACCAACTACAAAGCGACAATGCCTACCATATAAGGCCTCAAACGAGGCAATCTGAATACTAGCGTGGTAATTGTTGTTTTATGCAAACTCCGCCAAAGGCAAGAACTGGTCCCACTTACCTCAAAAATCCATAACACAGGCGCCCACAACATTCCTCAAGGATGTGAATAGTACACTCCGACTGGCCATTCGTCTGTTGGTGAAAAACTGTGCTAAGGTGTACACGGGTTCCCAACTCCTCCTGAAAAGCCCTCTAAAAGCTGGAAGTGAACTATGAACCCCGGTCTAAAATAATAGAAATAGGCACACCATGTAGATGGACCACCTCCCTAATGTAGATACGATCCAACCTCTCGGCACTGAAAGTAGAATGAAGAGGGAGAAAGTATGCTGACTTGGTCAATCGATCCACAATGACCCAAATGTTGTAAACACCTCCATAAGTCCGTGGAAAACCCAAAATGAAGTCTATAGTGATACATTCCCACTTCCAATACGGAATGGGTAATCTCTGGAACTTACCACCAGGCTTCAAATGCTCCACCTTCACCTGTTGGTAACAGAAACAACAAGATACGTAGTCGACAATATCTTTCCTAATACCTGTCCACAAATAATGCTGCCTCAAATCACGATACATCTTAGCCGTGGCTCGATGGATGGAATATCTGGAATCATGGGCCTGGCTTAAGATCAGCGAAATCAAACCCTCTACTCTAGAAAATCACAACCAGCCATAAAATCTCAAAACCCTATCCAAATCTAAGGTAGCCTATCTAGCATCACCTGCCAACACCCTATCTCTGAGTGCCAACAAAGACTTATCCTCGAACTGAAAACCACAGATCCTATCTAGCAAACAAGACTGAACTCCCAAATAGGATAACACCCGTCTGGAATCTGAAATATCAAGTTTGATTATCTGGTTAGTTAAGGACTGGATGTTAAAGACAACAATCGCTCCATAATAGAAAGGAAGGTTAGACTAACCATACTTCCCGCCTTCTGGCTCAAGGTGTTTGCTACGACATTTGCCTTGCCCGGATGGTAGAGAATAGATAGGCCATAGTCCTTCAGGAGTTCAATACAGTGACGTTGCCTTGAATTAAGGTCCCTTTGGCTCATAAGGTACTGGAGGTTACGGTGATAAGTGTAGATCTCACAATGAATCCCATATAGATAGTGCCTCGAAATCTTTAGCACGAAAACTACCGCCGCCAACTCCAAATCATGGGTGGGGTAGTGGTACTCTTGTGGCTTAAGCTGACTTGAAGCATAAGCTATAACCCGACCTCGCTGCATCAGTACACAATCCAAACCAACGCCGAATGCGTCACAATATACCGTGAAGCCCTCGCCATCAAATGGAAGAGTAAATACAGAAGAGGTAGTAAGCAACTCCTTAAGCTTCCAAAAGCTCCTCTCACACTCCTCTGACCATGTGAAGGGTACATCCTGGAGAGTCAATCGAGTTAAAGGAGCTGCAATAGTATAAGATCCCTCAACAAAGCGTATGTACTAACTCGCTAGCCCAACGAAGCTATGAACCTCAATAACAGAAGTGGGCCTATCCTAATCACGAATAGCCTCAATCTTTGCCGGATCACCACTAATACCCTCCTCGAACACGACGTTCCCCAAGAATGCTACAGACTCAAGCCAAAACTCACACTTTGAGAACATGGCATAAAGCCGCTGGTTTCTCAAAGCTAGGAGCACTATCCTCTAATGCTGCTCATGCTGACTCCGGCTCCACGAGTATACCAGTATGTCATCAATGCAGATGATAAAAAATGAATCAAGGTATAACCTGAACACCCATGCCATCAAGTCCATAAAGGTGACGGTCAACCCAAACAATATCATAACGAATTCATAGTGGCCGTAACGAGTCCTAAATGCGGTCTTAGGATTGTTCGATGCCCTAATCTTCAGCTGATGGTACCCGAATCTTAAATCAATCTTAGAAAACACGGTCGCCCCCTGAAGATGGTCAAACAAGTCATCAATATGAGGCATGGGGTAACAGTTCTTCATTGTCAACTTGTTTAGCTGCCTGTAGTCAATGTACATCCTCATAGTCCTATCCTTTTTCTTCACGAAAAGAACATGAGCACCCTGAGGCGACACACTCGAACAAGTAAACCACTTACCTAAGAGGTCCTTTAACTAAACACTGAGCTCCCTAAGCTCTGCAGGAGCCATCCAGTAAGGATGGATAGAAATTGGACGGGTGTCAGGCTCCAAATCGATGGAAAAATAAATGTCACGCTCTGGGGGTAGGCCAGGTAGGTCTGTAGGGAACATATCTGCAAACTCTCTAACCACAGGAACTGAGTCAACTGAATGGCCCTTTGTACTCACATCTCTCACATAGGCCTAATATGCTAAACATCTAGAAGCAACCTACCGTATAGCCTGCATAAAAGAGATGATCCCCGTCGGTGTGTGACGATGAGCACCCTGCCAAAACACTGGGGGATTATCAGGCCTGGCTAAAGTAACAGTCTTGGCGTGGCAATCCAAGATCACATGGTAGGGGGATAACCAGTCCATGCCCAGAATTACATCAAAATCAACCATATCTAGCACAATAAGATCAAATCTAGTATCATAATCCTTGATAGTCACTAGGTAAGATCGCAATACCTGATCCACTACTAAGGACTCACCCACTGGGGTCAAAACATGAACGACTCTGCTAAGGTCTCAGATCTCATACCCAATCGAGGATCTAAATAAATAGATACATACGAGAACGTGGACCCAAGATCAAATAATATTGTAGTAGGCTGATGGAATCATAATAGCATAGCTGTGATGACATCGTCACAAACCTCAGTCGTCGCCCTCGTCGTGGTTGCATAGAAAAGGCCCAGAGCATCTCTGCCCGGTGCGTCCAATCTACCACTTGACCTGCCTCCCTGAGTTCCACCTATGGTACCCTGTCAGGTATGCCGACGGCCCTGGTCCTGACTACCTCCTCTAGTTTGAGAGGGCATAGGTGAAATCGGTCTAGTGCAAGGAGTGGTGGTACAATCGCCCCTCGCCCTCGCCAGGGGCATACTATGGACCAATGGTCAAGAGCACCAAAATCATAACACCCTAAAGTTGAACGCCCTGTATTTACCCGACCATGGTAAGAAGGAAGGGAATCATATTCCCTCAAACTCTGGCTTGTACTAGGACCATCCTGCTGATGCTAGCCTTCCTCAAAAATAAGAAATGCCGCCTGAACAGGACTGGACTGACGCTGCAGTAACCTCCGACGGGGCCTATCATAAGACTCTCTCTCTAGTTTGGGACCCGCTGTAGCTGCCCTAGTAGAATGCCCTCTTATCGCTGCCCCCTTGGGCCTCACGATAAATATGCTCCATGAATAAGGCATGGTCAACCACATCAAGAAATCTATGGCCGGCCAAAACCAAATGCTTTGTGTCGACCTTTAGACAGTACCACAACACACATACAAAACAACGAACTCTCTCCTCCTCCATGGGTAGGATCATGGTAGCATGTCGAGACAACTCGTGGAAGCTCACCTCGTACTCTGAGACAGTCATAGGGCCCTTCCCCAATTTGGAAAACTAATCACGAAGCCTATCCCTGATGCTCCGTGGCATGAACAGGGCCAAGAAGGCCTCTAAGCACTCACGCCAAGATACAGGAGGTGTCTAGCTAGCCTGGACTCTCGATACATGCGCCACCACTACCTGGCTGGCCCGCAAAACTGATGAGCTTTGAAGTTGGCTCCTCTTGATACTAAGAGGCCTAATGAATGTAGATGCTCCTAGTAAATAAACTAAAACTCATGGGTGTCCTCCTCAATTGCCCCTGAGAATATTGGTGGTGCCAACCTCTTGAATACCCCAAGCATCTTCTGCTTGTGCAGTAGCATCTCCCTGTCATTTAAGTATGGCAGGGTGGCCACATGAACTGGTGGCTGGCTGCTGAACCTCTGGTGCTACTGCGGCAGGCTGACCTTACATTGCTGGAGCGGGAGTTGGAGCTGGTGCCTGACGCATCTCCCTAATAGCTGCTAATTTCAGAGTTAGCAGGGCATGAAGATTAGGAGTTGTAGCTGGGCGATAGAGGCTAGACCTTAAATCGGATGCTCTTCAAAAATATCAATGAGGTCGAGATCAGAGCTCGTATTCGGATGCCTGACAAAGGTGCCAATGTAGTTGCTAAAAGAGTTCTAGTTGATCCATGCTCATATATGTCCGTGGAACACCGTCCACACTTAGTCAATCAATACAAGTCCTTGGAAACAAATCAAAAACCAATTTCAAATTGCGAATCAGAACCAGTGTTGCCGACGTAACTCGTGAAGCGGTAACATTAGAGAAACAAGGATAACTATCGTCGAAGCAAGCATATCACCTAGGTTAGGCCCAAACTATCAGACTCATCTCTGCTAAACAAGTGTATAAGGATCTAAGTCAGCCGAGCAACGTCGGTGTAAAACTAAGACCTATCAGTTCCAAATCATGCATTTCTAAGGCAATCCCTAGTGAAACATAAACTAAAGCACAACATGCTTCAAATAAAACATAATTAAGCATACAAGAACATAGCAACAATGATCAATTAGTAACACGAAGCTTGCTCACAGTTAGCGGATGAATCCCGAAAGTGGCTGAAACATGATTTCTAAACACCTATGCATTATTCAATAACTTACATTTCAAAATCCCAACTAATCAACATGCATTCACACTCTCGAGCTCTATCTAAGAGACAGAAGTCGTAGCCTACCTTTATGTCGACCACGCGCGCTCCAAAATTACATCTTCAGAGCTTTTCCTTTCCCAAGAGCCTTGAAACACTCCCACGCTATAAACAATGGTGTGTCACAATGTTATTATGGTCCTTTAGACACTAAAATTGCAAGAAACAGAGATGGACCAATTTCAGGGTCAAAATGAGGTAAGTGGGACCTGCGCTGGATATTCCAGAAATAACCCAAAACGAACAATGAAACGAAAAACTCAAAGTTACACTAAAAGAGACAACAATGGCAGCTGCTATTTACAAGAACTTACCAAAAACGAGGGTCCAAATACTAAAACCAATCACACCACGATGATCCTCATGAAAATCCCCACAATCTAGGCCCTTGAATCACCAAATTTAGGCCTAAAATGGCAAAGAAATCATCTTCCAAAATTTCTCAAAAATTGAACTCGAAAATGAGCTATGGCAGCAGCTAAATCATAAGTATTACTTCCAATGAAGCTTCAAATATGCATTTCAACCATGCCAACACGTTCTTCTCGAAAAAACACTCAAGATAGCTCAAAGAATCACTAGAATCGGACTTGAAATGAGAGAGTTATAAGGGTTTGAAGTTTAACAAATGAGGCTGAACTGAGGCTTTTAAAAGGGCGAAACTGGTCGCTGAAAAGACCCAAATTCTGGTTGTTAAATGCCCAAACTCCGGTCGGTAAAATGGTTGCACCAGATTTCAGCTATTGCCATCAATTCAAAGTCTCTGACGAAGGGCTTGAAATTCGTTTAGAACCCAAAAAAGATAAATAGAAATGCTATCCTACATAATACGACAATCCGGACACAACGGCATTTACGAAATTTCCATCGGAGGTCACCTCGATAAAAAGTGGGTCCCACTTCTAAAGGCCATTTTTAGCCGAAATCCACCTAGGGGCTTGAAATGAGTCCGGAGGCTTCGAGAGTCGAACGAATGGTCATTCTAGCCCAAACTAGATATTTCGAGGCTAACCATGCTGAAGAAGTTTTCATTCCAGTTCGTTTTCCAAAAACGTTGACCAAAGTCAATCTCAGGCCAAATTTTGAAGGCTAAAATGCCTAATGGTCCAAACTCGCACTGAAGGCCTCGATACTCATGCCAACCATGCTACTAGTCTAATTTGGCCATTTCAAAGCTAATGGAACCATCAGAATTCCACTATTAGGTGGTTTACCTAATGCTTTAACTAAAGTCAGTTATTCAACCTTCAAGGTCTTTAAAACACGAAAAACTAAAAAAAATCCAAACGAACGACCAGGCGACTGAACAGTTAGATCCAACAAGTCATAAATAAATTGGGGTTGCTATTGGAACGTTCTAAACAATGAAAAGGAATCATTAAGGCAAAAATGACCTAGAGGGTCATTACAACATCCACTACTAAAAGAACTTCTGTCACCGAAAGAAAGGATACAGATATACCGGAGAGCTCAAATAAGCTGGGGAACTGCTCCTACATCTCCTGCTCGGTCTTTCATATTGACTCCTCGACTAAACGATTCCTCCAACGGAACTTAACAATAGGAATGGATCTTGACCACAACTGCTTAACATCTCTAGCTAGAATAGCAACCGACTCCTCTATAAAGGTCAGACGATCATCCAACTCAACTGAATCATAATGGAGAACATGAGACTCATATGGAACATACCGGCGCAACTTTGAACCATGAAAAACTTGGTGGATAGCCGATAGTGCTAGAGGTAAAGTTAACTCATAGGAATCCTCACTAACTACTCTCAAAATATCAAAAGGGTCTATAATCCATAGGCTAAGCACGCCTTTCATGGGCCATATTAAGAGAAATACCCTGTCGCCAACTGCAAACCTAAATGGCCGACGCCTCAGATTCGTATAACTCTTATGTCTACTCTGAGCCATTCTAACCCTATCTTGAATTACCCTTACCTGATCCAAGGCATCCTGAAGCAAACCTGTACCACACGGCCTAGGCTCTGTAGAATCAAACAAACCAACTAGAGAGAGACAATGCCTACCATATAAGACCTCAAATGAGGCCATCTGAATACTAGCGTGGTAGCTATTATTGTATACAAACTTTGCCAAAGGCAAGAATTGATCCCATTTACCTTAAAAATATATAACGGAGGCCCGCAGCATATCCTTAAGGACGTGAATAGTATGCTCCAATTGGCCATCCGTCTGTGGGTGAAAAGCTGTGCTAAGATGGATATGGGTGCCCAACTCCTCCTGAAAAGCCCTCTAAAACCTGGAAGTGAACTTTGAACCCCGGTCTGAAATGATAGAAATAGGCACACCATGAAGAGAGACCACCTCCGTAAAGTAGATACGAGCCAACCTCTCGGCACTAAACGTAGTATGAAGATGGAGGAAGTATGCTGACTTGGTCAATCGATCCACAATGACCCAAATCCTGTAAACACCTCTATAAGTCTGTGGTGAACCAACAATGAAGTCCAAAGTGATACGCTCCCACTTCCATTCCGAAATGGGTAATCTATGGAACTTACCACTAGGCTTCAAATGTTCGGCCTTCACCTGTTGGCCACACAAACAACAAGATACGTAGTCCGCAAAATCTCTCCTCATACCTCTCAGACAATATTGCAGCATCAAATCATGATACATCTTAGTTGTGGCCGGATGGAGGGAATATCTGGAATCAAAGGCCTCACTTAAGATCAGTGGAATCAAACCCCCTACTTTCGGAAAACACAACCTACCATCGAATCTCAAAACCCATCCAAATCTAAGGTAGCCTGTCTAGCATTACCTGCCAACACCTTATCTCTGAGTACCACCTAAGACTCATCCTCAAACTGACAACCACGGATCTTATCAAGTAAAGACGACTGAACTCCCACATAGGTTAAGATCTACCTGGAATCTTAAATGTCAAGTCTGATCATCCTATTAGTTAAGGACTGGATCTCTAAATACAACGGCTACTCCATAATAAAAAGGAAAGCTAGACTAACCATACTTTCCGCCTTTCGGCTCAAAGGGTTTGCTACTACATTTGCCTTGCCTGAATGGTAGAGAATAGAGAAGTCATAGTCCTTCAGGATTTCAATCCAACGACGTTGCCTCGAATTAAGGTCCCTCTATCTCATAAGGTTCTGGAGGTTCCAATGATCAGTGTAGATCTAAGAATGAACCCCAGATAGATAGGGCCTACAAATTTTAAGCGTGAAAGCTACCGCCGCCAACTCCAAGTCACGGGTGGGATAGTGGTACTCATGTATCTTAAGCTGACATAACGCATAAGCTATAACCCGGTCTCACTGTAACACTACACAACCCAAAACAATGCCGGATGTGTCATAATATACCATGTAGCCCTCGCCCTCAATTGGAATAGTCAATATAGGAGCGGTAGTAAGAAACTCCTTAAGATTCCAAAAGCTCCTCTCACACTTCTCTAACCATGTAATGGGTACATCCTGGTGTGTCAATCGAGGGAAAGGGGCTGCAATAGTATAAGAGCCCTTAACAAAGCATACGTAGTAACTCACTAACACAACAAAGCTATGAAACTCAGTAACAAAAGTGGGCCTATCCTAATCACGAATAGCCTCAATATTCACTGGATCAACCCTAATACCCTCCTCAAATACCATGTGCCTCAAGAATGCTACAAACTCAAGGCAAAACTCGCACTTTGAGAACATGGCATAAAGCCACTGGTTTATCAAAGTCTGGAGCACTATCCTCAAATGCTGCTCATGCTCACTTTAGCTCCGCGAGTATACCAGTATGTCATCAATGAAGACGATAACAAATAAATCAAGGTATGACCTAAACACCCGTGTCATCAAGTCCATGAAGGAGGTAGTCAATTTAAAAGACATCATAATGAATTGATAGTGGTCGTAACGAGTCCTAAATGCGGTCTTAGGGATGTATGCTGCCCCAATCTTCAGGGGATGGTACCTGGATCTCAAATCAATCATAGAAAACAGCACGACACCCTAGACCTGGTCAAACAAGTCATCAATATGAGGCATGGGGTAACGGGTCTTCATCGTCACCTTGTTTAGCTGCATGTAGTCCATGTACATCGTCATAGTCTTGTCCTTCTTCTTTAAAAACAGAATAGGAGAACCCCAAGGAGACATACTCTAGCGAATAAATCACTTGCCTAAGAGGGCCTCTAACTAAACACTGAGCTCCCTGAGTTCTGCAAGAGCCATCCAGTAAGGATGGAGAGAAATAGGATGGGTGTCAGGCTCCAAATCTATGGGAAAATAAATGTCACTCTCTGGGGGTAGGACAAGTAGGTTTGTGCACATCTGCAAACTCTCTAACCATAGGAACTGAGTCAACTGAGGGGCCCTCCCTACTCACATCTCTCACATAGACCCAATAAACTAAACACCCAGAAGAAACCAACCATCTAGACCGCATAAAAAAGATGATCCCCGTCTGTATGTGACGATAAGAACCCTTCCAAAACACTAGGGAATTATCAGGCATGGCTAACGTAATAGTCTTGGCGTAATAATCCAAGACCACATGGTAGGGGGATAACCAGTCCATGCCTAGAATTACATCAAAATCAACCATATCTAGTAGAATAAGATCAACTCTAGTATCATAACCCTGGATAGTCACTAACCAAGATCATAATACCTGATCCACTACTAAGGACTCACCCACCGATTTAAAAACATGAATCGGTTTTGCCAAGGACTCAGACCTCATACCAATAGAGGAGCCAAATAAATAGATACATACTGGAATGTGGTCCCAAGATCAAATAATACTGCAGCAGGTTGATGGCATAATAAAAGCATACCTGTGATGACATTGTCAGATACCTCAGTCACCACCTTCGTTCGGGCTGCGTAGAAATGGCCCTGAGCACCTCTGCTCAGTGCGTACGATCTACCACCTGACCTGTCTCCCTGAGCTCCACCTCTGGTACCCTGTCGGCTATCCCGACATCCCTGGTCTTGACCACCACCTCTAGCTTGAGAGAGCACTACTGAAATCGGTCTAGATGCAAGGGGGGCTGGCACAATCGCCCCTCGCCCAAGCCGGGGGAATACTCTAAACCAAAGGTCAAGAGCACAACAATCATAACACCCTAAAGTTGATCGCCTTGTAGTAACCCGACCACGGTAGAAATGGAGGGAATCTGATCCCTTCAAACTCTAGCCCGTACTAGAACCACCTTTTTGATGTTGGCCTTCCTCAGAAGGAGGTAATGCTACCTAAATAGGCCGACTGGACTGACGCTACAGGAACCTCTGACGGGGCCTATCATAGGTGTCCCTCCCTCTAGTCTGGGACCCACTGTAGCTGCCTTGGTTGCATGCCCTCTTATCACTGCTTCCTTAGTCCTCACTATGAATATGCTCTATGAATCAGGCATGGTTGACCACATCAAGAAATGAATGGTCGGACGAAACCAAATGCTCTTTGTCGACCCTCAGACAGTACAACAACACACGTACAAAACAACGAACTCTCTCCTCCTCTGTAGGTAAGATCATGGTAGCATATAGAGAAAACTCATGGAAGCTTACCTCATACTCTGAGACAGTCATACTGCCCTACTCCAATTTGGAGAACTGATCACGAAGTTTATCCCTGACGCTCCGTGGCATAAACCGGGCCAAGAAGGCCTCTGAGAACTCACGCCAAGACACAGGAGGTGATCCAGCTTGCTTGGACTCTCTATACGTGTGCCACCACTGCCTGGTTGGCCCACAAAACTAAAAAGTGGTGAAGTCAGCTCCTCTTGACTCCAAGAGGCCTAATGACTGTGGCTACTCTTAGAAAGTGAGATAAAACTCATAGGGCTCTTCCCCAATCGCCTCTGAGAATATCAGCGGTGCCAACTTTTGGACTATCCCAAGCATCTTCTGCTCGTGCAGTGGCATCTCCCTGTCCTTTAAGTCTGGCAGGACTGCTACATGAACTAGTGGCTGCTGAACCTCTGGTGCTGGTGGGGCAGGCTGACCCTGCGTGCTAGAGTGGGAACATGAGTTGGTGTTGGTGATGGTGCCTGATGCATCTCCCCAATAGCTCCTAATATCTGTGTCAGCAGGGCATGAAGATCAGGAGTTGCTGTTGGCACGTGTGGTGGCTGAGCTGGTCCTAGCCCTACTGGCTGTGGAGGATCTTATGCTGCTTGGGGCTCCTCCTCCCTATCTCGGGCCGATGCTGCGTCCTTGAGTCTATCTCAAAATTGGCGTCTACCCTAAACTAGGGTTTGTTTCCAGGCCCGGGTGCATAACCCCTGGCCACGCCTCCTCGCGTACGAGCCATCCTGCGAAACAATGAAATAAGCGAGATGTCAAAGAAACAATGAGACACACATTCCATATAACTGAAACAAAAAAGAAATCTTCCTGTAGACATTATATAGCCTCCTGAAGATAAGTTACTGACGTCTCCGCACTTGTCTAGAAGACTCTACTAAACATTTGCTCTGTACAAGTGAGACTGGTGAACTTGGGGCTTTAATACCAACTTGTCACGACCCGATTTTTCAAGCCATGATGGTACCTACTATAAACCCACAAGTACGTAAGCCAACCCGTAATCCGAAACAACAAGTAATGGGTCTGAGAGCAGAAACTAAACAAGAGAAGGCAAAATTTAAGATAACAATTAAATAATAAGCAGACACAAACCAAAACATATATTAAAAATAAGGATCCCTCCTAGAACCTGGAAGTCACTAGTACAAGTCTACTAACAAAAAGAGTACAAGTCCCAAAAGTAGACCATAGAGATTGGACTGTCTCAAAAGGTAAAAGACAAGTCTATATATACATACAAAGATTGAAATAGTACAAAAAAATGTGTGCTCACCCCCGTCTACGGATCAGACTGTCCAAACTCTTTCAACGCTGGCCACTGGTGCTCGAACCTGCCTCACGAAACAGATGCAGAGCATAGCATGAGTACCAAATAACAGTTACCAATGAACATCATAGGCCGACTGAACTTGAAAAGTAAAGGCAATATGAAAAAAAGGAATAGCATAAGCAGAGGTCATGAACAGAAAACTAAGTAATAATGGAATGCACACGAGTGTAGAAAGAACTAACTAAAGTAATCTATAAGCTAACTACAACTAACTGGACCCCCATAAGCCCAAAAGGTACACTCGTGCGCAAGTTAAATTAAAAACCCAAATGGACCCCCATATGCCCGACGAGTACACAGAATAAACTATAACTAAAAAGAATTACATATGAAAACCGAAGAACAAAGAGCATCGAATCAGAAATTCAACCCCAATAGTCGAATCTGACAGTATGGAGGCTGGACCTCGAACTGGATGCTCACTAGAAGTACCCAAGTAACTAATTACAAGTATCAAGTAATTGAGGTCGGACATTTAACCGGATGTTCTGTATAAGTATCTGGG
The DNA here is from genome assembly GCA_037074985.1 of Solanum bulbocastanum. NCBI lineage: Eukaryota > Viridiplantae > Streptophyta > Magnoliopsida > Solanales > Solanaceae > Solanum > Solanum bulbocastanum. The sequence continues at coordinate 17,552,446 of CM073608.1, read as the reverse complement.
CGATAGAGGCCGGACCATATATTAGATGCTCTATATAAGTATCTGGGCGATAGAGGTCGGATCTTGAATCGGATGCTCCTCGAAAATATCAATGAGGTCGAGACCGGAGCTTGAATTCGGATGCCCGACAAAGGTGGCAATGTATTTGCTGAAAGAGTCCCTTTTGATCCATGGTCGTAAATGTCCGTGCAACACCATCCACACTTAGTCAATGAATACAAGTCCTTAGAACCATATCGTAAACCAATTTCCAAATGCGAATTAGAACAAGTGTCGTCGACATAACTAGTAAAGTCGTAACATCGGAGAAACAAGGATAACTATCGTTGGAGCAAGCGTATCGCTTAGCTCAGACCCAAACTATCAGACTCATGTCTACTACACAAGTGTACAGGTGTCTAAGTCGGCCGAGTGACGTTGGGTTAAAACTAATCCCTATCGGTTCTGAATCATGAATTTCTAAGGCAAGCCCTAGTGAAACGTAAACTAAGGCCCAATGTGATTCAAATAAATAGTAATTAAGCATACAAGTACTCCACATAGCAAGACGGATCAATTAGTAACACCAAGCTTGCTCATAGTTACTCGATGAATCCCGAAAGAGACTGAAACATGATTTCTAAACACCTACGCATTATTCAATAATTACCAACTCAAAATCCGAACTAATCAACATGCATTCACATTCTCGAGCTCAATCTAAGAGAGGGAAGCCGTAGCCTACCTCATGAAAATTCCCACAATCTAGGCCATTGAATCACCAAATTCGGACCTAAAATGGCCAGGAAATCATCTTCAAAAATTTTCCAAAAATTGAGCTTGAAAACCAGCTATGGCAGCAGTTAAATCATAAATCTTACCTCCATTGAAGCTTCAAATATGCATTTCAACCATGCCTACTCGTTCTTCTCAAAAAATTACTCAAGATTGCCCCAAGAATGGCTAGAATCGGACCTGAAATAAGAGAGTTATGAGGGTTTGAACTTTGACAAATAAGGCTGAAATGAGGACTGTAAAAGGTCGAAACTGGTCCCTGAAAATACCCAAAGTTTGGTCATTAAAAGCTCAAACTCTGGTCACTAGAAGGGCTACACTAGATTTTAGCTATTGCCATCTATTCAAAGTCTCCGACAGAGGGCTTGAAATTTGTTCAAAACCTAATAAAGATAAAATAGAAAAGCTACCCTACTAAATTCAACACTCCGGAGTCAATGGCGCAGACAAAATTTCTATCAGAGGTCACCTCGACAAAAAGTGGGTTCCACTTCCAAAGGCCATTTTTAGCCAAAATCCAGCAAGGGTTCGGAATGAGTCTGGAAGCCTCTAGAGTAGTACGAAAGGTCATTCTAGACCAAACTTGACATTTCGGGGCTAACCATTTTGAAGGAGTTTTCATTCGAGTGCGTTTTTCAAAAATATTGACCAAAGTCAACCGCAGGCCAAATTTCAAAGGCAAAAAGGCCTAATGGTCCAAACTTGCAATGAAAGCCTCGATACTTGTGCCAACCATGCTACTAGCCTAATTTGAACTTTTCGAAGCTATTGGAACCATCAAAATTCAATTTTGAGGTCGTTTACCTGACCCTTTAACTAAAGTCAGTTATTAAAGCTTCAAGGTCTCTAAAACATGGAAAACTAAAAAAAAATCCAAACGAATGACCAGGCAACCGAACAGTCAGATCCAGCAAGTCATAAATAACTTGAGGTCGCTATAGGAATGCTCTAAATGACAAAAATTAGGCATTAAGGCAAAAATGACCTAGAGGGTCATTACAACATCCACTACTAAAAGAACTTTCGTCGGTGAAATAAAGGATAAGGATATACCCGAGGGCTCAAATAAGCTAGGGAACTGCTCCCACATCTCTTGCTCAGTCTCTCAGGTGGCCCTTGACTGGATGATGCCTCCAACGGACCTTAACAACAGGAATGGTTGTCGACCACAATTGCCTAACATCTCTGGCTAAAATGGCAACTGGCTCCTCTATTAAGGTTAAACGATCATCCAACTCAACTAAATCATACTGGAGCACCTGCGACTCATCTAGAAAACACCGGCGCAGCTCAAAACATGAAAAATTAGGTTAATAGCCAATAGTGCTGGAGGTAAAGTTAACTCATAGGCAACCTCGCCAATTGCTCTCAAAATATAAAAAGGGCCTATAGACCTGGGGAAAAGTTTGCCACGCCTCCCGAATCTCATGACGCCTTTCATGGGCGATACTCAAAGAAATACCCAGTCGCCAACTGCAGACATCAACGGCCGACGCCTGTGATCCCCGTAACTCTTAGGTCTACTCTGAACCATTCTAAGCCTATCTTGAATTACCCTTACCTAATGCAAGGCCTCCTGAAGCGAATTTGTGTCACAGGGCCTAGGCTTTGTAGACTCAAACCAAACAAATGGAGAGCCACAAAGCCTACCGTATAAGGCCTCAAACAGGGACATCTGAATACTAGCGTGGTAGCTGTTGTTATATGCAAACTCCGCCAAAGGCAAAAACAGTTCCCACTGGCCTCCAAAATCCATCACACAGGCTTGCAGCATATCCTCAAGGACCTGAATAGTACTCTCCAACTGGCCATCCGTCTGTGGGTGAAAAGCTGTTCTAAGGTGGACACGGGTGGCCAACTCCTCCTAAAAAGCCCTCCAAAAGCTGGAAGTTAACTGTGAACCCCAGTCTGAAATAATAGAAATAGGCACTCCATGAAGATGAACTACCTCTCTAATGTAGATATGAGCCAACCTCTTGGTACAGAAAGTAGTATGAATAGGAAGGAAGTGTGCTTTCTTGGTCAATTGATCCACGATGACCCAAATGCTATCAACACCTATATATGTCCATGGAAAACCAACAATGAAGTCCAAAGTGATACGCTCCCACTTCAACTCCAGAATGGCTAATCTCTGGAACTCTCCACCAAGCTTTAAATGCTCGACCGTCACCTTTTGGCAACATAAACAATGAGATACGTAGTCGGTAATATCTCTCCTCATACCTCTCCACCAATAATGCTGCCTCAAATTATGATACATCTTAACAATGGTCGGATGGATGGATTATCTGGAATCATGGGCCTCAATAAGCTAAATCAAACCCCCTGTTATCGGAAAAGACAATAGGCCATCAAATCACAAAACCCATCCAAATCTAAGGTAGCCTGTCTAGCATCACCTGCTAACACCCTATCTTTGAGTTCCACCAAAGACTCATCCTCAAATTGACAACCACGGACCTTATCTAATAAAGATGGCTGAACTCCCATATAGGCTAACACCCTCTTGGAATCTGAAATAGCAAGTCCGATCATCTGTTTAGCTAAGGACTAGATGTCCAAAGACAATACTCACTCCGAAATTGAAAGGAAGGCTAGACTATGCATATTCCCCACCTTCCGGCTCAAGGCAGTCCCTACTAAATTCGCCTTGCCCAGATGGTAGAGAATAGAGAGGTCATGGTCCTTTGAGAGTTCAATTCAGCGACGTTGCCTCGAAATAAGGTCCCTCTGGCTCATAAGGTGCTGGAGCTTCTGGTGATCAATGTATATCTCACAAATAACCCCATATATATAGTGCCTCCAAATCTTAAGCGCGAAAACTACTGCCTCCAACTCCAAGTCATAGGTGGGGTAATTGCACTTATGTTGCTTAAGCTGCCTTGACATGTAAGCTATAACCTAGCCTCGCTGCATCACTACACAACCCAAACCAACGCTGAATGTGTCACAATATACCGTGAAGCCCTCACCCTCAATTGGAAAATTCAATATAGGAGCGGTAGTAAGCAACTCCTTAAGCTTCCGAAAGATTCTCTCACACTCCTCTGACCACGTGAAGGGAACATCCTAGTGGGTCAATCGAGGCAAAGGAGATTCAATAGTATAAGAGCCCTCAACAAAGCGTCTGTCGTAACTCGCTAACGCAACGATGCTATGAAACTCAGTAATCAAAGTGGGACTGTACTAATTGCGAATAGCCTCAATATTTACCAGTTCAACCCTAATACCCCTCTTGAACACCACGTGCCCAAAGAATGCTACAGACTCAAGCCAAATCTCGCACTTTGAGAACATAGCATAAAGCCGCTAGTTTCTTAAAGTCTGGAGCACTATCCTCAAAGGCTGCTCATGCTCACACCGGCTCCACAGTATACTAGTATGTCATTAATGAAGATGACAACAAATGAATCAAGGTATGACGTGAACACCCGTGTCAACAAGTCCTTCAAGGTAGAAGGGGTATTAGTCACCCCAAAAGACATCACAAAGAACTCCTAATGGTCGTAACGAGTCCTAAATGTGATCTTAGGGATGTCCGCTGCCCTAATCCTCAGCTGATGGTACCTTAATCTTAAAACAATCTTAGGAAACAGGGCGGCGCCCTGAAGCAGGTCAAACAAGTCATCAATATGAGGTATGGGGTAACGTTTCTTCATCGTCACCTTGTTCTGCTGCCTGTAGTCAATGTACATCCTCATAGTCCCATCCTTCTTCTTCATAAACAAAACAGGAGCACTCCAAGGCGACACACTCAGAAGGATAAACCCCTTGCCTAAGAGGTCCTCTAACTGAACACTGAGCTCCCTGAGCTCTACAGGAGCCATTCGGTAAGGCAGGATAGAAATAGGATGGGTCTCAGGCTCCAAATCTATGCAAAATCAATGTCACGCTTAGGGGGTAGGCAAGGTAGGTCTGTAGGGAACACATTTGCAAACTATCTATCCACAAGTGCTAAGACAATTGAGGGACCCTGCCTACTCACATCTCTCACATACTACCAATAAGCTAAACATCCATAAGAAACCAACTGTCCAGCCCGCATAAAAGAGATGATCTCTGTCGATGTGTGATGATGAGCACCCTTCCAAAACACTGGAGGATTATCAGGCATGGCTAAAGTAACGGTCTTGGCGTAGTAATCGAAGACCGCATGGTAGGGGGATAACCAGTCCATGCCTAGAATCATTTCAAAATCAACCATATCTAGCAGAATAATATCAACTCTATTATCATAACCCTGGATAGTCACTAAGCAAGATCGCAATACCTAATCCACTACTAAGGACTCACCAACCGAGGTCAAAACATGAATTGGCTCTTCTAAGGACTCAGATCTCATACCCAATCGAAGAGCCAAATATATAGATACATATGAGAATGTGGACCAAGTATCAAATAATATTGTAGTAGGCTGATGGCATAATAAAAGCATACCTGTGATGACATCGTCAGATACCTCAGTCGCCACCCTTGTTAAGGCTGTGTAGTAATGGCCCTAAGCACCTCTACGTGGTGTGTCCAATCTACCACCTGACCTTCCTCCCTTATCTCAACCTCTTGTACCCTATCGGCTATCCCGACGACCCTGGTCCTGACCACTACCTCTAGCTTGAGAGGGCATTGCTGAAATCGATCTAGGTGCAATGGGAGCTAGTACAATCGCCCCTCGCCCTCTCTAGGGCCATACTCTGGACCAATGGTCAAGAGCACCAAAATCATAACACCCTGAAGTTGAACTCCCTGTAGTAACCCGACCACGGTAGGAAGGGAGGGAATATGATCCCCTTGAACTCTGGCCCGTACTAGGAACACCCTGCTGATGCTGGCCTTCTTCAGAAGAAGGTAATACTGACTAAATAGGCCTATTGGACTGACGCTGTTGGAACCTTTGACGGGGAATATCATAGAAGTCCCTCCTTTTAGTATGGGACCCGCATTAGCAACCCTGGTAGCGTGCCCTCTTAGCATTGCCCCCTTGGGCCTGATGATGAATATGCTCCATGAATCGGGCATGGTCGGCCACATCAAAAAATGAATGGCCCGCCGAAACCAAATGCTCTGGAGGTTCTGGTGATCAATGTATATCTCACAAAAAACCCCATATATATAGTGCCTCCAAATCTTAAGCGCAAAAACTACCATCTCCAACTCCAAGTCATAGGTGGGGTAGTTGCACGCATGTTGCTTAAGCTGCCTTGACATGTAAGCTATAACCTGGACTCGCTGCTTCACTACACAACCCAAACCAACGCCGGATGCGTCATAGTATATCGTAAAGCCCTTGCCCTCAACTGGAAGAGTCAATATAGGAGCGGTAGTAATCAACTCCTTAAGCTTTCGAAAGCTCCTCTCACACTTCTTTGACATCGTGAAGGGTACATCCTTGTGAGTCAATCGAGTCAAAGGGGTTGCAATAGTATAAGAGCCCTCAACAAAGAGTTTGTAGTAACTCGCTAACCCAATGAAGATAAGAACCTTAGTAACCGAAGTGGGCCTGCACTAATCACGAATAGACTCAATCTTCACCGAATCAACCCTGATACCCTCCTCGAACACCACGTTCCTCAAGAATGCTACAGACTCAAGACAAAACTTAGAATTTGAGAATATGGCATAAAGCCGCTGGTTTCTCAAAGTCTGGAGCATTATCCTCAAATGCTGCTCATGCTCACTCTGGCTCTGCGAGAATACCAGTATGTCATCAATAAAGACAATGAAAAATGAATCAAGGTATGGCCTAAACACCCGTGTCATCAAGTCTTTGAAGGTGGAAGGGGTATTAGTCAACGCAGAAGACATCACAAGAAACTCATAATGGCCATAACGAGTCCTAAATGCTGTTTTAGGGATGTTCACTGCCCTAATCCTCAGCTGATGTTACCTAGATCTTAAATCAATCTTAGGAAACACAACGGCGCTCTAAAGCTGGTCAAAAAAGTCATCAATATGTGGCATCGGATAATGGTTTTTCATCGTCAGCTTGTTCAGCTTCATGTAGTCAATGTGCATCCACATAGTCCCGTCCTTCTTCTTCACAAGCAGAATAGGAGCACCCCAAGGCGACATAGTCAGTAGATAAAACCCTTACCTAATAGGTCCTCTAACTGAACACTGAGCTTTATAGGAGCCATCCGGTAAGGTGGGATAGAAATAGGACGGGTGTCAGGCTCCAAATCTATGGAAAAATCAATGTCACACACTGGGGGTAGGCCAGGTAGGTCTATAGGGAACACATCTGCAAAACTCTCTAACCACAGGAACTAAGTCAACTTAAGGGACCTCCCTACTCACATCTCTCACATAGGCCTAAAAAGCTAAACACCCTAAAGCAACCAACCGTCTAGCTCGCATAAAAGAGATGATCCCCGTCAGTGTGTAACTATGAGCACTCTGCCAAAACACTGGGGGATTGTCAGGCATGGCTAAAGTAACGGTGTTGGCGTAGAAATTCAAGACTGTATGGTAGGGGGATAACCAGTCCATGCCCAGAATCACATCCAAATCAACCATATCTAGCATAATAAGATCAACTCTAGTATAATAACCCTAGATAGTCACTAAGAAATATCGTAATACGTGATCCACTACTAAGGACTCATCCATCTAGGTCAAAACATGAATCGGCTCTTCTAAGGACTTAGACCTCATACCCAATCGAAGAGCCAAATAAGTAGATACAGACGAGAATATGGATCAAGGATCAAATAATACTATAGTAGGCTGATGGCATAATAAAAGCATACCTGTGATGACATTATCAGATACCTCAGTCGCCGCCCTCATCAAGGTAGCATAGAAATGGCTCTAAGCACCTCTACCCGGTGCGTCCAATCTACCACCTCACCTGCCTCCCTGATCTCCACCTCAGGTACCCTGTAGGCTATCCCGATGACCTTAGTCCTAATCACCACCTCTAGCTTGAGAGGTCACTGCATAAATCGGTGTAGGTGCAAGGGAATCTAGAATAATCGCCCCTCGCCCTCACCGGGGGCATACTTTGCACCAACAGTCAAGAGCACCAAAATCTTAACACCCTGAAGTTGAACTCTCTATAGTAACCTAACCACGGTTGCAAGGGAGGGAATCTCATCCTCTCGAACTCTGGCTCGTACTAGGACCACCTTGCTGATGATGGCCTTCCTCAGAAGCAGGTATTGCCAAATGAATAGGCCTACTGGACTGAAACTGTTGGAACCTCTGACGGGGCCTATCATAGGAGTCCCTCCTTCTACTCTGGGACCCGCTATAGCTTCCTTGGTAGCATGCCCTTTTATAGCTGCCCCCTTTGGCCTCATGATAAGTATGCTCCATGAATTGGGCATGGTTGACCACATCAACTAATGAATGGCCGCTCAAAACCAAATGCTCTGTGTTAATCCTTAGACAATTCCGCAACACACGTACAAAACAAGGAACTCTCTCCTCTTCCATGGCTAGGATCATGTAGCATGTCGGACAACTCATGGAATCTCGCCTCGTATTCTGAGATTGTCATAGGGCCCTACTCCAATTTGGATAAATGATCACGAAGCCTAGCCCTAACGCTCTATGGCATGATCCGAACCAAAAAGGTCTCTGAGAACTCACGTCAAGAAATATGCAGTGATCCAGCTATCCTGGACTCTCAATACGTGCGCCACCACTGCCTGGCTGGCCCACAAAGCTGATGAGCGGCGGAATCTGCTCCTCTCGACTACAAGAAGGCTAATGAATGTAGCTGCTCCTAGCAAGTGAGAAAAAACTCATAGGCGTCCTCCTCAATCGCCCCTGAGAATATCGGCGATGCCAACCTCTGGAATACCCCGACCATATTTTGCTCGTGCATTGACATCTCCCTGTTCTTTAAGTCTGGCAGGGCAGCCACATGAACTGGTGGCTAGCTATTGAACCTCAAGTGCTGCTGTGGCAGGCTGACCCTGTGGTGCAGGATCAGAAGCTGGAGCTAGTGTTGGTGCTGGTGCCTGACGCATCTCCTTATTAGCCACTAATATCTGAGTTAGCAGGGGATGAAGATCAGGAGTTGCAGCTAGCGCGGGTGATGGCAGGGCAGGTCCTGTCCCCACTGGTTGTGGAGGTACATATGTTGCCTGGGGATCCACCTCTCTATCTCGGGCTAGTGCTGCTTCCTTCACTAGATATCGAGATCGACGTCTACCCCAAACTAAAGCTCTGTATACAGGCCCGGGTGCATCACCCCCGGCCACTCCGCCTCGCGTACAAGTCATCCTGCAAAAGAGTGAAACAAGTCAGATTTCAAGGAACCAATGAGGCACACCTTGCACGAAAGTGAAACAAATGAGTTACAGATATCTCTGCACTTGTCAGCAAGACTATACTAGATGTTAGCTTTATACAAATGAGACTGGTGGACCTGGGGCTCAGATACCAACTTATCACGACCTGATTACTCAAGCCATGATGGCACCTACTATAAACCTACTAGTAGGTAAGACAACCCGTAACCCAGAACAACAAGTAATAGGTTTGCTGAAACTAAACAAAAGAAGGAAAAATTTAAGACAACAATTAAATAACAGGCAGACGCAAACCAAAACATATATTCAAATAAAGATCTTTCCTAGAACCTAGAAGTTACTAGTGCAAGGCTACTAACAAAAAGAGTACAAGTTCCAAAAGTGGACCATAGAGACTGGACTGTCTTGAAAGGTAAAAGACAAGTCTATATATATATATGGACACTGAAATAGTACAAAACGATATGTGCTTACCCCTGTCTCCAAATCAGACTACTACAAACTATATCAATGCTTGCCACTAGTGCTTGAACCTGGATCACGAAACAGATGCAGAGCGCAACATAAGTACCAAAATAACAAGTACCTAGTAGGCATCATAGGCTTACTGAACTTTAAATGTAAAGGAAATATGAAAAGAAGGAATAACACAAACGTAGGTAACGAAAAACTAAGTAACAATGGAATGCACACAAGTGTAGAAAGAATTAACTAAAGTAATCTGTTATCTAACTACACCTAATTGGACCCCCATAAGCCTAGAAGGCACACTTATGCGCAAGTTAAATTAAAAACCCAAACGGACCCCTGTATGCCCGACGACTACATAGAATAACTATAACTAAAGAGAATTGCATATGAGAACCGAACAACGAAGAGCATCGAACAAAAACCTCAACCCTAATAGTCGAATCTGATAGTATGGATGTTGGACCTTGAACCGTATGCTTACTAGAAGTACCTAAGTAACCAATCACAAGTATCAAGTAACCGAGGCAGGACATCTAATCGAATGCTCTGTATAAGTATCTCAGTGATAAAGGTTGGACCTTATACCAGATACCCTATATAAGTATCTGGGTGCTAGAGGTTGGACCTTAAATTGGATGCTCTTTAAAAATATCAATGAGGTCGAGACAGGAGCTCGAATCCGAATGCCCGACAAAAGTGTCAATGTAGTTTCTGAAAGTGTTCCACTTGATCCATGCTCACATATGTCCATGGAACACCATCCATACTTAGTCAATCGATACAAGTCCTTGGAACCAAATCAAAAACCTATTTCAAATTGCAAATCAGAACCAGTGTCGCCGACATAACTCATGAAGCCATAACATCGGAGAAACAAGAATAACTATTGTTGAAGCAAGTGTATCGCCTAGCTAAGGCCCAAACTATTAGACTCATGTCTGCTACACAAGTGTACATGGAACTAAGTTGGTCGGGTGACGTCGGGGTAAAACTAAGGCCTATCGTTTACGAATCAGGCATTTCTAAGGCAAGCCCTAGTTAAGCATAAACTAAGGCCCAACATTCTTCAAATAAAAAGTAATTAAGCATACAAGTACTCCACATAGCAAGAATGATCAATTAGTAACATCAAGCTTGTTCACGATTACCTAATGAATCTCGAAAGTGGCCGAAACTTGATTTCTAAACACCTATGCATTATTCAATAACTACCAATTCAAAATCCCAACTAATCAACATGGATTCACACTCTCGAGCTCAATCTAAGAGAGGGAAGCCATAGCCTACCTGTAGGTTGATCACACGCACTCCAAAAAATTGAGTCACAACGTTATTATGGTCGTTTAGACACTATAATTGCAAGAAATAGAGATAAACCAATTACGGGTCAAAACAGGGAAAGTGGGACCCGCACTTGAAATTCCAGAATTAACCCCAAAAGTAGGTCTTAAAGACCTCCCCAAACTTATGTTCCAAATTGAAACACAATTCGGTGCTCGAAACAATCCCAAGCGAACATGCAACGAAAAACACAAACTTACACTAAAAGGGACAACAGTAGCAGCGGCTATTTGCAAGAAATTACTAGAAACGAGGGTCCACCTACTGAAACCAATCACATCACGATGATCCTCATGAAAATTCCCACAATCTAGGCCCGAGAATCACTAAATTTGGACATATAATGGCCAACAAATCATCTTCCAAAATTTCCCAAAAATTGAGCTCGAAAATGAGCTATTGTAGCAACTAAATCATTAATCTTACCTCCAATGAAGCTTCATATATGCATTTCAATCTTGTCAACGTGTTCTTCTCGAAAAACTACTCAAGATAGCCCCAAGAATCACTATATTCGGACTTGAAATAAGAGAGTTATGAGGGTTTGAAATTTGACAAATGAGACTGAAATGAGGCTTTTAAATGGGCGATACTGGTCGCTGAAAAGACCCAAAATCTGGTCGTTAAAAGCCCAAACTATGCTCTCTAAAAGAGCTGCACCAGATTTCAACTATTTCCATCTATTTAAAGTCTCCGGCAAAGAACTCGAAATTCGTTCGGAGGTCACCTCGATAAAAACTGGATCCCCCTTCGAGAGGCCATTTTTAGCCAAAATCCAGCGAGGGGCTCGAAATGAGTCTAAAGACCTCTAGAGTCTAATTAATGGTCATTCTAGACCAAACTCGACATATCGGGGCTAACCATGCTGAAGGAGTTTTCATTTAAGTGCGTTTTCCAAGAATGTAGGTGAAAGTCAACCTCAGGCCAAATTTTGAAGGCTAAAACGCCTAATGGTCCAAACTCATAATGAAGGCCTTGATACTCGTGCCAACTATTCTACTAGCCTAATTTGGCCATTTCAAAGCTGATGGAACCGCCAGAATTCCATTATCAGGTCATTTACCTGACTCTTTAACTAAAGTCACTTATTCAAGCTTCAAGGTCTCTAAAATACGAAAAACTAAAAAAAAATCCAAACGAACATCCAGGCGACCGAACAGTCAGAGCTAGCAAGTCATAAATGACTTGGGGTGCTATAGGAATGCTCTAAACGATGAAAATAAGACATTAAGGCAAAAATGACCTAGAGGGTTTTCACAACATCCACTACTAAAAGAACTTTCATCTGCGAAATAAAGGATAAGAATATACCCAAGGGCTCAAATAAGCTGGAGAACTACTCTTGCATCTCCTACTCGGTCTCCCAGGTTGCCTCTTCAACTGGACGATGCCTCAATGGACCTTAACAACAGGAATGGCTCTCGACCGCAACTGCTTAACATCTCTGGCTAAAATGGCAACCGACTCCTCTATAAAGGTCAGACGATCATCCAACTCAACTGAATCATATTGGAGCACATGAGAGTCATCTCGAACATACCGACGCAGCATCAAAACATGAAAAAATGGGTGGATAGTTGATAGTGTTGGAGGTAAAGTTAACTCATAGGCAACTTCGCCAACTGTTCTCAAAATATCGAAAGTGCCTATATACCTGCGGCTAAGCTTGCCCCGCCTCCCGAATCTCATAACGCCCTTCATGGGCGATACTCGGAGAAATACCCAGTCGCCAACTGCTAACCTTAACGGACGACGCATGTAATCCCCGTAACTCCTATATCTACTTTGAGCCATTCTAAGCCTATCTTGAATTATCCTTACATGATCCAAGGCCTCCAGAAGCAAATCTGTACCACGCGGCCTACGCTCTGTATACTCAAATCAACCAACTGGAGAGCGACAAAGCCTACCATATAAGTCTTCAAACGAGGCGATCAGAATACTAGCGTGGTAGCTTTTGTTATATGCAAACTCCTCTGAAGGCAAGAACTGGTCCCACTGACCTCCAAAATCCATAGCACAGGCCCGCAACATATCCTCAAGGACCTGAATAGTATGCTCCGACTGGCCATCCGTTTGAGGGTGAAAGGCTATGCTAAGGTGGACACGGGTGCCCAACTCCTCCTGAAAAGTCCTCCAAAAGCTGGAAGTGTACTGTGAACCCCGGTCTGAAGTGATAGAAACAGGCACGCCATGAAGACGAACTACCTCCCTAATCTAGATATGAGCCAACCTCTCGGCACTGAAAGTAGTATGAACTTGGAGAAAGTGTGCTTTCTTGGTCAATCGATCCACAATGACCCAAATGCTATCAACACCTCTATAAATATGTGGCAAACCCACAATAAAGTCCATAGCGATACGCTCCCACTTCCACTCTAGAACTCACCACCAAGCTTCAAATGCTCGGCCTTCACCTGTTGGCAACACAAACAACGAGATACGTAGTCGGTAATATCTCTCCTTATACCGCTCCACTAATAATTCTACCTCAAATCACGATACCTCTTAGCAATGGCTGAATGGATGGAATATCTGGAAACGTGGGCCTCTCTTAAGATTAGCTGAATCAAACCCCCTACTCTAGGAACACACAATCGGCCATTAAATCTCAAAACCCCATCCAAATCTAATGTAGCCTGTATAGCATCACCTGCCAACACCCTATCTTTGAGTGCCTCCAAAGACTCATCCTCAAACTGACAACCACGGATCCTATATAGTAAAGACGACTAAACTCCCACAAAGGCTAACACCCGCCTGGAATGTGAAATATCAAGTCTGATCATCCGATTAGCTAAGGACTGGATGTCCAAAGACAACGGTAGCTCCGAAATATAAAGGAAAGCTAGACTACCCATTCTCCCCGCCTTTCGGCTTAAGGCGTTCGCTACTACATTCGCTTTGCCCGAATGGTAGACAATAGAGAGGTCATAGTTCTTCAGGAGTTCAATCCAGCAACATTGCCTAGAATTAAGGTACCTATGGCTCATAAGGTACTGGAGGTTCTGGGGATCAATGTAGATCCTACAACTAACCCCATATATATAGTGCCTCCAAATCTTAAGCGCGAAAACTACCGCTGTTAACTCCAAGTCATAGGTGGGGTAGTTCCACTCATGTTGCTTAAGCTGCCTTAATGTGTAAGCTATAACCTGGCCTAGTTGCATCACTACACAACCCAAACCAACGCCGGATGCGTCACAATATACCGTGAAGCCCTCGCCCTAAACTGGAAGAGTCAATATAGGAGCGGTAGTAAGCAGCTCCTTAAACTTTCGAAAGCTCGTCTCACACTCCTCTGACCATTTGAAGGGTATATCCTGGCGAATCAACCGAGTCAAAGGGGCTGCAATAGTATAAGAGCCCTCAACAAAGCGTCTGTAGTAACTCGCTAACCCAACGAAGATAAGAACCTTAGTAACTGAAGTGGGCCTATACTAATCATGAATAGCCTTAATTTTCAACGAATCAACCCTAATACCCTTCTTGAACACCACGTTCCGTAAGAATGCTATAGACTCAAGCCAAAACTTGAACATTGAGAACATGGCATAAAGCCACTGGTTTCTTAAAGTCTGGAGCACTATCCTCAAATGTTGCTCATGCCCACTTCGGCTACGCGACTATGTCATAAGTGAAGACGATAACAAATGAATCAGGGTATGGCCTGAACACCTGTGTCATCAAGTCCATAAAGGCGGAAGGGGTATTAGTCAACCCAAAAGACATTATAAGGAACTCATAATGGCCGTAACGAGTCCTAAATGCGGTCTTAGGGATGTTTGCTGCCCTAATCCTAGGCTAATGGTACCTGGATCTCAAATCAAGTATCAACTAATTGAGGCAGGACATTTAACCGAATGCTCTGCATAAGTATCTAGGTGATAGAGTTCAAACCTTATACCGGATGCCCAATATAAGTATCTGGGCGATAGAGGCTGGACATTAAATCAGATGCTCTTTGAAAATATCAGTGAGGTTGAGACTGGAGGTCGAATCCGGATACCCGACAAAGGTGCCAATGTAGTTATTCAAAGTGTCCAAATTGATCCATGCTCATATATGTCCGTGGAACACTGCCCACACTTAGTCAATAACTACAATTCCTTGGAATGAAATCAAAAACCAATTTCAAATTGCGAATCAGAACCAGTGTCGCCGACGTAACTAGTGAAAATGTAACATTGGAGAAACAAGGATAACTAACGTCGAAGCAAGCATATCACCTAGCTAAGTACCTAACTATCAGACTTATGTTTGCTATACAAGTGTACAGGGATCTAAGTCGGCCGAGCGATGTCGGGGTAAAACTATGGTGTATCGATTCCGAATTACGCATTTCTAAGGCAAGCCCTAGTGAAACCTAAACTAAGGCCCAACATGCTTCAAATAAAAAGTAATTAAGCATACAAGTACCCCACATAGTAGGAAGGATCAACTAGTAACACCGAGCTTGCTCACAGTTACCTGATGAATCCTGAAAGTGGCCAAAACATGATTTCTAAACACCTATGCATTATTTCATAACTACCAACTTAAAATCCCAACCTATCAACATACATTCACAGTCTCTAGATCAATCTAAGAGATGGAAGGCATAGCCTACCTGTAGACTACAATGTGCACTCTAAAAAATGGAGTCGCAACGTTATTACGGTCGTTTAGACACTAAAATTGCAAGAAATGGAAATGGACCAATTTTGGGGTCAAAATGGGGAAAGTGGGACACACGCTTGAAATTTTGGAATTAACCCCAAAAATAGGTCCAAACACCTCCCCAAACTTGTGTTCCAAATTGGAACACAATTCGACGCTCGGAACAGTTCCAAACGAACATGCAACAAAAAACTCAAAGGTACACTAAAAGGGATAACAGTGGCAGTAGTTATTTACAAGAAATTGTTAGAAACGAGGGTCCAACTACTGAAACCAATCACACCATGACGATCCTCACAAAAATCCCCACAATATAGGCCTATGAATCACCAAATTCGGACCTAAAATGGCCATGAAATCATCTTCCAAAATTTCCAAAAAATTGAGCTCGAAAATGAGCAATTACAATAGCCAAATCATAATCTTTCCTCCAACGAAGCTTCAAATATGTATTTCAACCTCGGCAGCGTGTTCTTCTCGAATAACCACTAAAGACAGCCCCAAGAATCACTATAATCGGACATGAAATGAGACAGTTATGAGGGTTTGAAGTTTGGAAAATGAGGCTGAAATGAGGCTTTTAAGAGGGTGAAATTGGTTGCTGAAAATACCCAAAATCTGGTCTATAAAAGAGCAAACTCTGGTCGCTAAAACAGTCGCACCAGATTTCAGCTATTGCCATCTATTCAAATTCTCCGACGGAGGGCTTGGAATTCGTTTGTAACCCAATAAAGGTAAAATAGAAATGCTACCCTACTAAATTCGACACTCAGGACTCAACGTCGCTGACGAAATTTCCATCGGAGGTCACCTCGATAAAATGTGGGTCTCACTTCCAAAGGCCATTTTTAGCTAAAATTCACCAAGGGGCTCGAAATGAGTTCGAAGGCCTCGAGAGTCGAACGAATGGTCATTTTAGACCAAACTCGACATTTTGGGGCTAACCATGCTGAAGGAGTTTTCATTCGAGAGCCTTTTCCAAAAATATTGACCAAAGTCAACCTCAAGCCAAATTTCGTAGGCTAAAACGCCTAATGGTCCAAACTCGCACTGAAGGCCACGATACTCGTGCCAACCATGCTACTAGCCTAATTTGGCCATTCCAAAGCTGATGGAACCATCAGAATTCCATTATCAGGTCGTTTACCTGACGCTTTAACTAAAGTCAGTTATTTAAGCTTCAAGGTCTCAAAAACACGGAAAACTAAAAAAAATCCAAATGAATGACCAGGAGACAGAACAGTCAGAGCCAGCAAGTCATAAATGACTAGGGGCCACTATAAACGATGGAAAGGAAACATTAAGGCAAAAATGACCTAGATGGTCTTTACAACATCCACTACTAAAAGAACTTTCGTCCGCAAAAGAAAGGATGAGGATATACCCGAGGGCTCAAATAAGCTGGGGTACTGCTCTTGTATCTCCTGCTCGGTCTCCCATTTCTCCTCCTCAACTGGACAATGCATCCAACAGACCTTAACAATAAGAATGGTTCTCTGCCACTACTGCCTAATATCTTTGGCTATAATAGAAACTGACTCCTCTATAAAGGTCACACGATCATCCAATTCAACTAAATCATACTTGAGCACATAAGACTCATATGGAACATACCAGCGCAACATCAAAACATGAAAAATGATGTGGATAGTCGATTGTGCTGGAGGAAAAGTTAACTCATAGGAAACCTCGCCAACTGCACTCAAAATCTCATAAGGGCCTATATACCTGGGGCTAAGCTTGCCCCACCTCCTGAATCTCATCACGCCCTTCATGGGCGATACTCGGAGAAATACCCTATCGCCAACTGCAAACCTCAATGGCCGCAGCTTGTGATCCGCGTAACTCTTATGTCTACTTTGAGCCATTCTAAGCCTATCTTGAATTACCCTTACCTGATCCAAGGCCTCCTGAAGCAAATTTGTACCACGTGTCCTAGGCTCTATAGACTTAAACCAACCAATTGTAGAGCAACAACACCTACCAAAAAAGGCCTCAAATGAGGCCATCTGAATACGAGCGTTGTAGCTTTTGTTGTATTCAAACTCCGCCAAAGGCAAGAACTAGTCCCACTGACCTCAAAAATTTATAACACAGGACCGCAGCATATCCTCAAGGACATGAATAGTATGCTCTGACTGGCCATCCGTCTATCGGTGAAAACCTATGCTAAGGTGGACACGGGTACCCAACTCCTCCTGAAAAGCCCTTTGAAAGCTGGAAGTGAACTGTGAATCCCGGTCTAAAATGATAGAAACAAGCACGCCATGAAGACAGAACACCTCCCTAATGTAGATACGAGCCAACCTCTCGGTAGTGAAAGTAGTATGAACAGGGAGGAAGTGTGTTGACTTGGTCAATCGATCCACGATAACCCAAATGTTGTAAACACCCCTATAAATTCATGGCAAACCCACAATGAAGTCCATAGTGATACGCTCCTACTTCCACTCCGAAATGGGTATTGTCTGGAACTCACTACCAGGCTTCAAATGCTCGGCCTTTACCTGTTGGCAACATAAACAACGAGATACGTAGTCGACAATATATCTCCACATACTGCTCCACCAATAATGCTGCCTCAAATCATCATACATATTAACTGTGACCGGATGGATGGAATATTTGGAATCATGGGCCTCATTTAAGATTAGTAAATCAAACTCCCTGCTCTCGAAACACACAATAGGCCATTGAATCTCAAAACCGCATCTAAATATAAGGTAGCCTGTCTGGAATCACTTACCAACACCCTATCTCTGAGTGCCACCAAAGACTCATCCTCGAACTGACAACCATGGATCCTGTCCAGTAAAGACGGCTGAACTCCCATATAGGCTAACACCCTCCTGGAATCTGAAATATCAAGTCTGATCATCCAGTTAGCAAAGGAAAGGATGTCCAAAGACAACGGTCACTCCAAAATATAAAGGAAGGCTAGACAACCCATACTCCCAGCCTTCTGGCTAAAGGCGTTTGCTAATACATTCGTTTTGCTCGGATGGTAGAGAATAGAGAGGTCATAGTCCTTCAGGAGTTCAATCCAGCGACGTTGCCTCAAATTAATGTCCCTTTGGCTCATAAGGTAATGGAGGTTCCAGTGATCATTGTAGATCTTACAACGAACCCCATATACATAGTGCCTCCAAATCTTTAGGACAAAAACTACCGCTGCCAACTCCAAGTCATAGGTGGGGTAGTAGTATTCATGTTGCTTAAGCTGCCTTGACGCTTAGGTATAACCTGGTCTCACTACATCAGCACACAACCCGAACTAACATTGGATGCGTCACAATATATCGTGAATCCCTCGCTCTTAACTGGAAGAGGCAATATAGGAGTGGTAGTAAGTAACTCCTTATGCTTTCGAAAGCTCCACTCACACACCTCTGACAACGTGAAGGGTCCATCCTGGTGAGTCAATCGAGTCAAAGGGGCTGCAATAGTATAAGAGCACTCAACAAAGCGTCTGTACTAACTCGCTAACCCAACGAAGCTACGAACCTCAGTAACAGAAGTCGGCCTATACTAATCACCAATAGCCTCAATCTTCGTTGGATCAACCTTAATACCCTCTTAGAACACCACGTGCCCCAAGAATGCTACAAACTCAAGCCAAAACTCAAACTTTGAGAGCATGCATAAAACTGCTGGTTTCTCAAAGCCTAGAGCACTATCCTCAAATGCTGCTCATGGTCACTCCGACTCCACGAGTATACGAGTATTTCATCAATGAAGATGATAACAAATTAATCAAGGTATGGCCTGAAAACCTGTGTTATCATGTGCATGAAGGCGGCAGGAGCATTAGTGAACGCAAAAGACATCACAAGGAATTCATAGTGGCCGTAACGAGTCCTAAATGTGGTCTTAGGGATGTCCACTGCCCTAATCCTCGACTGTTGGTACCCAGATCTCAAATCAATCCTATGAAACACGATGGAGCTCTGAAGCTAGTCAAACAAGTCATCAATACGAGGCATAGGGTAACAGTTCTTCACCGTCACCTTGTTTAGCTGACTGTAGTCAATGTACATCCTAATAGTCCTATCCTTATTCTTCACAAACAGAACAGGAGCACCCTAAGACGACACACTCGAATGGATAAACCACTTACCTAAGAGGTCCTCTAACTTAACACTGAGCTCCTTAAGCTTTGGAGGAGCCATTCGGTAAGGATGGATAGAAATATGAAGGGTGTCAGGCTCCAAATCTATGGAAAAATAAATGTTACGCTCTGGGGTATGCTAGGTAGGTCTATAGGGAACACATCTGCAAACTCTCTAACCACAAGAGCTGAGTCAACTTTGGGGCCCTCCCTACTCACATCTCTCATAAAGGCCCAACAAGCTAAACACCTAGAAGCAACCAACTATCTAACCCACATAAAAGAGACGATCCCCATCGGTGTGTGACTATGAGCACCCTGCCAAAACACTTGGGGATTAACAGGCATGGCTAAAGTAACAGTTTTACCATGCCAATCCAAGACCGCCTAGTAAGGGGATAACCACTCCATGCCTAGAATTACATCAAAATCAACAATACCTAGCAGAATAAGATCAACTCCAGTATTATAACCCTGGATAGTCACTAAGCAAGTTCGTAATACCTGATCCACTACTAAGGACTTTCCCACCGGGGTCAAAACAAGAACTGACTCTGCCAATGAATCACACCTCATACCTAATAGAGTAGCTAAATAAATAGATGCATACGAAAATGTGGACCCAAGATCAAACAATAATGTAGCATATTGATGGCTTAATAAAGCATACTTGTGATGACATCGTCAGATACCTCAGTCGTCGCCTTTGTCGGGTCTGCATATAAATGACCCTGAGCACCTTTGCTCAGTGCGTTCGATCTACCACCTAACCTACCTCCCCGAGCTGCACCTATGGTACCCTGTTGGCTATCCCGACATCCCTGGACGAATGGTCAAGAGCAACAAAATTATAACTCCCTGAAGTTGAACGCCCTGTAGTAGCCCAACCACGGTAGAAAGGGAGGGAATCTGATCCCCTCGAACTAAGCACTCCCTTCATGGGTGATACTTGGAGAAATACCCATTCACCAACTTCAAACCTCAACGGCCAACGTTTGTGATCCGCGTAACTCTTATGTCTACTCTGAGCCATTCTAATCCTACTTGGACTACCTTACCTGATCGAAGGTCTCCTGAAGCAAATCTGTACCACGCGGCCTAGCCTTTGTAGACTCAAACCAACCAATTAGAGGGCGACAACGCCTACCAAATAAGGCCTCAAATGAGGCCATCTGAATACTAGCTTGGTAGTTGTTGTTGTATGCAAACTCCGTCAAAAGTAAGAACTGGTCCCAATGACCTAAAAAATCCATAACACAAGACCGCAACATATCCTCAAGGACTTTAATACTACCCTTCGACTGGCCATCCATATGTCGGTGAAAACCTATGCTAAGGTGGACACAGGTGCCTAACTCCTCCTGAAAATCCCTCTAAAAGTTGGAAGTGAACTGTGAACCCCGGTCTGAAATGATAGAAATAGGCACTCCATGAAGACGGACCACCTCCCTAATGTAGATATGAGCCAACCTCTCGGTAATGAAAGTCTTATGAACATGGAAGAAGTGTGCTGAATTGGTCAATCGATCCATGATGACCCAAATGTTGTAAACACCTCTATAAATCTGTGGCAAACCCATAATGAAGTCCATAGTGATACGCTCCTACTTCCACTCTGGAATATGTAATCTTTGGAACTCACCACCAGGCTTCAAATGCGCGGCCTTCACATGTTGGCAACACAAATAATGAGATAGGTAGTCGGCATTACCTGTCCTCATACCTCTCCACCAATAATGCTGCCTAAAATCATGATACATCTTAGCCGTGGTCGAATGGATGGAATATCTGGAATCATAGGCCTCGCTTAAGATCAGCTGAATAAAATTCCCTGCTCTCGCATAACACAACCGGCCATCGAATCTCAAAATGCCATCCATATCTAAGGTAGCCTATATAGCATCAACTTGCAACACACTTTCTCTGAGTGCCACCAAAGACTCATCCTCAAACTGAGAACCACGGATCCTATCTAGTAAAGATGACTGAACTCCCACATAGGCTAACACCCGCCTGGAATATTAAATATCAAGTCTAATCATCTGGTTAGCTAAGGACTGTACGTCCAAAGACAACAGTCACTCCGTAATAGGAAGGAAGGCTAGACTAACAATACTCCCCGCCTTCCGGCTCAAGGCATTCGCTACTAGATTTGCCTTGCCCGGATGGTAGAGAATAGAGTGGTCGTAGACCTGCAAGAGTTCAATCCATTGACGTTGCCTCGAATTAAGGTCCCTCTGGCTCATAAGGTACTGGAGGTTTCGGTGATCAATATAGATCTCACAACGAACCCCATATAGATAGTGCCTCTAAATCTTTAGCGTGAAACTACCACCGCCAGCTCCAAGTCATGGGTGGGTTAGTGGTACTCATGTTGCTTAAGCTTACTTGATGCGTAAGCTATAACCCTGCCTTACTGCATCAGAACAAAACCCAAACCAACGACGGATGCATCACAATATATCGTGAAGTCCTCGCTCTCAACCGGAAGAGTCAATATAGGAGCAGTAGTAAGCAACTCCTTAAGCTTCCGAAAGCTCCTCTACCACTCCTCTGACCATGCGAAGGGTACATCCTGGCGATTCAATTGAGTCAAAGGGGCTGCAATAGAAGAAGAGCCCTCAACAAAGCGTATGTAGTATCTCACTAACCCAACGAAGCTATGAACCTCAATAACAGAAGTGGGCTAATCCTAATCATGAATAGCCTCAATCTTCATCAGATCAACCCTAATACCCCCTCGAACACCATGTTCCCTAAGAATGCTACAGAATCAAGAAAAAACATGCACTTTGAGAACATGGCATAAAGCCGCTGGTTTCTGAAAGTCTGGAGCAGTATCCTCAAATGCTGCTCATGTTCACTCCGAGTCCATGAGTATACCAATATGTCATCAATGAGGATGATAAAAAATGAATCAAGGTATGGCCTCAACACCCATGTTATCAAGTCCATGAAGGCAGCAGTCAACCCAAAAGACATCATTAGGAATTCATAGTGGTCGTAACGAGTCCTAAATGCGGTCTTAGGGATGTCCGCTGCCTAATCCTCAGCTGATGGTACCTAGATCTCAAATCAATCTTAGAAAACATGGCGGCGCCCTAAAATTGGTCAAACAAGTCATCAATGCGAGGCATGGGGTAATAGTTCTTAATCGTCACCTTGTTCAGCTGCTTGTAGTCAGTGTACATCCTCGTAGTCTTGTCCATCTTCTTGACAAACAGAATAGGAGAACCCCAAGTTGACACACTCGGAGAGATAAACCACTTACCTAAGAGGTCCTCTAACTGAAAACTAAGCTCCCTGAGCTCTAGAGGAGCCATCCGGGTAGGATGGATAGAAATATGAAGGGTGTCAGGCTCCTAATCTATGGAAAAATAAATTTCACCCTCTGGGGGAAGGCCAGGTAATTCTGTTGGGAACACATCTGCAAATTCTCTAACCATAGGAACTGAGTCAACTGAGGGGCCCTCCCAAATCACAATTCTCACAAAGGCCCAATAAACATAACACCTAGAAGTAACCAACTGTCTAGCCCGCATAAAAGAGATGATCCCCGTCGGTGTGTGATTATGAGCACCCTGCCAAAATGCTTGTGGATTATGAGGCATGTCTTAAGTAACAGTTTTGCCATGGCAATCCATGACCGTATGGTAGGGGGATAACCAGTCTATGCCCAGAATTACATCAAAATCAACCATATCTAGCAAAATAAGATCAATTCTAGTATCATAACCCTAGTAGTCACTAAGCAAGTTCATAATACCTGATCCACTACTAAGGTCTCACCCACCGGGGTCAAAACATGAACCAGCTCTGCCAAGGACTTAGACCTCATACCTAATAGAGGTGCCAAATAAATAGATACATACGAAAATGTGGACTCAGGATCAAATAATACTATAGCATGCTGATGGCTTAATAAAAGCATACCTGTGATGACATCGTCAGATACCTCAGTCGCCACTTTCATCGAGGCTGCATAGAAATCGCCCTGAGCACCTCTGCTCGGTGAGTCCAATCTACCACCTGACCTGCCTACCCAAGCTCTGCCTCTGGTACCCTGTCGGCTATACCGACATCCCTGGTCATAACCTGAACCTCTAGCTTGAGAGAGCATTGCTGAAATAGGTCTAGGTGCAAGAGGAGCTGGTACAATCACCCCTCGACCTGGTCGGGGGCATACTCTAGATGAATGGTCAGGAGCACCAAAATTATAACACCTTGAAGTTGAACGCCCTGTAGTAACCCAAGAATGGCCTTCCTCAGAAGCATGTAATGCCACCTAAACAAGACGACTGGGCTGACGCTGCTGGAACCTCTGACGGGGACTATCCTAGAAGTCCTTCCCTCTAGTCTGGGACTCTCAGTAGCTGTCCTTGTAGCATGCCATCTTATCGATGCCCCCTTGTGCCTCATGATGAATATGTTCTATGAATCGGGCATGGTCGATGAAATGCATGTCGGTTGAAACCAAATGCTCTGTGTCAACCCTTAGACAGTACCACAACACACGTACAAAATAATGAACTCTCTCATTCTCCGTGGGTAGGATCATGGTAGCATCTTGAGACAACTCATGTAATCTTGCCTTATACTCGGAGACAGTCATAGGGCCCTACTCCAATTTGGAGAATTGATCACAAAACCTATCCCTGATGCTCTGTGACCTAAATCGGGCAAAGAAGGCCTTTGAGAACTCACACCAAGATACAGAAAGTGATCCAGCTGGCCTGGACTCTCTATACGTGTGCCACCACTGCCTGGCTAGCCTACAAAATTGATGAGCGGCGAAGTGGGCTCCTCTCGACTACAAGAGGCTTAATGAATGTAGCTGTTCCTAGCATGTGAGCTAAAACTCCTAGGTGTCCTCCCCAATCGCCCCTGAGAATATCGGCGGTGCCAACCTATGAAATACCCTAAACATTTTCTGCTTGTGTAATGACATCTCCCTGTCCTTTAAGTCAGGCTAGGCGGCCACATCAATTGGTGGCTGGCTGCTGAACCACTGGTGTTGCTGCGGCAGGCTGACCCTGTGGTGCTAGAGCGGAAGCTAGAGCTGGTGCTGGTGGTGGTGCCTGACGCATCTTCCCAATAGCTGCTAATATCTAAATCAGCAGGGCATGAAGATCAGGAGTTGCAGCAAGAGTGGGTGGTGGCTGGGCCTGTCCTGGCCCTACTGGATATGGAGGTACATATGCTGCCTGGGGCTCCTTCTCCCAATCTCGGGCCGGTGCTGCTTCCTCGACTCATTCTCGAGATCGGTGTCTACCCCAAACTGGGGCTCTGTCTGCATGCCAGGGTGCATCACCCCCGACCACGCTGCCTCGCGTACGAGCCATCTTGCGAATGAGTGAAACAAGTGAGATTTCAAGAAACCAATGACACATACGTTGAACAAAAGTGAAACAAATGAGGAATAATTCCTAAAGACATCATGTAGCCTCCCGAAGATAAGTTATAGACGTCTCCGTACTTGTCTGAAAGACTCTACTAGACGTTAGGTCTGTACAGCTGAGACTAGTGAACCTGGGGCTCTGATACCAACTTGTCACAACTCGATTTCTCAAGACATGATGGTACCTATTATAAACCCACCAGTATGTAAGTCAACACGTAACCCGGAACAACAAGTAATGGGTTTGAAGGCAGAAACGAAACAAGAAAAGGCCAAATTTAAGATAACAACTAAATAATAGGTAGATGCAAACCAAAACATATATACAAATAAAGATCTCTCCCAGAACATGGAAGTTACTAGTATAGGGCTACTAACAAAAAGAGTACAAGTCCCAAAAGTGGACCACAGAGACTGGACTGTCTCAAAAGGTTAAAAAACAAGTATATATATACATATGGAGACTGAAATAGTACAAAACGATCTATGCTCACCCCTGTCTCTAGATGAAGACTACTCAAAACTGTATCAATGCTGGCCACTAGTGCTAAGACCTGCATCACGAAAAAGATGTAGAGCGTAGCATGAGTACCAAAATAACACCTACCTAGTAGGCATCATAGGCCGAGCGAACTTGAAATGTAAAGGCAATATGAAAAGAAGATATAACAAAAAGTGAGGTCAATAACGAAAAACTAAGTAACAATGGAATGCACAAAAGTGTAGAAAGATATAACTAAAGAAATCTATAAGCTAACTACACTAACTGGACCCCTATAAGCCCGATGCTACATTAGTGCACAAGTTAAATTAAAAACCGGAACGGACCCCCATATGCCCAACGAGTACACAAGATAACATAACTAAAGAGAATTACATATGAGATCCGAAAAATGAAGAGCATTGAACAAGAACCTCAACCCCAATAGTCGAATCTGGCAGTCCGGAGGCTACACCTCGAACTAGAAGCTCACTAGAAGTACCCAAGTAACTAATCAGAAGTATTAAGTAACTGAGGTCGGATACCTAACCGAATTCTCTGTATAAGTATATGGGTGATAGAGGCCGGACCTTATACCGAATGCTCTATATAAGTATCTAGATGATAGAGGCCGGACCTTAAATTGGATGCTTTTCAAAAATATCAATGAGGTTGAGACCGAAGCTCGAATTCGTATGCCCGACAAAGGTACCAATGTAGTTGCTAAAAGACTCCTAGTTAATCCATGCTCATAAATGTCCGTGGAACACGATCCATACTTAGTCAATCAATATAAGTCATTGGAATCAAATCAAAAAAGGAATTTCAAATTGCAAATCAAAACCAATGTCGTTGACGTAACTCGTAAAGCTATAACATCCGAGAAACAAGGATAACTATTGTTGGAGCAAGCGTATCGCTTAGCTAAGGCCCAAACTATCAAACTCATGTCTTCTACACAAGTGTACAGGGATCTAAGCCGGCCAATCGACGTCGATGTAAAACTAAGGCCTATCAGTTCCGAATCATTCATTTCTTAGGAAATCCCTAGTGAAACCTAAACTAATATCCAACATGATTCAAATATAACGTAATTAAGCATACATGTACTCCACATAGCAAGAAGGATCAATTAGTAACACCAAGCTTGCTCACAATTACCCGATGTTTCCCAAAAAGGCTGAAACATGATTTCTAAACACCTATACATTACTCAGTAACTATAAATTCAAAATCCCAAATAATCAACATACATTCAAACTCTCGAGCTCAATCTAAGAGAGGGAAATCATGGCCTACTTGTAGGCCAACCACGTGCATTACAAAAACATACCTCTGGAGCTTTTCTTTTCTAAACGGCCTTGAAACATTACCACGCTATAAAAAATGGAGTCACAACGTTATTACAGTCATTTAGACACTAAAATCGCAAGAAACGGAGATGAACCAATTTTGGGGTCAAAATGGAGAAAGTGGGACCCGCGCTAGAAATTATGGAATTAACCCCATAAATAGGTCCTAAACACCTCCCCAAACTTGTATTCCGAATTGAAACAAAATTCAGGGCTCGAAGCAGTCCCAAATGAACATGCAACGAAAAACACAAAGTTACACTAAAAGAGACAACAGTGGCAGCATTTATTTAAAAGAAATCAATAGAAGCGAGGGTTCAACTGCTGAAACCCATCATCCCACGACTATCCTCACAAAAATCCCCACAATCTAGGCTGTTGAATCACCAAATTCGGACCTAAAATGGCCAAAAAATCATCTTCCTAAATTTCCCAAAAATTGAGCTCAAAAATGAGCTATGGCAGTAGCTAAATCATAAATCTTACCTCCAACGAAGCTTCAAATATGCATTTCAACCACGCCAACATGTTCTTCTCAAAAAAATCTCAAGATAGCCCAAAGAATCAGTGGAATCAGACTTGAAATTAGAGAGTTATGAGGTTATGAAGTTTGACAAATGAGAATTTTAAAAGGGGGAAATGGGTCGCTGAGAAAAGAAAAAATTTGGTCGTTAAAAGACCAATCTTTGGTCTCTAAAAGAGCTCGACTAGATTTCAGCTATTGCCATCTATTCAAAGTCTCCGACGAAGGGCTCGAAATTCGTTCGGAACCCAATAAAGATAAAATAGTAAGACTACTCTACTGAATTTGACACTCTGAACTCAACGACACTGACGAAATTTCCATCAGAGGTCACTTCGATAAAAAGTGGGTCCCACTTTAAAAGGCCATTTTTAGGCAAAATACATCGAGGGACTAGGATTGAGTCAGGAGGCCTCGAGAGTCGAACGAACGGTCGTTCTAGACCAAACTCGATATTTCGGGGCTAACTGTACTGAAGGAGTTTTCATCCGAGTGTGTTTTCCAAGAATGTTGACCAAATTCAACCTTAGGCCAAATTTCAAAGGCTAAAACGCCTAATGGCCCAAACTCACATTGAAGGCCTCGATACTCATTCCAACCATACTACCAGCCTGATTTGGCCAT
Organism: Solanum bulbocastanum; assembly: GCA_037074985.1. Classification (NCBI taxonomy): domain Eukaryota; kingdom Viridiplantae; phylum Streptophyta; class Magnoliopsida; order Solanales; family Solanaceae; genus Solanum; species Solanum bulbocastanum. Next base: position 17,524,454 of record CM073608.1, on the reverse strand, counting down.
TCTGAAGCTGATGGAACTGTTAGAAATCCATTATGAGGTAGTTTACCTGACACTATAACTAAAGTCAGTTATTCAAGCTTCAAGGTCTCTAAAACACGAAAAACTAAAAGAAAATCCAAACGAACAATTAGGCGAGCCAGCAAGTCATAAATGACATGGGTCGCTATAGGAATGCTCTAAACGATAAAAAGGAGACAGTAAGGAAAAATTGACCTAGAGGGTCATTACAAAATCCACTACTAAATTAAATTTCGTCAGCGAAAAAAAGGATAACGATATACCCGAGGGCTCAAATAAGCTGGGGAACTGCTCCCACATCTCATGCTCGATCTCTCAAGTTACCTCCTCGACTGGACGATGCCACCAATGGATCTTAACAACAGGAATGGTTCTCGACTGCAACTGCCTAACATCTCTAGCTAGATTAGAAACCGGCTCCTCTATAAAGGTCAGACGATCATCCAACTCAACTGAATCATAATGGAGCACATGAGACTCAAATAGAACATACCGGCGCAGCATCGAAACATGAAAAATTGGGTGGATAGCCGATAGTGCTGGAGGTAAAGTTAACTCATAGGAATGCTCGCCAACTGCTCTCAAAATCTCCAAAGGGCCTATATTCCATGGGCTAAGCACGCCCTTCATGGGCGATACTTGGAGAAATACCTGATCGCCAACTGTAAACCTCAACGGGTGACGCCTGTGATCCGCGTAAATCTAATGTCTACTATGAGCCATTCGATACCTATCATGAATTAGCCTTATCTGATCCAAGGCCTCCTGAAGCAAATCTGTACCACGCGGTCTAGGCTTTGTAGACTCAAACCAACCAATTGAAAAGCGACAACGTCTACCATATAAGGCCTTAAATAAGGCCATCTAAACACTAGCGTGGTAGTTGTTATTGTATCCAAACTCCTCCAAAGGCAAGATTTGGTCCCACTTACCTCAAAAATCCATAACACAGGCCCTCAGCATATCCTCAAGGACCTTAATAGTACGCTTCGACTGGCCATGCATCTATGGGTGAAAAGTTATGCTAAGGTGGACACGGGTGCCCAACACCTCCTGAAAAGCCCTCTAAAAGTTGGAAGTGAACTATTAACACCGATCTGAAATGATAGAAACATGCACGCCATAAAAAGGGACCACTTTGCTAATGTAGATATGAGCCAACCTCTCGGTACTGAAAGTAGTATGAACAGGGAGGAAGTATGGTGACTTGGTCAATCAATCCACAATAACCCTAATATTGTAAACACCTCTATAAGTCCAATGCAAACCCATAATGAGGTCCATAGTGATAAGCTCCCACTTCCATTCCAGAATGGGTAATCTTTGGAACTCACAACCAGGCTTCAAATACTCGGCCTTCACCTGTTGGCAGCACAAACAATGAGATACATAGTCGGCATTATCTTTCCTCATACCTCCCCACCAATAATGCTGCCTCAAATCTTGATACATCTTAGTCGTGGCCGGACGGATGGAATATCTAGAATCATGGGCCTCACTTAAGATCAACTGAATCAAATCCCCTGCTCTCGAAAATCACAACCGGCCATTGAATCTCAAAACCCCATCCAAATCTAAGGTAGCCTATCTAGCATCAACTTGCAACACCCTTTCTTTGAGTGCCACCAAAGACTCATCCTCGAACTGACAACCATGAATCCTATCTTGTACAGATGACTGAACTCCCACATAGTCTAACACCCGCCTGGAATATTAAATATTAAGTCTGATCATCTAGTTAGCTAAGGACAGGATGTCCAAAGAGAACGGTCGCTCTGTAATAGAAAGGAAGTCTAGACTAACCATACTCCCCGCCTTCCGGCTCAAGGCATTCGCTACTACATTTGCCTTGCTCGGATGGTAGAGAATAGACAGATCATAGTACTTCAGGAGTTCAATCCAGTGACATTGCCTCGAATTAAGGTCCCTCTGGTTCATAAGGTACTAGAGGTTCTGTTGATCAGTGTAGATCTCACAGTGAACCACACATAGATAGTGCCTCCAAATCTTTAGCGCAAAAATTACCGCCACCAACTCCAAGTCATGGGTGGGGTAGTGGTACTCATGTTTCTTAAGCTGACTTAACGCATAAGCTATAACCCCGCCTCGCTGCATCAGTACACACCCCAAACCAATGACGGATGTATCATAATATACCGTGATGCCCTCGTCCTTAACCGAAAGAGTCAATATAGGAGCAGTAGTAAACAACTCCTTAAGCTTTCGAAAGCTCCTCTCACACTCCTCTAACGACGTGAAGGGTACATATTGGCGAGTCAATCGATTCAAAGGGGCTGCAATAGTATAAGAGCCCTCAACAAAGTGTATGTAGTAACTCGCTAACCCAACGAAGCTACGAACCTCAGTAATAGAAATGGGACTATACTAATCATGAATAGCCTCAATCTTCGTCGGATCAACCCTAATACCCCCCTCGAACACCACGTTCCCCAAGAATGCTCCAGACTCAAGGAAAAACTCACACTTTAAGAACATGGAATAAAGCTGCTGGTTTCTCGAAGTTTGGAGAACTATCCTCAAATGCTACTCATGCTCACCCTGGCTCCGCGAGTAAACCAGTATGTCATCAATGAAGACGATAACAAATGAATCAAGGTATGGCATCAACACCCATGTCATCAAGACCATGAAGTTGGCAGTCAACCCAAAAGACATCATAAGGAATTCATAAAGGCCGTAACGAGTCCTAAATGCGGTCTTAGGGATGTCCGCTACCCTAATCCTCATCTGATGGTACACGGAGCTCAAATCAATCTTAGAAAACACGACGGTGCCATGAAGTTGGTCAAACAAGTCATCAATACGAGGCATGGGGTAACGGTTCTTCACCGTCACCTTGTTGAGCTACCTGTAGTCAATGTACATCCTCATAGTCCTGTCATTCTTCTTCACAAACAGAACAAGAGCACCTCAAGGCGACACACTAGAACGGATAGACCACATACCTAAGAGGTCCTCTAACTGAACACTATGCTCCCTAAGCTCTGGAGGAGCCATCTGGTAAGGATGGATAGAAATAGGAACGGTGTCAGGCACCAAATCTATGGCAAAATAAATGTCACGCTCTGGTGGTAGGCCAAGTAGGTCTATATGGAACACATCTGCAAACTCTCTAACCACAGGAACTGAGTCAGCTGAGGGGCCCTCCCTACTCACATCTCTCACAAAGGCCCAATAAGTTAAACACCTAGCAGAAACCAACTATCTAGCCCACATAAAAGAGATGATCCCCGTCGGTGTTTGACTATGAGCACCCTACCAAAACACTTGGGGATTATCAGGCATGGAAAAAGTAGCAGTTTTGTCTTGGCAATCCAAGACCGTATGGTAGGGGAATAAACAGTCAATGCCCGGAATTACATCAAAATCAACCATATCTAGCAGAATAAGATCAAATCTAGTATCATAACCCTGGATAGTCACTAAGCAAGTTCGCAATACCTTATCCACTACTAAGGGCTCACCCACCAGGGTCAAAATATGAATCAGCTCTGCCAGGGACTCAGACCTCATATCTAATAGAGGAGTCAAATAAATAGATACATACGAGAATGTGGATCCAGGATCAAATAATAATGTAGCATGCTGATGGCTTAATAAAATCATACTTGTGATGATATCGTCAGATACCTCAGTCGCTTTCTTCGTCGGGGCTTCGTAGATATGGCCTTGAGCACCTCTGCTCGATGCGTACAATCTACCACCTGACCTGTCGCCCCGAGTTCCACCTCTAGTACACTGTTGGCTATCCCGACATCCCCAGTCCTGACCACTACCTCTAGCTTAAGAGAGCACTGCTGAAATTGTCTAGGTGCAAGAGGAGCTGGTACAATCGTACCTCGACCTGTTCGAGGGCATACTTTGGACGAATGGTCAAGAAAACCAAAATCATAACACCCTAAAGTTGAACGCCCTACAGTAACCCAACAACAGTAGAAAGAGAGGGAATCTCATCCCTATCGAACTCTATCCTGTACTAGGACCACTCTGGTGATGCTGGCCTTCCTCAGAAGGTAATGCCGCCTAAACAGACCGACTGGACTGACTCTGCTGAAACCTCTGACGGGGCCTATTATAGGAGTCTCTCCCTCTAGTCTAGGACTCTCTATAGCTATCGTGGTAGCGTTCCCTCTTATCGATGCCCTTTTGCGCTTCACGATTAATATGCTCCATGAATCGGGCATGGTCGACCACATTATTAAATGAATGCCGATCGAAACCAAATACTCTGTGTTGACCCTCAGACAGTACCGTAACACACATACAAAAACAACGAACTCCCTCTTTCTCTTTGGGTAGGATCATGGCAGCATGTCGAGACAACTTGTGGATGCTTGCCTCGTACTTTGAGACGGTCATGGGGCCCTGCTCCAATTTGGCGAACTCATCACAAAGCCTATCCTTGACACTCCGTGAAATGAACTGGGCCAAGAAGGCATCTGAGAACTCAGGCCAAGATACAGGAGGTGATCTACCTGGCCTAGACTTTCGATACGTGCACCACCACTGCTTGGCTGGCACACAGAACTGATGAGTAGTGAAGTCGGCTCCTCTGGACACCAAGAGGCCTAATGAATATAGCTGCTCCTGGCAAGTGAGCTGAAACTCCTAGGTGTCCTCCCCAATTGCCCCTGAAAATATCGATGGTACCAATCTCTGGAATACCCAAAGCATCTTCTACTCGTGTAGTGGCATCTCCCTATCGTTTAAGTCTAGTGGGGTGGCCACATGAACTGGTGGCTGGCTGCTGAACCTCTGGTGCTGCTGCGGTAGGCTGACCCTGCAGTGTCGGAGATGGAGCTGGAGTGGGTGTTGGTGCTGGTGCCTAATGTATCTCCCAAATAGCTGCTAATTTTTGAGTCAACAGGGCATGAAGATCAGGAGTTGCAGCTGGCTCAGGTGGTGGTTGGGCTTGTCCTGGCCCCACTGGATATGGAGGTATATATGCTGCATTGGGCTCCTCCTCCTTATCTCGGGCCAGTGCTGCGTCCTTGACCCGATCTAGGAGTCGGCGTCTACCCTAAACTTAAACTCTGTCTGCAAGCCCGGGTGCATCATCCCCTGCCACGCCGCCTCGAGTACGAACCATTTTGCGAAAGAGTTAAACAAGTGAGATTTCAAGGAACCTATGAGACACACATTGCACGAGAGTGAAACAAAAGAGCAAATATTCTTAAAGACATCATGTAGCCTCCCGAAGATAAGTTACATACGTCTCCGCACTTGTCCGCAAGAGACTACTGGATGTTAGCTCTATACAAGTGAGACTGCTGAACCTGGGTCTCTAATACCAACTTGTCATGACCAGATTTCTGAAGCCATAATGGCACCCACAATAAACCCACCAGTAGATAAGCCAACCCGTAATCCGGAACAATAAGTAATGGTTTTAAGGGCAGAAACTAAACATGAGAAGGATAAATTTAAGATAACTATTAAATTATAGGCAGACACAAACAAAAACATATATACAAATAAAAATCCCTCGCAGAACCTAGAAGTCACTAGTACAGGGCTACTAACAAAAAGAGTACAAGTCCCAAAAGTGGACCACATACTCTGGACTGTATCGAAAGGTAAAAGACAAGTCTATATATACATATAGAGACCGGAATATTACAAAACGATGTGTGCTCACCCCTGTCTATGGATCAGACTACTCCAAACTGTATTAATACTGGCCACTGGTGCTCAGACCGCATCACGAAACAGATGCAGAGCATAGCATGAGTACCAAAATAATGGGTACCCAGTAAGCATCATAGGCCGACTGAGCTTGACAAGTAAAGGCAATATGAAAAGAAGGACTAACACAAACGAAGGTCAAGAATGAAAAAATAAGTAACAATAGAATGCACACGAGTGTAGAAAGAACTAATTAATGTAATCTATAATCTAACTATACCTAACTGGACCCCCAAAAGCCTTAAAAGGTACAATCGTGCGCAAGTTAAATTAAAAAACCAAACGGACCCCCATATGTCTGACGAATACATAGAATAATTGTAACTAAAGAGAATTGCATATGAGAACCGAAGAACGAAGAGCATTGAACCAGAACCTCAACCCCTATAATTGAATCTAACAATACGGAGGACGAACCTCAAACCGGATGCTCACTAGAAGTACCCAAGTAACCAATCACAATTATAAAGTACCTGAGGCCGGACATCTAATCGGATGCTATGTATAAATATTTCAGCGATAGAGGCCGGACCTTATACCGGATGCACTATATAAGTATTTAGGCGATAGAGACCGAACCTTAAATTGGATGCTCTTCGAAAATATCAATGAGGTCGAGACTAGAGCTCGAACCCAGATGCCCTACAATGGTGCCAATGTAGTTGCTGAAAGAGTCCCAGTTGATCCACGCTCATAAATGACCGTGGAACACTGTCCACACTTAGTTAATCAATACAAGTCCTCAGAACCAAATCAAAAACCAATTTCAAATTGCGAATTAGAACCAGTGTCGCGGACATAACTCGTTAAGCTTTAGCATTGGAGAAACAAGGATAACTATCCTCGGAGCAAGTGTATCGCCTAGCTCAGGCCCAAACTATCAGACTCATGTCTGCTACAAAAGTGTACAAGGATCTAAGTCGGCCGAGCGACGATAGGGTAAAACTAAGGTTGATTGGTTCTGAATCATGCATTTCTAAGGCAAGCCCTAGTCAAACCTAAACTAAGGCCCAACATGTTTCAAATAAACAATAATTAAGCATACTAGTACTCCACATAGCAAGAAGGATCAATTAGTAACACCAAGCTTGCTCACAGTTACCCGATGAAGCCCAAAAGAGGCCGAAACATGATTTCTAAACACCTATGCATTATTAGATAATTACCAACTCAAAATCCCAACTAATCAACATGAAATCACGCTCTCGAGCTTAATCTAAGAGAGGGAAGCCGTTGCCTACCTGTAGGCTGACCATGCACGCTCCAAAAATACACCTCTGGAGCTTTTCCTTTCCGAACGACCTTTAAAAACCACCACGCTATAAAAAATGGAGTCACAACTTTATTACGAAAGTTTAGATACTAAAATCGCAAGAATTGGAGATGGACCAATTTCGGGATCAAAGCTGGTAAAGTGGAACCTGTGCTAGGAATTTCAGAATTAACCCCAAAAATAGGTCCTAAACGCCTGCCCGAACTTGTGTTCCAAATTTAAACACAATTCGGGGCTTGGAGCAGTCCCAAACGAACATGCAACGAAAAATTCAAAGTTACTCTAAAAGGGACTACACTGGCAGTAGCTATATACATGAAATTATCAAAAATAAGGGTCCAACTACTGAAACTAATCACACCACGATGATCATCAAAAAAATTCCCACAATCTAGGCCCTTGAATCACCAAATTCGGAACTAAAATGTCCAAGAAATCATCTTTCAAAATTTCCCAAAAATTGAGCTCGAAAATGAGCTATGGCAGTAGCTAAATCATAAATATTACCTCCAACGAAGTTTCAAATATGCATTTCAACCACCCTAACTCGTTCTTCTCAAAAAACCACTCAAGATAACCCCATGAATCACTAGAATTGGACTTGAAATAAGAGAGTTATGAGGGTTTGAACTTTGCCAAATGAGGCTGAAATGAGGCTTTTAAAATGGCAAAACTGGTCGTTGAAAATACCCAAAATCTGGTTGTTAAAAGCCCAAACTCTGTTAGCTAAAAGGGCTGCACCAGATTTCAGCTATTGCCATCTATTTAAAGTCTCCGACGAAGGGTTCGAAATTCGTTCGGAACCCAATAAAGATAAAATAGAAATGCTACCCTACTAAATTTGACACTACAAACTCAACGATGCTGACAAAATTTCATTCAGAGGTAACCTCGATAAAAAGTGGGTCCCACTTCCAAAGGCCATTTTTAGCCAAAATCCAGCAAGTGGCTCGAAATAAGTCTGGAGGCCTCTAGAGTCGAACGAAAGGTCGTTCTAGACCAAACTCAACATTTAGGGGCTAATCGTGCTAACGAAGTTTTCATCCAAGTACTTTTTCCAAGAATGTTGACCAAATGTAACCTCAGGCTAAATTTCAAAGGCTAAAATGACTAATGATCCAAACTCACACTGAAGGCCTCGATACTCATGCCAACCATGCTACTAGCCTAATTTGGCCATTTCAAAGCTGATGGAACCGTCAGAAATCCATTTTGAGGTCGTTTACCTGATTCTTTGACTAAAGTCAGTAATTCAAGCTTCAAGGTCTTTAAAATACAAAAAATTAAAAAAAAATTCCAAACAAACGACCAGGCGGCTGAACATTCATAGCCAGCAAGTAATAAATGACTGGGTCACTATAGAAATGCTCTAAATGATGAAAAGGAGGTGTTAATGCAAAAATGACCTAAAGGGTTATTACAACATCCACTACTAAAAGAACTTTCGTCCATGAAAGAAAGGATAAAGATATACTCGAGGGCTCAAATAAGCTTGGGACCTGCTCCTGCATCTCCTGGAATCTAAAATATCAAGTCTGATCATCCGGTTAGCTAAAGACAACGGTCGCCAAAAAATAGAATGGAAGGCTAAAGTACCCATACTCCTCACTTTCCGACTCAAGGCGTTCTCAACTACATTCGACTTGCCTGGATGGTAGAGAATAGAGAGGTCATAGTCCTTTAGGAGTTCAATGCAGTGATATTGCCTCAAATTAACATCCCTCTGGCTCATAAGGTGCTGGAGGTTCCGGTGATCAGTGTAGATCTCATAACGAACCCCATATAGATAGTGCCTCCAAATCTTAAGAGAAAAAACTACCATCGCTAACTCCTAGTCATAGGTGGGTAGTTGTACTCGTGTTGCTTAAGCTGCCTTGACGTGTAAGCTATAACCCAGCCTCGTTGCATCAGTACACAACCCAAACCAATGCCGAATGAGTCACAATATATTGTGAAGCCCTCGCCCTCAATTGGAAGAGTCAATATAGGACCATTTGTAAGAAACTCCTTAAGCTTCCAAAAGCTCCTCTCACACTCCTCTGACCACGTGAAGGGTACATCCTTGCGAGTCAACTGAGTCAAATAGGCTGCAATAGTATAAGAGCCTTGAACAAAGAATCTGTAGTACAACCCAACGAAGCTACGAACCTGAGTAACAGAAGTAGGCCTATCCTTATTACAAATAGCCTCAATCTTCGTCGAATCAACCCTAATACCCTCCTAAAAAACCACGCGCCCCAAGAATGCTACAGACTCAAGCCAAAAATCACACTTTAAGAACATGGCATAAAGCTGTTGGTTTCTGAAAGTCTAGAGCACTATCCTCAAATGCTGCTTATGCTCACTCCGGCTCTGTGAGTATACCAGTATGTCATCAATGAAGACGATAACAAATGAATCAAGGTATGGCCTGAACACCTGTGTCATTAAGTCCATGAAGGCGGCAGGGGCATTAGTCAACCAAAAAGACATCCCAAGGATTTATAGTAGCCGTAACGAGTCTTAAATGTAGTATTAGGGATGTTCGCTTCCCTAATCCTCAGCTGATGGTACCCGAATCTCAAATCAATCTTAGAAAACACAATGGATCTCTGAAGCTGGTCAAACAAGTCATCCATATGAGGCATGGTGTAACTGGTCTTCACCGTAACGTTGTTCAGCTGCCTGTAGTCAATGTACATCCTCAGAGTCCCGTCCTTCTTCTTTAGAAACAGAAAAAGGAGTACCCCAACGCGACACACTTGGTCGGATAAACCTCTTACCTAAGAGGTCTTCTAACTGAACATTAAGATCCCTGAGCTCTACAGGAGCCATCTGGTAAGGCGGGATAGAAATAGGATAGGCGTCAGGCTCTAAATCTATGGCAAAATCAATGTAATGCTCTCGGGGTAGGCCAAGTAGTTCTGTAGAGAACACATCTGCAAACTCTCTAACCATAGGAACTGAGTCTATTGAGGGTCACTCCCTACTCACATCAATCACATAGGCCCAATAAGCTAAACACCTAAAACCAACCAACTGTCTAGCCCGCATAAAAGAGATGATCCCTGTTGGTGCGTGACTATGAGCACCCTGCCAAAACACTGGGGGATTGTGAGGCATGGCTAAAGTAACGGTCTTGGTGTAGCAATCCAAGACCGCATGGTAGGGGAATAACCAGTCCAAGCCTAGAATCACATCAAAATCAACCATATCTAGCAGAATAAGATCAAGTCTAGTATCATAACCCTAGATATTCACTAAGCAAGACCGCAATACCTGATCCACTACTAATGACTCACCCGTCGGGGTCAAAACATGAACCGACTCTCCCAGGCACTCAGACCTCATACCCAATCGAAGAGCCAAATAAATAGATACATATGAGAATGTGGACCCAAGATCAAATAATAATGTAGCAGGCTGATGACATAATAAAAGCATACTAGTGAAGACATCATTAGATACCTCAGTCGCCACCCTCGTCGGGGCTGCGTAGAAATGGCCTTGAGCACCTTTACCCGGTGCATCTGATCTACCACCTGACCTGCCTCCCCGAACTCTACCTCTGGAACCTTATAAACTATCCTGAAGGACTTGGTCCTGACCACCACCTCTACCTTGAGAGGGCACTGCTGAAATCGGTGTAAGTGAAAGAGGAGCTAGTACAATCGCCCCTTGCCCTCACCGAGGGCATACTCTAGACTAATGGTCAAGAGTACCAAAATCATAACACCCTGAAGTTAAACACCTTATAGTAACCCGACCATGGTAGGAAGGGTGGGAATCTGATCCCCTCGAACTTTGTCCCGTACTAGGACCACCCTGCGGATGCTGGCATTCCTCAAAAGTAGGTAATGCCACCTAAACAGGCTGACTGGACTGACGCTACTAGAACCTCTGACGGGGCCTAACATAAGTGTCCCTTCCTCTAGTCTAGGACCCACTGTAGCTGCCCTGGTAGTGTGCCTTCTTATCACTACCCCTTGGGCCTCACGATAAATATGCTCCATGAATCGAGCATGGTTGACCACATCAAGAAATGAATGGCCAGATGAAACCAAATGCTCTGTATCTTCCCTCAGAACGTACCACAACACACATACAAAACAACGAACTCTCTCATCCTCCATGGATAGGATCATGGTAGCATGTCGAGATAACTCATGGAAGCTTGACTTGTACTCTGAGACAGTCATAGGGCCCTGCTACAATTTGGAGTACTGATCCTGAAGACTATCCCTGACGCTCCATGGCATTAACCGGGCCAAGAAGGCCTCTGAGAACTCATGCCAAGATACAAGAGGTGATCCAGCTGGCTTGGACTCTCGATACATGTGCCACCACTGCCTGGCTGGCCCACGAAACTGATGAGCGGTGAAGTCTGCTCCTCTCAACTCCAAGAGGCCTAATGACTATAGCTGCTTCTGGCAAGTGAGCTAAAGCTCATGGGTGTCCTCTCCAATCGCCCTTGAGAATATCGACAGTGCCAACCTCTGGAATACTCCGACCATCTTTTTCTCGTGTAGTGGCATCTCCCTATCCTTTAAGTCTGGTAGGGCGGACACCAGTAAAATTTTGGAAGATGATTTCTTGGTCATTTCAGGTCCAAATTTCTTGATGCAAGTGCCTATATTGTGGGTATTTTCGTGAGGATCATCATTGTGTGCTTGGTTTCAACAATTGGACCCTAGTTTCTCATAATTTCTTGTAAATAGTTGCTGCCATTGTTGTCCATTTTAGTGTATCTTTGAGTTTTTTGTTGCATGTTCGTTTGGGACTGTTCCGAGCCTTGAATTGTGTTCCAATTTTTAAGACAAGTTTGAGGAGGTGTTTAGGACCTATTTTTGGGGTTAATTTTTGAATTTCTAGTGCAGGTCCCACTTTCCCTGTTTTGACACCAAAATTGGTCTATCTCTGTTTCTTACAATTTTACTGTCTAAACGACCGTAATAATGTTGTGACTCTATTTTTCATAGAGTGGCAGTTTTTTGAGGCTGTTTGTAAATGAAAAGCTCCTAAGGTGTGTTTTTGGATCGCGTGTGGTTGGCCTATAGGTAGGCTGCGGCTTCCCTCTTTTAGATTAGGCTTGACAGAGTGAATGTATGTTGATAAGTTGGGATTTTGAGTTGGTAGTTATTAAATAATGTATAGGTTTTTAGAAATCATGTTTCATCCTCTTCCGAGATTCATCAGGTAACTGTGAGCAAGCTTGGTATTACTAATTGATCCTTCTTGCTATGTGGGGCACTTGTATGCTTAATTACTATTTATTTGAAGCATGTTGGGACTTATTTATGTTTGACTAGGGCTTGCCTGAGAAATGCATGATTCAGAACTGATAGGCCTTAGTTTTAGCCCGACGTTGCTCGGCCGATTTAGTTCCATATACACTTGTGCAGCAGACATGAGTCTGATACTTTGGGCCTTAGCTAGGCTATACGCTTGCTCTAATGATAGTTATCCTTGTTTCTCAGTAGTTATGTCGGTGACACTAGTTTCGATTCTCAATTTGAAATTGATTTTCAATTTGGTTCCAAGGATTGGTACTGATTGACTAAGTGTGGACGGTGTTCCATAGACATTTATGAGCATGGATCAACTGGAACTCTTTCAGCAACTACATTGGCACCTTTTTCTAGAATTCGAATTTGAGCTCCTATCTCGACATCATTGATATTGTCAAAGAGCATCCGATTTAAGGTCCAACCTCTAACATCCAGATACTTATATAGAGCATCCGATTTAAGGTCCAACCTCTAACATCCAGATACTTATATAGAGCATCCGATATAAGGTTCGGCCTCTATCACCCAAATACTTATACAGAGCATCCGGTTAGATGTCCGGCCTCTGTTACTTCATACGTGTGATTGGTTACTTTGGTACTTCTAGTGAGCATTCGGTTTGAGGTCCAGCCTCCGTACTGTCAAATTCGACTATTGTGGTTGAGGTTCTAGTTCTATGCTCTTCGTTCTTCAGTTCTCATATGCAATTCTCTTTAGTTATAGTTATTATGTGTACTCATCGGGCATATGGGGGTCCGTTCGGGTTCTTAATTTAACTTACGCACGAGTGTACCTTCTGGGCTTATGGGGGTCCAGTTAGGTATGGTTAGGTTATAGATTACTTTAGTTAGTTCTTTCTACACTCATGTTCATTCCATAGTTACTTAGTTTTCCATTCTTGACCACCATTTGTGTTATTCCTTCTTCTCATATTGACTTTACTTTTCAATTTCAGTCGACCTATGTTTCCTACAAGGTACATGTTATTTTGGTACTCATGCTACACTCTGCATCTATTTCGTGATGCAGGTCTGAGCACCAATGGCCAGCATTGATAAATTTTGGAGTAGTCTGATCTGGAGACGGGGGTGAGCACACATCATTTTGTACTATTTTAGTTTCCATATGTATATATCGACTTGCCTTTTACCTTTTGAGACAGTCCAGTCTCTGTGGTTCACTTTTGGGACTTGTACTATTTTAGTTAGTAACCCTGTACTAGTGACTTCCTGGTCTGGGAGGGATCTTTATTTGTATATATGTTTTGATTTTCGTTTATCGATTATTTAATTGTTATCTTAAATTTTTCCTTCTCTTGTTTAGTTTCTGCCCTCAGACCCATTACTTGTTGTTTTGGGTTACGGGTTGGCGAACCCAACTAGTGGATTTATAGAAGGTGCCATCATGGCTTGAGAAATTGGGTTCTAACAAGTTTGTATTAGAGACCAGGTTCACCAGTCTCACTTGTACAGAGCTAACGTCTAGTAGAGTCTTGCGGACAAGTGCAAAGACGTCCATAACTTATCTTCAAGAGGCTACATGATGTCTTTAGGAAGATTTACTTTTTTGTTTTACTTTCGTGCAACGTGTGTCTCATTGATTCCTTGAAAGCTCACTTGTTTCGCTCTTTCACAAGATGGCTCATATGCGAGGTGGCATGGGCGGGGGTGATGCACCTAGGCCTGCAGACTGAGTCCAAGTTTAGGATAGACACTGATCCTGAGATCGAGTCAAGGACATAGCACCAGTCCGAGATAGGGCGGAGGAGCCCCAGGCAACATATGTACCTCCATAACCAGTGGGGCCACGACCAGCCCAACCACTACCTGCGCTAACTGCAATTCCTGATCTTCATGGCATGCTGACTCAGATACTAGGAGCTATTGGGGAGATGCGTCAGGCACCAGCTCCTCTTCCCGCTCCAACACTACTAGGTTAACCTGCCGCAGCGTCACCAGAGGTTGAGCAGCCACCACTTCATGTGGCCGCCCTGCCAAACATAAAGGACAGGGAGATGCCATTGCACGAGAAAAAGATGCTTGGGGTATTCTAGAGGTTTGTACTGCCGATATTCTCAGGGGTGATTAGGGAGGACGCCCATGAGTTTCAGCACACTTGCCAGGAGCAGCTACAGTCATTAGACCTCTTAGAGTCGAGAGGATTTGACTTCACCAGTTATTAGTTTCGTAGGCCAGCCAGGCAGCGGTGGCACATGTATCGATAGTCCAGGATAACTGGATCACCTCATGTATCTTGGTGTGAGTTCTTAGAGGCCTTCTTGGCCTAGTTCATGCCACAGAGCGTCAGGGATAGGCTTCGTGATCAATTCTCCAAATTGGTGCCGGGCCCTATGACCGTCTCAGAGTACGAGGCGAGGTTCCATGAGTTATATTGACATGTTACAATGATCCTACCCATAGAGGAGGTGAGAGTTCGTTGTTTTGTATTTGTGTTGTGGTACTTTCTGAGGGTCGACACAGAGCATTCGGTTTTGGTCGGTCATTCATTTCTTGGTGTGATTGACCATGCCCAATCCATGGAGCATATTGATCGTGAGGCCCAAGGGGGCAGCGATAAGAGGGCATATTACCAGGGCAGCTACTGCGGGTCCAAGACTAGAGGGAGGGGATACTATGATAGGCCCCGTCAAAGGTTCTAGCAGCGACAGTCTAGTCGGCCTATTTATTCTGAATCATGCATTTCTAAGGCAAGCCCTATTCAAACCTAAACTAAGGCCCAACATGCTTCAAATAAATAGTAATTGAGCATACAAGTACTGCACATAGAAAGAAGGATCAATTAGTAACACCAAACTTGCTCACAGTTACTCGATAAATCCCGGAAGAGGCCGAAACATGATTTCTAAACACCTATGCATTAGTCAATAACTACCAACTGAAAATCCCAACTAATCAACATGCATTCACACTGTCGAGCTCAATCTACGAGAGGGAAGCAGTAGGCTACATGTAGGCCGACCACGCGCGCTCCAAAAACACACCATCGAAGCTTTTCCTTTTCTAACGGCCTTGAAAAACTACCATGCAATAAAAATGGAATCATAACGTTATTATGGTCGTTTAGACACTAAACTTACAAGAATGGAGCTGGACCAATTTTGGGGTCAAAATAGGAAAAGTGGGACCCATACTGGAAATTCCAGAATTAACCCCAAAAATAGGTCCTAAACACCTCCCCGAACTTGTGTTCCAAATTGGAACACAATTCGGGGCTCGACATAGTCCCAAACGAACATCCAACGAAAAACTAAAAGTTACACTAAAAGGGACAACAGTGGCAGCAACTATTTACAAGAAATTACCATAAACAAGGGTCCAACTGCAGAAACAAATCACACCACGATGATACTCACAAAAATCCCCACAATCTAGGCTATTGAATCACTGGCCAAGAAATCATCTTCAAAAATTTTCCAAAAATTGAGCTCCAAAATAAGCTATGGCAGCAGTTAAATCATAAATCATACCTCCTATGAAGCTTCAAATATACATTTCTAGCACGCCAACACATTTTTCTCGAAAAACCATTCTAGATAGCCCCAAGAATCATTAGAATCAGACTTGAAATGTGAGAGTTATGAGGGTTTGAAGTTTGACAAATAAGGCTGAAATGAGGATTTTAAAAGGGTGAAACTAGTTGTTGAAAAGACCCAAAATCTGGTCGTTAAAAGCCCAAACTGTGGTCGCTAAAAGGGCTGCACCAGATTTCAGCTATTGCCATCTATTCAAAGACTCCGATGGAAGGCTCGAAATTCGTTCGAAACCTAATAAAAATAAAATAAAAATGCTACCCTACTATATTTGACAGTCCAAACTTAACGGCGCTGACAAAATTTTCATCAGAGGTCACCTCAATTAAAAGTGGGTCCAACTTCCAAAGGCCTTTTTTAGCCAAAATGCACTAGGGGCTCGGAATGAGTCCAGAGGCCTCGAGAGTTGAATGAAAGGTCGTTCTAGACCAAACTCGACATTTCAGGGCTAACCATGCTAAAGGAGTTTTCATTCGAGTGTGTTTTCAAAGAATGATGACCAAAGTCAACCTCAAGCCAAACTTCAAAGGTTAAAACCCCTAATGGTCCAAACTCGCACTGAAGGCCTCGATACTCATGCCAACCATGCTACTAGCCTAATTTGGCCATTCCGAAGTTGATGGAAGTGTCAGAATTCCATTCTAAGGTCGTTAATATGATGATTTAACTAAAGTCAGTTATTCAAGCTTCAAGTACTCTAAAATACGAAAAACCAAAAAAAAATCCAAACGAAGGACCAGACGACCGAACAGTCGGAGCCAACAAGTCATAAATGACTTGGGGTCACTATAGGAATGCTCTAAACGACGAAAAAGAGGCATTAGGGAAAAAATGACCTAGAGGATCATTACAACATCCACTACTAAAAGAACTTTCATCCGTGAATTAAAATATAAGGATATACTCAAGGGCTCAAATAAGTTGGGAAACTACTCCCGTATCTCCTGCTCAATCTCCCAGGTTCCCTCCTTGACTGGAAGACGCCTCCAATGGACCTTAACAATAGCAATGGCTCTTGACCGCGACTACCGAACATATTTGGCTGTAATGGCAACCGACTCCTTTATAAAGGTCAGAAAATCATCCAACTCAACTGAATCATACTAGAGCACATGAGACTCATCTGGAACATACCGGCGCAACATCAAAACATGAAAAATTGGGTGGATAGCCAATAGTGCTGTAGGTAAAGTTAACTCGTAGGCAACAAAATCCAAAAACTTGAACAATAAAATCAATACTCGTGAGATAGATATTATCTACTGTGTTTACTATGAACTTATGAAAACTAATCTTGCACCTAAAGCTTATAATGAAAGCATCAAAGGTGAAACTATGTTTATGGAAGCCAACTATGCACATAGCTCTATATTTGTTCCTCGTCTCCTCCAACGGAAAGATATACTCTCCAATAATGATTGGAGTTTTGATAATATAACTCAGCCTTTTGCATCTCATTTTGAAAGATCTCAAATGGAAAAAGTCATTCAATTTCCCGATGGGTCCATAGAACTCAAATTTCTTGATAATACAATTAGGAGATCTTCATCTAATCGAAGGTCAGTCTGGTCCGCCTCTACCTTGTATCCTTTGAGATCCGTTCACAGGTCGACTTCTTATTTAAAAACCCCGGAGGAAGTAGAAGAAGAAATTTCCATCGTTGAAATTATGGATAACAGCAAAGGTAAAATATCAGGTGTTGATTTTTCAGGAGATATCCCTAAGGTCTTCTATCAACCTACTAGTCCCATTGCAAGTAAAATGAAACCTCCTCAAATGGAGAAACCAGGTTGGCTTGGTATGATAATGATAGGTAAAGTCTTCAACCTAGATCCAAACATACTACATGAGATGTGGACTAACCCAAACAATCAGACTAAGAGAAAATGGTATGTAGCTACCTATACTCTTAAAGAAAGAGAATCATTTAGAGATTCTTGGATGAAAGATATGAAAAGAATAGGCTGTGAAATTGAATTCTTTAAATGGTTTTAGGTGATTGGTAAGATTGAAAATCAAACTAAGTCACTACAGGTTATCATTAATAAATGGTATACTACTTCTAATAAGATTGTTGAATTTGTTACTCCTCCTCTAGAAGGTATTAACATTTTGATTGTCGGAACAATGATTAGAGCTTCTCCTTTCAATGAGAAAAGCGATAAGATTGGTACTATACTGACTACTGCAGATATTGACCGAGTAGCAGAACAAAACAACTACTCAAACCAAATTCTTCATGTAATCTCCAAACAAATTGAAGATACAAACCTATCTTTAGTGGAAGACCTATCCCAGCTTTTACTTCATCCAACCATAACATTGAATCTAACCCAGGGTTCAAACTACCAGAATTTTCCAAAGAAAAATTCCCTAAACTTTCAGAGACTTTTGAAATCTCAGGAAATCATCTCATTGATAAAATCAATGAACAACTCGCCAATTTTAAAGTCTCTCAAAAAGAAGAGAAAACCCAAAACAAGGTTTCTACCCTTCAGGAGAAATCTATTTCAACCCCTCAGGACAAATACATCCTTTTCCAAAATCTATCCAACGATAGATTCCATAACCGAAAAAATTATAATAGTCGTCCCTGCTTCCCAGACTTGCAGTATAAGGAAAATGCCTTCTTATCCACTTCTTCTCATGAAGGAAGAAGCATTACTTAATGGAATATTGATGGTCTTGCAGAATATCAAATATACAACAGGCTTCATGAGATGGGAGTTGCTATTACTGCTTACAAAATGAGAGGATCAGCAGATAAGAAAGTTGCTACTATGATTGTTGTAGGTTTTACCAGCATGTTAAAACATTGGTGGGATAACTACTGCAAAGATGATACCAAACAGCTCATCATTAATGCCACAGTAACAGAAACAATTGTAAAGGTTGAAGGAAATAGCCAAAGTACTTCTCAAGTCACGAGAGAAGATGCCTGTGCTACTTTGCTTTATCACATCGCCAAGCATTTCATCGGTGAACCAAAACTGTTCCAAGATAGAAGTCTCCAAATCTTGAATAATCTCAGCTATCCAAACTTAGATAGTTTTATCCATTATAAGCATGCTTTCCTCAATAAAGTCATGTTTTGTTCAGATTGTCACCTAGATTTTTGGAAGGGACATTTATCAGTGGACTACCTCAGCTCTTTGCTAAAAAATTAAGGACTAAAATAAAAGATCGCAATGAAGGTCATTTTCCCTATAGCAGTCTAACCAATGGAGATTTGGAAGCACCATTAATATAGTAGGATTAGAACTTTGCACCGACATCAAACTTAAGCATCAACTTAAGAAAGAACAATCATCTTCAAGATGAGAGTTTGGAAGTTTTTACAGATATTTTGGTCTTATTACTCCACATGACAAGGTGAAGTAGGAGAAAGAAGAAACGAATTCTCATAGGAAGAAATTTTGAAGAAGAGAATATTCTTCGAGACCAAAGAAAAAAAGTTCGAAGAGACTTAGAGATTCCAAGACGGATGTATGTTGGACTTGTGAAAAGATAGGCCACAAAGCATATGAATGTCGATCACAGACTAAGAAGAAAAAGACTAATCTTATTGGTATAGATGATGAAACAAAAGGTAAACATTTAGCTATACTTAATGAACCTTTTTCTCAATCTTCAGGTACATCTGATGAATACAGCGATGACGAAGACATTGATCTCGACTATGAATCAGATGAAAGCCAATCAGGAAAAGATTGCACTTGTACTGAAGCATTTTGTACTTGTGATAGTACGAATACTATCATGGTTCTTTTAGATCATTCGAAAGAAGCTCTATTCGATGTTATTCAGGACATAGCTAATGATGAGGCTAGGAATCATTTTCTCCTGGAACTCAAAAACATCATCCTCAACACAGACAAACCTAAGTCCCGTCCTGTTGTTGAACCTTTCAGCAAGAAGCAAATAATGAATCATTCAGAAAAGCAAGTTGAACAAACTATTTCAAATCTTCGTCATGAGGTATCTAACATCAAAGACGAGATTCGAGACATCAAGTCTCAACTAGGAAAAGTCAAAATGGATGTCCTTACTAAACAGGTTCTCAAGAAAACCAATTTACAAAAGCAAGATGATGACATTGAATCTATCAACAATGACCATTTGGTAGAACCTATTGTCACCAATACCGGTAATAATCCTTCTACCTCAGTAGCACCAGGAATAACGGTAATATCTTCAATACGACCTCAGAGTCATCATGTTCCAGTTAAAATTATAATTAGTAAACATTTGGTTATTAACAAAATTGCTTTGCTTGATAGTGGTTCAAATCGAAACTGAATAGTAAAAGGTATAGTCCCTACGAAGTATTTGTAAAAAAGTACTTCAAAATTATATTCTACTATAGGAGAACTTTTGAAAAATAAGCTTTTTAAAGATCATATTTGCAATAATGGCATTTGTTTAACAAATGATTTTGGTATTACTGAATATATCAATGAAGATATTATTCTTGGTATACCTTTTATTACTCAGGTAAAACCTTTTTATACTAATTTAAATGGTATTAATACTTCTATACTTGGAAAATATTTACATTTTCCTTTTGTTAAAACTCTTTCACAATATGTAAGTGATTTTATTTGAAAAAACACTATTTTTCGTATTAACCTTTCACAACATATCATCTTTTTAAAGGATGAAATTCATGTTAAGAAAATCGAACAGATTTTAAGAACCCCGGAGATGGTTACTAAGATAGCTAAACTTCGTGAGAATTTTGAAAAAGAAATATGTTTAGATTTTCCTAATGCTTTTTGGGAACGCAAGAAACATATGGTATCCCTACCATACATTGAGGGAGTCAATGAACAGGCTATTTCAACTAAAGCTAGGCCTAATCAAATAAATCACGAAATGATGGAATTTTGCAAGAAAGAGATTGACACTCTTTTACAAACTAAGATCATCAGAGTTTCTAAATCTCCTTGGAGCTGTTCTGCTTTCTACGTTAACAGTAATGCTGAGACAGTAAGAGGAGCACCAAGACTGGTGATCAATTACAAATCTTTAAACTCCATTTTAAAATAGATTAGGTATCCCATACCTAACAAAAGAGATCTTCTGAAAAGAACTTTCAAAGCTAATTTATATAACAAATTTAACATGAAATCGAGTTTTTGGCAAATTCAGATTTCTGAAAATGATAAATATAAAACAGCTTTCAACGTCCCATTCAGACAATATAAATGGAATATTATGCCATTTGTGCTCAAGAATGCCCCTTCTGAATTTCAAAATATTATGAATTCTATTTTAATGATTATTCTTATATGTCAATAGTGTATATTGATGAAGTTTTAATATTTTCTGAGAACATTGATTGTCACTTTAAACTTCTAAATACATTATTTAATAATGCTAATAAAATTGGTTTGGTTGACAGTGCTAAGAAAATGGTGCTTTTTCAAACTACCATCAGATTTCTAGGTCATGATCTTTATCAAGGAACCTATAAACCTATTTGTAGAGCCATCGAGTTCTCTTCCAAGTTTCCTAACGAAATTCCTAACAAAACTCAACTTCAGAGATATCTAGGAAGTTTAAATTACATTGTTGATTTTATTCCTAAAGTCAGACATGTTTGTGAGCCTTTGTACAAAAGACTTAGAAAAAATCCAGTTCCTTGGAGTTCTGAACAAACCCAGGCTGTCATACAAGTTAAAGCCTTAGTTAAAAATATCCCTTGCTTAGGAATCCCCAATCCTAATGCTTTTATCATTGTAGAAACTGATGCATCTGATGCAGGTTATGGAGGCATCCTTAAACAAAAAGTAGAACTTGTATGTACAGAACAACTTGTTCATTTTACATTCGGAATCTAGAATTCCGCTAAAAAAAAATTTTCTACAGTAAAAAAAGTGATTTTGGCTATAGTGCTATGTATCACTAAATTTTAAGATGATCTTATTAACAAAGAATTTTTATTAAGGGTAGATTGCAAATCTGCTAAATAAATTTTACAAAAGGATGTTAAAAATCTTGTTTAAAATCAAATCTTTACTAGATGGAAAGCTCTACTGTCTAGCTTCGATTTAAAAATTGATTTCATTAAAGGAGAAGAAAATTCTCTTCCAGATTCTCTAACCCGTGAATTTTTGCAGGGCAAGCATAATGCTGTTTAAATCGGTCACTCCTTCTAAAGGAGACAATCTCCCGAAAGCAAATATGGCAAGACCATTTACCCTTCCTCAACCGCTTCCAAAATAGGAAACTCTTCAAAGGCCAGTAGCCCCTTTTCAAAACAAATTTTCAATCCTAGATGAATTCCCAAAATTACCCTGTCCATCACCAGCTCAACCCTCGAAGCTGCTTTGTCCACCCCAACCAAAATTGGTTCACCTCAAACCAACTTTATACTTAGACAAAGGATTACCTTCTAGTTCAGTTCAAAGTAAACAAAGTTATGAAATGAAACCTCCAGAGTCCTTTGCCCAACCAGTTAACCCAGAGTTAACAAAATCTATCCCAAAAGAAGAATCTTTTGATTTTGTAACTTCGCAGGTATTGCCTATAATGGCGTTAAACATGGAATATGGAAATTTTGACGTAGAGTAGCAGGTCAAACCCTGCTACACAGACTCAAACTTTGTGGACACAGATAGTCCATTTAAGACAAGAAGATTCTATGAAACAATTCTTGTTGACACAGATTCTATTGAAATCGAGCATTCCAGGGATGAGAGCAATCTCTATATTATCAAATATTCAAGATTTACTATTAAGATGATCTTAGATCCATTTGAATGGTTTATAGACCATTTGCGTACTCCAGTTACATTATCAGTAACTCACAGGCCACAAACTTATAATTGGTATGATTATAAAGCAGCGTGGATGAATTTCTTGTATCTAAGACCAAGACACACTTGGTTTGTAAAATATAGTCCTAGCATATAAAAGCCATTATCCCAAGATGGTTTGACAAATGGTGGAATTTATTCAGAGGAAAGAAAGAGATTCTTCCCCAACAATTTCTCAATCGATTTGAAGAATTTCAAATTAAGAAAGAAATTATTACATTACCAAAGCATATCAAATTATGCAAGTTCTATATCTAGAAAAGGATATCATATATTATATCTTGTAAATTTTCTAAGAATGAGTTTGATCGTATCCAATATCTGTGCAAGCATATTCAAATTAAAGGTTGGTTTCCCAAACAACCTTCAGTCAAACCCCAAGTTCAAAGCCAGGCTAGTTCATCATCTAAAGGATCTTCTAAAGCTACACTCAAAAAGAAGCTACAAAATATATTAAACAATTTGGAAAAATATGATGATCAACAAGTCATGAAAATGATTGAAGGCGCCTCTTCCACGGAAAGTAGAAGTGAAGATAACGGAGACATGTGTAATCCCAAAGGATTGGCTTTGTCTTATATGGATCCCAGCTATGAATAAGAATAGACTTCTTTGGAAAAGTAGAGGCAAAGCCAGAATTACTTTTTCCAAAGTAAAGACATTCATTATTCTATTTAGGCATCTTTTGGAAAGCCAAACGAAAAAACTTTGAATAAGTCTAATCTCCATTATATCCAAGGATAAAAAGAAGATTCCCACTCAACCACTCCTTTAAAAAAGAAGTAGGCCCTCATGTTTCCACTATGAAGAAAGTTATTCTCCAGCTACTCTACTTTTAAGGTAGACCCCTCTTTTAGTGTCGGCAGAATCTTAGCCCTCCATTTGTATGTTTAAGATGTAAAGACACCCCGTTCTTCTCCTATATAAGGACATTTCATTTCTCTTATAGAGGCATCAGTTTGCTTGTAAGTTATTCTTCTTTTAATTTCCGCACTTAAAAACCTTTCTATGGCATCATTTATAACAATTTATATCATTTTCTCTAAGTAAACGAATAACTTCAAGAGAGTTATTAATAGCAATAGTAGATTCACAAGTCTTAATATTATGACGAGTAATCCAACTAAAAGTACCAATTTGATAAATCGTTTGGAAAGGTTCTTCTGGTATACTCCAGTTTTGTAAATCATTTTCAACTTCAGCAATCTTAGTTGCTTGAGAAGATAAATTAATATTATTTAAAGTATGTTGATTTGAATTCATAATTATGAAAAATACTGTCTGATGGACTTACAGTACAAATTATTTTGATAAGTATCTTAACAAATAAACATGCTAGGAATTATATAATAGATCACTGATCTAAATAGGGTTTCTAAGGTAGGTTCTCTTGGTTTTACAACAGTTCCTTTTCTAGAGTCATCTTTGCTGCGGGACCACTATCAACAGGTCTAAATGCCCTCCCAGCTACAACGACCATACAAATTTGGCTGACCAATGCACGAACCGAATATTAATCGAAAACCTCATGCTGATAGAAATAAATGAATACCTCACACCAAGTATAGAAACCAAATATAAGAACATGATACCAGTAATAATAAACTAGTATATACAATTATTTGCATATTGGTTTAGTGCAAGTTGCTGTTAAGCATTTATTTAGAAAGGGACTTGATATTCCTACCTATGTCATCCTTCGTGATGGCAGATTTTTGAATTATGATGATTCTTTTTTAGGAGTTTTGTAGAGTAACTTAGTTGATGGGCCAGTTAACTTTAATTGTTATCCTAACTTTTCTTCGGATATTAATGACCCGAACGCCATGGATTCTTTGACCCTCAATGTCAAAACCAAAAACTTGAACAGTAAAATCAATACTTGTGAGATAACTATTGTCTACCGTGTTTACTATAGACTTATGAAAACTACTCTTGCACCTAAAGCTTATAATGAAAGCATCAAAGGTGAAACTACGCTTATGGAAGCCAACCATTAACATAGCTTCATATTTTTTCCTCGTCTCCTCTAATGGAAAGATATACTCTCCAATAATGATTGGCGTTTTGATAATATAACTCAACCTTTTGCATATCATTATGAAAGATCACAGATTGACAGAGTCATTCTATTTCCTGATGGGTCCATAGAACTCAAATTTCTTGACAATACAATTAGGAGATCTTCATCTAATCGATGGTCATCCTAGACCGCCTCTACCACATATCCCTTGAGATTCATTCACAGGCCGAATTCTTCTTCAAAAACCCCAGAGGAAGTAGAAGAAGAAATTTCCATCGCTGAAACTATGGATTACAACAAAGGTAAAGTATCAGGTGTTGATTTTTCAAGAGACATCCCAAAGGTCTTCTATCAACCTACCAGTCCCACTGCAAGTAAAATGAAACCTCCTCAAATGGAGAAACCAGGTTGGCTTGGTATGATAATGACAGGTAAAGTCTTCAACCTAGATCCAAACTTACTACATGAGATGTGGACTAACCCAAACAATCAGACTAAGAGAAAATGGTATGTAGCTACCTATACTCTTAAAGAAAGAGAATCATTCAGAGATTCTTGGATGAAAGATATGAAAAGAATAGGTTGTGAAATCAAATTCTTTAAATGTTTTGAGATGACTGGTAAGATTGAAAATCAAACTGAGTCACTACAGGTTATCATTAATAAATGGTATACTACTTCTAATAAGATTGTTGAATCTGTTGCTCCTCCTCTTAAAGGTATTAACATTCCTATTGTGGGAACAGTGATTAAAGCTTCTCCATTCAAAGAGAAAAGTGATAAGACAAGTACTATAATCACTACTTCAGATATGGACAGAGTAATAGAACAAAACAACTACTCAAAACAAATTCTACATGTAATCTCAGAACAAATTGAAGATACAAAACCTATCTTTAGTGGAAGACCTATCCCGACTTCTACTTCATCCAACCATAACATTGAACCAAACCCAGGATTCAAACTATCAGAATTTTCCAATGAAAAATTCCCTAAACTTTCAGAGACTGAAGTTTAGTGTATAGCAAACATGAAATAGTAGTACATAGGGAGAGCTTTCAGAGTAAGATTTAGAGAGAAGTATTCTAGATTTTCTGATGCCTCTATAAGAGAAATGAAATCTCCTTATATAGGAGAAAAAGGGGGGTTTCTTTACATCTTAGTCATAGAAAGGGAGGGCTAAGATTCTGCCGACACTAAAAGAGGGGTTTACCTTAAAACTACAGTAAGTGGAGAATAACTTTCTTCATAGTGGAAACATGAGGGCCTACTTCTTTTGTAAAGGAGTGGCTTAGTGGGAGTCTTCTTTTTATCCTTGGAGATAATGGAGATTAGATTTATTCAAAGTTTTGTCGTTTGGCATTTCAAAAGATGCCAAAATAGAATAGTGAAAGTCTTTACTTTGGAAAATGTAATTCCGGCTTTGCCTCTACTTTTCCAAAGAAGTCTATTCTTATTCATAGTTGGGATCCATGTAAGCCAAAGCCAATCATTTAGGATTACATATGTCTCCGTTATCTTCACTGCTACTTTCCGTGGAAGCGGCGTCTTCAATTATTTTCATGACGTGTTGAGCATCATATTTTTCCAAATTGTTTAATGCATGTTGCAGCTTCTTCTTGAGTGCAACTTTAGAAGATCCTTTAGACGATGAACTAGCCTAGATTTGAACCTGGTGTTTGACTGAAGGTTGTTTGGGAACCCAACCTTTAATTTGAATCTTCTTGTATAGGTACTGGATACGATCAAACTCATTCTTAGAAAATTTCAAATAAATAATACATGATATCCTTTTTTGGATATAGAACTTGCATAATTTGATATGCTCTTGTAATGTAGTAATCTCTTCCTTAATTTGAAATTCTTCAAATCGATTGAGAAATTGCTGGGGAAGAATCTCTTTCGTTCCTCCGAATAAACTCCACCATTCATAAAACCATCTTGGGATAACGGGTTTTACAATGCTGGGACAGTATTTTACAAACCATGTGTGTCTTGGTCTCAGATGCAAAAAATTCATCCACGCTGCTTTATATTCATACCAATTATAAGTTTGTGGCCTGTGAGTTACTAATAATGTAACTGGAGTATGCAAATGGTCTGCAAACCATTCTAATGGATCTAAGATCTTCTTAATAGTAAATCCTGAATATTTGATAATATCGAGATTGCTCACATCCCTGGAATGCTCTATTTCAATATAATATGTGTCAATAAGAATTGCTTCATAAAATCTTCTTGTCTTAAATGGACTATCTGTGTCCAAAAATTTTGCATATATGTAGCAGGGTTTGTCAAGTTTCTCTACTAAAATATTTCCATATTCCCTGTTTAACGCCATTATCGGCCATACCTGCGAAGTTACAAAATCAAAAGATTCTTCTTTTGAGTTAGGATTTTTTGGGATAGATTTTGTTAACTCTGGGTTAACTGCTTGGGCAAAGGACTTTGGAGGTTTCATTTCATAACTTTTTTTAGTTTGAACTGAACTGGAGGTTGTTCCTTTATCTAAGGATAAAGTTGGTCTGAGGTGAACAAATTTTGTTTGGGGTGGACAAAGCAGCTTCGAGGGTTGAGCTGGTGATGAATAGGGTAACTTTGGGAATTCAGCTAGGACTGAAAATTAGTTTTGAAAAGCGGCTACTGGCCTTTGAAGAGTTCCTGTTTTGGAAGGGGTTGAGGAAGGGAAATGTTCTTGCCATTTTTGCTTTTGGGAGTTTGTCTAATTTAGAAGGAGTTAAAGGTTTAAATGGCCTCATGATTACCCTGCAAGAATTCAGGGGCTAGAGAATCTGGAAGAGACTTTTCTTCTCCTTTAATGAATTCAATTTTAAAATCAAAGCTAGATAGTATAGCTTGCCATCTAGCAAATATTTGTTTTGAAAAAAGATTTTTAACATCCTTTTGTAAAATTTCTTTAGTAGATTTGCAATCTACCTTTAATAAAAATTCTTTGTTAATAAGATTATCTTGAAATTTAGTGATTCATAGCACAATAGCCAAAATCTCTTTTTTTTTTTACTGTGTAACAATTTTTTTGAGTGGAATTCCAAATTCAGGATGTAAAACGGACAAGTTGTTCTGTAGATTCAAGATCTACTTTTTGTTTAAGGATGCCTCCATAACCTGCATCAGATGCATCAGTTTCTACAATCATAAAAGCATTAGGATTGGGGATTCCTAAGAAAGGGATATTTTGAACTAAGTCTTTAACTTGTATAAGAGCCTGGGTTTGTTCAGAACTCCAAGGAACTGGAATTTTTCTAAGTCTTTTGTACAAAGGCTCACAAACATGTCTTACTTTAGGAATATAATCAACAACGTAATTTAAACTTCCTAGAAATCTCTAAAGTAGAGTTTTGTTAGGAATTTCTTTAGGAAACTTGGAAGAGAACTCGATGGCTCTACAAATAGGTTTATAGGTTCCCTGTTAAAGATCATGATCTAAAAATCTGATGGTAGTTTGAAAAAGCACCATTTTCTTAGCACAGACAACCAAACCATTTTTCTTAACATTATTAAAAAATGTATTTAGATGTTTAAAGTGAGAATCAATGTTCTTAGAAAATATTAAAATATCATCAATATAAACTATTGAAATATAGGAATAATCATTAAAAATAGAATTCATAATATTTTGAAATTCAGAAGGGGCGTTCTTCAGTCCAAATGGCATAACATTCTCTTCATATAGACCGAATGGGACATTAAAAGCTTTTTTATATTTCTCATTTTCAGAAATCTGAATTTGCCATAAACCCGATTTCGTGTCAAATTTTCTATATAAATTAGCTTTGAAGGTTCTTTTCAAAAGGTCTCTTTTGTTAGGTATGGGATACCAAATCCATTTTAAAATAGAGTTGAAATGTTTGTAATTGATCACAAGTCTTGGTGATCCTCTTTCTTTCTCACATTATTGTTAATGTAGAAAGCAGAACAGCTCCAAGGAGATTTAGAAACTCTGAAGATCTTATTTTGTAAAAGAGTGTCAATCTCTTTCTTGAAAAATTCCATCATATCGTGATTCATTTGAATTGGCCTAGCTTTAGTTGAAATAGGTTGTTCATTGAATCCCTCAATGTATTGTAGGGATACGATATGTTTCTTGCGTTCCCAAAAAGCATTTGGAAAAGCTAAACATATTTCATTTTCAAAATTCTCATGAAGTTTAGCTATCTTAGTAACCATCTACGGGGTTTTTAAAATCTGTTCGATTTTCTTAACACAAATTTCAACCTTTAAAGAGATGATATGTTGTGAAAGGTTATTAATACAGAAAACAATGTTTTTTCTAATAAAATCACTTTCATCTTGTGAAAGAGTTTTAACAAAAGGAAAATGTAATTCTTTTCCAAGTATAGTAGTATTAATACCATTTAAATCAATATAAAAAGGTTTTATCTAAGTAATAAAAGTTTTTCCAAGAATAATATCTTCATTGATATCTTCAGCAATGACATAATAATTAGTTAAACAAATGCCATTATTGCAAATATGAGCTTTATAAAGCTTATAATTAATTTTCAACAGTTCTCCTGTAGCAGAGTAGAATTTTGAAGTACTTTTTTGCAAATACTTCGTAGGGACTATACATTTTACTATGCAGTTCCAATCTGCATCACTGTCAAGCAAAGCAATTTTGTTAATAACAAAATGTTTACTAACTATAATTTTAACTGGAATATAATGACTCTGAGGTCGTATTGAAGATATTACTGTTACTCCTGGTGCTACTGTGGTAGAAGGATTATTACTAGCATTGGTGACAATAGGTTTTGCCAAATGTTCATTGTTGATAGAATCAATGTCATCATCTTGAGTTGATTCATGTTCTGAATCTTGCTTCTGTAAATTGGTTTTCTTGAAAACTTGTTCAGCAAGGACATCCATTTCGAGTTTTCCTAGTCAAGGCTTGATGTCTCTAATCTCTTCTTTGAGGTTAGATACCTCATGATGAAGATCTGAAATAGTTGGTTCAGCTTGCTTTTCTGAAAGATTCATTATCTGCTTCATGTTGAAATTTGTTCAACAACAAGACGGGACTTAGGTTTGTCCGTGTTGAGGATGAAGTTTTTGAGTTCCATGAGAAAACGATTCCTAGCCTCATCATCAGCTATGTGTTGAATAACATCGAATAGAGCTTCTTTTGAATGATATGAAAAAACCCTTAGAGTATTTGTACTATCACAAGTACAAAATGCTTCAATACAAGTGCAATATTTTCCTGATTGGCTTTCATCTGATTCATAGTCGAGATCAATGTCTTCGTCATCATTGTATTCATAAAATGTACCTGAAGATTCAGAAAAAGGTTCATCAAGTATAGATAAAAGTTTACCTTTTGTTTCATTATCTATACAAAGAAGCTTTATCTTTTTCTTCTTAGTCTGTGATCAACAATAGTTTGCTTTGTGGCCTGTCTTTCCACAAGTCCAACATACATTCGTCATGGAATCTCTAAGGCTCTTGGACCCTTTTTTCTTTGGTCTCAAAGAATCTTCTCTTCTTCGAGATTTTTTACTATTAGATTTCTTTTCTTTTTTCTCCTTCTTTACCATGTCAGGTGGAGTAATATAACCGAAATCTCTACAAAAACTTCCAAGCTCTCGTCTTGAAGGCGATTATCCTTTCTTAAGTTGATGCTTAAGTTTAATGTCAGTGCAAAGTTCTAATCCTACCATATTAATAGTGCGTACCAAATCTCCATAGGTTAGACTGCTATAGCGAATAC
The DNA here is from genome assembly GCA_037074985.1 of Solanum bulbocastanum. NCBI lineage: Eukaryota > Viridiplantae > Streptophyta > Magnoliopsida > Solanales > Solanaceae > Solanum > Solanum bulbocastanum. The sequence goes on along the minus strand of CM073608.1, from coordinate 17,494,065 downwards.
GACTATCATTACGATCTTGTATTTTAGTCCTTACTTTGTCAGCAAAAAGCGGAGGTAGTCCACTGATAAAGCGTTCCTTCCAAAAATCTAGGTGACAATCTGAACGAAGCATGACTTTATTGAGGAAAGAATGCTTATAATGGATAAAACTATCTAAGGTTGGACAGTTGAGGTTATTCAAGATTTGGAGACTTCTATCTTGAAAAAGTTTTGGTTCGCTGATGAAATGCTTAGCGATGTGATATAGCAAAGTAGCACAAGCATCTTCTCTCGTGACTTGAGAAGTATTTTGGTTATTTCTTTCAACCTTTACAACTGCTTCTGTTGCTGTGGCATTAATGATGAGCTGCTTGGTATCATCTTTGCACTAGTTATCCCACTAATGTTTTAACATGCCGATAAAACTAGCAGTAATCATAGTAGCAGCTTCCTTATCTGTTGATCCTCTCATTTTGTAAGCAGTAATATCAACTCCTATCTCATGAAGCTTGTTGTATATTTGATGTTCTGCAAGACCATCAATATTCCATTCAGTAATGCTTCTTTTTTCATGAGAAGAAGTGGATAAGAAGGGGTTTTCCTCATACTTCAAGTCTGGAAAAGAGGGACGGCTATGATAATTTTTTTGGTTATGGAATCTATCATTGGATAGCTTTTGGAGAAGGATGTATTTGTCCTGAGGGGTTGAAACAGATTTCTCCTGAAGGGTAGAAACCTTGTTTTGGGTTTTCTCTTCTTTTTGAGAGACTTTAAAATTATTGAGTTGTTCATTGATTTTGTCAATGTGATGATTTCTTCAGATTTCAGAAGTCTCTAAAAGTTTAGGGAATTTTTCTTTGAAAATTTCTGGTAGTTTGAATCCTGGGTTAGGTTCAATGTTATGGTTGGATGAAGTAGAAGTTGGGATAGGTCTTCCACTAAAGATAGGTTTTGTTTCTTAAATTTATTTGGAGATTACATGAAGAGTTTGGTTTGAGTAGTTGTTTTGTTCTACTGCTCTGTCAATATCTGCAGTAGTGAGTATAGTACCAGTCTTATCCTTTTCTCTTTGAAAGGAGAAGCTTTAATCATTTTTCCTACAATAGGAATGTTAATACCTTCAAGCGGAGGAGTAACAGATTCAACAATCTTATTAGAAGTACTATATCATTTATTAATGGTAACCAGTAGTGACTCAGTTTGATTTTCAATCTTACCAGTCATCTCAAACCATTTAAAGAATTTGATTGCATAACCTATTCTTTTCATATCTTTCATCCAAGAATCTCTGAATGATTCTATTTCTTCAAGAGTATAGGTATCTACATACCATTTTCTTTTAGTGTGATTGTCTGGGTTAGTCCATATCTCGTGTAGTATGTTTGGATCTGAGTTGAAGACTTTACTTGTCTTTATCATACCAAGCCAACCTATTTTCTTCGTTTGAGGAGGTTCCATTTCACTTGCGGTGGGACTGGTAGGTTGATAGAAGACCTTAGGGATATCTCTTGAAATCCTATGCACGTAGGAGGTGAGAGTTCATTTTTTTGTACATGTGTTGCCGTACTGTCATAGGATCGACACAGAGCATTTGGTTTCGGTTGGCCATTCATTTCTTGATGTGGTCGATCATGCCCGATCCATGGAGCATATTCATCGTGAGGGCCAAGGGGGCAGCAATAAGAGGGCACGTTACCAGGGCAACTACAGTGGGTCACAGACTAGAGGGAGGTACTCCTATGATAGGCCCCGTCAGAGGTTCTAGCGGAGTCAGTCCAGTCAGCCTGTTGGTTCTGAATCATGCATTTCTAAGTCAAGCCCTAGTAAAACCTAAACTAAGGCCCAACATGCTTCAAATAAACAGTAATTGAGCATAGAAGAACTCCACATAGCAAGAAGGATCAATTAGTAACACAAAACTTGCTCACAGTTACCCGATGAATACCGAAAGAGGCCTGAACATGATTTCTAAACACCTAATAACTACCAACTCAAAATCCCAACTAATCAACATGCATTCACACTCTCGAGCTCAATCTAAGAGAGGGAAGCCATAGCCTACTTGTAGACCAACCACGCACTCTCCACAAACACTCCTTTGGAGCTTTTCCTTTTCGAACGGCCTCGAAACACTGCCACACAATAAAAATGGAATCACAACGTTATTATTGTCTTTTAGACACTAAAATTGCAAGGAATGAAGATTGACCAATTTTGGGGTCAAAACAGGGAAAGTGGGAATCGCACTGGAAATTTCAGAATTCACCCCAAAAATAGGTCCAAAGCACCTCCCCGAACTTGTGTTCCAAATTGGTACACAATTCGGGGCTCGAAATAGTCACAAATGAACATGCAACGAAGAACTCAAAGTTACAGTAAAAGAGACAACAATGGAAGCAACTATTTACAAGAAATTACCAGAAACGAGGGTTCAACTACTTAAACCAATAACACCACGACGATCCTCACAAAAATCCCCATAATCTAGGCCCATGAATCACTAAATTCGGACCTAAAATGACCAAGAAATCATCTTCAAAAATTTTCCAAAAATTGAACTAAAAAATAAGATCATAAATCATACTTCCAACGAAGCTTCAAATATGCATTTCAACTATGCCAATGCGTTTTTCTTGAAAAACCACTCAAGATAGCCCCACGAATCACTAGAATCGGACTTGAAATGAGATAGTTATAAGGGTTTGAAGTTTGACAAATGAGGTTAAAATGAGGCTTTTAAAAGGGCAAAATTGGTCACTGAAAAGACCCAAAATCTTGTCTTTAAAAGCCCAAATTTTAGTCACTAAAAGAGATGCACCAGATTTCAGCTATTGCCATCTATTCAAAGTCTCCGACGGAAGGCCTGAAATTCATTCGGAACCCAATATAGATAAAATAAAAATGCTACCCTACTAAATACGACAATCTGAACTTAACAGCGCTGGCGAAATTTCTAACAGAGGTCACCTCGATAAAAAGTGTGTCCCACTTCCAAAGGCCATTTTTAGCCAAAATCCACCAAGGAGCTCGGAATGAGTACGGAGGCCTCGAGAGCTGAACAAAAGTTTGTTCAAGACCAAACTCAACATTTTGGGGCTAACCGTGCTGAAGGAGTTTTCATTCGAGTGTGTTTTCCAAGAATGTTGACCAAAGTTAACCTCAGGCCAAATTTCAAAGGCTAAAATACCTAATGGTCCAAACTTGCACTGAAGGCCTCGATACTCGTGCCAAACATGCTACTAGCCTAATTTGGCCATTCCAAAGCTGATGGAACCGTAAAAATTTCATTCTGAGGTTGTTTACCTGAAGCTTTAACTAAAGTCAGTTATTCAAGCTTTAAGGCCTCTGAAACATGAAAAACTAAAAAAAGATCCAAATGAATGACCAGGCGACCGAACAGTCAGAGCCAACAAGTAAAGGCAATATCAAAAGAAAGAATAACACAAACGAAGGTCAGGAACGAAAAATGAAGTAACAATGGAATGCACACGAGTATAGAAAGAAATAACTAAAGTAATCTATAAGCTAACTACACCTAACTGGACCCCCATATGCCTGGAAGGTACACTCATGCGCAAGTTAAATTAAAAACCCAAATGGTCCCCCATATGCCCGACGAGTACACAGAATAACTATAGCTAAAGAGAATTGCATATGAGAACTGAAGAACTAAGAGCATCGAACAAGAACCTCAACCCCAATAGTCGAATAAGACAATATAGAGGTCGAACCTCGAAATGAATGCTCACTAGAAGTACCCAAATAACCAATCACAAGTATCAAGTAACTGAGGTCGGACATCTAACCAGATGCTCTGTATAAGTATCTGGTTGACAGAGGCCAGACCTTATATCGGATGCTCTATATAAGTATCTAGGAGATAGATGCCGGATCTTAAATAGGATGCTTTTCAAAAATATCAATGTGGTCGAGATCGGAGCTCAAATCTAATACCCGACAAAGGTGCCAATGTAGTTGCTGAAAAGGTCCCAGTTGATCCATGCTCATAACTCTCCGTGGATCACCATCCACACTTAGTCAATTAATACAAGTCCTTGGAACCAAATCGAAAACCAATTACAAATTGCGTATCAAAACCAGTATCACCGACGTAACTCGTAAAGGCGTAACATCGAAGAAACAAGGATAACTATCGTCGGAGCAAGCGTATCGCCTAGCTAAGACCCAAACTATTAGACTTATGTCTGCTACACAAGTGTATAGGGATGTATGTCGGCCGAACAACATCGGGGGCAAAACTAATGCCTATCGATTCTGAATCATGCATTTCTAAGGCAAGCCCTAGTCAAACCTAAACTAATGCCCAACATGCTTCAAATAAATAGTAATTAATCATACAAGTACTCCACATAGAGAGAAGGATCAATTAGTAACACCAAGCTTGCTCACAGTTACCCGATGAATCTCGAAAGAGGCCGAAACTTGATTTCTAAACACCAATGCATTATTCAATAACTACCAACTCAAAATCCCAACTAATCAACATGCATTCACACTCTCGAGCTCAATCTAAGAGAGGGAAGTCATAGACTACCTGTAGGCTGACAACGCGCGCTCCAAAAACACACCTCGAGAGCTTTCCTTTTCTAACGGCCTCAAAACACTGCCACTCTATAAAATATGGAGTCACAACGTTATTAAGGTCGTGTAGACACTAAAATCGCTGGAAATGGAGATGGACCAATTTTGGTGTCAAAATGGGAAAAGTGGGACATTTACTGGAAATTCCAAAATTAACCCCAAAAATATGTCCTAAACCCTCCATGAACTTGTGTTCCAAATTGGAACATAATTCGGGGCCTGGAACAGTCCCAAACGAACTTGCAACGAAAAACTCAAAGTTATACTAAAAGGGACAACAATGGCAGTTGCCATTTAGAAGAAATTACTAGAAACAAGGGTCCAACTGCTCAAACCAACACACCACGAAGATCCTCACTAAAATCCCCACAATCTAGGCCCATGAGTCACCAAATTCGCACCTAAAATGGCCAAGAAATCATCTCCGAAAATTTCCCAAAAATTGAGCTCGAAAATGATCTATGGCAGCAGCTAAATCATAAATCTTACCTCAAACGAAGCTTCAAATTTGCATTTCAACCACACCAACGCGTTCTTCTCGAAAAACCACTCAAGATAGCACCAAGTATCACTAGAATCGGACTTGAAATGAGAGAGTTAGAAGGGTTTGAAGTTTGACAAATGAGACTGAAATGAGGCTTTTAAAGGGGCAAAATTGGTCTCTAAAATGACCCAAAATTTGGTCATTAAAAGCTCAAACTCTGTTAGCTAAAAGGGTTTCACCAAATTTCAGCTATTGCCATCTATTCAAAGTCTTCGAAGAGGGCTCATAATTTTTTCGGAACCCAATAAAGATAAAATAGAAATGCTACCCTACTAAATTTGATACTCCAGACTCAATGGTAGTGGCAAAATTTCTATCAGATATCACCTTGATAAAAAGTGGGTCCCACTTCCAAAGGCCATTTTTAGCCAAAATCTACCTAGGGGCTCGAAATGATTCTAGAGGCCTCGAGAGTCGAATGAAAGGTCGTTCTAGACCAATCCTGACATTTTGGGGTTAACCGTGCTGAAGGAGTTTTCATCTGAGTGCGCTTTCCAAGAATGTTGACAAAAGTCAACCTCAGGCCAAATTTCAAAGGTTAAAATGCCTAATGGTCCAAACTCTCACTGATGGGCTCGATACTCGTGCCAACCATGCTACTAGCCTAATTTTGCCATTCTGAAGCTGATGGAACCTTCAGAATTCCATTCTGAGGTCATTTAACTGACGCTTTAACTAAAGTTAGTTATTCAAGCTTCAAGGTCTTTAAAACACAAAAAACTAAAAAAAGATCCAAATGAACAACCAGGCGATCGAACAGTTAGTGCTAGCAAGTTATAAATGACCAAATGAAGCCCTAAAATTGCCAAAAAAATCATACTCCAAAATTTCCCAAAAATTGATCTAAAAAATGAGCTATGGTAGCAGCTAAATCATAAATATTACCTCCAACAAAGATTCAAATATGCATTTCAACCACGCCAACGCGTTCTTCTCGAAAAACCACTCAAGATAGCCGTAATAATCACTAGAATCGGACTTGAAATGAGATAGTTAGGAGGGTTTGAAGTTTAACAAATGAGGCTGAAATGAGGCTTTTAAAAGGGCGAAACTGGTCGCTGAAAAGACTCAAAAGCTGGTCGTTAAAAGCCAAAACTTTGGTCACTAAAAGGGATACGCTAGATTTCAGCTATTGCCATCTATTCAAAATCTCCGACGGAGGCCTCGAAATTCGTTCAGAACCTAATAAAGATAGAATAGAAATGCTATCCTATTAAATTTGACACTTCGGCGCTGACGAAATTCCCTTCAGAAGTCAGCTCGATAAAAAGTGCTTCCCACTTCCAAAGAACATTATTAATTACAATCCACCGAGGGCTCGCAATGAGTTTGGAGGCCTCGAGAGTTGAACGAAAGGGTGTTCTAGACCAAACTTGACAGTTTGGGGCTAACCGTGCTGAAGGAGTTTTCATCCGAGTGTGTTTTCCAATAGTGTTGACCAAAGTTAACCTCAGGCCAAATTTCAATGGCTTAAATGCCTAATGGTCCAAACTCGCTCTGAAGGCCTCGATACTCGTGTCAACCATGCTACTAGCCTAATTTGGCTATTCCAAAGCTGATGGAACCATCAGAATTCCATTCTGAGGTCATTTACCTGACGCTTTAACTAAAGTCAGTTATTCAAGCTTCAAGGTCTCTAAAACACGAAAAACTAAAGAAAGATCAAAAGGAACAACCAGGGGACCAAAGAATCAGAGCCAGCAAGTTATAAATTACTTGGGGTCACTATAAGAATGCTTTAAATGACGAAAAGGAGGCATTAAGGAAAAAATGACCTAGAGGGTCATTACAACGTCCACTACTAAAAGAACTTTTGTCTGCGAAATAAAGGATAAGGATATACTCGAGAGCCCAAATAAATTGGGGAACTGCTCCCTAATCTCCTGCTCGGTCTCCCAAGTTGCCTCCTCATTTGGACGATGCCTCCAACGGAACTTAACAACATGAATGGCTTTCAACTGCGATTGCCTAACATCACTGGCAAGAATTGCAATCGGCTCATCTATAAAGGTCAGATGATCATCCAACTCAACTCAGTCATACTAGAGCACATGAGACTCATCTAGAACAACCAGTGCAACATTGAAACATGAAAAACTTGGTGGCTAGCCGTTAGCACTGCAGGTAAAGTTAACTCATAGGCAACCTCGCCAATTGCTCTAAAAATCTCAAAAGGGCATATATACCTGTGGCTAAGCTTGCCCTGCCTCCCGAATCTCATCACGCTCTTCATAGGCGATACTTGGGGAATTACCCGGTCGCCAACTGGAGCAAATATGTACCACCCGGCCTAGGCTTTATAGACTTAAACCAACCAACTAGAGAGCGACAACTCCTACCATATAAGGCCTCAAACGGGACCATCTGAATAGTAGTGTGGTAGTTGTTGTTGTATGCAAACTCTGCCAAAGGCAAGATCTGGTCCCACTGGCCTCCAAAATCCCTAACACAGGCACGCAGCATATACTCAAGGATATGAATAGTACGCTCCGACTGGCCATCCGTCTATGGGTGAAAAGTTGTGCTAAGGTGGGCATGGATGCCCAACTCCTCCTGGAAAGCCCTCCAAAAGCTGGAAGTGAACTGTGAACCCCGGTCTAAAATGATTAAAAGAGGCATGCCATATAGACGGACCACCTCCCTAATGTAGATACGAGCCAACCTCTCGGCATTTAAAGTAGTACGAATAGGGAGGAAGGGTACTGACTTGATCAATGGATCCACGATGACCCAAATGCTGTCAACACCTCTATAAGTCTGTGGCATACTCATATTGAAGTCCATAGTGATACGCTCCCACTCCACTCTGAAATGGGTAATCTCTAGAACTCACCACCATGCCTCAAATGCTCGGCCTTCACCTGTTAACAGCACAAACAATGAGATACATAGTTAGCAATATCTCTCTTCATACCGCTCCACCAATAATGCTGCCTCAAATCATGATACATCTTTGCCTTGGCCGGATGGATGGAATATCTAGAATCATGGGCCTCACTTAAGACAAGCTAAATCAAACCTTCTGGAGGTTTTGGTGATCAGCGTAGATCTCACAACGAACCCCATATAGATAGTACCTCCAAATCTTAAGCGCGAAAATTACCGCCGCCAACTCCTAGTCATGGGTGGGGTAATTGTACCCATGTTGCTTAAGCAGCCTTGACGCATAAGCTATAACCCAGCCTCATTGCATTCGTACACAACCCAAACAAATGCCAGATGTATCACAATACACCGTAAAGCCCTCAATCTCAGCAGGAAGAGTAAATATAGGAGGGGCAGTAAGCAACTCCCTAAGCTTTCGAAAGCTCATCTCACACTCCTTTGACCACGTGAAGGGTACATTCCAGTGAGTCAATAGAGTCAAAGGGGCTGCAATAGTATAAGAGCCCTCAACTAAGCATCAGTTACTAACCTAATGATGCTATGAACCTCAGCAACAGAAGTAGGCCTAACCTAATCATGTATAGCCTCAATATTTGCCGGATCAACCAAAATACCCTCCTTGGACACCACGTGCCCTAAGAATACTATAGACTCAAGCCAAAATGTGCACATTAAATATATGGCATAAAGCCGCTGGTTTCTCAAAGTCTGGAGCACTATCCTCAAATGTTTCTCATGCTCACTCTGGCTCCGCCTGTATACCAGTAAGTCATTAATGAAGATGATAACAAATGAATCAAGGTATGGCCTAAACATACGTGTCATCAAATCCATGAAGGCACCAGGGGCATTAGTCAACCTAAAAGACATCACAGGGAACTCATAATGGCCGTAACGAGTCCTAAATGTGGTCTTACGAATGTACGCTGCCCTAATCCTCGACTGATGGTACCCGAATCTCAAATAAATCACAGAAAACACGACGGCGCCCTTAAGCTGGTCAAACAAGTTATCACTACTAGGCATGGGGTAACGGTTCTTCACCATCACCTTGTTCAAATGCCTGTAGTGAATACACATACTTATAGTCCCATCTCTCTTCTTCACAAACAGAATAGGAGCACCGCAAGGTGACTCGCTCAAACAGATAAACCCCTTACCTAAGAGGTCCTTTAATTGAACAGTAAGATCCCTGAGCTCTACAGGAGCCATTCGGTAAGGCGGGATAGAAATAAAATGAGTGTCAGGCTCCAAATCTGTGGCGAAATCAATGTTATGCTCTAGGGGTAGGCCAGGTAGGTCTGTAGGGAACACATCTGGAAACTCTCTAACCACCGAAACTGAGTCAACTGTGGGTCCCTCCCTGCTCATATCTCTCACATAAACTCAATAAGCTAAACATCTAAAAGCAACAAACCATCTAGCCCGAATAATAGATATAATCCCCGTTGGTGTGTGACTATGAGCACCCTACCACAACACTGGGGGATTGTCAAGCATGGGTAATGTAATTGTCTTGGCGTAGCAATCCAAAACCTTAGGGTAGGGGGATAACCAATCCACGCCCAGAATCACATCAAAATAGACCGTATCTAACAGAATAAGATTAACTCTAATATCATGACCCTGGATAGTCACTAAGCAAGATCGGAATACCTGATCCACTACTAAGGACTCACCCATCGGGTTCAAAACATGAACCGGCTCTACCAAGGATTCAGACCTCATACCCAATCGAGAAGCCAAACAAACAGATACATAAGAGAATGTGGACCCAAGATTAAATAATACTGTAGCAGTCTAATGGCACAATAAAAGTATATCGTGATGACAGCATCAGATACCTCATTTTTCACCCTCATCGGGGCTGCGTGTAAATGGCCCTTAGCACCTATGCCCAATGTGTCAGATCTACCACTTAACCTGCCTCTCCGAGCTCTACTTTTGGTACCCTGTCGGATATTAAAACGACCTTGGTCCTGACCACTACCACTGCTGAAAGTGGTCTAGGTGCAAGGGGAGCTGGTACAATCGCCCCTCGCCCTCGATGGGGGCATACTTTGGACCAATGGTCAAAGCACCAGAATCATAAAACCCTGAAGTTGAATGCCCTGTAGTAACCCTACCACGGTAGAAAGTGAGGGAGTCTGATCCCTTAAAACTCTAGCCCATACTAGGACCACCCTGCTGATGCTGACCTTCCTTTAAAGAAGGTAATATCACCCGAACAGGCTGACTGGACTAACGCTGCTGGAACCTGTGACAAGTCCTACCATAGGTGTCCCTCCCTCTAGTCTAGGACCCGTTGTAGATGCCCTGGTAGCGTGCCCTCTTACTTCTGCATCCTTGGGCCTCACCATGAATATGCTCCAAGGATTGGCATGGTCGACCATATCAAGAAATGAATGGCTGGCCGAAGCCAAATGCTCTTTGTCGACCCTCATATAGTACCGCAACCCACGTACAAAACAACAAACTCTCTCCTAATCTGTCAGTAGGATCATGGTAGCATGTCGAGACAACTCATGAAACCTCACCTCATACTCTACAACGATCAAAGGGCCCTGCTTCAATTTGGAGAACTGATCACGAAGCCTATCCCTGATGCTCCGTGGTTTGAACCGGGCGAATAAGGCCTTTGAGAACTCACGCCAAATACAGGAGGTGATCCAGCTGGCCTGGACTCTTAATACATGCGCCACCACTGCCTGGCTGGCCCACGAAACTAATGAGCGGTAAAGTCGTCTCCTCTCGACTCCAAGAGGCCTAATGACTGTACCTGCTCTTAGCAAGTGAGCTAATACTTATGGGTGTCCTCCGCAATCGCCCCTGAGAATATCGGTGGTGCGAACCTCTAGGATACCCCGAGCATCTTCTACTCGTGCAATGGCATCACCCTATCCTTTAAGTCTGGCAAGGTGGCCACATGAACTGGTAACTGGCTGTTGAACTTCTAGTGCTTCTGTGACAGGCTGACCTTATGATGCTGGAGTAGAAGCTGGAGCTGGTACTGGTACTGGTGCTGGTGCTTGACGCATCTCTGCAATAATTGCTAATATCTGAGTTAGCATGGCAGGAAGATCAGGAGTTGCAGCTAGCGTGGGTGGTGGCTGAGCTGGTACTGGCCCCACTAGCTGTGGAGGTACATATATTTCCTGGGGCTCCTCCTCTCTATCTCGAGCCGGTGCTGCTTCATTGCAACTTGATATTCTTGTTTGTGTCATCCTTCGAGATGATAGATTTTTGAATTTGGATGATTATTTGTTAGGAGTTTTGTAGAGTTACCTAGCTGATGGGCCAGTTTACTTTAATTAATATCCAAAGAAAAGTTAGGATAACAATTAAAGTAAACTGGCCCATCAGCTAGGTTACTTTGCAAAACTCCTAACAAATAATCATCCAAATTTAAAAATCTGCCATACCGAATGATGACACAAACAGGAATATCAAGTCCCTTTCTAAATAAAGTCTTAACAGCAACTTGAATTAAACAAATATTCAAATAATAAAAGATAGATTTATAACGATTTATATCATTTTTTTTTTAAGTAAACGAAGAACTTCTAGAGAGTTATTAATAGCAATAGTAGATTCACAAGTCTTAATATTATGACGAGAAATCCAACTAAAAGTATCGATTTGATAAATCATTTTGAAAGGTTCTCCTGGTATACTCAAGTTTTGTAAATCATTTTCATCCACGCTACTTTATAATCATACCAATTATAAGTTTGTGGCCGGTGAGTTACTGATAATGTAACTGGAGTATGGAAATGGTTTGCAAACCATTCAAATGGATCTAAGATCTTCCTAATAGTCAATCTTGAATATTTGATAATATCAGGATTGCTCTCATCCCTGAAATGCACAATTTAAATAGAATTTGTGTCAACAAGAATTGCTTCATAGAATCTTTTTGTCTTAAATGGACAATCTATGTCCACAAAGTTTTATTCTGTGTAGCAGGGTTTGACCAGCTACTCTACGTCAAAACTTCCATATTCCGTGTTTAATGCCATTATAGGCAATACTTGCGAAGTTGCAAAATCCAAAGATTCTTCTTTTGGGTTAGGATTTGTTAGGATAGATTTTGCTAACTCTAGGTTAACTGCTTGGGCAAAGGACTCTGAAGGTTTCATTTCATAACTTTGTTTAGTTTGAACTGAATTGGATATTTTGAACTAAGCAAGGGATATTTTCAACTAAGACTTTCGTACAAAGGCTCACAAACATGGGTGACTTTAGGAATAAAATCAGCAACATAATTTAAACTTCCTAGAAATCTTTGAAGTTGATTTTTGTCTGAAATTTTGTTAGGAAACTTGGAAGTGAACTCGATCACTCTGAAAATAGGTTTATAGGTTCCCTGATAAACATCATGACCTAGAAATCTGATGGTAGTTTGAAAAAGCACCATTTTCTTAGCACTGACAACCAAATCATTTTTCTTAACAATATTAAAAAATATATGTTAGATGTTTTAAGTGAGAATCAATGTTCTCAAAAAATATTAAAACATCATCAGTATAAACTATTGACATATAAGAATAATCATTAAAAATAGAATTCATAATATTTTGAAATTCAGAGGGGGTGTTCTTGAGCCCAAATGGCATAACATTCCAATCAAATTGTCTGAATAGGACATTGAAAGCTGTTTTATTTATATCATTTTCAGAAATCTGAATTTGCCAAAAACCCGATTTCATGTCAAATTTGCTATATAAATTAGCTTTGAAAGTTCTTTTCAAAAGGTCTCTTTTGTTAGGTATGGGATACCTAATCCATTTTAAAACGGAGTTTAAAGGTTTGTAATTAATCATTAGTCTTGGTGCTCCTCTTTCTTTCTCAGCATTATTGTTAACGTAGAAAGGAGATAGCTCCAAGGAGATATAGAAACTCTGATGATCTTATTTTGTAAAAGTGTGTCATTCTCTTTCTTGCAAAATTCCATCATTTTGTGATTCATTTGAATAGACCTAGCTTTAGTTGATATAGCATGTTCATTGAATTGCTCAATGTATGGTAGGGATACGATATATTTCTTGCGTTCCCAAAAAGCATTAGGAAAATTTGAACATATTTCTTTTTCAAAAATCTCATGAAATTTAGCTATCTTACAAACCATCTCCAAGGTTTTTAAAATCTGTTCTATTTTCGTCACACGAATTTCATCATTTAAAAAGGTGATATGTTATGAAAGGTTATTAATACGAAAAACAGTGTTTTTTCTAAAAAAGTCACTTTCATCATGTGAAAGAGTTTTAACAAAAGGAAAATGTAATTCTTTTTCAAGTATAGTAGTATTAATACCATTTAAATCAATATAAAAAGGTTTTATGTGAGTAATAAAAGGTATTCCAATAATAATGTCTTCATTGATATATTCAGTAATGACAAAATCATTTGTTAAACAAATGTCATTACTGCAAATATGAGCTTCAGAAAGCTTATAATTAATTTTTCAAGAGTTCTCCTGTAGCGGAATATAATTTTGAAGTACTTTTTTGCAAATAGTTAGTAGGGACTATACATTTTACTATGCAGTTTCGATCTGCACCACTGTCAAGCAAAGCAATTTTGCTAATAACAAAATGTTTACTAACTACAATTTTAACTGGATTATGATGACTCTGAGGTCGTATTGAATATATTATTGTTACTCCTGGTGATACTGAGGTAGAAGGATTATTACCGGTATTGGTGACAATAGGTTCTGCCAAATGGTCATTGTTGATAGACTCAATGACATCATATTGGGTTGATTCATGTTCTGAATCTTGATTCTATAAATTGGTTTTCTTGAGAACCTATTCAGTAAGGACATCCATTTCGACTTTTCCTAGTTGAGACTTGATGTCTCTAATCTCGTCTTTGAGGTTAGATATCTCATGACGAAGATCTGAAATAGTTGGCTTAGCTTGCTTTTCTGAACGATTCATTATCTGCTTCATGCTGAAATGTTCAACAAAAGGATGGGACTAGGTTTGTCCATGTTGAGGATGATGTTTTTGAGTTCCAGGAGAAAATCATTCTTAGCCTCATCATCAGCTATGTGCTGAATAACATCGAATAGAGCTTCTTTCGAATGATCTGAAAGAACCTGATAGTATTCGTACTATCACAAGTACAAAATGCTTTAGTATAGGCGCAATCTTTTCCTGATTGGCTTTCGTCTGATTCATAGACGAGATCAGTGTCTTCATCATTGCTGTATTCATCAAATGTACCAGAAGATTCAGAAAAAGGTTCATCAAGTATAACTAAAAGTTTACCTTTTGTTTGATCATCTATTCCAAGAAAATTAACCTTTTTCTTCTTAGTTTGTGATCGACATTTGTTTGCTTTGTGGCCTGTCTTTCCACAAGTCTAACATACATCCGTCTTGGAATCTCTAAGTCTCTTGGACCTTTTTTACTTTGGTCTCGAATAATCTTCTCTTCTTTGAGATTTCTTCCTGTGAGATTTCTTTACTCTTTTGTCCTTTTTGACCTTGTCAATTTGACTAATAAAACCAAAATCTCTATAAAAACTTCTAAGCTCTTGTTGATGCTTAAGTTTGATGTCGGTGCAAAGTTGTATTCCTACTTTAGGGAATACGACCGTCATTGCGATCATGTATTTTAGTCCTTTCTTTGTCAGCAAAGAGCGGAGGTAGTCTACTGATAAATCGTTCCTTCCAAAAAACTAGGTGACAATCTGAATTTTATTGTATAGCAAACATGAAATAGTAGTACATAGGGAGAGCTTTCAGAGTAAGATTTAGAGAGAAGTAGTCTAAATTTTCTGATGCCTCTATAAGAGAAATGAAATCTCCTTATATAGGAGAAGAAGGGGGGTGTCTATACATCATAGACATACAAATGGAGTGCTAAGATTCTCCTGACACTAAAAGAGGGGTCTACCTTAAAAGTAGAGTAAGTGGAGAATAACTTTCTTCATAGTGGAAACATGAGGGCCTACATCTTTTGTAAAGGAATGGCTGAGTGGGAATCTTCTTTTTATCCTTGGAGATAATGGATATTAGATTTATTCAAAGTTTTGTCGTTTGGCTTTTCAAAAGATGCCAAATAGAATAATGAAAGTCTTTACTTTGGAAAAAGTAATTCCGGCTTTGCCTCTACTTTTCCAAAGAAGTCTATTCTTATTCATAGTTGGGATCCATGTAAGCCAAAGCCAATCCTTCAGGATTACACATGTCTCCGTTATCTTCACTGCTACTTTCCGTGGAAGCGGCGTGTTCAATCATTTTCATGACTTGTTGATCATCATATTTTTCCAAATTGTTTAATGCATTTTGCAGCTTCTGAGTGCATCTTTATAAGATCCGTTAGATGATGACCTAGCCTAGTTTTGAACCTGGGGTTTGACTGAAGGTTGTTTGGGAACCCAACCTTTAATTTGAATCTGCTTGAACAAATATTGGATATGATCAAACTCATTCTTAGAAAATTTCCAAGAAATAATATATGATATCCTTTTCTGGATATAGAACTTTCATAATTTGATATGCTATGGTAATGTAGTAATTTCTTCCTTAATTTGAAATTCTTCAAATCGATTGCGAAATTGTTGGGGCAGAATCTCTTTCGTTCCTCCGAATAAACTCCACCATTCGTAAAACCATCTTGGGATAACGACTTTTACTATGTTGGGACTATATTTTACAAACCAAGTGTGTCTTGGTCTCAGATACAAGAAATTCATCCGCGCTGCTTTATGATCATACAAATTATAAGTTTGTGGCTTGTGAGTTACTGATAATGTAACTGGAGTATGCATATGGTCTGCAAACCATTCAAATGGATCTAACATCTTCTTAATAGTAAATCTTGAATATTTGATAATATCGGGATTGCTCTCATCCATGGAATGCTCGATTTCAATATAATTTGCATCAACAGGAATTGCTTCATACAATCTTTTTGTCTTAAATGCACTATCTGTGTCCACAAAGTTTGAGTCTGTGTAGCATGGTTTGACCAGCTGCTCTACGTCAAAATTTCCATATTCCTTGTTAAGCGCCATTATAGGAAATACTTGCGAAGTTACAAAATCAAAAGATTATTCGTTTGGGTTAGGATTTTTTTTGGATAGATTCTCTTAACTCTGGGTTAACTACTTGGGCAAAGGACTCTGGAGGTGTCATTTCATAACTTTGTTTAGTTTTAACTGAACTGGAGGGTGTTCCTTTGTCTAAGGATAAAGTTGGTCTAACGTGAACAAATTTTGGTTAGTGTGGACAAAGCAACTTTGAGGGTTGAGCTGATGATAAACAGGGTTACTTTGGGAATTCAGCTAGGACTTAAAATTTGTTTTGAATAGGGGCTACTGGCCTTTCAAGAGTTTCCTGTTTCGAAAGAGGTTGAGGAAGGGTAAATGTTCTTGACATTTTTGCTTTAGGGAGACTGTCTCCTTTAGAAGGAGTGACCGGTTTAAACATCCTCATGCATACCCTGCAAAAATTCACGGGTTAGAAAATCTGGAGGAGAATTTTCTTCTCCTTTAATGAAATCAATTTTCAAATCAAAGCTAGATAGTAGAGCTTGACATCTAGCAAAGATTTGTTTTGAAACAAGATTTTTAACATCCTTTTGTAAAATTTAGTGATACATAGCACTATAGCCAAAATCTCTTTTTTTACTGTAGAATAATTTTTTTGGGCGGAATTCCAGATTCTGAATGTAAAACAGACAAGTTGTTCTGTAGATTCAAGATCTACTTTTTTATTAAGGATGCCTCCATAACCTGCATCAAACGCATTAGTTTCTACAATCATAAAAGCATTAGTATTGGGGATTCCTAAGCAAGGAATATTTTGAACTAAGGCTTTAACTTGTATGATAGCCTCGGTTTGTTCAGAACTCCAAGGAACTGGATTTTTTCTAAGTCTTTTGTACAAAGGCTCACAAACATGCCTGACATTAGGAATAAAATCAGCAATGTAATTTAAACTTCCTAGAAATCTCTGAAGTTGAGTTTTGTCAGGAATTTCATTAGGACATCTAGAAGAGAACTCGATGGCTTTGCAAATAGGTTTATAGGTTCCCTGATAAAGATAATGACCTAGAAATCTAATGGTAGTTTGAAAAAGCACCATTTTCTTAGCACTGACAACCAAACCATTTTTCTTAACAATATTAAAAAATGTATTTAGATGTTTAAAGTGAGAATGTTCTCAGAAAATATTAAAACGTCATCAATATAAACTATTGACATAGAAGAATAATCATTAAAAATAGAATTCATAATATTTTGAAATTCAGAAAAGGCTCTCGTGAGCCAAAATGGCATAACATTCCAGTCATATTTTCTGAATGGGACGTTGAAAGCTGTTTTATATTTATCATTTTCAGTTATCTGAATTTTCCAAAAACTCGATTTCATGTCAAATTTGCTATATAAATTAGCATTGAAAGTTCTTTTCAAAAGGTCTCTTTCGTTAGGTATGGGATACCTAATCCATTTTAAAATGGAGTTTAAAGGTTTGTAATTCATCACCAGTCTTGGTGCTCCTCATTCTTTCTCAGCATTATTGTTAACGTAGAAAGCAGAACAGCTCTATGGAGATTTAGAAGCTCTGATAATCTTATTTTGTAAAAGAGTGTCAATCTCTTTCTTGCAAAATTCCATCATTTAGTTATTCATTTGAATAGGCCTAGATTTAGTTGAAATAACCTGTTCATTGAATCCCTCAATGTATGGTAATGATACGATATGTTTCTTGCGTTCCCAAAAAGCATTAGGAAAATTTGAACGTATTTTTTTCTCAAAATTCTCACGAAGTTTGGCTATCTTAGTAACCATCTCCGAGGCTTTTAAAATATGTTCTATTTTCTTAACATGAATTCCATCCTTTAAAAAGGTGATATGCTGTGAAAGGTTATTCATACGAAAAACAGTGTTGTTTCTAATAAAATCACTTTCATCATGTGAAAGAGTTTTAACAAAAGGAAAATGTAATTCTTTTCCAAGTATAATAGTATTAATACCTTTTAAATCAGTATAAAAAGGTTTTATCTAAGTAATAAAAGGTATTCCAAATATTATCTTCATTGATATCTTCAGTAATGATAAAATCATTTGTTAAACAATGCCATTATTGCAAATATGAGCTTTAGAAAGCTTATAATTAATTTTCAAAAGATCTCTTGTAGTGGAGTATAATTTTGAAGTACTTTTTTGCAAATACTTTATAGGGATTATACCTTTTACTATGCAGTTTCGATCTGTATCACTATCAAACAGAGAAATTTTATTAATAATAAAATGTTTACTAACTACAATTTTAATTGGAATATGATGACTCTGAGGTCGTATTGAATATATTACCATTACTCCTGGTGCTACTGAGGTAGAAGGATTATTACCGGTATTGGTGACAATAGCTTCTGCCAAATGGTCATTGTTGATAGACTCTATGTCATCATCTTGGGTTGATTCATGTTCTGAATCTTGCTTCTGTAAATTGGTTTTCTTGAGAACCTGTCCAGTAAGGACATCCATTTCGAGTTTTCCTAGTTGAGACTTGATGTCTCTAATCTCGTCTTTGAGGCTAGATACCTCATGATGAAGATCTAAAATAGTTGGTTTAGCTTGCTTTTCTGAATGATTCATTATCTGCTTCATGTTGAAAGGTTCAACAATAGGACGAGACTTAGGTTTGTCCGTGTTGAGAGTGATGTTTTTGAGTTCTAGGAGAAAATGATTCCTAGCCTCGTCATGAGCTATGTGCTGAATAACATCAAATAGAGCTTCTTTCGAATAATCTAAAAGAACCCTGATAGTATTCGTAATATCACAAGTACAAAATGCTTAGGTATAGGTGCAATCTTTTCCTGATTGGCGCTCGTCTGATTCATAGTCGTGATCAATGTCTTTGTCATTGCTGTATTCATTAAATTTACCTAAAGATTCAGTAAAAGGTTCATCAAAGATACCTAAAATTTTACCTTTTGTTTCATCATCTATACCAAGAAGATTAATCTTTTTCTTCTTAGTCTATGATTGACATTCATTTGCTTTGTGGCTTGTCTTTCCATAAGTCCATCATACATCCGTCTTGGAATCTCTAAGTCTCTTGGACCTTTTTTCTTTGGTCTCGAAGAATCTTCTCTTCTTCAAGATTTGTTCCTGTGAGATTTCTTTTCTTTTTTCTCCTTCTTCACCTTGTCAGATGGAGTAATAAAACCAAAATCTCTACAAAAACTTCCAAGCTCTTGTCTTTAAGACGATTGTTCTTTCTTAAGTTGATGCTTAAGTTTGATGTCGGTGCAAAGTTCTAATCCTACTTTAAAAATAGTGCGTACCAAATCTTTATAGGTTAGACTGCTATAGGTAATATGACCGTCATTAAGATCTTGTATTTTAGTCCTTACTTTGTCAGCAAAGAGCGGAGATAGTCCACTGATAAAGCGTTCCTTTCAAAAATCTAGGTGACAATCTGAAGAAGCATAACTTTATTGAGGAAAGCATTCTTATAATGGATAAAACTGTCTAAGTTTTGACAGCTGAGATTATTCAAGATTTGGAGACTTCTATCTTGAAACAGTTTTGGTTCACCGATGAAATTCTTAGCGATGTGATAAAGCAAAGTGGCACAAGCATCTTCTCTCGTGACTTGAGAAGTACTTTGGCTATTTCCTTCAACCTTCACAACTGTTTCTATTGCTATGGCATTAATGATGAGCTGCTTGGTATCATCTTTGCAGTAGTTATCCCACCAATGTTTTAACATGCCGGTAAAACCTACAACAATCATAGTAGTAGCTTCCTTATCTGCTGATCCTCTCATTTTGTAAGCAGTAATAGCAACTCCCATCTCATGAAGCTTGTTGAATATTTGATGTTCTGCAAGACCATCAATATTGCATTCAGTAATGCTTCTTCCTTCATGAGAAGAAGTGGATAAGAAGGCGTTTTCCTCATACTGCAAGTCTGGGAAAGAGGGACGGCTACGATAATTTTTTCGGTTATGGAATTTATCGTTGGATAGCTTTTGGAGAAGGATGTCTTTGTCCTGAGGGGTTGAAACAAATTTCTTCTGAAGGGTAGAAACCTTGTTTTGGATTTCCTCTTCTTTTTGAGAGACTTTAAAATTGGTGAGTTGTACACTTCTTTTGTCAATGAGATGATTTCCTGAGATTTCAAAAGTCTCTGAAAGTTTAGGGAATTTTTCTTTGGAAAATTCTAGTAGTTTGAATCTTGGGTTAGGTTTAATGTTGTGATTGGATGAAGTAGAAGTTAGGATAGGTCTTCCACTAAAGACAGGTTTTGTATCTTCAATTTGTTTGGAGATTACATGAAGAATTTGGTTTGAGTAGTTTTTTGGTTCTACTACTCTGTCAATATCTGCAGTAGTGAGTATAGTACCAGGCTTATCCCTTTTCTCTTTGAAAGGAGAAGCTTTAATCACTGTTCTTGTAATAGGAATGTTAATACCTTCAAGAGGAGGAGTAAGAGATTCAACAATCTTATTAGAAGTAGTATACCATTTATTAATGATAACCTATAGTGACTCAGTTTGATTTTCAATCTTACCAGTCATTTCAAACCATTTAAAGAATTCAATTTCAGAACCTATTCTTTTCATATCTTTCATCCAAGAATCTCTAAATGATTCTCTTTCTTTAAGAGTATGGGTAGCTACATACCATTTTCTCTTAGTCTTATTGTCCGGGTTAGTCCACATCTCGTGTAGTATGTGTGGATCTGGGTTGAAGACTTTACCTATCTTTATCATACCAAGCCAACCTGGTTTCTCCGTTTGAGGAGGTTCCATTTCACTTGTAGTGGGACTGGTAGGTTGATAGAAGACCTTAGGGATATTTCCTGAAAGATCAACACCTGATAATTTACCTTTACTGTTATCCACATTTTCGGCGATGGGAATTTCTTCTTCTGCTTTCTCGAGGGTTTTTGAAGAAAAAGTCGGCTTGTGAACGGATCTCGAGGGATACGTGGTAGAGGCAGACCAAGATGACCTTCGATTAGATAATCTCCTAATTGTATTGTCAGCTTCCCTAACTTGATCTCGAGATCGACGTCTATCCCAAACTGGGGCTCTGTCTGCAGGCCTGGGTGCATCACCCCTGGCCACGTTGCTTCGCATACGAGCCATCCTGCGAAAGAGTGAAACAAGTGAGATTTCAAAGAACCAATGAGACACACGTTGTATGAAAGTGAAACAAAAGAGGAAATTTTCCTAAATGCATCACGTAGCCTCCCGAAGATAAGTTACAAATGTCTCCGCACTTGTCAGCAAGACTCTAGTAGAAGTTAGCTCTGTACAAGTGAGACTGGTGAACCTGGGGCTCTGATACCAACTCATCACGACCTGATTATTCAAGACATGATGGCACCTATTATAAACCCACCAGTAGGTAAGCCAACCCGTAGCCTGGAACAACAAGTAATGGGTCTGAGGGCAGAAACTACACAAGAGATGGCAAAATTTAAGATAACAAGCAAATAATAGGCAAACGCAAAACAAAACATATATACAAATAAAGATCTCTCCCAGAACCTGAAAGTCACTAGTACAAAGCTACTAACAAAAAGAGTACAAGTCCCAAAATTGGACCACAGAGACAGGACTGTCTCAAAAGGTAAAACACAAGTCTATATATACATATGGAGACTGAAATAGTACAAAATGATGTGTGCTAACCCCCATCTCCGGATTAGACTACTCCAAACTGTATCAACGCTGGCCACTGGTGCTTGGACCTGCAGCACGAAATAGAAGCAGAGCACAACATGAGTACAAAAATAATAGGTACCTAGTAGGCATCATAGGCCGACTGGAATTTAAATGTAAAGGCAATATGAAAAGAAAGAATAACAAAAATGGAGGTCAAGCATGGAAAACTAAGTAACAATGGAATGCACACGAGTGTAGAAAGAATTAACTAAAGTAATCTATAAGCTAACTACACCTAACTAGACCCCCATAAGCTTAGAAGGTACACTCATGCACAAGTAAAATTAAAAGCCCGAATCGACCCCCATATGCTCACTTGTACACATAATAACTATAACTAAAGAGAATTGCATATGAGAACCGAAGAACAAAAGGCATCAAACCAGACCTCAACCCAAATAGTCGAATCTGACAGTACGGAGGTTAGACCTCAAACCATATGCTCACTAGAAGTACCCAAGTAACCAATCACAGTTATCAAGTAACTGAGGCAGGAAATCTAACCGAATGCTCTATATAAGTATTTAGGCGATAGAGGCCGAACCTTAAATTGGATGCTCTTTGAAAATACCAATGAGGTCGAGACCGGAGCTTGAATCCAAATGCCCGACAATGGTGCCAAGTTGTTGGTGAAAGAGTCCCACCTGATCCATGATCATATATGTCCGTGGATCACTGTTCACATATTGTCAATCAATACAAGTCCTTGGAACCAAATTGGAAACCAATTTCATATTGCGAATCAGAACCAGTGCTGCCGACGTAACTTGTGAAGCCGTAACATCAGAGAAACAAGGATAGCTATCATTGAAGCAAGCACATCGCCTAGTTAAGGCCCAAACTATTAGACTCATGTCTAATATACAAGTGTATAGGGATCTAATTCGGCAGAGCAACGTCGGGGTAAAATTAAGGCCTATCGGTTCCAAATCATGCATTTCTAATGGAAGCTCTAGTGAAACCTAAACTAAGTCCCAACATGACTCAAATAAACAACAATTAAGCATACAAGTACTCCACATAGAAAGAATGATCAATTAATAACACCAAGCTTGATCACAGTTACCTGATGAATCATGAAAGCGGCCGAAACAGGATTTTTAAACACATATGCATTATCTAATAAATACCAACTAAAAATCCCAACTAATCAACATGCATTCACACTCTCAAGCTCAATCTAAGAGAGGGAAGCTATAGCCTACTTGTAGGCCGACCATGCGCACTCCAAAAAATAGAGTCACAACATTATTACGGTCGTTTAGACACTAAAATAGCAACAAACAAAGATGGACCAATTTCGGGGTCAAAATGGGGTAATTGGGAGCCGCACTTGAAATTCTTGAACTAATCCCAAAAATAGGTCCTAAACATCTCCCCGAACTTTTCTTCCAAATTGGAACACAATTCAGTGCTCGAAATAGGCCCAAACGAACATGTAACGAAAAACTCAAAGTTACACTAAAAGGGACAACAATAGAAGCAGTTATATACAAGAAATTACCAGAAAAAAGGGTCGAACTGCTGAAACCAATCACGCCACATCAATCCTCACGAAAATCCCTACAATCTAGGCCCATGAATCACCAAATTCGGACCTAAAATGGCCAAGAAATCACCTTCCAAAATTTCCCAAAAATTGAGCTCGAAAATGAGCTATTGCAGCAGCTAAATCATAAATCTTACCTCAAATGAAGCTTCAAATATGCATTTCAACCTTGCCAACACGTTCTTCTCAAAAAACCACTAATGATAGCCCCAAGAATCACTATAATCGAACTTGAAATGAGAGAGTTATGAGGGTTTGAAGTTTGACAAATGAGGCTTCTAAAAGGGTGAAACTAGTCTCTGAAAAGACACAAAATCTGGTCGTTAAAAACCTAAACTCTGGTCGCTAAAAGAGCTGCACTAGATTTCAGCTATTGCCATCTATTCAAAGTCTTCTATGGAGGGCTCAAAATTCGTTTGTAACCCAATGAAGATAAAATAGAAATGCTACCCTACTAAATTCGACACTACGGAATCAACGGCACTGATGAAATTCCATCGGAGGTCACCTCGATAAAAAGTGGGTCCCACTTCAAGAAGCCATTTTTAGCCAAAATCCACCAAGGGGCTTGGAATGAGTCTAAAGGCCTCGAGAGTCAAACGAATGGTCGTTCTAGACCAAACTCGACGTTTCGAGGCTAACCGTGCTGAAGGAGATTTCATCCAAGTGCGTTTTCTAAGAATGTTGACCACAGTTAGCCTCAGGCCAAATTTCGAAGCCTAAAACGCATAATGGTCCAATCTCACACTGAAGGCCTCGATACTCGTCCCATCCAAGCTACTAGCCTAATTTGGCCATTTTGAAGTTGATGGAACCGTCAAAATTCCATTATCAGGCTGTTTACCTAACGCTTTAACTAAAGTCAGTTATTCAAGCTTCAAGGTCTCTAAAATATGAAAAACTAAAAAAAAAAAAACCAAACTAACGACCAGGCGACTGAACAGTCAGAGCCAGGAAGTCATAAATGACTTGGGGTTGATATAGGAATGCTCTAAATGACGAAAAGGAATCATTAAGGCAAAAATGACCTAGAGGGTCTTTACAATATTCACTACTAAAAGAACTTTTGTCTGCAAAAGAAAGGATAAGGATACACCCGAGGGCTAAAACAAGCTTGGGAACTGCTTCCGCATCTCTTGCTCGGTCTCCCATGTCGCCTCCTCGACTGGACGATGCCTCCAATAGACCTTAACAATAGGAATGGCTCTCAAACGTAACTGCTTAACATCTCTGGCTAGAATAGCAATCGACTCCACTGCAAAGTTCAGACGATCATCCAACTCAACTGGATTATACTTGAGCAGATGAGACTCGTTTGGAACATATCGGCGCAGCATCGAAACATGAAAAACTGGGTGGATAGCCGATAGTGCTGGAGGTAAAGTTAACTCATATGAAACCTAGCCATTTGCACTCGAAATCTCAAAGGACCTATATACCTGGGCTAAACTTGCCCCGCCTTTGGAATCTCGTGATGCCCTTCATGGGCGATACTTGGAGAAATACCCGATCGCCAACTACAAACCTCAAAGGCTGACGTCTGTGATCTGCATAACTCTTATGTCTACTCTGAGCCATTCTAAGCCTATCTTGAATTACCCTTACCTGATCCAAGGCCTCTTGAAGCGAATCTGTACCACGCGGCCTAGGCTCTGTAGACTCAAACCAACCAACTGGAGAGCGACAATGCCTACCATATAAGGCCTCAAACAAGGCCATCTGAATACTAGCGTGGTAGATGTTGTTGTATGCAATATCTGTCAAAGGCTAAAACTGGTCCTACTATCCTCAAAAATCCATAACATAGAACTGCAGCATATCCTCGTGGACGTGAATAGTACGGTCCGACTAGCCATCCGTTTGTCGGTGAAAAGCTCTGCTAAGGTGGACACGGGTGCCCAACTCCTCCCGAAAAGCCCTCTAAAAGTTGGAAGTGAATTGTGAACCCTGGTCTGAAATGATAGAAACAGGCACGCCATGAAGACGGACCACCTCCCTAATGTAGGTACAAGCCAACCTATCGGCAGTGAAAGTAATATGAACAGGGAGGAAGTGTGCTGAGTTGGTCAATCGATCCACGATGACCCAAATGCTATAAACACCTCTATAAATTCGTAGCGAACCCACAATGAAGTCTATAGTGTTACCCTCCCATTTCTACTCCGGAATGGGTAATCTCTGGAACTCAACACTAGGCTTCAAATGCTCACCCTTTACCTGTTGAGAACACAAACAATGAGATACGTAGTCGGCAATATCTCTCCTCATACCGCTCCACCAATAATGCTGCCTCAAATCACGATACATCTTTGCCGTGGCCGGATGGATGGAATATCTGGAATCATAGGCCACGCTTAAGATCAGTAAAACAAACCGCCTGATCTCGGAACAGACAACTGACCTTTAAATCCCAAAATTCCATCCAAATCTAAGGTAGCCTGTCTAGCATCACCTGCCAACACTCTATCTTTGAGTTCCACCAAAGACTTATCCTCGAACTCACAACCACGGATCCAATTTAGTAAAGACGACTAAACTCCCACATAGTCTAACACCCGTCTAGAGTCTGAAATATCAAGTGTGATCATCCGGTTAGCTAAGGACTGGATGTCCAAAGTCAACGGTCGCTCCGAAATATAAAGGAAGTCTAGACTACCCATACTCCCCACCTTCCAGCTCAAGGTGTTCAATAATACATTAGCTTTACCTGGATGGAAAAGAATAGAGACGTCATAGTCCTTCAGGAGTTCAATACAGCAACGTTGCCTCGAATTAAGGTCCCTCTGGCTTATAAGGCACTAGAGGTTTCGGTGATCAATATAGATCTCACAACAAACCCCATATAGATAGTTCATCCAAATCTTAAGCGCGAAAACTACCGCCGCCAACTCCAAGTCATAGGTGGGTTAGTTGTACTCATATTGCTGAAGCTACCTTGACACGTAGGCTAAAACCCGACCTCACTGCATCAGTACTTAACCCGAACCAATATCAAATGCGTCTCAATATACCGTGAAGCCCTCGCCCTCAACTAGAAGAGTTAATATATGAGCGGTAGTAAGCAACTCCTTATGATTTTGAAAGCTCCTCTCACATTCCTCTGACCACGTGAAGGGTACATCCTAGCGAGTCAACCGAGTCAAAGGGGCTGCAATAGTATAAGAGCCCTCAACAAAGCGTTTGTAGTAACTCTCTAACCCAACGAAGCTATGAACCTCTGTAACAAAAGTGGGCCTATACTAATCACAAATAGCTTTAATCTTCGTCGGATCAACCTTAATACCCTTCTCGAACACCACATTCCCCAAGAATACAACACACTCAAGCCAAAACTTAGACTTTGAGAACATGGCATAAATTTGCAGGTTTCTCAAAGCTTGGAGCACTATCCTCTAATACTACTCATGCTCACTCCGGCTCCGCGAGTATACCAGTATGTCATCAATGAAGACGATAACAAATGAATCAAGGTATTCCCTGAACACCCGTGTAATCATGCGCATGAAGGCGGCAGGTGTACTAGCTACCCAAAAGACATCACAAGGAACTCATAGTGGCCGTAACGAGTCCGAAATGCAATCTTAGGGACGTCCGCTGCCCTAATCCTCGACTTATGGTTCCCGAATATTAAATCAATCTAAGAAAACATGGCGGCGCCCAGAAGATGGTCAAACAAGTCCTCAATACGAGGCATGGGGTGACGGTTCTTTACCGTTACCTTGTTAAGATGCTTGTAGTCAATGTACATCCTCGTAGTCCCGTCCTTCTTTACAAATAGAATAGGAGCAGCCCAAGGTGACACACTCGGATGGATAAACCCCTTTCCTAAGAGGTCCTCTAATTGAACACTAAGATCCTTGAGCTTTGCAGGAGTTATCCTGTAAGGCGGGATGTAAATAGGAAAGGTGCAAGGCTCCAAATCTATGGCAAAATCAATGTCATGCTCTAGGGGTTGGCCAAGTAGTTCTGTAGAGAACACATCTGAAAACACTTTAACCATTTAAACTGACTCAACTAAGGGGTCCTCCCTACTTACATCTATCACATAGGCCCAATGGTCTAAACACCCAGAAGCAACCAACTGTCTAGCCCGCATAAAAAGAGATGATCCCCGTCGGTGTGTGACTATGAGCACCCTGTCAAAATACTAGGGGATAGTGAGGCATGGGTAAAGTAACGGTCTTGGCATAGCAATCCAAGATCACATGGTAGGGGGATAACTAGTCCATGCCCAGAATCACATCAAAATCAACCATATCTAGTAGAATAAGATCAACTGTAGTATCATAACCCTGGATAGTCACTAAGCAAGATCACAATACCTGATCCACTACTAAGGACTCACCCACTAGGATCAAAACATGAATCGGCTCTGCCAAGGACTCAGACCTCATACCCAATCGAGGAGCCAAATAAACAGATACATATAAAAATGTGGACCCAAGATCAAATAATATTGTAGCAAGCTGATGGCATAATAAAGGGGGAACACATCGGTGGCCCCCTAAACTTGGCACCAATTTTCACTTAGACACCTCAAGTAGGCTTTGTTCATTTTAAACGCCACAAGTAGGGGTCCGATGTATAATTTTGACACTTTTTGTATTTTCAAAATCGCATATTAAGTGCGTACATCTAGACACTCTTATGTGGAAAAATAAACGAATTGATATGTGACAAGTGGATATTTTAATTATTTTTTAAAGACTCAATTTTACTATCTTTTTTCCTTTATTCCAGATCCCAAACCCCATGACCTCACCTCTTTTCTTCTTCTTCTTGCGTCTGGATGTACGCACTTAATATGCGATTTTGAAAATACAAAAAGTGTCAAAATTATACAACGGACCCCTACTTGAGGTGTTTAAAATAAACAAAGCCTACTTGAGATGTCTAAATGAAAATTGGTGCCAAGTTTAGGGGGCCACCGATGGGTTCCCCCCATAATAAAAGCATACCTATGATGACATCGTCAGATAACTCAGTCGCCGCCCTCGTCGGGGATGCGTAGAAATGGCCTTGAGCACCTCTTCCTGGTGCGTCCGATCTAACACTTGAGCTGCCTCCCTGAGCTCTTTCTCTGGTATGCTATTGGCTATCCTGATTGCCCTAGTCTTGACCACAAGCTCTACCTTGAGAGGACACTGCTGAAATCCATTAGGTGCAAGGGGAGTTGGTACAATCGCCCCTTGCCCTTACCGGGGGCATACTTTGGACCAATGATCAAGAGCACCACAATCATAACACCCTGAAGTTAAACGCCCTGTAATAGCCCGACCACCGTAGGAAGGGAGGGAATTTGATCCCCTCGAACTTTGGCTCGTACTAGGAGCACCCTACGGATGCTGGCTTTCCTTAGAAGCAGGTAATGCTGCCTGAGCAGGCCGACTGGACTGACGCTACTGGAACCTTAGGCAGAGCCTATCATAGGAGTCCCTCCCTCT
Source organism: Solanum bulbocastanum (assembly GCA_037074985.1). Lineage (NCBI taxonomy): Eukaryota > Viridiplantae > Streptophyta > Magnoliopsida > Solanales > Solanaceae > Solanum > Solanum bulbocastanum. The sequence continues at coordinate 17,465,359 of CM073608.1, read as the reverse complement.
AGTCTGGGACCCACTGTAGTTGCCCTGCTAGCGTGCCCTCTTATTGCTGCCCCCTTAGGCCTCATGATGAATATGCTCCATGAATCAGGCATAGTTCACCACATCAAGATATGAATGGCCAGCCGAAACCAAATGCTCTGTATCGACCCTTAGGCAGTACCGCAAAATATACAAAACAACAAACTCTCTCCTCCTCCGTGGGTAGGATCATGGTAGCATGTCGAGACAACTCATGGAATCTTACCTCATACTCTGCGACGGTCATAGGGCCCTGCTCCAATTTGGAGTACTGATCACGAAGCCTATTCTTGATGCTCCGCAGCATGAACCGAGCTAAAAAGGCCTCTGAGAACTCACGCCAAGATACAGGAGGTTATCCAGCTGGTCTGGGCTCTCAATTAATGCGCCACCACTGCCTGGCTTGCCCACAGAACTGATGAGCAGTGAAGTTGGCTCCTTTCGACTTCAAGAGGCCTAATGATTGTAGCTGCTCCCAGCAAGTTAGCTAAAGCTCATGGATGTTCTCCCCAGTCGCCTGTGAGAATATCAGTGGTGCCAACCTCTGGAATACCCCGAGCATCTTCTACTCGTGCAGTGTCATCTCCATGTACTTTATGTCTGGTAGGGCGGCGAGCAACAAAATTTTGGAAGATGATTTCTTGGCCATTTTAGGTCTGATTTTGGTGATTCAAGGACCTAGATTGTGGGGATTTTTTTGAGGATTGTCATTGTGTGATTGGTTTCAGTAGTTGGTCCCTTGTTTCTGGTAATTTCTTATAAATAGCTGCTGCCATTGTTGTCCCTTTTAGTGTAACTTTGAGTTTTTCGTTGCATGTTCATTTGGGACTGTTCCGAGCCCCAAATTGTGTTCCAATTTTGAAACAAGTTTGGGGAGGTTTTTAGGACATATTTTTGGGTTAATTCCAGAATTTCTAGCATGGGTCTCACTTTCCTTGTTTTGACCCCAAAATTGGTCCATCTCCATTTGTTGCGATTTTTGTTTCTAAACAACCGTAATAACGTTGTGACTTCATTTTTTATAAAGTGGCAATGTTTTGAGGCAGTTTAGAAAGGAAAGCTTCGGAGATTTTTTTGGAGCGCGCATGGTCGCCTATGACTTCACTCTCTTTAGTTGGGATTTTGAGTTGGTAGTTATTGAATAATGCATAGGTGTTTAGATATCATGTTTCAGCCTCTTTCGGGATTCATCAGGTATCTGTGAGCACGATTGGTATTACTAATTGATCCTTCTTGCTGTCTGGAGAACTTGCATGCTTAATTACTATTTATTTGAAGCATGTTGGGCCTTAGTTTAGGTTTGACTAGGGCTTGCCTGAGAAATGTATGATTCAAAACTAATGGGCCTTAGTTTTTCCCTAACATCGGTTGGCTGACTTAGTTCCCTGTACACTTGTGTAGTAGACATGAGTCTGATAGTTTGGGTCTTAGCTAGGCGATACGCTTTCTCTAATGATAGTTATCCTTGTTTCTCACTAGTTACATTGGTGACAGTAGTTTTGATTCGCAATTTGAAATTGGTTTTCCATTCGGTTCCAAGGACTTGTACTGATTGACTGGGACTCTTTCAGTAACTACATTGGAACCTTTGTCGGGAATACAGATTCTGGCTTTAGTCTCGAGCTCATTGATATTTTTGAAGAGCATTCGATTTAAGGTCCGGCCTCTATCACCCAGATACTTATGTAGAGCATCCTATATAAGGTCTTGCCTCTATCGCCCAAATACTTATACAGAGCATCCGGTTAGATGTCCGGCCTCAGTTACTTCCTACTTGTGATTTGTTACTTGGGTACTTCTAGTGAGCATCTAGTTCGAGGTCCGGCCTCCATATAGTCAGATTCGACTATTGGGGTTGAGGTTCTAGTTTGATGCTCTTCATTCTTCGGTTCTCATATGCAATTCTCTTTAGTTATAGTTATTATGTGTACTCATCGGGCATATGGGGGTCCGTTCGGGTTTTTAATTTAACTAGCGCACGAGTGTACCTTCTCGGCTTATAAGGGTCCAGTTAGGTGTAGTTAGGTTATAGATTACTTTAGTTAGTTCTTTATACACTCGTGTGCATTCCATAGTTACTTAGTTTTCGATTCTTGACCTCCATTTGTGTTATTCCTTCTTTTCTTATTGCCTTTACTTTTCAAGTTCACTTGGCCTATGATGCCTATTGGGTACCTGTTATTTTGGTACTCATGCTACGCTCTGCATCTTTTTCGTGATGCAGGTCTAAGGACAAGTGGCTAGCATTGATACAGATCGGAATAGTCTGATCCGGAGACAGGGGTGAGCACACATTGTTTTGTACTATTTCAGTCTCTATGTGTATATATAGACATGTCCTTTACCTTTCGAGACAGTCCAATCTTTGTGGTCCACTTTTGGGGCTTGTAGTCTTATAGTTAGTAGCCCTGTACTAGTGACTTCCTGGTCTGGGAAGGATCTTTATTTGTATATATGTTTTGGTTTGCGTCTGCCTATTATTTAATTGTTATCTTAAATTTTGCCATCTCTTGTTTTGTTTCTGCCCTCAAATCAATTACTTGTTGTTCCAAATTATGAGCTGTAAACCCAACTGGTAGGCTTATAGTAGGTGCCATCATGGCTCGAAAAATTAGGTTCTGACAAGTTTGTATTAGAGCCCAGGTTCACCTATCACACTTGTACAGAGTTAACGTCTAGTAGAGTCTTGCGAACAAGTGTGAAGACGTCCATAACTTATCTTCAAGAGGTTACATGATGTCTTTAGGAAGATTTTTTTTTTTTGTTTTACTTTCGTGCAACGTGTGTCTCATTGGTTCCTTGAGAGCTCACTTGTTTCACTCTTTCGCAAGATGGATCGTACGCGAGGCGGCATGGCCGGGAGTGATGCACCCGGGCTTATAGACAGAGCCCCAATTTAGGGTAGACGCTAATCTTGAGATCGAGTCAAGGACGCAGCACCGACCCAAGATAGGGAGGAGGAGCCCAGGCAGCATATGTACCTCCAAAGCCAGTGGGGCCAAGACCAGCCCAGCCACCACCCGCGCCAACTGCAACTCCTGATCTTCATGGCCTGATGACTCAGATACTATGAGCTATTGGGGAGATGCGTCAGGCACCAGCACCAGCACCAGCTCTATTTCCCCCTCCAACACTGCAGGGCCAGCCTGCCGCGACATCATCAAAGGTTGAGCAACCACCAGTTTATGTGGCCACCCTGCCAAACTTAAAGGACACAGAGATGCCACTGTACGAGCAGAAGATGCTCGGGGTATTCTCATGGTTGGAACCGCCGATATTCTCAAGGGTGATTGGGGAGGACACCCATGAGTTTCAGCTCACTTGCCAGGAGAAGCTATGGTCATAAGACCTCTTGGACTCAAGAGGAGCCGACTTCACCGCTCATCAGTTCCGTGGGCCAGCCAGGCAGTGGTGACACACGTATCTAGAGTATAGGCCAGCTGGATCACCTTCTGTATCTTGGCGTGAGTTCTCAGAGGCCTTCTTGGCCCAGTTCATGCCACGAAAGGTCAGGGATAGGCTTCGAGATCAGTTCTCCATATTAGAGCAAGACCCTATAACCATCTCAGATTACGAGGCGAGGTTCCATGAGTTGTCTAGACATTTTACCATGATCCTACCCACGTAGGAGGTGAAAGTTCATTGTTTTGTACGTGTGTTCCGGTACTTTCTGAGGATCGACACGTAGCATTTGGTTTCAGTCGGCCATTCATTTCTTGATGTGGTCGACAATGCTCGATCTATGCAGCATATTCATCGTGAGATCCAAGGGGGTAGCGATAAGAGGGAATGTTACCAGGGCAGCTACAGTGGGTCACAGACTAGAGGGAGGGACTCCTATGATAGGCCCCGTCAGAGGTTCCAGCAGAGTCAGTCTAGTCGGCCTGTTGGTTTCGAATCACGCATTTCTAAGGCAAGCTCTAGTAAAACCTAAACTAAGGCTCAACATGCTTCAAATAAACAGTAATTGAGCATACAAGTACTACACATAGCAAGAAGGATCAATTAGTAACACCAAGCTTGCTCACAGTTACCCGATGAATCCCGAAAGAGGCCGAAACATGATTTCTAAACACCTATGCAATATTCAAGAACTACCAACTTAAAATGGCAACTAATCAACATGCATTTACACTCTCGAGCTCAATCTAAGAGAGGGAAGTCGTAGACTACTTGTAGGCTGACCACGCGCTCTCCAAAAACACACCTCCGGAGCTTTTCCTTTTTGAACGACCTCGAAACACTGCCACACAATAAAAATGAAGTCACAACGTTATTACGGTCGTTTAGACACTAAAAGTGCAATAAATGAAGATGGACCAATTTTGGGGTCAAAACACTGAAAGTGGGACCCACGCTGGAAATTTCAGAATTAACCCCAAAAATAGGTCCTAAAGACCTCCCCGAACTTGTGTTCCAAATTGGTACACAATTCAGGGCTCGAAATAGTCCCAAACGAACATACAACAAAAACTCAAAGTTACACTAAAAGGGACAACAATGGCAGCAGCTATTTACAAGAAATTGCCAGAAACAAGGGTCCAACTGCTGAAACCAATAACACCACGACGATCCTTACAAAAATCCACACAATATAGGTCTATGAATCACCAAATTCGAACCTAAAATGTCCAAGAAATCATCTTCAAAAATTTCCCAAAAACTGAGCTCGAAAATATGCTATGACAGCAGCTAAATCATAAATCATACGTCCAACGAATCTTTAAATATGCATTTCAACCACGCCAATGCGTTTTTCTTGAAAAACCACTCAAGATAGCCCCACGAATCACTAGAATTGGACTTGACATGAAATAGTTAGGAGGGTTTGAATTTTGACAAATGAGGCTAAAATGATGTTTTTAAAAGGGTGAAACTGGTCACTGAAAAGACCCAAAATCTAGTCGTTAAAATCCAAAACTCTAGTCACTAAAAGGGATGCACCAGATTTCAGCTATTGCCATCTATTCAAAGTCTCCGACGGAAGGCCCGGAATTCGTTCCGAACCCAATAAAGATAAAATAAAAATTCTACCTTACTTAATTAGACACTCCAAACTTAACAACGCTGACGAAATTTCCATCAGAAGTCACTTCAATTAAAAGTGAGTCCCACTTCCAAAGGCCATTTTTTGCCAAAATCCACCTAAGGGCACGGAATGAGTTCAGAGGCCTCGAGAGCCGAACGAAAGTTCATTCAAGACAAAACTCGACAATTTGGGGCTAACCGTGCTGAAGGAGTTTTCATCCAAGTCTGCTTTTCAAGAATGTTGACCAAAGTTAACCTCAGGCCAAATTTTAAAAGATAAAACCCCTAATGGTCCAAACTCACACTAAAGGCCTCGATACTCATGCCAAACATTCTACTAGACTAATTTGGCCATTTTAAAGCTAATGGATCCATCAGATTTCCATTCTGAGGTCATTTACTTGAGGCTTTAACTAAAGTCAGTTATTTAAGCTTTAAGGCCTCTAAAACACGAAAAACTAAACAAAGATCCAAATGAATGACCAGGCGACCGAACAGTCAGAGTCAGCAAGTTATAAATGACTTGGTGTTGCTATAAGAATGCTCTAAAAGACGAAAAGGATGCATTAAGGGAAAAATGACCTAGAGGGTCATTACAACATCCACTACTAAAAGAACTTTCGTCCACGAAAGAAAGGATAAGGATATACTCGAGGGCTCAAATAAGTTGGGAAATTTCTCTCGCATCTCCTACTTAGTCTCCCAGGTCGTCTACTCGAGTGGGCAATGCCTCCAACAGACCTTAGCAACAAGAATGGCTTTCGATCGAAACTGCCTAACATCTCTGGCAAGAATTGCAACCGTCTCCTCTATAAAAGTTAGGAGATCATCAAATTAACTTGAGTCATACTAGAGCACATGAGACTCATCTGGTACATACCGGTGTAGCATTGAAACATGAAAAACTGGGTGGATAGTCGAATGTGTTGGAGGTAACGTTAACTCATAGGCAACCTCGCCAACTACTCTCAAAATCTCAAAAGGGCCTATATACCTGGGGCTAAGCTTGCCCCGCCTCTTGAATCTCATCACGCCTTTCACGGGCAATACTCAAAGAAATACCCAGTCGCCACCTGCAAAACTCAACAGCCGATGCCTGTGATCTGCGTAACTCTTATGTCTACTCTGAGCAATTTTAAGCCTATCGTGAATTAGCTTTGCTTGATCCATGGCCTTTTTAAGAAACTCTGTACCATGCGGCCTAGGCTCTGTAGACTCAAACCAAACAATTGGAGAGAGCGACAGTGCCTACCATATAAGGCCTGAAACGGGGCCATCTGAATTCTAGCGTGGTAGTTGTTGTTGTATGCAAACTCCGCCAAAGGCAAGATCTGGTCCCACTGACCTCCAAAATCCACAACAGAGGCCCACAACATATCCACAAGGACATGAAGATGGACCACCTCCCTAATGTAGATACAAGCCAACCTCTCGGCACTGAAAGTAGTATGAACAGGGAGGAAGTGTACAAAATTGGTCAATCGATCCATGATGACCCAAATGCTGTCAACACCTCAATAAGTCCATCGCAAACTCACAATGAAGTCCATAGTGATACGCTCCAACTTCCACTCCTGAGTGGGTAATCTTTGGAACTCACCACCAGGCCTCAAATGCTTGGCCTTCACATATTAGCAACACAAACAACGAGATACGTAGTCCATAATATCTCTCCTCATACAGCTCCACCAATAATGCTGCCTCAAATCACGATACATATTAGTCGTGGTCGGATGGATGGACTATCTGGAATCATGGGCCTCGCTTAAGATCAGCTAAATCAAACCCCCTGCTCTTGGAACACACAATCGGCCATCAAATCTTAAAATCCCATCCTAATCTAATGTATCCTATCTAGAATCACCTACCAACACGCTATCTCTGAGTGCCACCAAAGACTCATCCTCGAACTGACAACCAAAAATACTATGTAGTAAAGACGATTGAACTCCCACAGAGGCTAACACTCGCTTGGAATCTCAATAATCAAGTTTGATCATCCGGTTAGCTAAGGACTGGATGTCCAAAGACAATGGTCGCTACGAAATAGAAAGGAAGGCTAGACTACCCATACTCTCCGCCTTCAGGATAAATGCGTTTGCTACTACATTCGCCTTGCCCGGATGGTTAGAGAATAAAGAGGTCATAGTCCTTCAGGAGTTCAATCCAGCGGCGTTGCCTCGAATTAAGGTCTCTGTGGCTCATAAGATACTGGAGGTTCCGATAATCAGTGTAGATCTCCCAACGAACCCCATATAGATAGTGCCTCTAAAAATTAAGAGCAAAACCTACCGCCGCTAACTTCTTATTATGGGTGGGGTAGTTGTACCCATGTTGCTTAAGCAACCTTGATGCGTAAGCTATAACCCAGCATCACTACATCACTACACAACCCAAACAAACACCGGATGTGTCGCAATATACCGTGAAGCGCTTGCCCTCAACTGGAAGAGTCAATATTGGAGGGGTAGTAAGCAACTCCTTAAGCTTTCTAAAGCTCCTCTCACACTCCTCTGACCACGTGAAGGGTACATCCAGGCGCGTCAACTGAGTAAAAGGGGCTGCTATAGTATAAGAGCCCTCAACAAAACATCTGTAGTAACTCGCTAACCCAATGAAGCTACGAACCTCAGTAACAGAAGTTGGCTTATCATAATCATGAATAGCCTCAATATTCCCCAAATCAATCCTAATACCCTCCTCAGACACAACGTGCCCCAAGAATGCTACAGACTCAAGCCAAAACTCGCACTTTGAGAACATGGCATAAAGTCGCTGGTTTCTCAATGTCCACGAAGGTGGTAGGGGCATTAATCAACCCAAAAGACATCACAATGAACTCATGGTTGTAGTAATGAGTCCTAAATGCGGTCTTAAGGATGTCCGCTGCCATAATCCTCAACTGATGGTACGCGAATCTCAAATCAATCATAGAAAACACGACGGCTCCCTAAAGCTAGTCAAAAAAGTAATCAATACAAGGAATGGGGTAACGGTTCTTCACCGTCACCTTGTTTAGTTGCCTGTAGTCAATGTACATACTCAGAGTCCCGCCTTTCTTCTTCACAAAAAAAACAGGAGCACCCCAAGGTGACACGCTCAGACGGATAAACCCCTTACGTAAGAGATCCTCTAACTAAATAGTGAGCTCCTTGAGCTCTATAGGAGCTATTCGGTAAGGCAGGATAAAAATAAGACAAGTGTTAGACTCCAAATCTACAGCAAAATCAATGTCATACTCTGGGGGTAGGAACCTCAGTAACAGAAGTTGGCTTATCCTAATCACGAATAGCTTCAATATTCCCTAAATCAACCCTAATACCCTCCTCAGACACCACGTGCCCCAAGAATGCTACAGACTCAAGCCAAAACTCGCACTACGAACCTCAGTAACAAAAGTTGGCTTATCTTAATCACGAATAGCCTCAATATTCCCCAAATCAACCCTAATACGCTCCTCAGACACCACGTGCCCCAAGAATGCTACAGACTCAAGCCAAAACTCGCACTTTGAGAACATGGCATAAAGTCGCTGGTTTCTCAATGTCCACGAAGGTGGTAGGGGCATTAATCAACCCAAAAGACATCACAATGAACTCATGGTTGTAGTAATGAGTCCTAAATGCGGTCTTAAGGATGTCCGCTGCCATAATCCTCAACTGATGGTACGCGAATCTCAAATCAATCATAGAAAACACGACGGCTCCCTAAAGCTAGTCAAAAAAGTAATCAATACAAGGAATGGGGTAGCAGTTCTTCACCGTCACCTTGTTTAGTTGCCTGTAGTCAATGTACATACTCAGAGTCCCGCCTTTCTTCTTCACAAACAAAACAGGAGCACCCCAAGGTGACACGCTCAGACGGATAAACCCCTTACGTAAGAGATCCTCTGACTAAATAGTGAGCTCCTTGAGCTCTATAGGAGCTATTCGGTAAGGCAGGATAAAAATAAGACAAGTGTTAGACTCCAAATCTACAGCAAAATCAATGTCATGCTCTGGGGGTAGGAACCTCAGTAACAGAAGTTGGCTTATCCTAATCATGAATAGCCTCAATATTCCCTAAATCAACCCTAATACCCTCCTCAGACACCACGTGCCCCAAGAATGCTACAAACTCAAGCCAAAACTCGCACTACAAACCTCAGTAACGGAAGTTGGCTTATCCTAATCACGAATAGCCTCAATATTCCCCAAATCAACCCTAATACGCTCCTCAGACACCACGTGCCCCAAGAATGCTACAGACTCAAGCCAAAACTCGTACTTTGAGAACATGGCATAAAGTCGCTGGTTTCTCAAAGTCCACGAAAGTGGTATGGGCATTATTCAACCCAAAAGACATCACAATGAAGTCATGGTGGCAGTAATGAGTACTAAATGTGGTCTTAAGGATGTCCACTGCCATAATCCTCAACTGATGGTACTCGAATCTCAAATAAATCATAGAAAACACGGCGGCTCTCTAAAGCTAGTCAAACAAGTAATCAATACGAGGAATGGGGTAATGGTTCTTCACCGTCACCTTGTTTAGTTGCCTGTAGTCAATGTACATACTCAGAGTCCCGTCTTTCTTCTTCACAAACAAAATAGGAGCACCCCAAGGCAACACACTCAGAAGGATAAACCCTTTACGTAAGAGATCCTCTAACTAAATAGTGAGCTCCTTGCGCTCTATAGGAGCTATTCGGTAAGGTAGGATGAAAATAAGACAAGTGTTAGACTCCAAATCTATGGCAAAATCAATGTGATGCTCTGGGGGTAGGCCAGGTAAGTTTGTAGGGAACACATCTGCAAACTCTCTAACCATAGGAACTGAGTCAACTGAGGGTCCCTCCCTACTCAAATCTCTCACATAGGCACAATAAGATAAACACCTAGAAGCAACCAACCGTCTAGCCTGCATAAAAGATATGATCCCTGACGGTGTGTGACTCTGAGAACCCTGCCACAACATGGGGGATTTTCAGGCGTGGCTAATGTAACTGTCTTGGTGTAGCAATACAAAACCGCATGGTAGGGGGATAACCAGTCCATGCCCAGAATCACGTCAAAATCAACCATATCTAGAAGAATAAGATCAACACTAGTATCATAACCCTAGATAGTCACTAGGTAAGATCTGAATAATTGATTGACTACTAAAGATTCACCCACCGGGGTCAAAACATGAACCGACTCTACCATGGGCTCAGACCTCATACCCAATCGAGGAACCAAATAAACAGATACATATGAGAATGTGGACCCAGGATCATATAATACTATAGCAGGATGATGGAATATTAAAAGCATACCTTTGATGACATCGTCAGATAACTCAGTCACCGCCCTCATCGGGGTTGTGTAGAAATGGCCCTGAGCACTTCTGCCCGATGCGTCTGATCTACTACCTGACTTGCCTTCCCAAGCTCCACCTCTAGTACCCTCTCGGTTATCCCAATGGCCCTGGTCCTGACCACCACCTCTAGGCTAAGATGGCACAACTGAAATTGGTCTAGGTTCAAAGGGAGCTTTTACAATCGCCCCTCGCCCTCGCCGGGGGCATACTCTGGACAAATGGTCAAAGCACCACAATCATAACACCCTGAAGTTGAACGCCCCTGTAGTAACTCGACCACGGTAGAAAGGGAGGTAATCTGATCCCTTTAAACTCTAGCCCGTACTAGGACCACCCTGCTGATGCTTGGCTTTCTCAAAACTAGGTAATGGTGCTTAAACGGGCCGACTGGTGATGCTGCTAGAACATCTGACGGCGACTATCATAGGAGTCTCTCCCTCTAGCTTGGGACCCGCTGTAGTTGCCTTGGTAGTGTGCCCTCTTATCGCTGCCCCCTTGTACCTCACGATGAATATGATCTAGGGATTGGCATAGTTGACCACATCAAGAAATGTATGGCCGGCTGAAACAAAATGCTCTATGTCGACCCTCAGTACCACAACCCACGTACAAAATAATGAATTGTCTCCTTCTCCATAGGTAAGATCATGGTAGCATGTCGAGACAACTCATGGAACCACGTCTTATACTCTGAGATGGTCATAGGGCCCTGCTCCAATTTGTAGAACTAATGACAAAGACTATCCCTGACGTTCCCTGGCATGAACCAGGCTAAGAGGACCTTTAAGAACTCATGCCAAGATACAGGAGGTGATCTAGCTGGACTGGGCTCTGGATACGTGCGCCACCACTACCTGGCTGTCCTACAGAACTGATGAGAGCTGAAGTCGGCTCCTCTCGATTCCAAGAGGCCTAATGATTGTAGCTGCTCTTGGCAAGTGAGCTAAAACTCATGGGTGTCCTTCTCAATCGCCCCTGATAATATCGGCGGTGCCAACCTCTGGAATACCCCGAGCATCTTCTGCTCTTGCATTGGCATCTCCATGTCCTTTAAGTCTGGCAGGGAGTCCACATGAACTTGTAACTGGCTGCTAAATCTTTAATGCTGCTCCGACAGGCTGACCCTGCGGTGGTGGATTGTGAGCTGGAACTAGCGTTGGCGTTGGTGCCTGACGCATCTCTCCAATTGCTGCTAATATCTGAGTCAGCAGGGCAGGAAGATCATGAGTTGCAGCTGGCACAGGTGGTGGCTGGGCTAGTCTGGGCCCCACTGTTTTTGGAGGTGCATATGCGGCATAGGGCTCCTCCTCTTTGTCTCGAGCCGGTGGTGCTTTCTTGACTCAATCTCGAGATCGGTGTCTACCCCAAACTGAGGCTCCGTCTACAGGCCCAAGTGCATCACCCCCGGCCACGCCGCCTCGCATACGAGCCATCCTACGAAAGAGTGAAACAAGTGAGATTTCAAGGAACCAATGAGACATATGTTGCACGAAAGTGAAACAAAAGAGGAAATCTTCCTAAACGCATCATGTAGCCTCCTGAAGATAAGTTACAGACATCTCCGCACTTGTCCGTAGGACTCTATTAGATATCAACTATGTACAAATGAGACTGGTGAACTTGGGGCTCTGATACCAACTTGTCACAACCCGATTTCTCAAGCAATGATGGTACCAACTATAAACCCACCAGTAGGTAAGCCAACCCATAACTTGAAACATCATGTAATGGGTTTAAGGGTAGAAACTAAACAAGAGAAGGCAAAATTTATGATAATAATTAAATAACAGGCAGACGCAAACCAAAACATATATACAAATAAAGATACCTTTCTGAACATGGAAGTCACTAGTACAGGGCTACTAACAAGAAGGGTACAAGTCCAAAAAGTGGACCACAAGGACTGGACTATCTCGAAAGGTGAAAGACATGTCTATATATGCATATGGAAACTGAAATAGTTTAAACAATGTGTGCTCACCCCCTTCTCCTGGTCAGAGTACTCCTAACTGTATCAATGTTGTCCACTGGTGGTCAGACCTGCATTAAGAAACTGATGTAGAGCGTAGCATGAGTACTAAAATAACAATTACCCAGTAGGCATCATAGGCCAACTGAACTTGAAAAGTAAAGGCAACATGAAAGGAAGGAATAACATAAACGAAGGTTAGGAACAGAAAACTAAGTAACAATGGAATGCACACGAGTGTAGAAAGAACTAACTAAAGTAATCTATAAGCTAACTACACCTAACTGGACCCTCATAAGCCTAGAAGGTGCACTTGTGTGCAAGTTAAATTAAAAACCCAAACGGACCCCCATATGCTCGACGAGTACATAGAATAACTTTAGGTAAAGAGAATCACATATGAGAACTCAAGAACTAAGAGCATCGAACAAGAACCTCAACCCCAATAGTCGAATATGACAATACGGAGGTCGGGCCTCGAAATGAATGCTCACTAGAACTACCCAAGTAACCAATCACAAGTATCAAGTAACTGAGGCCGGACCTTATACCGAAAGCTCTATATAAGTATCAGGGCAATATAGGCCGGACCTTAAATCGGATACTCTTCAAAAATATCAACGAGGTCGAGATCGGAGCTCGAATCTAGATGCCCGACAAAGGTGCCAATATAGTTGCTGAAAGAGTCCCAATTGATTTATTCTCATAATTGTCCGTGGAACACCGTCCACACTTACTCAATTAATAGAAGTCCTTGGAACCATATCGAAAACCAATTTCAAATTACGAATCAGAACCAATGTCACCGACGTAACTTGTGAAGGCATAGCATCGGAGAAACAAAGATAACTGTCATCAGAGCAAGCGTATCACCTAGCTAAGGCCCAAACTATCATAGCCATGTTTGCTACACAAGTGTATAGGTATGTAAGTCGGCTGAGCGACATCGGGGGCAAATCTAAGGCCTATCAATTCTGAATCATGCATTTCTAAGGCAAGCCCTAGTCAAACCTAAACTAAGGCCCAACATGCTTCAAATAAACAATAATTAAGCATACAAGTATTCCACATAGCAAGAAGAATCAATTAGTAACACCAAGGTTGCTCACAATTACCCGATGAATCCCGAAAGAGGCCGAAATATGATTTCTAAACACCTATGCATTATTCAATAACTACCAACTCAAAATCCCAACTAATAAACATGAATTCACACTCTCGAGCTCAATCTAAGAGAGGGAAGTCATAGCCTATCTGTAGGCCGACCATGTGCGCTCTAGAAACACACCTCTGGAGCTTTTCATTTTCGAACGGCCTCGAAACACTGCCACTCTATAAAATATGGAGTAACAATGTTATTACAATCGTTTAGACACTAAAATCTCTGGAAACGGAGATGCACCAATTTTGGGGTCAAAACGGGGAAAATGGGGCCCGCACTAGAAATTCTAGAATTAACTCCAAAAGTAGGTCCTAAACACCTCCTCAAAATTGTGTTCCGAATTGGAACACAATTCGGGGCTTGGAACAGTCCCAAATGAACTTGCAACGAAAAACTCAAAGTTATACTAAAAAGGACAATAATGACAGCAGTTATTTAGTAGAAATTTCTAGAAACGAGGGTCCCACTGCTTAAACAAACACCCCATGAAGATCCTCACAAAAATCCCCACAATCTAGGCCCTTGAATCACCAAATTCGCACCTAAAATGGCTAAGAAATCAGCTCCAAAAATTGAGCTCGAAAATGTGTTATGGCAGCAGCTAAATCATAAATCTTTCCTCCAATAAATATTCAAATATGCATTTCAACCACGCCAATGCGTTCTTCTCGAAAAACCACTCAAGATAACCCCAAGAATCACTAGAATTGGACTTGAAATGAGAGAGTTAGAAGGGTTTGAAGTTTGACAAATGAGGCTAAAATGAGGCTTTTAAAAGGGCGAAACTGGTTGCTATAAAGACCCACAATCTGGTCGTTAAAAGCCCAAACTCTGTTCGCACTAGATTTTAGCTATTGCCATCTATTCAAAGTCTTCGAAGAGGGCTCGAAATTTGGTCGAACCCAATAAAGATAAAAAAAATGCTACCCTGCTAAATTCTACACTCCGGACCCAACAGTGGTGATGAAATTTCCATCAGAGATCACCTCGATAAAAAGTGGGTCCTACTTTCAAAGGCCATTTTTAGCCAAAATCCATCGAGGGGTTCGAAATGAGTCTAGAGGCCTCAAGAAGGTCGTTTTAGACCAAACATGACCTTTTGGGGCTAACAGTGTTGAAGGAGTTTTCATCAGAGTGCGCTTTCCAAGAATGTTGACCAAAGTCAACCTCAAGCCAAATTTCGAAGGCTAAAATGCCCAAAGGTCCAACTCCCACAGAAGGCCTCGATAGTCATGCCAACTATGCTACTAGCGTAATTTTTCCATTATGAAGCTGATGGAATAGTCAGAATTCCATTCTGAATCAATTTACCTGACGCTTTAACTAAAGTCATTTATTCAAGCTTCAAGGTCTCTAAAACACGGAAAACTAAAAGGGGATCCAAACGAACGACCAAGCAACTGAACAGTAGAGCCAGCAGGTTATAAATGACCAGATACGGCCCTAAAATGGACAAAAAATCATATTCCAAAATTTTCCAAAAATTGAGCTCGAAAATGAGCTATGGCAGCAGGTAAATCATAAATCTTACCTCCAACAAAGCTTCAACTATGCATCTCAACCACGCCAACACGTTCTTCTCGAAAAACCACTCAAGATAGCCGCAAGAATCACTAGAATAGAACATGAAAAGAGATAGTTAGGAGGATTTGAAGTTTGACAAATGAGGCTTAAATAAGGCTTTTAAAAGGGCGAAACAGGTCGTTGAAAAGATCCAAAATCTGGTCGTTAAAAGACCAAACTCTGGTCACTAAAACGGATGCACCAGATTTCAGCTATTGCCATCTATTCAAAATCACCAACGGAGGCCTCAGAATTCGTTTGAAACCCAATAAAGATAAAATAAAAATTCTATCATACTAAATTTGACATTCCAGACTCAACGGCATTGACGAAATTTCCATCAGAGGTCACCTCGATAAAAAGTGGATCCCACTTCCAAAGGCCATTTTTAGACATAATCCAACGTGGGGCTCGGAATGAGTTCGGAGGCCTCGAGAGTCAAACGAAAAGTCGTTCTAGACAAAATTGACATTTTGGGGCTAATCGTGCTGAAGGAGTTTTCATCCGAGTGCGTTTTCCAAGAATGTTAACCAAAGTGAACCTCAGGCCAAATTTCGAAGGCTAAAATGCCTAATGGTCTAAACTTGCACTGAAGGCCTCGATACTCGTGCCAACCATGCTACTAGCCTAATTTTGCCATTTCGAAGCTGATGGAATCATCCGAATGCCATTCTAAGGTCGTTCACCGGACGATTTAACTAAAGGTAGTTATTCAAGCTTCAAGGTCTTTAAAACATGAAAAACTAAAAAAAGATCTAAACGAACGACCAGGTGACCGAACAGTCAGATCCAACAAGTTATAAATGACTTGGGGTCGCTATAAGAATGCTCTAAACTATGAGAAGGAGGCATTAAGGCAAAAATGACCTAGAGGGTCATTGCAACATCCACTACTAAAAGAACTTTCGTCCGTGAAAAAAAGGATAAGGATATACTCGAAGGCTCAAATAAGTTGGGGAAGCATCTCCTGCTCGATCTCCCAGGTCGCCTCCTCAACTGGACAATGCCTCCAACGAACCTTAACAACAAGAATGTCTTTCGACCGCAATTATCTAACATCTCTAGCAAGAATTGCAACTGGCTCCTCTAAAAAGGTCAGACGATCATCCAATTCAACTAAGTCTAACTACAACACATGAGACTCATCTGGAACATACCGATGCAACATTGAAACATGAAAAACTGGGTGGATAGCCAATAGT
Source organism: Solanum bulbocastanum (assembly GCA_037074985.1). NCBI lineage: Eukaryota > Viridiplantae > Streptophyta > Magnoliopsida > Solanales > Solanaceae > Solanum > Solanum bulbocastanum. The sequence continues at coordinate 17,449,077 of CM073608.1, read as the reverse complement.
GCTGGAGGTAAAGTTAACTCATAGGCAACCTCGCCAACTGCTCTCAAAATCTCAGAAGGGCCTATATACCTGGGGCTAAGCTTGCCCCGCCTCCCGAATTTCATCACGCCCTTCATGGGCGATACTCAAAGAAATACCCGGTTGCCAACTGCTAACCTCAACGGTTGACGCCTGTTATCCACATAACTCTTATATCTACTCTGAGACATTTTAAGCCTATCTTGAATTACCTTTGCCTGATCCATGGCCCCTTGAAACAAATCTGTACCATGCTGCCTAGGCTCTGTAAACTTAAACCAACCAACAGGAGAGCAACAACGCCTACCATATACGGCCTCAAACGGGGCCATATGAATACTAGCATGGTAGATGTTGTTGTATGCAATTTCCGCCAAAGGCAAGATTTGGTCCCACTGACCTCCAAAATCTATAACACAGACATGCAACATATCCTCAAGGGCATGAATAGTATGCTCTGACTGGCCATCCATCTGTGGGTGAAAAGTTTTTCTAAGGTGGACAAGGGTGCCCAACTCCTCCTAAAAAGCCCTCCAAAAGTTGGAAGTGAACTGTGAACCCCAGTCTGAAATGATAGAAAGAGGCACGCCACGAAAATGGACCACCTACCTAATGTAGATAGGAGCCAACCTCTCGGCATTGAAGGTAGTATGAATAGGGAGGAAGTGTACTGACTTGGTAAATCGATCCACGATGACCCAAATGCTGTCAACACCTCTATAAATCTATGGCAAACTCACAATGAAGTCCATAGTGATACAATCCCACTTCGACTCCTGAATGGGTAATCTCTGAAAGTCACCACCAGGCCTTAAATGCTCGGCCTTCACCTGTTAGCAGCACAAATAACGAGATACGTAGTCGGCAATATCTCTCCTTATACCGCTCCACCAATAATGCTGCTTCAAATCATGATATATCTTAGCCGTGGCCGGATGAATGGAATATCTGGAACTATGGGCCTTGCTTAAGATCAGCTAAATCAAAGCCCCTGCTCTCGGAACACACAACCGTCCATCGAATCTCAAAACTCCATTCGAATCTATGGTAGCTTGTCTAGCATCACCTGCCATCACCCTATCTCTGAGTGCCACCAAAGACTCATCCTCAAACTGACAACCACGAATCATATCTAGTAAAGACGATTGAACTCCCACATAAGCTAACACCTGCCTGGAATATGAAATATCAAGTTTGATCATCCAGTTAGCTACGGACTGGATGTCTAAAGACAATGGTCACTACGAAATAGAATGGAAGGATAGACTACCCATACTCTCTGCCTTTCGGCTAAAGGCGTTTGCTAGTACATTCGCCTTGCCCGGATGGCAAAGAATAGAGAGGTCATAGTCCTTTTGGAGTTCAATCCAGCGATGTTGCCTCGAATTAAAGTCCCTCTGGCTCATAAGATGCTGAAGATTTCGGTGATTAGTGTAGATATCACAATGAACACCATATAGATAGTGCCTCCGAATCTTAAGCGCGAAAACTACCGCTGCCAACTCCTAATCATAGGTGGGGTAGTTGCACCCATGTTGCTAAAGAAGCCTTGATGCGTAAGCTATAACCCGACCTCGTTGCATTAGTACAAAACCTAAATCAATGCCGAAAGCGTCACAACACACCATGAAGCCCTTGCCCTAAAAAGGAAGAGTCAATATAGGAGGGGTAGTAAGAAACTCCTTAAGCTTTCGAAAGCTCATCTCACACTCTTCTGACCACGTGACGGGTATATCCTTGCGAGTCAACCAAGTTAAAGGGGCTACAAAATTATAATAACCCTCAACAAAGCGTCTGTAGTAACTCGCTAACCCAATGAAGCTATGAACCTCAGTAACAGAAGTTGGCCTATCCTAATCACGAATAGCCTGAATATTCGTGGAATCAACCCTAATACCCTCCACGGACACCACGTTCCCTAAGAGTGCTATTTACTCAAGCCAAAACTCACACTTTGAGAACATGGCGTAAAGCTGCTAGTTTCGCAAAGTCTGGAGCACTATCCTCAAATTCTGCTCATGCTCACTCCGGCTCCACAAGTATACCAGTATGTCATCAATGAAGACGATAATAAATGAATCAAGGCATGACCTGAACACTAGTGTCCTCAAGTCCATGAAAAAGGCAGGGGCATTAGTCAACCCAAAAGACATCACAAGGAACTCATAGTGGTTGTAACGAGTCCTAAATGCGGTCTTAGGGATGTCCGCTTCCTTAATCCTCAAATGATGGAACCCAAATCTCAAATCAATCATAAAAAACACGGTTGCGCCCTGAAGCAAGTCAAACAAGTCATCAATATGAGGCATAGGGTAACGCTTCTTCACTGCCACCTTATTCAGTTGTTTGTAGTCAATGTACATGCTCATAGTCCCATCTTTCTTCATCACAAACAGAACAGGAGCACCCCAAGGCGACACGCTCAGATGGATAAACCCCTAATTTAAGAGGTCCTCTAATTGAACTGTGAGCTCCCTGAGATCTACAAGAGCCATCCGGTAAGGCGGGATAGAAATACGATGAGTGTCAGGCTCCAAATCTACGGCAAAATCAATGTCATGCTCTGGGGGTAGGCCAGATAGGTCTATAGGGAACACATCTTCAAACTCTCTAACCACAGGAATTGAGTCAACTGTGGGTCCCTCCCTACTCATATCTCTTACATAGGCCCAATAAGCTAAACACCTAGAAGAAACAAACCGTCTAGCCAACATAATACATATGATCCCCATTGGTGTGTGACTATGAGCACCCTGCCACAACATTGGGGGATTATTAGGCATGGATAATGTAATTGTCTTGCCATAGCAATCCAAAACTGCATGGTAGGAGGATAACCAGTCCATTCCCAGAATCACATCAATATCAACCATATCTAGCAGAAAAAGATCAACTCGAGTATCATAACCCTGGATAGTCACTAAGCAAGATCGCAATACCTGATCCACTACTAAGGACTCACCTACCGGGGTCAAAACATGAACCGACTCTGCCAAGGACTTAGACCTCATACACAATCGAGGATCCTAATAAACATATATGTACGAGAATATGGAACCAGGATCAAATAATACTATAGCAAGCTGATGGCCAAATAAAAGCATATCTCTGATGACATTGTCAGATACCTCAGTCACCACCCTCGTCGGAGCTATGTAGAAATGGCCCTGAGCACCTCTGCCCAGTGCGTTTGATCTACCACCTGACCTGCCTCCCCGAGCTCCACCTCCGGTAACCTGTCGACTATCTTGACGGCCCTAGTCTCAACCACCACCTCTAGCCTGAGAGGGTATAACTGAAATCGGTCTAGGTTCAAGGGGAGCTGGTATAATCGCCCCTCACCCTCGATGGGGGCATACTCTGGACCAATGGTCAAAGCACCAGAATCATAACACCTGAAATTTGAACACCCTATAGTAACCCTACCAAGGTAGAAAGTGAGGGAATCTGATCCCTTAGAACTCTAGCCCATACTAGGACCACCCTGCTGATGCTGACTTTCCTCAAAAGAAGGTAATGCCGCCTGAACAGGCCTACTAGACTGACGCTGCTGGAACCTGTGATGGGTCCTATCGTAGGAGTCCATTCCTCTAGTCTGGGACCCACTGTAGATTCCCTGGTAGCGTGCCCTCTTAATGCTGCCCCCTTGGGCCTCACGATGAATATGCTCTAGGGATTGGCAAGATCGACCACATCAAGAAATGAACGGCTGACCGAAACTAAATGCCATGTGTCGACCCTCAGATAGTACCACAACACACGTAAAAAACAACGAACTCTCTCCTCCTCCGTGGGTAGGATCATGGTAGCATGTCGAGACAAATCATGGAGCCTTGCCTCATACTCTGAGATGGTCATAGGGCCCTGCTCCAATTTGGAAAACTGATCACGAAGACTATCCCTGATGCACCCTGGCATGAACCTGGCTAAGAAGACCATCGAGAACTCACTCCAAAATATAGGAGGTGATCTAGCTGGCTTGGGCTCTTGATGCATGCGCCACCACTGCCTGGCTGCTCACTAAACTAATAAGAGGTGAAGTCGGCTCCTCTCGATCCCAAGAGGCCTAATGATTGTAGCTGCTTCTGGTAAGTGATCTAAAACTCATGGGCGTCCTCCCTAATCGCCCAGACAATATCGGCGGTGACAACCTCTGGAATACCCTAAGCATCTTCTACTCGTGCAATGCCATCTCCCTGTACTTTAAGTCTGGCAGGGAGGCCACATGAACTAGTAGTTGGCTGCTGAACCTCTAGTGTTGCTTCGGCAGGTTGACCCTGCGGTGCTGCAGCAGGAGTTGGAGCTGGAGCTGGCGCTGGTGTTGTTTGCCTAACGCATCTCTCCAATAACTGCTAATATTTGAGTTAGAAGGGCAGGAAGATCAGGAGTTGCAGCTGGCGGGGGTGGTGGTTGGGCTGGTCCTGGCCCCACTAGCTGTGAAGGTACATATGCTACCTAAGGCTCCTCATCTCTATCTCGAGCCGGTGTTGCTTCCTTGACTAGATCTCGGGATCGGCATTTACGCTAAACTGGGGGTCTGTCTATAGGCCTTGGTGCATCATCCCCGGCCACGTCGCCACCTATACGAGCCATCCTATGAAAGAGTGAATCAAGTGAGATTTCGAGGAACCAATGAGACAAGTTGCAAGAAAGTGAAACAAAAGAGGAAATATTCCTAAAGAAATCATGTAGCCTCTCGAAGATAAGTTGCAGATGTCTCCGCACTTGTCCACAAGACTCTACTAGACATTTGGTCTGCACAAGAGATACTGTTGAACCTGGGTCTCTGATACCAACTTGTCATGACCCGATATATCAAGCCATGATGGCACTTACTATAAACCCACCAGTAGGTAAGTCAACTCGTATCCCAAAACAATAAGTAATGGGTCTGAGGCCAGAAACTAAACAAGAGAGGCAAAATTTAAGATAACAATTAAATAATAGGCAGACGCAAACCAAAACATATATACAAATAAAGATCCTTTCCAGAACCTGGAAGTCACTAGTATAGGGCTACTAACAAGAAGAGTATAAGTCCCAAAAGTGGACCACAGAGACTGGACTGTCTCGAAAGGTAAAAGACAAATCTATATAAACATATGGAGACGAAAATAGTACAAAATGATGTGTGCTCACCCCCGTCTTCGGATCAAACTACTCCCAATTGTATCAACATTGGCCACTGGTGCTCGGACCTATATCACAAAACAGATGGAGAACGTAGCATGAGTACCAAAATAACAGGTACCCAGTAGGCATCATAGGTCGACTGAACTTGAAAAGTAAAGGCAATATAAAAAGAAGGAATAACACAAGCTGAGGTCAAGAACGGAAAACTAAGTAACAATGAAATGCACACGAGTATAGAAAGAACTAACTAAATTAATCGATAAGCTAAGTACACCTAATTAGACCCCCATAATCCGAAAAGCTACACTCATGTGCAAGTTAAATTAAAAATCCAAACGGACCCCCATATGTCCAACGAGTACATAGAATAACTTTAACTAAAGTGAATTCCATATGAGAACCGAAGAAGGAAGAGCATAGAACCAGAAACTCAACCCCTATAGTCAAATATGACAGTACGAAGGCCGGACCGCAAACTGGATGCTCACTAGAAGTACCCAAGTAACAAATCAAAAGTATCAAGTCACTGAGGTCGGACATCTAGCCGGATGCTCTGTATAAGTATCTAGGAAATAGAGGTCGGACCTTATACCTGATACTCTATATAAGAATATGGGCGATAGAGGCCGTACCTTAAATCGGATGCTCTTCAAAAATATCAATGCGGTCAAAATCGGAGCTCGAATCCAAATACCGAACAAAGGTGCCAATGTAGTTGCTGAAAGAGTTCCAGTTGATCCATGCACATAAATATCCGTGGAACACCATCCACACTTAGTCAATCAATACAAGTCCTTGGAACTGAATCAAAAACCAATTTCAAATTACGAATCAAAACTAGTGTCGTCGACGTAACTCATGAAGCCGTAACATCAGAGAAATAAGGATAAGTATCGTCGGAGCAAGCGTACCATCTAGATAAGGCCCAAACTATCAAACTCATGTCTGCTACACAAGCTTGTAGGGATGTAAGTTGGCCGAGCTACGTTGGGGCAAAACTAAGGCCTATTGGTTCCAAATCATGCATTTCTAAGGCAAGCCCTAGTCAAACCTAAACTAAGGTCCAACATGTTTCAAATAAACAGTAATTAAGCATATCAGTACTCCACATAGCAAAAGGATCAATTAGTAATACCAAGCATGCTCATAGTTACCTAGTAAATCCCGAAAGAGGCCGAAATATGATTTCTAAACACCTATATATTATTCAATAACTACCAACTAAAAATCCTAACTAATCAACATCCATTCACACTCTCGAGCTCCATCTAAGAGAGGAAAATCATAGCCTACCTTTAGGCCGACCATGTGTGCTTCAAAAACACACTTCTAGACATTTTCCTTTCTAAACGGCCTCGAAAGACTCCCACTCTATAAAAGAATGGAGTCACAACGTTATTTTGGTCTTTTAGACACTAAAATCACAAGAAACAGAGATGGACCAATTTCGGGGTTAAATCGAGGAAAGTGGGACCCGCATTGGAAATTTTGGAATTAACCCCAAAAATACGTCCTAAACACCTACCCGAACTTGTGTTTCAAATTGGAACACAATTCGGTGATCAAAATAATCCCAAACGAACATGCAACTAAAAGTTCAAAGTTACACTAAAAGGGACAATAATGGCAGCAAATATTTACAAGAAATTACCAGAAACTAGGGTCCAATTGCTTAAACCAATCACACCAGGAGGATCCCCACAAAAATCCCCATAATCTAGGCCCTTAAATCATCAAATTCTGACCTAAAATGGCCAAAAAATCATCTTCCAAAGATTCCCAAAAATTGAGCTAAAAAATGAGCTATGGCTGCAGCTAAATAATAAATCTTACCTCAAACAAAGCGTCAAATATGCATTTCAACCACGCCAACACGTTCTTCTCGAAAAACCACTCGAGATAGCCTAAGAATCACTAGAATGGGACTTGAAATGAGATAGTTAGGAGGGTTTGAAGTTTGACAAATGAGGCTGAAATGAGGCTTTAAAAAGGGCGAAACAGGTCGCTGAAAAGACCTAAAATCTGGTTGTTAAAATTCAAAACTCTGGTCACTAAAAGGGATGCACCAGATTTCAGCTATTGACATCTATTCAACGTCTCGACGGAGGCCTCAAAATTCATTTGGAACCCAAAAAAGATAAAATAGAAATGCTACCCTACTAAATTCGACACTCCAGACTCAATGACATTGATGAAATTTTCATCAGATGTCACCTCGATAAAAAGTGGGTTCCACTTCCAAAGGCCATTTATAGCCATAATCCACCGAGGGCTCGAAATAAGTTCAGAGGCCGAAAGAGTCGAACGAAATGTCGTTCTAGACCAAACTCGACATTTTAGGGCTAACCGTTTTGAAGGATTTTTCATCCAAGTGCATTTTCCAAGAAAGTTGACCAATGTTACCCTCAGGCCAAATTTCATAGGCTAAAATGCCTAATGGTCCAAACTCGCACTGAAGGCCTCGATACTCGTGCCAACCATGCTACTATCTTAATTGGCTATTCTGTAGCTGATGCAACTGTCAAAATTCCATTCTGAGGTCGGTTACCTGATGCTTTAACTAATGTTAATTATTCAAGTTTCAAGGTCTCTAAAACATGAAAAACTAAAAAGAGATCCAAACGTACGAGCAGGAGACAGAACGAGTAATAAATGACTTGGGGTCGCTATAAGAATTCACTAAACTATTGAAGGGAGGAATAAAGGAAAAAATGACCTAGAGGGTCATTACAACATCCACTACTAAAAGAACCTTCGTCAGCCAAAAAAAGGATAAGGATATACTCGACGGCTCAAATAAGTTGGGGAAGCATCTCCTGCTCGGTCTCCTAGGTCGCCTCCTCGACTGGACAATGCCTCCAACGGACCTTAACAACAAGAATGGCTTTCGACCGCAACTGCTTGACATATCTGGCAAGAATTGTAATCGGCTCCTCTATAATGGTCAGATGATCATCCAACTCAACTGAGTCATACTAGAGCACATGAGACTTAGTTGGTACATGCCGGCACAGCATCAAAACATGAAAAACTGGGTGGATAGCCAATAGTGCTGGAGGTAAAGTTAACTCATAGGCAACCTCGAAACCTGCAAACCGCAATGGCCGACGCTTGTGATCCGCATAACTCTTATGTCTACTATGAGCCATTTTAAGCCTATCATGAATTACCTTTACGTGATCCATGGCCTCCTGAAGCAAATCTGCACCATGCGGCCTAGGCTCTGTAGACTCACACCATCAACTGGAGAGCGACATCACCTACCATATAAGGCCTCAAACGGGGCCATTTGAATACTAGCGTGGTAGTTATTGTTGTATGCAAACTCCGCCAAAGGCCAGATCTTGCCCACTGACCTCCAAAATCCATAGAACAGGCCCGCATCATATCCTCAAGCACATGAATAGTACGCTCCTATTGCCCATCTGTTTGTGGGTGAAAAGCTGTACTAAGGTGGACACGGGTGCCGAAATCCTCCTGAAAATCCCTTCAAAAGCTAGAAGTGAACTATGAACCTCGGTCTGAAATGATAGAAAGAGGCACGCCATGAAGTCGGATCACCTTTCTAATGTAGATACGAGCCAACCTCTCAGCACTGAAAGTTGTATGAACAAGGAGGAAGTATACGCACTTGGTCACTCGATCCACGATGACCCAAATGCTTTCAACACCTCTATAAGTCCGTGGCAAACTCATAATGAAGCCCATTGTGATACGCTCCCAGTTCCACTCCGAAATGGGTAATTTGTGGAACTCACCACCAGCTCTTAAATGCTCGGCCATTACTTTTTACCAGCACAAATAATAAGATACGTAGTCGGCAATATCTCTTCTTATACCGCTCCACCAATAATGCTGCCTCAAATCACGATACATCTTAGCCGTGGCCGGATGGATGGAATATCCGGAATCATGGACCTCGTTTAAGATAAACTAAATCAAACCCCCTGCTATTGGAACACACAACCGGCCATAGAATCTCAAAACCCCATCTGAATCTAAGGTAGCCTGTCTAGCATCACATGCCAACACGCTATCTCTGAGTGCCACTAAAGACTCATCCACGAAATGACAACTACGGATCCTATCTAGTAAAGATGATTGAACTCCCACATAGGCTAACACCCTCCTGGAATGTGAAATATCAAGTTTGATCATCCGGTTAGCTAAGGACTTGATAACCAAAGGCAACGGTAGTTACGAAATAGAAAGGAAGGCTAGACTACCCATACTCTTTGCCTTCCGGCTAAAGGCCTTTGCTACTACATTCGCCTTGCCCGGATGGTAGAGAATTGAAAGGTCATAGTCCTTTAGGTGTTCAATCTAGAGACGTTGCCTCGAATTAAGGTCCCTGTAGCTTATAAGATACTGGAGGTTCTGGTGATCAGTGTAGATCTCACAACGAACCCTATATAGATAGTACCTCAAAGTCTTAAGCGTGAAAACTACAGCCGCCAACTCCTAGTCATGGGTGGGGAAGTTGTACCCATGTTGCTTAAGCAGCCTTGACGTGTAAGCTATAACCCAGCCTTGTTGCATCAGTACACAACCCAAACCAACGCCGGATGCGTCACAATATACCGTGATGTCCTCGCCTTCAACTCGAAGAGTCAATATAGGAGGGGTAGTAAGAAACTCCTTAAGCTTTCGAAAGCTCGTCTCACACTCCTCTGACCACGTGAAGGTTACATTATGGCGAGTCAACCGAGTAAAAGGGACTACAATAGTATAAGAGCCGTCAACAAAGCATCTGTAGTAACTCGCTAACCGAGCGAAGCTGCGAACCTCAGTAACAAAAGTGGGTCTATCCTAATCACGAATACCCTCAGTATTTGCCGGATAAACCCTAATACCCTCCTTAGACAAAACATGCCCCAAGAATGCTACAGACTCTAAACAAAACTTGCACTTTGAGAACATGGCATAAAGCCGCTGGTTTCTTAAAGTCTGGAGCACTATCCTCAAATGCTGATCATGCTCAGTCCGGCTTCGCGAGTATACTAGTATGTCATCAATGAAGACGATAACAAATGAATCTATGTATGGCCTGAACACACGTATCATCAAGTCCATGAATGTGTCAAGGGCATTAGTCAACCCAAAAGACATCACAAGGAACTCATAGTGGCCGTAACGAGTCCTTAATGTGGTCATAGGGATGTCCGCCGCCCTAATCCTCATCTAATGGCACTTGGATCTCAAATCAAGTATAGAAAACACGACGGTACCCTGAATCTTGTCAAAGGAGTCATCAATATAAGGCATGGGCTAATAGTTCTTCACCGTCACCTTGTTTAGTTGCTTGTAGCCAATGTACATACTCATAGTCCCGTCTTTCTTCTTCACAAACAAAACAGGAGCACGCCAAGGCAACACACTCAGATGGATAAACCCCTTACCTAAGAGGTCCTCTAACTGAATAGTGATCTCCTTGAGCTCTACAGGAGCCATTCGATAAGGCGAGATAGAAATAAGATGAGTGTCAAGCTCTAAATATATGGAAAAATCAATGTCATGCTCTCGGTAGGCCAGGTAGGTCTGTAGGGAACACATCTGCAAACTCTACAGTTACTGAGTCAACTGAGGGACTCTCCCATTCATATCTCTCACATCAGCCCAATAAGCTAAACACGTAGAAGCAACCAACTATCTAGCCCGCATAAAAGATGTGATCCCCATCGGTGTGTGACTGTGAGCACCTTGCCAAAATACTGGGGGATTGTGAGGCATAGCTAACTGTCTTGGCGTAGCAATCTAAAATCGCATGGTGGGGGATAACCAGTCCAAGCCCAGAATCATATCAAAATCAACCATATCTAGGAGAATAAGATCAACTCTAGTATCATACCCTTGGATAGTCACAAAGCAAGATCGCAATACATGATCCACTGTTAAGGACTCACCTATCGGGGTGAAAACATGAACCAGCTTTGCCAAGGACTCAGACCTCATACCTAATCGAGGAGCCAAATAAATAGATACATACGAGAATGTGATCCCAGGATCAATAAATGCTATAGCAGGTTAATGGTATTATAAAAGCATCTTGTGATGACATCGTCAGATATCTCAGTCACCGCCCTCGTCGGGGCTGCATAGAAATTGCCTTGAGCACCTCTGTCCGGTGCATCCGATCTACTACCTGAACTGCCTCCCAGAGCTCCACCTCTAGTACCCTGTCACCTATCCCGACGACCCTGGTCCTGACCACCACCTCTAGCTTAAGAGGACACAGCTGAAATAGATCTAGGTTTAAGGGGAGGTCGTACAACGCCCATCGCCCTCGCCGGGGGAATACTCTGGACCAACGGCCAAAGTACCACATTCATAACACCCTGAACTTGAACGCCCTGTAGTAACTCGACCACGATAGAAAGGGAGGGAATCTGATCCCCTCAAACTCTAGCCCATACTAGGACCACCCTGCTAATGCTTGCCTTTATGAAAAGTAGGTAATGCTGCCTGAACAGGCCGACTGGACTAACGCTACTGGAACCTCTGACAGGGCCTATCATAGAAGTCCCTCCTACTTGTTTGGGACCCACTGTAGCTGCCGTGGTAGTGTGCCCTCTTATCACTACCCCTTTGTGCCTCACGATGAATATTATCTAAAGATCAGCATGGTCGACCACATCATGATAGCAAGTCGAGACAATTCATGGAACCTCGCCTCATACTTTGAGATGATCATAGAGCCTGCTCTAATTTCGAGAACTGATCACAAAGACTATCCCTGATGCTCCCTGGCATGAAGCAGGCCAAGAAGGCCTTTGAGAAGTAATGCTAAGATACACGAGGTGATGCAGCTGACTTGGGCTCTTGATACGTACACCACCACTGCCTGGCTGGCCCATGGAACTGATGAGAGGTGAAGTCGGCTCCTCTCAACTCCAAGAGGCCTAATGACTGTAGCTGCTCCTGGAAAGTGAACTAAAATTCATGGGTGTCCTCCCCAATCGCCTCTTAGAATATCGGTGGTGCCAATCTCTCGAATACCCCGAGCATCTTCTGCTCTTACAGTGGCATCTTCCTGTGCTATAAGTCTGGCAGCGAGGCCACATGAACCGGTAGCTGGCTGCTAAATCTCTAATGCTTCTCCGGCAGGCTGACTCTGTAATGGTTGAGTGGGAGCTGGAGCTGGCTCTGGTGCTGGTGCCTGACGCATATCTCCAATAGCTGCTAATATCTGTATTAGCAGGGCAGTAATATCAAGAGTTGCAGCTGGCGCGGGTGGTGCCTGAGCTGGTCTAGGCCCCAATGTTTGTGGAGGTACATATGCTACTCGGGGCTCCTCCTCTCTATCTCGAGCCGGTGGTGCTTCCTTGACTCGATCTTGAGATCGGCATCTACACAAAACTAGGGCTCTGTTTACAGGCCTAGGTGCATCACCCCCGTCCACGCCGCCTCGCATACAAGCCATCCTGCGAAAGAGTGACACAAGTGAGATTTCAAGTAACAAATGAGACACACATTGAACGAAAGTGAAACAAAAGAGGAAATCTTCCTAAAGACTTCATATAGCCTCCCGAGGATAAGTTACGGACGTCTCTACACTTGTCCGCAAGACTCTACTAGACACTAACTCTGTACAAATAAGACTGGTGAACCTGGGGCTCTGATACCAACTTGTCACGACCCAATTTCTCAAGCTAAGATGACACCTACTATAAACCCACCAGAAGGTAAGCCAACCCGTAAATCGGAACAACAAGTAATGGGTAAGAGGGCAGAAACTAAACAAGTGAAGGCAAAATTTAAGATAACAATTAAATAACAGACAGACGAAAACCAAAACATATATACACATAAAGATCCCTTCTAGAACGTAGAAGTCACTAGTACAGGACTTGTAAAAAGAAGAGTACAAGTCCCAAAAGTGGATCACAGAGACTGGACTGTCTTGAAAGGTATAAGACAAGTCTATATATACATATGGAGACTGAAATAGTTCAAATGATGTGTGCTCACCCCTGTCTCCGGGTAAGACTACTCCAAACTTTATCAATGCTGGCCATTGGTGCTCGGACCTGCATCACGAAACAGATGCACAGCATAGCATGAGCACCAAAATAACAGGTACCCAGTATACATCGTATGTCGACTGAACTTGAAAAGTAAAGGGAATATGAAAGAAAGAATATCACAAACGACCGTCAGGAACGGAAAACTAAGTAACAATGGAATGCACACGAGTGTAGAAAGAACTAACTAAAGTAATCTATAAGATAACTACACCTAACTGGACCCCCATAAGCCCAGAAGGTACACTCGTGCGCAAGTTAAATTAAAAATCCAAATGGACCCCAATATGCTAGACGAATACACAGAATAACTATAACTAAAGAGAATTGCTTATGAGAACCGAAGAATGAAGGGCATCGAACAAGAATCTCAACCCCAATAGTCGAAAATGACATTACGGAGGCCGGACCTCAAACCGAATGTTCACTAGAACTACCCAAGTAACCAATCACAAGTATCAAGTAACTTAGGCCGGACATCTAACCAGATGCTCTATATAAGTATCTAGGCGATAGAGGATGGACCTTATACCGTATGCACTATATAGGTATCTGGGCGATAAAGGTCGGACCAAAATCGGATGCTCTTCAAAAATATCAGTGAGGTCGAGATCGGAGTTTGAATCCGAATGCCCGACAAAAGTGCCAATATAGTTACTGAAAGAGTCCCAATTGATCCATGCTCATAAATGTCCATGGAACACTATCCACACTTAGTCAATCAATACAAGTCCTTGGAAGCGAATCGAAAACCAATTTCAACTTGTGAATCATAACCAGTGTCACCGACGTAACTCGTGAAGCCGTAACATCGGAGAAATAAGGATAACTATTATCAGAGCAAGCATATTGCCTAGCTAAGGTCCAAACTATCGGACTCATGTCTTCTACACAAGTGTACATGGATGTAAGTCGACCGAGCGACGTCGGGGAGAAACTAAGGCCTATCAATTATGAATCATGCATTTCTAAAGCAAGCCTAGTCAAAGCTAAACTAAGGCCCATCATGCTTCAAATAAATAGTAATTAAGCATACAAGTACTCCACATAGAAAGAAGGATCAATTAGTAAAACCAAGCTTGCTCACCTACCCGATGAATCACGAAAGAGGCCGAAACATGATTTCTAAACACCTATGCATTTTTCAATAACTACCAACTCAAAATCCCAACTAATCAACATGCATTCACACTCTTAAGCTCAATCTAAGAGAGGAAAGTCGTAGCCTACCTGTAGGCCGACCACGCGTGCTCCAGAAACACACCTCTGGAGCTTTTCCTTTTCGAATGGCCTTGAACCATTGCTACTCTATAAAAAAATGGAGTCACAACATTAATATAGTCGTTTAGACACTACAATCGCAACAAACGGAGATGGACCAATTTTGGGGTCAAAACGGGGAAAGTGGGACCTGCGCTAGAAATCTTGGAATTAATGCCAAAAATAGGTCCCAAACATCCCCCCCGAACTTGTTTTCCAAATTGAAACAAAATTCAGGGCTCGAAACACACCCAAACGAACTTGCAACGAAAAACTCAAAGTTATACTAAAAGGGGCAATAGTGGCAGCAACTCTTTGCAGGAAATTACCAGAAACGAGAGTCTAACTACTGAAATAAACAGACCACAAAGATCCTCACTAAAATCCCCATAATCTAGGCCCTTGAATCACCAAGTACGGACCTAAAATGGACAATAAATCATCTCCAAAAACATCCCAAAAATTGAGCTCTAAAATGATCTATGGCAGTAGCTAAATCATAAATATTACCTCCAAAGAAGCTTTAAATATGCATTTCAATGATGCCAATGCGTTCTTCTCGAAAAACCACTCAAGATAATCCCAAGAATCACTAGAATCAAACTCAAAATAAGAGAGTTAAAAGGGTTTGAAGCTTGAAAAATGAGGCAGAAATGAGGCTTTTAAAAGGGCAAAACTGGTCACTAAAAAGACCCAAAATCTGGTCGTTAAAAGCCCAAACTCTAATCTCTAAAAGGGTTGCACTAGATTTCAGCTATTGCATCTATTCAAAGTCTCCAAAGAGGGCCCGAAATTCGTTCGAAACCCAATAAAAATAAATTAGAAATACTACCCTACTAAATTTGACACTCCAGACTAAACGGCAATGAAAAAATTTGCATGAGAGATCACCTTGATAAAAAGTGGGTCCCACTTCCAAAGGCCATTTTTAGCCAAAATCCACCGAGGGGCTTGGAATGAGTTTGAAGGCCTCGAGACTCAAGAAAAAGGTCGTTCTAGACCAAAGTTGACATTTTGGGGCTAACCGTGTTGAATGAGTTTGCATCCGAGTGTGTTTTCCAAGAATGTTGACCAAAGTAAATCTCAGGCCAAATTTCAAAGGCTAAAACGCTTAATGGTCCAAATTTGAACAGAAGCCTTGATACTCGTGCCAACCATGCTACTAGTCTAATTTTGCCATTTTAAAGCTGATAGAACCGTCAAAATTCCATTCTGAGGTCGTTTATCTGACGCTTTAACTAAATTCAGTTATTCATGCTTCAAGGTCTCTGAAACACGAAAAAGTAAAAAGAAATCAAAACGAACGACTAGGCAATCGAATAGTCAGAGCCATCAAGTCATAAATGACTTGAGGTCGCTATAGGCATGCTCTAAACGACGAAAATGAGGCATTAAGGTAAAAATGACCTAGAGGGTCATTACAACATCTACTACTAAATGAACTTTCGTTCCCGAAAGAAAGGATAAGGATATACGCAAGGGCTCAAATAAGCTAGGGAACCGCTCCAGCATCTCCTGTTCGGTCCCCCAGGTCACCTCCATGACTGGATGATGCCTCCAATGGACCTTAACAACAAGAATGGCTCTCGACCGCAACTACCTAACATCTCTAGCTAGAATGGCAACAGGCTCCTCTATAAAGGTCAGACGATCATTTAACTCAACTGAATCATATCGGAGCACATGAAACTCATCTGGAAAATACCGGCGCAGCATCGAAGCATGAAAAACTGAGTGGATAGCCGATTGTGTTGGAGGTAAAGTTAACACATAGATAACCTAGCCAACTGCTCTCAAAATCTCAAAAGGGCCTATATACCTAGGGCTAAGCTAGCCCCGCCTCCCGAATCTCATCACGCCCTTCATGGGCATACTAGAAGAAATACCTATTCGCCAACTACAAACGTCAACGGTCGACACATGTGTCCACGTAACTCTTATATCTACTCTGAGTCATTCTATTCCTATCTTGAATTACCCTTACCTTATCCAAGGCCTCCTGAAGGAAATCTATACCACGCGGCCTAGACTCAAACCAACTACCTGGAGAGCAACAATGCCTACCATAAGGCCACAAATAGGGCCATCTGAGTACCAGCATTGTAGCATATTCATAACACAGGCCCGTAGCATATCCTCATAGAGTTAAATAGTATGCTCCAACGGACCACCTCCCTAATGTAGATACAAGCCAATCTCTCAGCACTGAAAGTAGTATGAACAGGGAGGAAGTGTACTGACTTGGTCAATCGATCCACGATGAACCAAATGTAGACAACACCTCTATAAGTTCGTGTCAAACCCACAATGAAATCCATAGTGATACGCTTCCACTTCCACTCTAGAATGTGTAATCTTTGAAATTTACCACCAGGCCTTAAATGCTTGGCCTTCACTTATTAGCAGCATAAACTACGAGAAACATAGTCGACAATATCTCTCTTTATACCGTTCCACCAATAATGCTGCCTTAAATCACGATACATCTTAGCCGTGGCTGGATGGATGGAATATCTGGAATCATGGGCCTCGCTTTAGATCAGGTAAATCGAACTCCCTGCTCTCGAAACACACAATTGGCCATCGAATCTCAAAACCCCATCTGAATCTAAGGTAGCCTGTCTAGCATCTCCTGCCAACACCCTAACTCTAAGTACCACCAAAGACTCATCCTCGAACTGATAACCACGGATCCTATCTAGTAAAGACAACTGAACTCCCACATAGGTTAACACCCATCTGAAATCTGAAATATCAAGTCTGATCATCCAGTTAGCTAAGGAATGGATGTCGAAAGACAACGGTCGCTCAAAAATATAAAGTTAGGATAGACTACCCATACTACCCAACTTCCAGCTCAAGACGTTAGCTACTACATTCACATTGCCTGGATGGTACATAATAGTCATAGTCCTTCAGGAGTTCAATCTAGCGACGTTGCCTTAAATTAAGGTCCCTCTATGTCATGAGGTACTGGAGGTTCCGGTGATCAGTGTAGATCTCACAACGAACCCCATATAGATAGTCCTTCCAAATCTTAAGCGCAAAAACTACCGCTGCCAAATCCAAGTCATGGGTGGGTTAGTTATATTCATGTTGCTTATGATGCCTTGACGCATAAGCTATAACCTGGCCTCGCCTAATCAGTACGCAACCCAAACCAACGCCGGATGCGTCATAATATATCGTGAAACCCTCGCCCTCAACTGGAAGAGTCAATATAGAAGCGGTAGTAAGCAACTCCTTAAGCTTTCAAAAGCTCCTCTCACACTCCTTTTATCATGTGAAGGGTACATCCTAGTGAGTCAATAGAGTCAAAGGGGCTGCAATAGTATAAGAGCCCTCAATAAAGCGTCTGTAGTAACTTGCTAAACTAACAAAGCTACGAACCGCAATAACAGAAGTGGGCCTATCCTAATCGTCTAGCACGCATAAAAGTGATGATCCCCATGGATGTATGACTATGACCACCCTGCCACAACACTGGAGGATTGTCAAGCATGGCTAATGTCACTGTCTTGGCGTAGCAATCTAAGACTGTATGGTTGGAGGATAACCAGTCCATTCCCAGAATCACATTAAAATCAACCATATATAGCAAAATAAGATCAACTCTAGTATCATACCCTTGTATAGTCACAAAGCAAGATCGCAATACCTAATCCACAACTAAGGACTCACCCATCAGGTTTAAAACATGAACCGGCTTTTCCAATGACTCAGATCTCATACCCAATCTAGGAGCTAAATAAATAGAAACATACGAGAATGTGGACCCATGATCAAATAATACTATAGCAGGATGATGGCATAATAAAAGCATAACTATGATGACATCGTCAGATAACTCAGTCGCCTTCCTCGGTGAGCCTGCATACGAAAGGCCCTGAGCACCTCTGCTCGGTACGTCTGATCTACCACCTGACTGCCTCCCTGAGCTCCACCTCTGGTACCCTGTCGGCTATCTCGACGGCCCTTATCTTGACCACCACCTCTAGCTTGAGAGGGTACTACTGAAATTGGTGTAAGTGCAAGGGGAGCTCATACAATCGACCCTTGCCCTTGCCAAGGGCATACTCTAGACCAATGGTCAAAGCATCATAATCATAATACCCTAAAGTTGAACGCCCTGAAATAATCCGACCATGGTAGGAAGGGAGGGAATGTGATCCTCTGAACTATGGCCTGTACTAGGACCACCCTGTCGATGATAGCCTTCCTCAGAAGCAAGTAATTCCTCCTAAACAGGCCGACTGGACTGATGCTGCTGGAACATGTGATAGGGCCTGTCATAGGAGTCCCTCCCTCTAGTATGGGAACCGCTGTAGCTGCCCTGGTAGCGTGCCATTTTATCACTGCCCCCTTGTTCCTCACGATGAATATGCTCCAGGGATCGGCATGGTCGACCACATCAATAAGTGAACGGCAAGCCAAAACCAAATGCTTTGTGTCGACCCTCAAATAGTATCACAACCCACGTATAAAAAACTGAACTCCCTCCTCCTCCGTGGGTAAGATCATGGTAGCACGTCGAGACAACTCATGGAACCTTACCTTATACTCTTAGATGGTCATAAGGCCCTGCTCCATTTTAGAGAACTGATCACGAAGACTATCCCTAACGCTCCGTGCCATAAACTGAGCTAAGAAGGCCTTTGAGAATGCCAAGATACAGGAGGTGATCCAGCTGGCCTGGTCTCTTGATACGTGTGCCACCACTGCCTGGCTAGCCTACGAAATTGATGAGCGGTGAAATCGGCTCCTCTCTACTCCAAGAGGCATAATGATTATAGCTACTCCTAGCAAGTGAGCTAAAACTTATGTGTGTCCTCCCCAATCGTCCTTGAGAATATTGGTGTTGCTAACTTCTTGAATACCCCGAGCATCTTCTGCCTGTGCAGTGGCATCTCCCTGCCCTTTAAGTCTCGTAGGGCCGCCAGATGAACTGGTAGCTAGCTGTTGGCTGCTGCGGCAGGCTGACCCTGCTGTGGTGGAGCGAAAGATGTAGCTGGTGCTGGTGCTGGTGCCTGACGCTTCTCGCTAATGGCTGCTAATATCTGAGTCAGTAGGGCAGGAATATCAGGAGTTGCAGCTGGCGCCGCTGATTGCTGGCCTGGTTCGGGCCCTACTGGTTGTGTAGGTACATATGCTGCCTGGGGCTCCTCCTCATTATCTCGAGCCGGTGTTGCTTCCTTGACTTGATCTCAGGATCGACATCTACCCTAAACTAGGTCTTTATCTGCAGGCCGGTGTATCACCCCCTGCCACGCCACCTCACATACGAGTCATCCTGTGAGAGAGTGAAACAAGTGAGATTTAAAGGAACTAATAAGACACACGTTGCATGAAAGTGAAAGAAAAGAGGAAATCTTCCTTAAGACATCATGTAGCCTCCCGAAGATAAGTTACGGACGTCTCCGCACCTATCCGCAGGACTCTACTAGACGTTAGCTCTGTACAAGTGAGACTGGTAAACCTTGGACTTTGATACCAACATGTCACGACCCGATTTCTCAAGCCATGGTGGCACCTACTACGAACCCACCAGTAAGTAAGCCAACCCGTAACTCGAAACAACGAGTAATGGGTATGATGGTAGAAACTAAAGAATAACAACGACTAATGGGTATGATGGTAGAAACTAAAGAAGAGAGGCAAAATTTAAGATAACAATTAAATAACAGGCAGACGCAAACAAAAACATATGTACAAATAAAAATCCCTTCCAGAACTTGCAAGTCTCTAATATAGGGCTACTAAAAAAAGTGTACAAGTCCCAAACGTTTGACCACAGAGACTGGACTGTCTAGAAAGGTAAAAGACAAGTCAATATAAACATATAGAGACTGAAATAGTACAGAACGATGTGTGCTAACCCTTGTCTCAAAATTAGGCTACTCCAAATTGTATTAACACTGGCCACTAGTGCTAGAACCTACATCACGAAACAGATACAGAGTGTAACATGAGTACCAAAATAAAAGGTACCAAGTAGGCATCATAGGCTAACTGAACTTGAAGAGTAAAGGCAATATGAAAAGAAGGAATAACACAAACGGAGGTCAGGAACAGAAAACTAAGTAACAATGGAATGCACAAGAGTGTAGAAAGAACTAACTAAAATAATCTATAAGCTAACTACACCTAACTGGACCCCCATAAGATCAGAAGGAACACTCATGCGCAAGTTAAATTAAAGACCCAAACAAACCTCTATACGCCCAACGAGTACACAAAATAAATATAAATCAAGAGAATTGCAAATGAGAACTGAAGAACGAAGAACATCGGACCAAAACCTGAATCCCAATAGCCAAATATAATAGTACGAAGGTCGGACGTCGAACCGGATGCTCACTAGGAGAACCTAAGTAACCAATCACAAGTAACAAGTAACTGAGGTCGGACATCTAACCTGATGCTGTCTAAGTATCTGGACGATAGAGGCCGGACCTTATACCGGATGCTTTATATAAGTATCTGTGCGATCGAGGCATGACCTTAAATCAGATGCTCTTCAAAAATATAAATGAGGTCGAGATCGAAGCTCAAATTCGAATACCAGACAAAGGTGGCAATGTAATTGCTGAAAGAGTCCCAGTTGATCCATGCTCATAAATGTCCATGGAACACCATCCACACTTAGTCAATCAATACAAGTCCTTAGAATCGAATCGAAAACCAATTCCACATTGCGAATCAGAACTAGTGTCGCCGACGTAACTCGTGAAGCCATAACATCAGAGAAACAAGGATAACTATCATCGAAACAAGCGTCTCGCCTAGCTAAGACCCAAACTATTAGACTCATGTCTGATGCACATATGTACAAGAATGTAAGTCGGTCGAGCGACGTTGGGGCAAAACTAAGGCTTATCGGTTCCGTATCATGCATTTCTAAGGCAAGCCCTAGTCAAACCTAAACTAATGCCTAACATGCTTCAAATAAACAGTAATTAAGCATACAAGTACTCCACATAGAAAGAATGATCAATTAGTAACACCAAGCTTGCCCACAGTTACTCGTTGAATCTCGAAAGAGGCCGAAACATGATTACTCAACCCCTATGCATTATTCAATAACTATCAACACAAATTCCTAACTAATCAACATGTAGTCACACTCTCGAGCTCAATCTAAGAGAGGGAAGCCATAGCCTACCTTTAGGTCGACCACGCGAGCTCCAAAAACTCACCTCTAGAGCTTTTCCTTTTTGAACGGCCTCGAAACACTCCCACTTTATAAAAAATAGCATCACAACGTTATTATGGTCGTTTAGACACTAAAATCACAACAAACAAAGATGGACCAATGTTGAGGTCAAAATGGGAAAAGTAGGACCCGCACTGGAAATTTCAGAATTAAACCCAAAAATAGGTCCTAAACACCTACCCGAATCTGTGTTCCAAATTGGAACAAAATTCAAGGCTCGAAACAGTTCCAAATGAACTTGCAACAAAAAACTCAAAGTTATACTAAAAGGGACAACAATGGCCAAAAATGATGTCCAACTGCTGAAACCAACAAACCACGATGATCCTCATGAAAATCCCCACAATATATGCCCTTGAATCACCATATTAGGACATAAAATGGCCAAGAATTCATCATAAAAAATTTCACAAAAATTGATCTCGAAAAAGAGCTATGGCAGCAGCTAAATCATAAATATTATCCCCAACGAAGCTCCAAACATGCATTTCAGCCATGCCAACACGTTCTACTCGAAAAACCACTCAAGATAGCCCAAGAATAACTATAATCAGACTTGTAATGAGACAGCTATGAGGGTTTGAAGTTTGACAAATGAGGCTGAAATAAGGCTTTTAAAAGGGCGAAACTGGTCGCTAAAAAGACCCATAATCTAGTCGTTAAAAGCCCAAACTTTGGTCGCTAAAAGGGCTTCACCAGATTTCAGTTATCACCATCTACGCAAAGTGTCCAATGGAGGGTTCGGAATTCGTTCAAAAGGTCCCTTTGGCTCATAAGGTACTGGAGGTTCCGTTGATCAGTGTTGTTCGCACAACAAACCCCATATAGATAGTGCCTCCAATTCTTAAACGCGAAAACTACCGCCGCCAACACTAAGTAATGGGTGAGGTAGTTGTACCCATGTTGCTTAAGCTGCATTGACACGTAAGCTATAACCTAGCCTCGTTGCATCTGTACATAACCCAAACCAATGTTGGATGCATCACCATATACCGTGAAGAGTCAATATAGGAGCGGTAGTAAGCAACTCCTTAAGCTTCCTAAAGCTCCCTCACACTCCTCTAACCACGTGAAGGGTACATCCTGTCGAGTCAACCGAGTCAAAGGGACTGAAATAGTATAAGAACTATCTATAAAGTGTCTGTAGTAACTCGCTATCCCAACGAAGCTACGAACCTCAGTATTAGAAGTAGGCCTATCTTAATCACGAATTGATTCAATCTTCGCTGGATCAACCCTAATACCCTTCTCGGACACCACGTGCCTCAAGAATGCTACATACTCAAGCCAAAACTCGCACTTTGAGAATATGGCATAAAGTCGCTAGTTTCTCAAAGTACAACACTATCCTTAAATGTTGTTCATGCTCACTCCGTCTCCACGAGTGTACCAGTATGTCATCAATGAAGACGATAACAAATGAATCAAGGTATGGCCTGAACATACGTGTCATCAAGTCCATTAAGGCAGGAGGGGCATTAGTCAACCCAAACGACATCACCAAGAACTCATAGTGGCCGTAATGAGTCGTATCTAAGGTCTAAGGGATGTCCGCTACCCTAATCCTCAACTAATGGTACCCGAATCTAAAATCAAACTTAGAAAATACAGCGGTGCCCTGAAGTTGGTGAAACAAGTCATCAATACGAGGCATGGGGTATCTGTTCTTCACCGTCACCTTATTCAGCTGCCTATAGTCAATGCACATCCTCATAGTCCCATCCTTCTTCTTCACAAATAGAATATGAGCACCCCAAAGTGACATACTTGGATAGATAAACCCTTTACCTAAGAGGTCCTCTAACTGAACAGTAAGCTCCCTGAGCTCTGTAGGAGCCATCCGGTAAGGTGGGATAGAAATCGAATGGGTGTCAGGCTCAAAATCTATAGCAAAATCAATGTCATGCTTTGGGGGTAGGCCAGGTAGGTCTGTAAGGAACACATCTGCAAGCTATCTAACCACAAGAACTGAGTCAACTCAGGGGCCCTCCCTACTACCATCTCTCATAAAGGCCCAATAGCCTAAACACCCTGAAGCAACCAACAGTCTAGCCCACATAATAGAGATGATCTCCATCGGTGTGTGACTATGAGCACTCTGCCACAACACTGGGGGATTGTCAGGTATTGCTTAAGTAACGGTCTTGGCGTAGCAATCCAAGACTACATAGCAGGGGGATAACTAGTCCATGCCCAAAATCACAATAAAATAAACCATCTATAGCAGAATAAGATAAACTCTAGTATCATAACCCTAGATAGTCACTAAGCCAGAATGCAATACTCGATCCACTACTAAGGACTCACCTACCAGAGTCGAAACATGAACAGGCTCTGCCAAGGACTCAGACCTCATACCCCATGTACGTACAAATGGCCCTAAGCACCTTTGCCCGGTGCATCTGATCTACCTCCTGACTGCCTCCCTAACCTTCACCTCTGGTACCTTGTCGGCTATCCCGATGGCCCTTCTCCTGACCACCACCTATAGCTTGAGAGGGCACTGCTGAAATCGATCTAGGTGCAAGAGGAGCTGGTACATTCGCTGCTCGCCCTCGCCGGGGCATACTCTGGACCAATGGTCAAGAGCACCACAATCATAAGACCCTGAAGTTGAATGCCCTATAGTAACTCAACCACAGTAGAAAGGGAGGGAATCTGATCCCCTCAAACTCTAGCCTGTACTAGGAGCACTCTGCTGATGCTGACCTTCCTTAGAAGCAGGTAATGCCGCCTGAATAGGCCAACTGGACTACCACTGCTGGAACCTCTAACGGGGCAAATTATAGGAGTACCTCCCTCTAGTCTGGGACCCGCTATAGTTGCCCAATAGCGTGCCCTCTTATCGCTGCCCTCTTGGGCCTTACAATTAGTATGCTCCAGGGATCGGCATGGTCGACCACATCAAAAAATTAACAGCCGGCCTAAACTAAATGCTTTGTGTCGACCCTCAGACAACAACGCAACCTACGTACAAAACAACAAACTCTCTCCTCCTTCGTGGGTAGGATCATAGTAGCATGTCGAGACAACTCATGGAACCTCGCCTCATACTATGAGACGTTCATAGGGCCCTGCTCAAATTTGGGAACTTATCACGAAGCCTATCCCTAATGCTTCGTGGCCTGAATCGGGCCAAAAAGGCCTTTGATAACTCACGCCAATATACAGGAGGTAATCTAGCTGGCCTAGACTCTTGATACGTATGCCATCGCTGCCTGGCTAGGCCACACAACTGATGAGCTGTGAAGTCAGCTCTTTTCAAACTGGTAGATACCTGCTGAACCTCTGGTGCTGCTGCGACATGCTGACTCTGCAGTGCCAGAGCGAGATCTAGAGCTAGAGTTGGTGCTAGTGCCGATGCCTGAAACATCTCTCCAATAGCTGCTAATATCTGAGTCAGCAGGGTAGGAAGATCAGGAGTTGCAGCTGGGGCGGGTGGTGGTTGGGCTGGTCCTAGCCCCACTGGCTGTGGAGGTATATATGCTGTCTGGGCTCCTCCTCTCCATCTCGGGCCAATGCTGCTTCCTTGACTCGATCTCTGGATTGGCATCTACCCCAAACTGGGGCTCTATTTGCTAGCCCGTGTGCCTCACCCCTAGCCACTCTGCCTCGCATAAGAGTCATCCTGTGAAAGAGTGAAACAAGTGAGATTTCAAGGAACTAATGAGACACACGTTGCACGAAAGTGAAACAAAAGAGGAAATATTCCTAAAGACATCATGTAGCCTCCCATAGATAAGTTACGGACGTCTCCACACTTGTCCGCAAGTCACTACTAGACGTTTGCTCTATACGAGTGACACTGGTGAACCGGGGGCTCTGATACCAACTTGTCACAACTCGATTTCTGAAGTTGTGACCTAATATTAACCCACTAATTAGTAAGCCAACCCGTAACTCGGAACAACAAGTAATGGATTGGAGGTCAGAAACTAAACAAGTGAAGGCAAAAATCAATATAACAATTAAATAACAACTAGATGCAAACTCAAACATATATACAAATAAAGATCCCTTCCAGAACCTGGAAGTCACTAGTACAGGGCTACTAAAAAAAAGAGTACAAGTCCCAAAAGTTTACCATAGAGACTGGATTGTCTGGAAGGATAAAAAACAAGTCTACATATACATATGGGGACTGAAATAGTACAGAACGATGTGTGCTAACCAGTGTCTCCAAATTAGACTACTCCAAATTGTATCAACGTTGGCCACTGGTGCTCGGGCATACATCACCAAACAGATGTAGTGCGTAGCATGAGTACCAAAATAACAGGTATCCAGTAGGCATCATAAGCTAATTGAACTTGAGGAGTAAAGGCAATATGAAAAAAAGGAATATCAAAAACAGAGGTCAGGAACGAAAAAATAAGAAACAATGGAATGCACACGAGTGTAGAAAGAACTAACTAAAGAAATCTATAAGCTAACTACACCTAACTGGACCTCCATAAGCCCCGAAGGTTCACTCGTGCATAAGTTTGATTAAAAACCCAAACAGACCCCCATATGCCCGACGAGTACACAGAACAACAATAAAGAGAATTACATATGAGAATCAAAGAATGAAGATCATCGAACAAGAACCTCAACCGCAATAGTCGAATATGACAGTATAGAGGCCAGACCTCGAACCGAATGCTTACTTGAAGTACCCAAGTAATCAATCTCAAGTATCAAGTAATTGAGGCTAGACATCTAACCGGATGCTCTGTATAAGTATTTAGGCAATAGAGGACGAACCTTATACCATATTCTCTATATAAGTATCTAGGCGATAGAGGCCGGACCTTAAATTAAATGCTCTTCAAAAATATCAATGAGGTCGAGATCGGAGCTCGAATTCGAATGCTCGACAAAGGTGCCAATGTAGTTGCTGAAAGAGTCCCAGTTGATCCATACTCATAAATGTCCATGGAACACCTTTCACACTTAGTCAATCAATACAAGTCCTTAGAACTGAATCGAAAACCAATTTCAAATTGTGAATCAGAACCAGTGTCACCGACATAACTCGTGAAGCCGTAACTTCGGAGAAACAAGGATAACTATCGTCGGAGCAAGCATATCTCCTAGCTAAGGTCCAAACTATCAAACTCATGTTTGCTACACAAGTGTTCAGGGATGTAAGTCGGCCAAGCGACGTTGGGGCAAAACTAAGGCTTATTAGTTCCAAATCATGCATTTCAAAGGAAAGCCCTAGTCAAACCTAAAATAAGGCCCAACATGCTTCAAATAAACATTAATTAAGCATATAAGTACTCCACCTAGCAAGAAGGATCAATTAGTAACACCAAGCTTGCTCACAGTTACCCGCTGAATCCCGAAAGAGCCCGAAACATGATTTCTAAACACCTATGGATTATTCAATAACTAACAACTCAAAATCCCAACTAATCAACATGCACTCACACTCTCGAGCTCAATCTAAGAGAGGGAAGTCATAGCCTACCTTTAGACCGACCACGCACGCTCCAAAAACACACCTCTGGAGCTTTTCCATTTTAAACGGCCTCGAAACACTACAACTTTATAAAAAAATGTAGTCACAACATTATTACTGTCGTTTAGACCCTAAAATCGCAAGAAATGAAGATGGACCAATTTTTAGGTCAAAATGGGGAAAGTAGGACCCGTACTGGAAATTTTAGAATTAACCCCAAAAATAGGTCCTAAACACCTCCCCAAATTTGTGTTCCAAATTAGAACACAATTCAGGCTCGGAACACTCCCAGACGAACTTGCATAGAAAAACAAAAAGTTATACTAAAAAGGGACAACAGTGGCAGCAACTATTTACAAGAAATTGCCAAAAACAAGGGTCCAACTACTGAAGTCAATAAACAACAATGATTCTCACGAAAATCTCCACAATCTAGGCCCTTGATTAACCAAATTGGGACCTAAAACGGCCAAGAAATCATCTTCAAAAATTTCCCAAAAAATGAGCTTGAAAATGAGTTATGGCAGCAGTTATATCATAAATATTACCTCCACCAAAGCTTTGAATATGTATTTCAGCCACGCCAACGCATTCTTCTCGAAAAACCACTCAAGATAGCCCCAAGAATCACTATAATCAGACTTGTAATGAGACAGTTATGAGGGTTTTATGTTTGACAAATGAGGCTGAAATGAGGCTTTTAAAAGGACGAAACTGGTCGCTAAAATGACCTAAAATTTGGTCGTTAAAAGCCCAAACTCTGGTCGCTAAAGGGCTGCACCAGATTTCAGCTATTTCCATCTATTCAAAGTCTCTAATGGAGAGCTTGAAATTCGTTTGGAATCCTATAAAGAAAAAATAGAAATGATACCCTACTAAATTCGACACTCTAGACTAAATGGCGCTGACAAAATTTCCATCAGAGGTCACCTCGATAAAAAGTGGGTCCCATTTCCAAAGGCCATTTTTAGCCAAAATCCACCGAGGGGCTCGGAATGAGTTCGGATGCCTCGAGAGTGGAGAAAAAGGTCGTTCTAGACCAAACTTGACATTTTTGGGCTAACCGTGCTGAAGGAGTATTCATCCGAGTGCGTTTCCAAGATTGTTGACCAAAGTCAACCTCAAGCCAAATTTCAAAGGCTAAAACGCCTACTGGTCCAAACTCGCACTAAAGGCCTCGATACTCGTGTCAACCATGCTACTAGCCTAATTTGGCCATTCCAAAGTAGATGGAACCGTTAGAATTCTATTCTGAGGTCGTTTGCCTAATGCTTTAACTAAAGTCAGTTATTCAAGCTTCAAGGTCTCCAAAACACAGAGAATTAAAAAAAAACCCAAACGAACGATCTGGCAACAGAACAGTCAGAGCCAGCAAGTCATAAATGACTTGGGGTCCCTACAGGAATGCTTTAAACGACTAAAAGGAGGCATTAAGGACAAAATGAACTAGAAGGTCATTACAACATCCACTACCAAAAGAACTTTCGCTTGCGAAAGAAAGGATAAGGATATACCTGAGGGCTCAAATAAGCTAGGGAACTGCTCTAGCATCTCCTGCTCGGTCTCCCAGGTCGCCTCCTCCACTGGACGATGCCTCCAACGGATCTTAACAAAAGGAATGGCTCTCGACCGCAACTGCCTAACATATCTAGCTAGAATGGCAACCGGCTGCTCTATAAAGGTCAAACAATCATCCAACTCAACTGAATCATTCAAGAGCACATGAGACTCATCTAGAACATACCGGTGCAACATCAAAACATGAAAAACTAGGTGGATAGCCGATAGTGGTGAAGGTAAAGTTAACTCATAGGCAACTTTGCCAATTGCTCTCAAAATCTCGGAAGGGCCTATATACCTGGGCTAAGCTTGCCCAGCCTCTCGAATCTCATCACGCCCATCATGGGCGATACTCGAAGAAATACCCGATCGCCAACTGCAAACCTCAATGGCTGATGCCTGTGATCCGCGTAACTCTTATGTCTACTCTCAGCCATTCTGTGCCTATCTTGAATTACCCTTAGCTGATCCAAGGCCTTCTGAAGAAAATCTGCACCACGCGGCCTAGGATTTTTAAACTCAAACCAACCAACTGGATAGCGACAATGCCTACCATATAAGGCCTCAAACGGGGCCATCTGAATACTAGTGTTGTAGTTGTTGTTGTATGCAAACTCCGCCGAAGGCAAGAACTGGTCCCACTAACCTCCAAAATACATACCACAGGCCCGCATCATATCCTCAAGGACATGAATAGTATACTCCGACTGGCCATCCGTCTGTGGGTGAAAAGTTGTGCTAAGGTGGACACAGGAGCCTAACTCCTCCTGAAAAGCCCTTGAAAAGCTGGAAGTGAACTGTGAACCCAGGCCTGATATTATAGAAAGAGGTATGCCATGAAGATGGACTCCTTCCTAATGTGGATACGAGCTAACCTCTCAGCACTGAAAGTAGTATTAACAAAGAGGAAGTTTGCTGACTTGGTCAATCGATCCATCATGACCCAAATGCTTTCAACACCTCTATAAGTCTGTGGCAAGCCCACAAAGAAGTCCATAGTGAGAATCTTCCACTTCTACTCTGGAATGGGTAATCTTTGGAACTCACGACTAGGCCTCAAATGCTTGGCCTTCACCTGTTGGCAGCACAAACAGCAAGATACGTAGTCGGCAATATCTCTCCTCATATCGCTCCACCAATAATGTTGCCTTAAATCGCGATACAACTTAATTGTGGCCGGATGGATGGAATATCTGGAATCATGAGCCTTTCTTAAGATCAGCTAAATAAAACCCTCTATTCTCGGAACACACAGCCGGCCATCGAGTCTCAAAATCCCATCTAAGTCTAAGGTAGCATGTCTAGCATCACCTGCCAACACCCTATCTTTGAGTGCCACCAAAAACTCATCCTTCAACAGACAACCACAGATCCTATCTAGTAAAGACAACTGAACTCCCACATAGGCTAACACCTGCCTAGAATCTGACATATCTAGTTTAACCATCCTGTTATACAAGGACAGGATGGCCAAAGACAATGGTCGCTCCAAAATAGAAAGGAAGGCTAGACTACCCATACTCCCCGCCTTCCGGCTAAAGGCGTTCATTACTTCATTGGCCTTGCCCGGATGGTAGAGAATAGAGATGTCATAGTCCTTAAGGATTTCAAGCCAGCGATGTTAACTCAAATTAGGGTCCCTCTGGCTCATAAGGTACTGCAGATTTCGGTGATCAGTGTACATCTCACAACGAACCCTAATAGATAGTGTTTCCAAATATTAAGCGCAAAAACTACAGCCGCCAACTCCAAGCAATGGGTGGTGTAGTTGTACTCACGTTGCTTAAGTTGCCTTGACGCGTAAGCTATAACCCAGCCTCGCTGTATCAGTACACAACCCAAATCAACGCTTGATGCATCATAATATACTATGAAGCCCTTGCCCTTATGTGGACAAGTCAATATATGAGCGATAGTAAGCAACTCCTTAAGCTTCCGAATGGTCCTCTAACACTCCTCTGACCACCTGAAGGGTACAACCTAGTGAGTCAATCGAGTCAAATGGGCTACTATAATATAAGAGCCCTCAACAAAGCATATGTAGTAACTCACTAACCGAAAGAAGGTATGAACCACAATGACAGAAGTGGGCTTATCCAAATCACAAATAGCCTCAATCATCACCGGATCAACCCTAATACACTCCTCGAACACCACGTACCCCAAGAATGCTACAGACTCAAGCCAAAACTCTCAGTTTGAGAACATGGCAATAAGATGCTAGTTTCTCAAAGTCTAGAGCACTATCCTCAAATGCTGCTCATGCTCACTCTGGGTCCGTGAGTATACTAGTTTGTCATCAATAAAGACGATAACAAATGAATCAAGGTATGGCCTTAACACACGTGTCATAAAGTCCATAAAGGCGGCAGGGGCATTAGTCAACCCAAGAGACATCACAAGGAACTCATAGTGGCCGAAACGAGTCCTATATGAGGTCTTTAGGATGTCCGCTACCCCAATACTAAACTGATGGTACCCAAATCTCAAATCAATCATAGAAAACATGGCCGCACCATGAAGCTGGTGAAACAAGTCATCAATACGAGTCATGGGGTAACGGTTCTTCACTATAACCTTGTTCAGCTGCCTATAGTCAATGTGCATCCTCATAGTCTCGTCTTTCTTCTTTACAAACAGAATACGAGCACCCCAAGGCGACACACTCGGATGGATAAACCCCTTACCTAAGAGGTCTTCTAACTAAATAGTGAGCTTGCTGAGCTCTGTAGGAGCAATTCGGTAAGGCAGGATAGAAATAGGATTGGTGTCAGGCTCCAAATCTATGGCAAAACGTCACACTCTAGGGGTAGGACAGGTAGGTCTGTAGGGAATAGATCTGCAAACTCTCTAACCACAGGAACTAAGTCAACTGAGAGGTCTTCCCTACTCACATCTCTCAAATAGGCCCAATAGGTGAAACACCCAGAAGCAACCAACCATCTAGCTTGCATAAAAGAGATGGTCCTCGTCGGTTTGTAACTATGAGCACCCTGCCACAACACTGGGGGATTGTCAGGCATGGCTAATATAACGATTTTGGTGTAGCAATCTAATACCGCATGATATGGGGATAACCAGTCGATTCCCAGAATCACATAAAAATAAACCATATCTAGTAGAATAAGATCAACACTAGTATTTGAACCCTGCATAGTCACTAAGCAAGACCGTAATACCTAATCCACTACTAAGGACTCACCCACCGGGGTTAAAACATGAACCAGCTCTTCCAAGGACTCAGACCTCATACCCAATAGAGGAGTCATATAAATAGATACATACGAGAATGTGGACCTAGGATCAAATAATAGTGTAGCAGGCTCATGGCATAATAAAATCATACCTGTGATGACATCGTCAGATACCTCAATCACTACCCTCATCGGGGTTGCATAGAAATGGCCCTGAGCACCTCTACCTAGTATGTTCGATCTATCATCTGACCTGCCTCTCTGAGCTCTACCTCTGGTACCATGTCGGCTATCCCGACGACACTAGTACTGACCACCACCTATTGCTTGAGAGGGCACTACTGAAATTGGTTTAGGTGCAAGGGGAGCTAGTACAATTACCCCTCGCCCATGCCGTGGGCATACTCTGGACCAATGGTTAAAGCACCACAATCATAACACCCTGAAGTTGAATGCTATGTTGTAACCCAACCACAGTAGAAAGGGAGGGAATCTGATCCGTTCGAACTCTGGCCCGTACTAGGACCACTCTGCTGATGCTGGCCTTACTTAGAAATAGGTAATGCCACCTAAATAGGCTGACTGGACTGACGCTGCCGGAACCTCTAACAAGGCCTGTTATAGGAGTCCCTCCCTCTAGTCTGGGACTCGCTGTAGCTGCCCTGGTAGCGTGCCCTCTTATCGCTGCCCCCCTTGGACCTCACGAAGATTATGGTCCAGGGATCAGCATGGTCGACCACATCAAGAAATGAACAGCCGGGCGAAACCAAATGATCTGTGTCGACCCTCAGACAGTACCGCAACCCAAGTATAAAATAATGAATTCTCTCCTCCTCCGTGGGTAGGATTATGGTAGCATGTCGAGACAACTCATGGAACCTCGCCTCATATTCTTAGACAGTCATAGGGCCTTGCTCTAATTTGGAGAACTAATCACGAAGCCTATCCCTAATGCTCCGTGGCATGAACCCGGCCAAGAAGGCCTTTGAGAACTCACGCCAATATATAAGAAGTGATCCAGCTAGCCTAGACTCTTGATACGTGCGCCACCACAGCCTAGCTGGCCCACGAAATTAATGAGCGGTGAAGTCAGCAACTCTCGAACTAGTAGCTACCTGCTGAAACTCTGGTGCTGCTGCGACATACTGACCCTGTGGTGCTGGAACAAGAGTTGGAGCTGGTGCTGGTGTTGGTGCCTGCGCATCTCTCTAATAGCTGCTAATATTTGAGTCAACAGGGCAAAAAGATAAGGAGTTCCAGCAGGAGCAGGTGGTGGTTGGGTTGGTCCTAGCCCTTCTGGCTGTAGAGGTACATATACTGCTTGGGGCTCTTCTTCTCTATCTTGGGCCGGTGCTGCTTCCTTAACTCGATCTCGGGATCGGCGTTTACACCAAACTGAGGCTCTGTCTGCAAGCCCTAGTTCATCACCCCTGGCCACGCCGCCTAGCATGCGAGCCATCCTGTAAAAGAGTGAAACAATTGAGATTCCAAGGAACTAATGAGACACACATTGCACGAAAGTGAAAAAAAAGAGGAAATCTTCCTAAAGACATCATGTAGCCTCCCGAAGATAAGTTATGGACGTCTCCGCACCTGTCCGCCAGACTCTACTAGATGTTTGCTCTCTATAAGTGAGACTGGTGAACCTAGGGCTCTAATACCAACTTGTCACGACCCAATTTCTCAAGCCATGATGACACATATTATTAACCCACTGGTCGGTAAGCCATCCCGTAACTCGGGACAACAAGTAATGGGCTTGAGGGTAGAAACTAAACAAGAGAAGGCAAAATTTAAGATAAAAATTAAATAACAAGCAAGCGCAAACCAAAACATATATGCACATAATGATCCCTTCCAAAACTTGGAAGTCACTAGCACAGGGCTACTAAAAAAAAAAACAAGTCCCAAAAGTGGACCACAAAGACTGGACTATCTAGAAGGGTAAAAGACAATTCTCTATATACATATGTAGACTGTAATAGTACAGAACGATGTGTACTAATCCCCGTCTCCGAATTAGACTACTCCAAATTGTATCAACGTAGGTCACTGGTGCTCGAAGCAACATCACAAAAAAGATTCAGAGTGTAGCATGAGTACCGAAATAACAGGTACCCAGTTGGCATCATAGGCCAACTGAACTTGAAGAGTAAAAGCAATATAAAAGGAAGCAATAACATAAACGGTTGTCAGGAATGGAAAACTAAGTAACTATGGAATGCACAAAAGTGTAGAAACAACTAACTAAAGTAATCGATAAGCTAACTACACCTAACTGGACCCCCATAAGCTCAAAAGGTACACTTGTGTGCAAGTTAAATTAAAAACACAAATGGACCCCCGTATGCCTGACGAGTACATAAAATAATTATAACTAAAGAGAATTGCATATGAGAACCAAAGAATGAAGAGCATCAAACGAAAACCTCAATCCCAATAGTCAAATATGATGGTACGAAGGTCGAACCTCGAACCAGATGCTCACTACAAGTGCGCAAGTAACCAATCACAAGTATCAAGTAATAACGGTTGGAACATATACCGGATGCTCTATATAAGTACTTTTGCGATAGAGGCCGAACATTAAATTAGATACTCTTCACAAATATCAATGGAGTCGAGATCGGAGATCGAATCCGAATGCCCGACAAAGGTGCCAATGTAGTTGCTCAAAGAGTCCAAGTTGATCCATGCTCATAAATGTCCGTGGAACAACGCCCACACTTAGTCAGTAAATACAAGTCCTTGGAATCGAATCGAAAACCAATTTCAAATTTTGAATCAGGCATCAGTAACAACACAAGTGTACCGGGATCTAGGTCGGCCGAGCGACGTCACGGCAAAACTAAGACTTATCGGTTCCGAATCATCCATTTCTAAGGCAAGCCCTAATCAAACCTAAACTAAGGCCCAACATGCATCAAATAAATAGTAATTAAGCATACAAGTACTCCACATAGCAAAAAGGATAAATTAGTAACACCAAGGCTACTCACGGTTACCCAATGAATCCCGAAAGAGGCCGAAACATGATTTCAAAACACCTATGCATTATTCAATAACTAACAACTCAAAATCCCAACTAATCAACATGCACTCACATTCTCGAGCTCAATCTAAGAGAGGGAAGCGGTAGCTTACCTTTAGGCCGACCATGCGCACTCCAAAAACACACCTCTGGAGCTTTTCCTTTCTGAACAAGCTCGAAACACTCCCACTCTATAAAGAATGGAGTCAAAATGTTATTACAGTCGTTTAGACACTAAAATTGTAGAAAAACAGTGATGGACCAATTTTGAGGTCAAAATGGGAAACGTGAGACCCGCACTGGAAATATCAAAATTAACCCAAAAAATAGGTCCTAAGTACCTCCCCAAACTTGTGTTCCAAATTAGAACACAATTCGGGGCTTGGAATAGTCCTGCACGAACATAGAACGAAAAACTCAAAATTATACTAAAAGGGACAACAATGGCAGCATCTGTTGATAAGAAATTACGAATAACGAGGGTCCAACTGCTGAAACCAACAAACCATGACGATCCTCACGAAAATCCCCACAATCTAGGCCGTTGAATCACGATATTAGGACCTTAAATGTCCAAGAAATCATCTTCCAAAATTTCCCAAAAATTGAGCTTGAAAATGAGTTATGGCAGCAGCTAAGCCATAAATATTACCTCCAATGAAGCTTCAAATATGCATTTTAGCCACGCCAAAGCATTCTTCTTGAAATCCACCCAATATAGTCGTAAGAATCACTAGAATCATACTTGTAATGAGAGATTTATGAGGGTTTGAAGTTTAACAAATGAGGATGAAATGAGGCTTTTAAATGGGCGAAACTGGTCACTAAAAAGACTCGAAATCTGGTCGTTAAAAGCCCAAACCCTGGTCACTAAAAGGGCTGCACCAGATTTCAGCTATTGCTATCTATTCAAAGTCTTCGATAAAGGGATCGAAATTCATTCAGAACCCTATAGAGATAAAACAAAAGTCACCTTGATAAAAAGTGGGTCCCACTTCTAGAGGCCATTTTTAGCCAAAATCCACCGAGAGATTCGAAATGAGTTTGGAGGCCTCGAGAGTGGAACGAAAGGTCATTCTAGACCAAACTCGACATTTTAAGGCTAACCGTGCTGAAGGTGTTTTCATATAGTATGTTTTCCAAGAATGTTGACCAAAGTCAACCTCAGGTCAAATTTCATAGGCTAAAACGCCTATTGGTCCAAACTCGGCATGAAGGCCTCGACACTCGTGTCAACCATGCCACTAACCTAATTTGGCAATTTTGAAGCTAATGGAACCCTTAGAATTCCATTCTGAGGTCGTTTACCTGACCCTTAAACTAAAGTCAGTTATTCAAGCTTCAAGGTCTCCAAAACACAAAAAACTAAAAAATATCCAAACGAACGATCAGGCGACAGAACAGTGAGAGCCAGCAAGTCATAAATGTCTTGGGGTCACTACAAGAATGCTCTAAAAGACGAAAAGGAGGCATTAAGGCCAAAATGACCTATAGGGTCATTACAACATCCACTGCTAAAAGAACTTTCGTCTGCGAAAGAAAGGATAAAGATGTACCCGAGGGCTCAAATAAGCTAGGGAACTGCTCCTGTAACTCCTGTTCGATCTCCCAGGTCGCCTCCTCGACTGGACGATACCTCTAACGAACCTTAACAAAAGGAATGCTCTCGACCGCAACCGCCTAACATCTCTGGCTAGAATGGAAATCGGTTGCTCTATAAAGGTCAGACGATCATCCAACTCAGCTGAATCATACTAGAGTACATAAGACACATTTGGAACATACCAGCACAATATCGAAACATGACAACTGGGTGGACAGCCGATAGTGTTGGAAGTAAAGTTAACTCATAAGCAACCTCGCCAACTGCTCTCAAAATCTCAAAAGGGCCTATATACCTGGGACTAAGCTTGCCCCACCAGGAATCTCATCACACCGTTTATGGGAGATTATCGGAGAAATACTCGGTTTCCAACTGGAAACCTCAACGGCCAACGCCTGCGATCCGCATAACTCTTATGTTTACTCTGAGCCATTCTAAGACTATCTTGAATTACCCCTACCTTAACCAAGGCCTCCTGAAGCAAATCTGTACCACGAGACCTAGGATTTGTAGACTCAAACCAACCAACTGGATAGTGACAACACCTACCATATAAGGTCTCAAACAGGGCCATTTGAATAATAGCGTTGTAATTGTTGTTGTATGCAAGCTCCACAAAAGGCAAGAACTGGTCCCACTAACCTCCAAAATCCATTACATAGGCCCGCATCATATCTTCAAGGACATGAATAGTACGCTCTGACTGGCCATCCGTCTGTGGGTGAAAAGTTGTGCTAAGGTTGACACGGGCGCCTAACTCCTCTAGAAAAGCCCTCGAAAAGCTGGGAGTGAACTGTGAACCCCATTATGAGATGATAGAAAGTGGCACTCCATGATTACGGACCACCTCCCTAATATAGATACGAGCCAACCTCTCAGCAGTGAAAGTAGCATTAACAGGAAGGAAGTGTGCTGACTTGGTCAATCGATCCACGATGACCCAAATGCTTTCAACACCTTTATAAGTTCGTGGGAAACCCACAATGAAGTCCATAGTGAGACACTCCCACTTCCACTCCGGAATGGGTAATCTCTAGAATCACCACTAGTCCTCAAATTCTCGGCCTTCATCTGTTGGCTGCACAAACAACGAGATACGTAGTCGGCAATATCTCTTCTCATACCGCTCCACTAATAATGCTGCCTCAAATCATGATACATCTTAGCTGTGGCCGGATGGATGAAATATCTGGAATCATGGGCCTCGCTTAAGATCGGATAAATCAAACCCCATGCTATTAGAGCACTCAACTGGCCATCGAGTCTCAAAACTCCATCAGAATCTAAGGTTGCTTATCTAGCATCACTTGCCAACAGCCTATCTCTTAGTGCCACCAAAGACTCATCCTCGAACTGACGACCACAGATCCTATCTAGTAAAGACT
Organism: Solanum bulbocastanum; assembly: GCA_037074985.1. Classification (NCBI taxonomy): domain Eukaryota; kingdom Viridiplantae; phylum Streptophyta; class Magnoliopsida; order Solanales; family Solanaceae; genus Solanum; species Solanum bulbocastanum. Next base: position 17,411,213 of record CM073608.1, on the reverse strand, counting down.
ACTAAACTCCCACATAGGCTAATACCCGCCTGGAATCTGAAATGTCATGTTTGACCATCCTGTTATCTAAGGACTTGATGTCTAAAGACAACGGTCACTTAGAAATAGAAAGAAAGGCTAGACTACCCATACTCCCCGCCTTCCGGCTAAAGGCGTTCACTACTACATTTGCCTTGCCCGGATGGTAGAGAATAGAGAGGTCATAGTCCTTAAGGAGTTCAATCCAGCGACGTTACCACAAATTAAGGTCCCTCTGGCTCGTAAGGTACTGGAGGTTCCAGTGATCAGTGTAGATCTTACAATGAACCCTATATAGATTGTTCCTCTAAATCTTAAGTGCAAAAACTACCACCGTCAACTCCAAGTCATGGGTGGGGTAGTTGTACGCATGTTGCTTAAGGTGCCTTGACGCATAAGCTATAACCCGACCTCGCTGCATCAGTACACAATCCAAACCAATAACGGATGTGTCACAATATACCATGAAGCCCTCACCCTCAATTGCAAGAGTCAATATAGAAGCGGTAGTAAGAAACTCTTTAAGCTTCCGAAAGCTCCTCTCACACTAGTCTGACCATGTGAAAGGTACATCCTGGTGAGTCAACCAAGTCAAAGGGGCTGCAATTATATAAAGCCCTCAACAAAGCATCTTTAGTAACTCGCTAACCCAACGAAGCTACGAACCTCAGTAACAGAAGTGGGCCTACCCTAATCACAAATAGTCTCAATCTTCACCGGATCAACCCTAATACCCTCCTTGGACAGCACGTGCCCCAAGAATGCTGCAGACTCAAGCCAAAACTCACACTTTGAGAATATGCCAATAAGATGCTGGTATCTCAAAGTCTGGAGCACTATCCTCAAATGCTGCTCATGCTCACTCCGACTCCGCGAGTATACCAGTTTCTCATTAATGAAGACGATAACAAATGAATCAAGGTATGGCCTAAACACATGTGTCATAAAGTCCGTGAAGGCAGCAGGGACATTAGTAAACCCAAAAGACATCACAAGGAACTCATAGAGGTTGTAACGAGTTCTGCATGGGGTCTTAGGGAGGTACGCTACCCTAATACTCAACTGATGGTACCCGCATCTCAAATCAATCGTACAAAACACGGCGGTGCCTTGAAGATGGTGAAATAAGTCATCATTACAGGGTATAGGGTAACGGTTCTTCTCCGTCACCTTGTTTAGCTGCTTATAGTCAATGTGCGTCCTCATAGTCCCGTCCTTCCTCTTCACAAATAGAACTAGAGAACCTTAAGGCAACACACCCGGATGGATAAACCCCTTACCTAAGAGGTCCTCTAACTAAGGAGTGACCTCGTTGAGCTCTGCAGGAGCCATTCAATATGGCGGGATAGAAATAGGATGGGAGTTAGGCACCAAATCTATGGCAAAATAAATGTCACACTCTAGGGTTAGGACAGGTAGGTTTGTAGGGAACACATCTACAAACTATCTAACCACAGGAACTAAGTCAATTGAGGGGCCCTTCCAACTCACATCTCTAACATAGACCCAATAGGTGAAACACCCAGAAGAAACCAACCATCTAGCCCGCATAAAATAGATGATCCCCATCAGTGTGTGACTATGAGCACCCTACCACAACATTGGGGTATTGTTAGGCATGTCTAATGTAACGATCTTGGTGTAGCAATCCACTACAGCGTGGTAGGGGGATAACCAGTCCAAGCCTAGAATCACATTAAAATAAACCAAATCTAGATGAATAAGATCAACTCTAGTATTATACCCCTAGATATTCACTAAATAAGACCATGATACCTAATCCACTACTAAGGACTCACCTATCGGTGTCAAAACATGGAAGGACTCAGACCTCATACCCAATCGAGCAGCCAAATAAATAGATACATAGGAGAATGTGGACCCACGATCAAATAATAGTATAGCAGGCTGATGGCATAATAAAAGCATCGTCGGATACCTCAGTCGCTGCCCTCATCGAGGCTGCGTAGAAATGGCATTGAGCACCTCTACCCAGTGTGTTCGATCTACCATCTGACCTGCCTCCTCGAGCTCTACCTCTGGTACCCTGTCGATTATCCGGATGGCCCTAGTATTGACCACAACCTCTAGCTTGAGAGGGAACTACTGAAATCGGTTTAGGTGCAAGGGGAGCTGGTACAATCGCCCTTCGCCCTCGCCAGGGGCTTACTCTGGACCAATTGTCAAAGCACCATAATCAGAACACCCAAAAGTTGAATGCCCCATTTTAACCTAACCACAGTAAAAAGGGAGGGAATCTGATCCCCTCGAACTATGGCCCTTACTAGGACCACTCTGCTGATGCTGGCCTTCCTTTGAAGCAGCTAATGCCACCTGAACAAGCTGACTGGACTAATTTTGCTGGAACCTTTGACGGATCCTATTATAGGAGTCCCTCCTTATAGTCCAGGACCCGCTGTAGCTGCCCTGGTAGCGTGCCCTCCTATCGCAGCCCCCTTAGGCCTTACGACGAATATGTTCTAGGGATCGGCATGGTCGACCACATCAAGATATGAATGGACGGCTGAAACCAAATGCTCTAAGTCGACCCTTAGACAGTACTGCAACCTACGTATAAAATAATGAACTCTTTCCTCCTCCGTGGGTAGGATCATGGTAGCATGTCGAGACAACTTATGGAAACTTGCCTCATACTTTGAGACGATCATAGAAACCTGTTCCAATTTGGAGAAGTGATTACGAAGCCTATCCCTGACGCTCTATGGCATGAACCAGGCCAAGAAGGCCTTTGAGAACTCACACCAACATACAGGAGGTGATCCAGCTGACCTAGACTCTTGATACATGCGCCACCACTGCTTGGCTGGCCTAAAAAACTGGAGCGAGAGTTAGAGCAGGAGCTGGAGCTGGTGTTGGTGCTGGTGCCTGAAGCATCTCTCTAATAGCTGTTAATATCTGAGTCAGCAGGGCAGGAAGATCAGGAGTTGCAGCTAGCGCGGGTGGTGGCTGGGCAGGTCTGGTCCTGGCCCCACTGGCTATGGAGGTACATATGCTGCCTGGGGCTCCTCCTCTCAATCTCAAGCCGATGCAACTTCCTTGACTCGATCTTGGGATCGACATCTACCCCAAACTGGGCTCTGTTTGCTAGTGAGGGTGCATCATCACCAGCAACGCCGCCTCACATACGAGTCATCTTGTGAAAGAGTGAAACATGTGAGATTTCAAGCAACCAATGAGATACACGTTGTACGAAAGTGAAACAAAAGAGGAAATCTTCCTAAAGACATCATGTAGCCTCCCAAAGATAAGATATGGATGCCTCCGCACTTGTCCGCAAGACTCTATTAGACGTTAGCTCTGTACAAGTGAGACTAGTGAACCTGGAGCTCTGATACCAACTTGTCACGACCCGATTTCTCAAGCCATGAAGACAACTAATATAAACCCACTAGTAGGTAAGCCAACCCGTGACACAGAACAACAAGTAATCGGTTTGAGGGCAGAAATTAAACAAGAGAAAGCAAAATATAAGATAACAAATAAATAACATGCAGATGCAAACCAAAACATATACACAAATAAAGATCCCTTCCAGAACCTAGAAGTCACTAGTACAGGGCTACTAAAAAAAGAGTGCAAGTCCCAAAAGTGGAGAACAGAGATTGGACTTTTTAGAAAGGTAAAGACAAGTCTATATATACATATGGAGATTGAAATAGTATACAACGATGTGTGCTCAACCTTGTCTCCAAAATAGACTACTCCAAATTGTATCAACGCTGGCCACTGGTGATTGGACCTACATCACAAAATAGATGCAGAGCGTAGCATGAGTACCAAATTAACAGGTACCCAATAGGCATCATAGGCCAACTGAAGTTGAAGAGTAAAGGAAATATGAAAATAAGGAATAACACAAATGGAGGTCAGGAACGGAAAACTAAGTAACAATGGAATGCACACGAGTGTAGAAAGAACTAATTAAAGTAATCTATAAGCTAACTGCATCTAACTGGACCCCTATAAGCTCAGAAGGTACACTCATGCGCAAGTTAAATTAAAAACACAAATGGACCCCATATGACCAACGAGTACATAGAATAACTATACATAAAGAGAATTGCATATGAGAACTGGAGAACAAAGAGCATCTCACCAGAACCTCAATCCCAATAGTTAATTATGATAGTACGAAGGTCGGACTTCGAACCGAATGCTCACTAGAAGTACCCAAGTAACCAATCACAAGCATTAAATAACTGAGACCGGACATCTAACCTGATCCTGTCTAAGTATCTGGGCAATATGTTCAGGACCTTATACCGGATGCTCTTCAAAAATATTAATGAGGTCGAGATCGAAGCTAGAATTCGAATGCCCGACAAAGGTGCCAATGTAGCTGCTAAAAGAGTCCCAGTTAATATATGCTCACAAATATCCGTGGATCACCATCCACACTTAGTTAATCAATTCAAGTCCATGGAACTGAATCAAAAACCAATTTCAAATTACGAATCAGAAACTATGTCGCTGAAGTAACTCGTGAAGTCGTAACATCAGAGAAAAAAGGATAAGTATTATCAGAGCAAGCGTATCATATAGCTAAGGCCCAAACTGTCATACTTATGTCAGCTACACAAATGTACAGGGATGTAAGTCGACCGAGCGACGTCGGAGCAAAGCTAAGGCTTATCGATTCTAAATCATGCATTCATAAGGAGAGTGCTAGTAAAACCTAAAATAAGGCCCAACATGCTTCAAATAAATAGTAATTAAGCATACAAGTACTCCACATAGCAAGAAGGATCAATTACTAACACCAAGCTTGCTCACAGTTACCTGATGAATCCCGAAAGAGGTCAAAACATGATTTCTAAACACCTATGCAGTATTCAATAACTACCAACTCAAAACCCAACTAATCAACATGTACTCACACTCTCGAGCTAAATCTAAGAGAGGGAAGTGGTAGCCTACCATTTGGCCAACCACGCACTCTCCAAAAACACACCTCCGAAGCTTTTCCTTTCTGAAAGGCCTCGAAATACTCTCACTCTATAAAAAAATGGAGTCACAACATTATTACAGTTGTTTATACACTAAAATCGCAAGAAACGGAGATGGACCAATTCTGAGGTCAAAATGGATAAAGTGGGACCTGCGCTAGAAATTTTGGAATTAACCCCAAAAATAGGTCCTAAACACCTCCCCGAACTTGTGTTCCAAATTGTAATAGAATTCGGGGCTCGAAACAGTCCCAGACGAATTATCAATGAAAAACTCAAAGTTGTATTAAAAAGACAGCAATGGCAGCAACTATTTACATTAAATTACCAAAAATGAGGGTCCAACTGCTGAAACCAGCAAACCACGATGATCGTCATGAAAATCCCCACAATCTAGGCCCTCGAATCACCAAATTGGGACCTAAAATGGCCAAGAAATTATGTTCAAAAATTTCCCAAAAATTGATCTCCAAAATTAGCTATGACAGCAGCTAAATCATAAATATTACCTCGAACAAAGCTTCAAATATACATTTCATCCATGCCAACGTGTTCTACTCAAAAAACCACTCAAGATAGCCCCAAGAATCACTAGAATCGAATTTGTGATGAGAGAGTTATAAGGGTTTGAAGCTTGACAAATGAGGCTGAAATGAGGATTTTAAAAGGGCGAAATTGGTCGCTAAAAATACCCTAAATCTGGTCGTTAAAACCCCAACACTCACACATTGAGAACATGGCAATAAGATGTTGGTTTCTCAAAGTCTAGAGCACTATCCTCAAATGCTACTCAAACTCACTCCGGCTCCGCGAGTATACTAGTTTGTCATCAATGAAGACGATAACAAATTAATCAAGGTATGGACTGAACACACGTATCATAGAGTCCATGAAGGCGGCAGGGGCATTAGTCAACCCAAAATACATCACAAGGAACTCATAGTGGCCGTAACGAGTCCTATATGAGGTCTTAGGGATGTCCGCTACCCTAATACTCAAGTGATGGTACCCGAATCTCAAATCATTCATAGAAAATACATCGGTGCCTTGAAGTTGGTGAAACAAGTCATCAATACGAGGCATAGGGTAATGGTACTTCACCATCACCTTGTTCAGCTGCCTGTAGTCAATATGCAGCCTCATAGTTCCGTCCTTCATCTTCACAAACAGAATAGGAGCACCCCAAGGCGACACACTAGGATATATAAACCCCTTTCCTAAGAGGTCCTCTAACTGAACTGTGAGGTCGCTGAGCTCTGCTGGAGCCATCCGATAAGGCGAGATAGAAATAGGACGGGTGTCAAGCTCCAAATCTATGGCAAAATCAATGTCACGCTCTGGGGGTTGGATAGGTAGGTGAATAGGGAACATATCTGCAAACTCTCTAACCACAGGAACTGAGTCAACTGAGGGGCCCTCCCTAATCACATCTCTCACATATGCCCAATAGGCTAAACACCCAGAAGCAACCAACCATTTAGACCGCATAAAAGAGATGATCCTCGTCGGTGTGTGACTATGAGCAGCCTGCCACAACACTAGGGGATCATTAGGCACGAATAATGTAATCGTCTTGGCATAGCAATCTAAGCCGCATTGTAGGGGGATAACCAGTCCATGCCCATAATCACATCAAAATAAATCATATCTATCAAAATAAGATCAACTCTAGTATTATAATCCGGGATAGTCACTAAGCAAGACCGTAATACCTAATCCACTACTAAGGGCTCACCTATCGGGGTTAAAACATAAGTCGACTCCGCCAAGGACTCAGACATCATACCCAATCGAGGATTCAAATAAATAGATACATATGGGAATACAGACCTAGGATCAAATAATAGTGTAGCAGGATGATTGCATAATAAAAGCATTCATGTGATGACATCGTCAGATACCTCAGTCGCCGCCCTCGTCGGGGTTACGTAGAAATGACCATGAGCATCTCTGCCCGGTGCGGCCAATCTGCCTCCTGACCTGCCTCCCCGAACTCCACCTCTAGTACCCTACGGGCAATCCCGATGGCCCTAGTCCTGACCATCACCTCTAGCTTGAGAGAGCAATTTTTAAATCGATCTAGGTGCAAGGGGACCGTGTACAGTCGCCCCTCGCCCTCGCTGTGGCATACTCTGGACCAATGGTCAAAGCACCACAATCATAACACCTTGAAGTTGAACACCAGTAGTAACCCAACCACAGTAGAATGGGAGGGAATCTGATCCCCTCAAAGTCTGGCCAGTACTAGGACCACTCTACTGATGCTAGGCTTTCTCAGAAGCAGGTAATGTCGACTGGACTAACGCTGCTGGAACCTCTGACGGGGTCTATTATAGTAGTCCCTCCTCTAGTTTGGGATCCACTGTAGTTGCCCTAACAACGTCCACTCTTATCTCTACCCCCTTAGGCCTCACGATGAATATGCTCCAGGGATTGTTATGGTCGACCACATCAAGAAATGAACGGCCGGCCGAAACCAAATGCTCTATGTCGACCCTCAGACAGTACCGCAACTAATGTACAAAACAATAAACTCTCTCCTCCTCTGTGGGTAGGATCATGGTAGCATATCGAGACAACTCATGGAACCTCGCCTCATACTTTGAGACGGTCATATGGCCCTACTCAAATTTGGAGAACTAATCACGAAGTCCATCCCTGATGCTCCATGACATGAACCGGGCCAAAAAGGCCTTTGAGAAATCACGCCAGATACAAGAGGTGATCCATTTGACATGGACTTTTCATACATGCGCCACCACTGCCTGGCTAGCCCACGGAACTAATGAGCGGTGAAGTTGGCTCCCCTCGAACTGGTAGCTGGCTGCTGAATCCCTGGTGCTTCTGCGGCAGGCTGACCCTACAGTGCTGGAGCGACAGCGGTAGCTAGAGCTGGTGTTGGTGACTGTACCTGACGCATCACTTCAATAGCTGCTAATATCTGAGTCAACAGTTCAAGAAGGTCAGGAGATGCAGCTGGCACGGGTGGAGGCTGGGCTGGTCCTAGCATTACTGGCTGTGGAGGTACATATGATGCCTGGGTCTCCTTCTCTCTATCTCGGGCCAGTGCTGCTTCCTTAACCCGATCTCGGGATCAGCGTCTACCCCAAACTGGGGTTCTGTCAGCAAGCCCGAGTGCACCACCCCCGGCCACACCGCCTCACATATGAGCCATCTTGCAAAAGAGTGAAACAAGTGAGATTTCAAGGAACCAATGAGACACACTTTGCACGAAAGTGAATCAAAAGAGGAAATCTTCCTAAAGACATCATGTTGCCTCCCGATTATAAGTTACAGACATGTTCAAACTTGTCCCCAAGACTCTACTAAATGTTAGCTCTGTACAAGTGAGACTGGTGAACCTAGGGCTCTGATACAAACTTGTCAAAACATAATTTCTCAAGTCATAATGGCACCTACTATAAAACCACTAGGAGGTCAACCAACTCATAACTAGGTACAACAATTAATAGGTTTGACGCCAAAAACTAAACAAGAAAAGGAAAAATTTAAGATAACAATTAAATAATAAGCAGACGCAAACCAAAAGATATATAGAAATAAAGATCCTTTCCCGAAACTGGAAGTCACTAGTACAGGGATACTAACAAAAAGTGTACAACACCCAAAAGTAGAACACAAAGACTGGACTATCTCGAAAGGTAAAATACAAGTCTATATATACATAGGGAGACTGAAATAGTACAAAACTATGTGTGCTCACCCCCGTGTTTGGATCAGAGTACTCCAAATTGTATCAACGCTAACCACAGGTGCTCGGACCTACATCACGAAACAGATGCAGAGCGTAGCATGAGTACCAAAATAACAGGTGCCCAGTAGGCATCATATGTCGACTGAACTTGAAAAGTAAAGGAAATATAAAAATAAGGAATATTACAAACGAAGGTCAGGAACGGAAAATTAAGTAACTATGGAATGCACACGAGTGTAGAAAGAACTAACTAAAGAAATCTATAAGCTAACTACACCTAACTGGACCCCCATAAGCTCAGAAGGTACACTCGTGCGCAAGTTAAATTAAAAACCCAAATGGACCCCCATATGCCCAATGAGTACACATAGTAGCTATAACTAAAGAGAAATGCATGTGAGAACCGAAGAACGAAGAGCATCGAACCAAAACCACAACCCATGAGTCGAATATAACAGTACAGAGGTCGGACCTCGAATCGGATACTCACTAGAAGTACCCAAGTAACCAATCACAAGTATCAAGTAACTGAGGTCGGACATCTAACCGGATGCTCTGTATAAGTATCTGGGCGATAGAGGCCGGACCTTATACCGCATGCTCTATATAAGTATCTGGGCGATGGAAGTTGGACCTTAAATCGGATGCTCTTCAGAAATATCAATGAGGTCGAGATCGGAGATCGAATTCGAATGCCCGAAAAAGTGCCAATGTAGTTGCTAAAAAAGTCCTAGTTTATCCATGCTCTTAAATGACCTTGGAACACCGTCCACACTTAGTCAATCATCACAAGTTGTTGGTACCGAATAGAAAATAAATTTCAAATTGCGGATCAAAACCGATGTCGCTGACGTAACTCGTGAAGTCGTAACAACAGAGAAACAAGGATAACTATCGTCAGAGTAACCTTATCGCCTAGCTAAGGCCCAAACTATTAGTCTCATGTCAGCTACACAAGCGTATAGGGATGAAAGTCGACCGAGCGACGTCGAGGCAAAACTAAGGACTATCGGTTCCGAATCATGCATTTCTTAAGCAAGCCTTAGTCAAACCTAAACTAAGGCCCAACATGCTTCAAATAAATAGTAATTAAGCATACAAGTACACCACACAACAAGAATGATTAATTAGTAACACCAAGCATGATCACAGCTACCCGATGAATCCTGAAATTGGCCGAGACAAGATTTCTAAACACCTTTGCATTATTCAATAACTACCAACTCAAAATCTCAACTAATCAACATGCATTCACACTCTCAAGCTCAATCTAAGAGAGGGAAGCCGTACCTTATCTTTAGGCCGACTACGCGCGCTCCATAAACACACCACTGGAGCTTTTCCTTTCTGAACGGCCTGGAAATACTCCCTCTCTAAAAAAAATCCGAATGAATGACTAGGCGATCTAACAGTCAGAGCCAACAAGTCATAAATGAGTTGGGGTCGATGTAGGAAAGCTCTAAACGACGAAAAAGAGGCATTAAGGCAAAAATGACCTAGAGGGTCATTATAACATCCATTACTAAAAGAACTTTCGTTCATGAAAAAAAGGATAAGGATATACCGGAGGGCTCATATAAGCTGGGGAACTGCTCCCACATCTCCTGCTCGGTCTCCCAGGTTGCCTCCTTTACTGGACGATGCCTCCAATGGACCTTACCAATAGGAATGGCTCTCGACCACAACTGCCTAACATATATGGCTAGAATGGCAACTGGCTCCTCTATAAAGGTTAGACGATCATCCAATTCAACTGAATCATACTAGAGCACATGAGACTCATCTGGAACATACCAGCGCAATATCGAAACATGAAAAACTAGGTAGATAGCCGATAGTGCTGGAGGTAAAGTTAACTCATAGGCAACCTCGCCAGCTACTCTCAAAATCTCAAAAAGGCCTATATAACTGGGGATGAACTTGACCCATCTCCTAAATCTCATCACACCTTTCATAGGCGATACTCGGAGAAATACCCTGTCGCCAACTATAAAACTCAATAGCCAATGCCTGTAATCCGCGAAACTCTTATGTCTAATCTAAGTCATTCTAAGCCTATCTTGAATTACCCTTACCTGATCTAAGGCCTCCTAAAGCAAATCTATACCAAGCGGCCCAGGCATTGTAGACATAAACCACCCAAGTGGATAGCGACAATGCTTACCATATAAGGCCTCAAACGAGGCCATCTAAATACTAACATTATAGCTGTTGCTATATGCAAACTCCACCAAAGGGAAGAAATGGTCCCACTGACCTCCAAAATCCATAACACAGGCCTACAGCATATCCTAAATAACATAAATAGTACGCTCTGACTGGCCATCTGTCTATGGGTGAAAAGTTGTGTTAAGGTGGACACGGGTGCCCAACTCCTCTTGAAAAGCCCTCCAAAAGTTGGAAGTGAACTGCGAACCCCGGTCTGAAATGATAGAAAGAGGCACGCCATGAAGACGGACCACCCCCCTAATGTAGATACCAGCTGACCTCTCGACACTGAAAGTAGTATTAACAAGGAGGAACTGTGCTGACTTGGTCAATCGATCAACGATAACCCAAATGCTGTCAACATCTCTATAAGTCCGTGGCAAACCCACATTAAAATCCATAGTGATATGCTCCCACTTCCACTCCGAAATTTGTAATCTCTGAAACTCACCACTAGTCCTCAAATGCTCGGCCTTCACCCGTTTCCAGCACAAACAATGAGCTATGTAGTCGGTAATATCTCCACTCATACCGCTCCACTAATAATGCTGCCTCAAATCACGATACATCTAACACGTGGCGGGATGGATGGAATTTCTGGAATCATGGGCCTAGCTTAAGATCAGCTAAATAAAACCCTCTGCTCTTGAAAAACACAACTGGCCAAAGAGTCTCAAAACCCTATCGGAATCTAAGGTAGCCTAGCTAGCATCACCTGCCAACACGATATCTCTGAGTGCCACCAAAGACTCATCTTCGAACTGACAACCACGGATCCTATCTAGTAAAGAGTACTGAACTCCCACATAGGTTAACACCTGCCTGGAATCTGAAATATCAAGTATGACCATCCTGTTATCTAAGGATTGGATGTCCAAAGACAATGGTTGCTCCGAAATAGAAAGGATGGCTAGACTACCCATACTTCTTGCCTTCCGGCTAAACGCATTCGCTACTACATTTTCCTTGCCCGGAGGGTAGAGAATAAAGAGGTCATAGTCCTTAAAGAGTTCAATCCATTGACGTTACATCGAATTAAGGTCCCTGTGGCTCATAAGGTACTAGAGGTTTCGGTGATCAATGTAGATCACACAACGAACCCCATAAAGATAGTGCCTCCAAATTGTAAGCACAAAAACTACCACTACCAACTCCAAGTCTTGGGTGGGGTAGTTGTACCCATGTTGCTTAAGTTGGCTTGACGCGTAAGCTATAATCTGGCCTCCCTGCATCAGTACAAAACCCAAACCAACACCGGATGCATCACAATATACCGTGAAGCCCTCGTCCTCAATCGAAAGATTCAATATAAGAGCGGTAGTAAGCAACTCCTTAAGCTTCCGAAAGCTCCTCTCACTCTCCTATGACCACGTGAAGGGTACATCCTCGCGAGTCAACCAAGTCAAAGGGGTTACAATAATATAAGAGCCCTCAACAAAGCATCTATAGTAACTCTTTAACCTAACGAAGCTACGAACCTTAGCAATAGCAGTAGGCCTATGTTAATCACGAATAGCCTCAATCTTCACCGAATCAACCCTAATACCCTCCTCGAACTCTACGTGCCCCAAGAATGCTACAGACTCATGCCAGAACTCGTAATTTGAGAACATGGCAACAAGATGTTAGTTTCTCAAAGGCTAGAGCACTATCCTCAAATACTGCTCATGCTCACTCCGGCTCTGCGAGTATACCAGTATGTCATCAATGAAGACGATAACAAATGACTCAAGGAATGGCCTGAACAAATGTGCCATCAAGTCCATGAAGGTGGCTGGGGCATTAGTCACCCCAAAAGACATCACAAGGAACTCATAGTGGCCGTAATGAGTCATATATGCTGTCTTAGGAATGTCCGCTGCCCTAATACTCAACTGATGGTACCCAAATCTCAAATCAATCATAGAAATTATGACGGCGCACTGAAGCTGGTGAAACAAGTCATCAATGTAAGGCATGGGGTAACGGTTCTTCATCATCACCTAGTTCAGCTGCCTATAGTCAATGTACATCCTCATAGTCCCGTCCTTCTTCTTCACAAAAAGAATAGGAGCTCCCCAAGGTGACACACTCGGATGGATAAACACCTTAACTAAGAGGTCGTCTAACAGAACAGTAAGCTCGCTGAACTCTGCAGGTGCCATCCAATAAGGCGGGACAGAAATAGGACGGGTGTCAGGCTCCAAATCTTTGGAAAAATCAATGTCACGCTCTGGGGTAGGACAAGTAGGTCTGTAGGGAAAACATCTGTAAACTCTCTAACCACAGGAGCTGAGTCAATAGAAGGGCCCTCCCTACTCACATATCTCACATAAACTAATAAGGTAAACACCCAAAAGCAACCAACCATCTAGCCCGCATAAAATAGATGATCCCCGCCGGTGTGTGACTATGAGCACCCTACCACAACACTGGGGGATCGTTAGGCATTGCTAACGAACGGTGTTGGCTTGGCAATTCAAGATCACATCGGAGGGGGATAACTAGTCCACGCCCAGAATCACACCAAAATAAACCATATCTAGCAGAATTACATCAACTATAGTACTATAACCCAGGATAGTCACTAAGCAAGACCATAATACCTGATCCATTAGTAAGTACTCACCCACCGGGGTCATAACATGAATCGGCTCTACCAAGAACTCAGACCTTATACCTAATCAATGAGCCAAATAAATAGATACGTACGAGAATGTGGACCTAGGATCAAATAATAATGTAGCAGACTGATGGCATAATAAAACCATACATGTGATGACATCATCAAATACCTCAGTCGCTGCCCTCGTCGGGCCTGCGTAGAAATAGCCCTGATCATCTCTGTCTGACGGCCCTGATCCTGATCACCACCTCCAGCATGAGAGGACATTGCTAAAATCATTCTAGGTGCAAGGGGAGCTGATACAATTGTTCCTCGCCCTCGCCAGGGTAATACTCTAGACAAATGGTCAAAGTACCACCGTCATAACACCCAAAAGTTGAACGGCCTGTAGTAACCCAACAAAAATAGAAAGGGAGGGAATCTGATCCGTTCAATCTTTGGCCCGTACTAGGACCACTCTACTAATGCTTGCCTTCCTTAGAAACAGGTAGTGCCGCCTGAACAGGCCGACTTACTGACGCTGTTGGAATCTCTAACGGGGACTATTATAATAGTCCCTCCCTCTAGTCTGGGACCCAATGTAGCTACCCTGATAGAGTGCCCTCTTATCTTTGTCCCTATGGGCCTCACTATGAATATGCTCCATGGATCGACATGGTCAATCACATCAAGAAATGAACGGTCGGCCATAACTAAATGCTTTGTGTCGACCTTAAGACAGTATCGCAACCCACGTACAAAAAAATGAATTCTCTCCTCCTCCGTGGGTAGGGTCATGGTAGCATGTTGAGACAAATCATTGAACCTCGCCTTATACTCTGAGACAGTCATAGGACCCTGCTCCAATTTGGAGAACTGATCGTAAAGCCTATCCCTGAAGCTCCGTGGAATGAATCGGGCCAAGAAGGCCTTTGAGAACTCACGCCACGATACAGAAGGTGATCCAGTGGGCCTAGACTCATAATACGTGCGCCACCACTACCTGGCTAGCCCACAGAACTGATGAGCGGAGAAGTCAGCTCCTCTCGAACTGGTGGCTAGCTGCTGAACCTCTGGTGCTGCTGCGGCAGGATGACCCTACAGTGTTGGAGCAAGAGCTAGAACTGGTGCTGGTGCTGGTGCTGGTGCCTGATGCATCTATCCAATAGTTGATAATATCTGAGTCAACAGGGCAGGAAGATCAGGAGTTGCAGCTGCCGCAGGTGGTGGCTGGGCTGGTCCTGGCCCCTCTGGCTGTGGAGATACATATGCTGCCTGGGGCTCCTCTTATCTATCTCGGGCCGGTGTTTCTTCCTTAACTTGATCTCGGGATTGGCGTCTATACCAAACTGGGGCTCTTTGCAAGCCGAGTGCATCACCCCCGACCACGTGCCTGCAAGCCTGAGTGCATCACCCCCGGCCATGCCACCTCGCATACGAGCCATCCGCTGAAACACTGCAACATTTGAGATTCCAAGGAACCAATGAGACACACATTGCACAAAAGTGAAACAAAAGAGGAAATCTTTCTAAAGACATCATGTAGCCTCTCGAAGATAAGTTACAGACATCTCCGAACTTGTCTGCAAGACTCTACTAAAAGCTAGATCTGTACAAGCGAGACTAGTGAACCTGGGGCTCTGATAATAACTTGTCACGACACAATTGCTCAAGTCATAATGGCATCTACTATAAACCCACTAGTAGGTAAACCAACCCGTAACTAGGCACAATAAGTAATGGGTTTGAGGCTAGAAACTAAACAAGAGAATAAAAAATTTAAGACAACAATTAAATAACATGCAGACGCAAACATACATAGAAATAAAGATCCTTTCCAGAACCTGGAAATTACTAGTACAGGGCTACTAACAAAAAGAGTACAAGACCCTAAAATGGACCACAGAGACTGGGCTGTCTCGAAACGTAAAGGATAAGTCTATATATACATAGGGGGACTAAAATAGTACAAAACTATATGTGCTCACCCCCATCTTCAGATCAGACTACTCGAAATTGTATCAACGTTATCCACTGGTGCTTGGACCTACGTCACAAAACAGATGTAGTGTGTAGCATGAGTACCAAACTAACAGGTACCTAGTAGGCATCGTAGGGCCACTGAACTTTAAAAGTAAAGGCAATATGAAAATAAGGAATAACACAATCGGAGGTCAGGAACGGAAAACTAACTAACAATGGAATGCACATGAGTGTAGAAAGAACTACCAGAAGTAATCTATAAGCTAACTACACCTAACTGGACCCCCATAAGTTCAGAAGGTTCACTCGTACGCAAGTTAAATTAAAAACCTAAATGGACCCCCATATGCCCAACGAGTACACATAATAACTATAACTAAAGATAATTGCATATGAGAACCAAAGAACGAAGGGCATCGAAGAAGAACCACAAACCCAATAGCCGAATATAGAAGTACAGAGGTCGGACCTCGAATCAGATGCTCACTAGAACTACCCAAGTAATCAATCACAAGTATCAAGTAATTGAGGCCGGACATCTAACCGAATGCTCTATATAAGTGTATGGGTGATAGAGGCCGGACCTTATACCAGATGCTCTATATAAGTATCTGGGCGATATAGGATGGACCTTAAATCGGATGCTCTTCAAAAATATCAATGAGGTCGAGATCGGAGCACGAATTCGAATGCCCAAAAAAGGTGCCAATTTAGTTGCCGAAAGAGTCCTAGTTGATCCATTCTCATAGATGTCCTTGGAACATCGTCCACACTTAGTCAATCAATGCAAGTCCTTGGAACCGAATCGTAAACTAATATCAAATTGGGAATCAAAACTAGTGTTGCCGACGTAACTTGTGAAGTCGTAACATCATAGAAACAAGGATAACTATCGTCAGAGCAACTGTATAACCTATCTAAGGCCCAAACTATTAGTCTCATGTTCCCTACACAAGTGTATAGGGATGAAAGTCGGCCGAGCGACGTCGAGGTAGAACTAAGGCCTATCAGTTCCGAATCATGCATTTCTAAGGCAAGCCCTAGTCAAACCTAAACTAAGGCCCAACATGCTTCAAATAAACAGTAATTAAGCATACAAGTACTCCACATAGCAAGAATGGTTAATTAGTAACACCAAGCATACTCACAGCTACCCGATGACTCCCGAAACAGGCCGAAACATGATTCCTAAAAACCTATGCATTATTCAATAACTACCAACTCAAAATGCCAACTAATCAACATGCATTACCACTCTCGAGCTCAATATAAGAGAGGGAAGCCATAGCCTACATTTAGGCTAACCACACGCACTCCAAAAACACACCTCCGGAGCTTTTCCTTTCTTAAATGCCTCAAAACACTCCCACTCTAAAAAAAAATCCAAACGAGCGACAAGGCGACCTAACAGTTAGTGCCAGCAAGTCATAAATGACTCGGGGTCGATATAGAAATGTTTTAAACGACGAAAAGGAGGAATTAAGGCAAAAAAGACTTAGAGGGTCATTAAAACATTTATTAATAAAAGAACTTTCGTTCGCGAAAAAAGGAATAAGGATATACTGGAGGGCTCATATAAGCTGGGAACTGCTCCCACATCTCCTGCTCAATATCCCAGGTCGCCTCCTCGACTGGACGATGCCTCCAATGGACAATAACAACAGGAATGGCTCTCGACATCACTACCTGCCATTTATGGCTAGAATGGTAACCGGCTCCTCTATAAAGGTCTGACAATCATCCAATTCAACTGAATCATACTAGAGCACATGAGACTCATCTAGAGCATACCAGCACAGCATCGAAACATGAAAAACTGGGTAGATAGCCGATAGTGCTGGAGGTAAAGTTAACTCATAGGCAACCTCGCCAACTGCTCTCAAAATCTCAAAATGGCCTATATACCTGGGGCTAAGCTTGCCCCACCTCCCGAATCTCATCACCCCCTTCATGGGCGATACTCGAAGAAATAGCCGGTCGCCAACTATAAACCTCAACGGTCGACGCCTGTGATCCGTGAATCTCTTACGCCTAATTTGAGCCATTCTAAGCCTATCTTGAGTTACCCTTACTTGATCCAAGTCCTCCTGAAGCAAATCTGTACCAAGCGGTGTAGGCTTTGTAGACACAAACCAACTAAATGGATAGCGACAATGCTTACCATATAAGGCCTTAAATGAGGCCATCTGAATACTAGCATTGTAGTTGTTATATGCAAACTCCGCCAAAGGGAAGAAATGAACCCACTGGCCTGAAAAATCCATAACCCAGGCCAGCAACATATCCTCAAGGACAATAGTACGTTCTGATTGGCCACCCATCTACGGGTGAAAAGATGTGCTAAGGTGGACACGGGTGCCCAACTCCTCCTAAAAATCCCTCAAAAAGCTGGAAGTGAACTGTGAACCCTGGTCTGAAATGATAAAAATTGGCATGCCATGAAGATGGACCACCTCCCTAATATAGATACCAGCTAACCTCTCGGCACTGAAAGTAGTATTAATAGAGAGGAACTGCCCTGACTCGATCAATCGATCAATAATGACCCAAATGCTGTCAACTCCTCTATACGTCCGTGGCAAACCCACAATAAAATCCATAGTGATACGCTCCCACTTCCACTCTGGAATGGGTAATCTCTGAAACTCACCACTAGGCCTCAAATGCTCGGCCTTCACCTGTTGCCAACACAAACAATGAGATACGTAGTCGGCAATATCTCTACTCATACCACTCCACCAATAATGCTGCCTCAAATCACGATATGTCGAAGCCATGGTCGGATGGATGGAATATCTGGAATCATGGGCCTAGCTTAAGATCAGCTAAATTAAAGGTTCTGCTCTCGGAACACACAACTGGACATCGTGTCTCAAATCCCTATCCGAATCTAAGGTAGCCTATCTAGCAACACTTGCCAACACGTTATCTCTGAGTGCCACCAAAGACTCATCCTCGAACTAACAACCACAGATCCTATCTAGTAAAGAGGACTAAACTCCCACAAAGGCTAACACCCACCTGGAATCTGAAATATAAAGTTTGACCATCTTGTTATCTAAGGATGAATGTCCAAAGACAACGATCGCTCCGAAATAGAAAGGATGGCTAGACTACCCATACTGCTTGCCTTCCGGCTAAAGGTGTTCGCTACTACATTTGCCTTGCCCGGATGGTTGAGAATAGAGAGGTCATAGTCCTTAAGAAGTTTAATCCAGCGACGTTACATCGAATTAAGGTCCCTCTGGCTCATAAGGTACTGGAGGTTCTAGTGATCAGTGTAGATCTCACAACAAACCCCATATAGATAGTGCCTCCAAATTGTAAGCGCAAAACCTACCACCGCCAAGTCCAAGTCTTGTGTACGGTAGTTGTACCCATGTTGCTTAAGCTTCCTTGATGCGTAAGGTATAACATAGCCTCCCTGCTTCAGTACAAAACCCAAACCACCGCCGGATGCGTCACAATATAATGTGAAGCCCCCGTCCTCAATTGAAAGATTCAATATAAGAGCGGTACTAAGCAACTCCTTAAGCTTTCAAAAGCTCCACTCACTCTCCTATGACCACGTGAAAGGTACATCCTGGCGAGTCAACCGAGTCAAAGGGGCTACAATAATATAAGAGCCCTCAACAAAGCATCTGTCGTAACTCTCTAACCCAACGAAACTACGAACCTCAGTAATAAAAGTGGGCCTATGATAATCACTAATAGCCTCAATCTTCGTCGAATTAACCCTAATACCCTCCTTGAACACTACGTACCCCAAGAATGCTACATACTCAAGCCAAAACTTGCACTTTGAGAACGTGGCAACAAGATGCTGGTTTCTCAAAGTCTGGAGCATTATACTCAAATGCTGCTCATGCTCACTCCGGCTCCGCGAGTATACCAGTATGTCATCAATGAAGATGATAACAAATGAATCAAGGTATGGCCTAAACAAACGTGTCATCAAGTCCATGAAGGTGGCAGGGGCATTAGTCAACCCAAAAGACATCACAAGCAACTCATAGTGGCCATAACGAGTCATAAAAGAGGTCTTAGGAATGTCCACTGCCCTAATACTCAATTGATGGTACCCGAATATCATATCAATCATATAAATCACGATGGCGCACTGAAGCTGGTGAAACAAGTCATCAATACAAGGCATGGGGTAACGATTCTTTATTGCCACCTAGTTCAGCTTCCTATAGTCAATGTGCATCCTCATAGTCCCATCCTTCTTCTTCACAAATAGAATAGGAGCACCCCAAGGCGACACACTCGGATGGATAAACCCCTTACCTAAGATGTTGTCTAACTGAACAGTGAGCTCCCTGAATTCTGCAGGTGCCATTTGATAAGACGGAATAGAAATAGGACGGGTGTCAGGCTCTAAATCTATGGAAAAACCAATGTCACGCTCTGGGGGTAGGACAGGTAAGTTTTTAGGGAAATCATCTAAAAACTCTCTAACCACAGGAACTGAGTCAGCTGAGGGGCCCTCCCTACTCACATACCTCACATAGGCCAATAAGCTAAACAACCAAAAGAAACCAACCATCTAGCCCACATAAAAGAGATGATCCCCTTTGGTGTGTGACTATGAGCACCCAGCCACAACACTAGGGATCGTCAGGAATGGCTAATGTAATAGTCTTGGCTTAGCAATCCAAGATCGCACCTTATTGGGATAACCAGTCCATGCCCAGAATCACATCAAAATAAACCATATCTAGCAGAATTAGATCAACTATAGTATTATAACCTTGGATAGTCACTAAGCAACTCCATAATACCTGATCCACTACTAAGGACTCACCCACCGAGGACAAAACATGAACTGGCTCTACCAAGGGCTCAGACCTCATACCCAATCGATGAACCAAATGAACAGATACATATGAAAATGTGGACCCAGGATCAAATAATAGTGTAGCAGGCTGATGACATAATAAAAGCAAACATGTCATTTCATCGTCAAATACCTCAGTCGCCGCTCTCGTCGGGACTGCATAGAAATGGCCCTGAGCACCTCTGTCTTGTGCGTTCAATCTACCACTTGACCTACCTCCCCGAGAACCACCTCTAGTATCCCGTCGGCTATCTCGATGAACCTAGTTCTGATCACCACCTCTAGCTTGAGAGGGCACTGTTCAAATCGGTCTAGGTGCAAGGGGACCTGGTATAATCGTCCCTCACCCTAGCCGGGGGAATACTCTGGACAAATGGTCAAAGCACCACAATCATAACACCCAGGAACGCCCTGTAGTAACCCAACCACAATAGAAAGGGAGTGAATCTGATCCCCTCGAACTCTGTCCCGTATAAGGACCACTCTGTTGATGCTGGCCTTTCTTAGAAGCAGGAATGCCGCCGGAACAGGCCGACTTGACTGACGGTGTTGGAACCTATGACGGGGCCTACTATAGTAGTCCCTCCCTCTAGTGTGGGACCCACTATAGCTGCCCTGATAAAGTTCCCTCTTATCTTTGCCCCTATGGGCATCACTATGAATATGCTCCAGGAATCGGCATGGTCCACCACATCAAGAAATGAACGGATGGTCGTAACCAAATGCTCTGTGTCGACCCTCAAACAGTACCGCAACCCACGTACAGAACAGCGAACTCTCTCCTCCTCCGTAGGTACGATCATGGTGGCATGTCGAGACAACTCATTGAACGTCGCCTCATACTCTGAGACGGTCATAGGGCCTTGCTCCAAATTTGAGAACTGATCACGAAGCCTATCCCTGAAGCTCCGTGGCATGAATCAGGCCAAGAAGGCTTTTGAGAACTCACGCCAAGATACAAGTGGTGATCCAGTGGGTCTGGACTTTTGATATGTGTGCCACCACTTCCTAGTTGGCTTATGGAACTGATGAGCGGTGAAGTCGGCTCCTCTCAAGCTGATGGCTGGCAGTGGCAGGCTGACCCTACGATGCTGGAGCGAGAGTTGGAGCTGGTGCTGGTGCTGGTGCATGATGCATCTCTCCAATAGTTGCTAATATCTGAGTCAACAGGACAGGAAGATCAGGAGTTACAGTTGGCGCGGGTGGTGGCTAGGCTAGTCCTGGCCCCACTGGCTGTAGAGGTACATGTGTTGCCTGGGCTTCTCTTCTCTATCTTGGTCCGGTACTGCTTCCTTAACTTGATCTTGGGCCGTTACATATGTGTGCCACGCCGCCTAGCATATGAGCCATCCTATGAAAGAGTGAAACAATTGAGATTCCAAGGAACAAATGAGACACACATTGCACGAAAGTGAAACAAAAGAGGAAATCTTCCTAAAGACATCATGTAGCCTCCCAAAGATAAGTTACGGACATCTCCACACTTGTCCGCAGGACTCTAAAAGACGTTAGATCAGTACAAGTGAGACTAGTGAACCTGGGGCTCTGATACCAACTTATCACGATCCGATTTCTCATGCCATTATGGCACCTACTATAATCCCACTAGTAGGTAAGCCAACCCATAACTCGGAACAACAAGTAATGGGTTTGAGCGAAGAAACTAAACAAGAGATGGCAAAATTTAAGATAACAATTAAATAACATGCAAACGCAAATCAAAACATATATACAAATAAAAATCCCTTCCAGAATCTGGAAGTCACTAGTACAGGGCTACTAAAAATAAGAATACAAGTCCCTAAAGTGGACCACAGAGACTGGACTATCAAGAAAGATAAAAGACAAGTCTATATATACATATGGAGACTGAAATAGTACAGAACGATACGTTCTCACCCCCATTTCCGAATTAGACTACTCCTAATTGTATCAACGCTGGCCACTGGTGCTCGGACCTACATAACAAAACAAATGCAATACGTACCATGAGTACCAAAATAATAGGTACCCAGTAGGCATCATAGGTCAACTGAACTTGAAAAGTAAAGGCAAAATGAAAAGAATCAATAACAAAAATGGAGATCAGGAATTAAAAATGAAGTAGCAATGGAATGCACACGAGTGTAGAAAGAACTAACTAAAGTAATCTATAAGCTAACTACACCTAACTGGACCCCCATAAGCTTAGGAGGTACACTCGTACGCAAGTTAAATTAAATACCCAAACGGACTCCCATATGCCCGACGAGTATACAGAATAACTATAGGTTAAGAGAATTGCATATGAGAATTGAAGAACAAATAAAAAACCAATTTCAAATTATGCATCAGAACCAGTGTCACCGACGTAACTCGTGAAACTGTATTATCGGAGAAACAAGGATAACTATCATCGGAGCAAGCATATCACCTAGCTAAGGCCCAAACTATCAGACTCATGTCTGCTACACAAGCATACAGGGATGTAAGTTGATTAAGCGAAGTCGGGGCAAAACTAAGGCTTATCGGTTTCGAATCATGCATTTCTAAGGTAAGCCTTAGTCAAATCTAAAGTAAGGCCCAACATGCTTCAAATAAACAGTAATTAATCATACAAGTACTCCACATAGCAAGAAAGATCAATTAGTAACACCAAGATTGCTCACCGTTAACCGATGAATCCCAAAAGAGGCCAAAACATGATTTCTAAAGACCTATACATTATTTAATAACTACCAACTCAAAATCCTAACTAATCAACATGCATTCACACTCTCGAGCTCAATCTAAGAAAGGGAAGTCATAGCCTAACTTTAGCCCGACCACGCGTGCTCCAAAAACATACCTCCGGAGCTTTCCTTTCTGAACGGCCTCAAAAAACTTCCACTCTATAAAAAAATGTAGTCACAACGTTTTTACCGTCATTTAGACACTAAAATCAAAAGAAACGGAGATGGACTAATTTCAAGGTCAAAATGGGGAATGTGGGATCCGCAGTGGAAATTTCGAAATTAACCCCAAAAATAGGTCCTAAACACCTCCCCGAACTTGTGTTCCAAATTGGAACACAATTCGGGGCTCGAAATAATCCCAGACGAACTTGCAATGGAAAACTCAAAGTTATACTAAAAGGGACAACAATGGCAACTACTATTTACAAGATATTACCAAAATCGAGGGACCAAGTGCTGCAAACAACAAACCACGATGATCCTCGTGATAATCCCCATAATCTAGGCCTTTGAATCACCAAATTGGGACCAAAAATGGCCAAGAAATCATCTTCAAAAATTTCTCAAAAATTGAGCTCGAAAATGATCTATGACAGCAGCTAAATCATAAATACTACCTCCAACGAAGCTTCAAATATGCATTTCAACGATGCCAACGAGTTCTTCTCGAAAAACCACTCAAGATAACCCCAACAATCACTAGAATTAGACTTGTAATGAGAAAGTTATGAGGGTTTGAACTTTGACAAATAAGGCTAAAATGAGGCTTTTAAAAGGGCGAAACTGGTCGTTAAAAATACCTAAAATCTGGTCGTTAAAAGTTCAAACTCTGGTCACTAAAAGGGCTATACCAGATTTCAACTATTGCAATCTATTCAAAGTATCCGATTGAGTGCTTGAAATTCGTTCGGAACCCTATAAAGATATAATAGACAAGCTACCCTACTATATTCGACACTCCGGACTCAACGGTGCTGACAAAATTTCCATCAGAGGTCAGCTCGATAAAAAGTGGGTCCCACTTCCAAAGGCCATTTTTAGCTAAAATCCACCGAGGGGCTCAAAATGAGTCCGGAGGCTTCGAGAGTGGAACGAAAGGTTGTTCTAGACCAAACTCAACATTTCGGGGTAAACCGTGCTGAAGGAGTTTTCATCCGATTACGTATTCCAAGAATGTTGACCAAAGTCAACTTCATGCCAAATTTCAAAGGCAAAAATGCCTACGGTCCAAACTCGCACTGAAGGCCTCGATACCCATGCCAACCATGCTACCATACTAATTTGGCCATTTAGAAGCTGTTGGAACCGTCAGTATTCTATTTTGAGGTCGTTTACCTGACAGTTTAACTAAAGTCAGGTATTCAAGCTTCAAGGTCTCTAAAACACAGAAAACTAAAAAGAAAGTCAAAACGAACGACTAGGCGACCGAACAATCTGAGCCAGCAAGTCATAAATGACTTGGTTCACTACAGGAATGCTCTAAACGATGAAAAGGAGGAATTAAGGCAAAAATGACCTAGAGGTTCATTACAACATCCACTACTAAAAGAAGTTTCGTCTGCTAAAGAAAGGATAAGGATTTACCCGAGGGCTCAAATATGTTGGGGAACTGCTTTTGCAAATCCTACTCGATCTCCCAAATCGCCTCCTAGACTGGACGATGCCTCCAACGAACCTTAACAAAAGGAATGGCTCTCGACCGCAACTGCCTAACATCACTGGCTAGAATGGTAACCGGTTGCTCTATAAAGGTCAAACGATCATCCAACTCAACAGAATCATACTAGAGCACATAAGACTCATCTAGAACATACCGACGCAGCACCAAAATATGCAAAACTAGGTGGATAGCTGATAGTGTTGGAGGTAAAGTTAACGCATAGGCAACCTCGACAACTGCTCTCAAAATCTCAACAGGGCCCATATACCTGGGGCTATGCTTCCCCTGCCTCCCCAATCTCAGTACGCACTTCATGGGCGATACTCGAAGAAATACCCGGTCGCCAAGAATAAACCTCAACGGCCGACGCCTGTGATCCGCGAGACTGTTATGTCTAGTTTGAGCCATTCTAAGCCTATCTTGAATAACCCTTACCTAATCCAAGGCCTCCTGAAGCAAATCAGTACCACGCAGCCTAGGCTTTGTAGACACAAACCAACCAAATGGATAAAGACAATGCTTACCATATAAGGCCTCAAACGAGGCCATTAAATACTAGCGTTGTAGTTACTGTTGTATACAAACTCCACCAAAGGCAAGAAATGGTCCCATTGACCTCCCAAACAATTAACATAAGCCCTTATCATATCCTCAAAAACATGTATAGTACGCTCTGACTGGCCATTCATCTGTGGGTGAAATGTTGTGCTAAGGTGGACACGGGTGCCTAACTCCTCCTGAAAAGCTCTCGAAATACTGGAAGTGAACTCTAAACCCTGATCTGAAATGATAGAAAGAGGCACGCCATAAAGACAAACTACCTCCCTAATGTAGATAAGAGCCAACCTCTCGGCACTGAAAGTAGTATTAATAGGGAGGAATTGTTCTGACTTAGTCAATGGATCCACGATGACCCAAATGCTTTCAACACCTCTACAAGTCCATGGTAAACCCATAATGAAGTCCATAGTGAGAAGTTCCCACTTCCACTCCATAATGGGTAATCTCAAGAACTCACCACTAGGCCTCAAATGCTCGGCCTTCACCTGTTGGCAGCAGAAACAACGAGATACGTAGTCAGTAATATCTCTAATCATACCGCTCCACAAATAATGCTGCCTCAAATCACAATACATCTTAGCTGTGGCCGGATGGATGGAATATATGGAATATTAGGCTTCACTTAAGATCAGCTAAATCAAATCCCATACTCTCGGAAAACAGAACTGGCCATCGAGTCTCCAAACCCTATATGAATCTAAGGTAGCCTATCTAGCATCACCTAACAATACCCTATCTCTGAGTGCCACCAAAGACTTATCCTCGAACTGACAACCACAGATCCTATCTAGTAAAGATGACTGAACTCCCACATAGGCTAACACCTGCCTGGAATCCAAAATATCAAGTTTTACCATTTTGTTATCTTAGGACTAGATGTCCAAGAACAACAATCGCTCCGATATATAAATGAAGGCTAGATTTCCCATACTTCCCACCTTCCGGCTGAAGGCGTTAGCTATTAAATTTTTCTTGCTTGTATGGTAGAGAATAGAGAGGTCATAGTCTTTAAGGAGTTCAATCCAACGACGTTACCTCGAATTAAGGTCCCTCTGGCTCATCAGGTATAAGAGGTTTCGGTGATCAGTGTAGATCTCGTAGCGAACCAAATATAGATAGTGCCTCCAAATCTTACGCGCTAAAACTACCGCCGCCAACTCCAAGTCATGGGTGGAGTAGTTGTACCCATATTGCTTAAGCTGCATTGACGCGTAACTTATAACTCGGCCTTGCTGCATCAATACACAACCCAAACAACACCGGATGCGTCACAATATACCGTGAAGCCCTCCCCCTCAACCGGAAGTGTCAATATAGGAGCGGTAGTAAGCAAATCCATAAGCTTTGAAAAGCTCCTCTCAGACTTCTCTGACCACGTGAAGGGTACATCCTGACGAGCAAACCAAGTCAAAGATGCTGCAATAATATAAGAGCCCTCAACAAAGCATCTATAGTAACTCTCTAACCCAACAAAGCTACAAACCTCAGTAATAGAAATGGGCTTATCCTAATCATGAATTGCCTCCATCTTCGTCGGATCAACCCTAGTACCCTCCTCGAATACAACATACCCAAAGAATGCTAAAGACTCAAGCCTAAGCTCGCACGTTGAGAACATGTCAATAAGATGTTGGTTTCTGAAAGTCTGGAGCACTATGCTCAAATGCTGCTCATGCTTACTCTGGCTCCGCGAGTATACCAGATTGTCATCAATGAAGACGATAACAAATGAATCAAAGGATGGCCTGAACACACATGTCATCAAGTCCATGAAGGCAGCAAGGGCATTAGTCAACCCAAAAGACATCTCAAGGAACTCATAGTGGCCGTAGCGAGTCCTATATTGGGTCTTAGGGATGTCCACTACACTAATACTCAACTGATGGTACCCGAATCTCAAATCAATCATAGAAAATACGGCGGTGCCCTGAAGCTGGTGAAACAAGTCATCAATATGAGGCATGGGGTGACGGTTCTTCACTGTCACCTTGTTCAGCTGCCTGTAGTCAATGTGCATCCTCATATTCCTATCCTTTCTTCACAAATAGAATAGGAGCACCCTAAGGAAACACAGTAGGATAGATAAACCCCTTACCTAAGAGGTTCTCAAATCGAACAATGAGCTCGCTGAGCTCTGCAGCTATTTGGTAAGGCGGGATAAATATAAGACAGGTGTAGGGCTCCAAATCTATGAATAAATCAATATCACACTCTGGGGTAGGATAGGTAGGTTTGTACGAAACACATCTTCAAACTCTCTAACCATAGGAACTGAGTCAACTTAGGGGCACTCCCTACTCAGATCTCTCACATAGGCCTAATAAGCTAAACACCTAGAAGCAACCAACCATCTAGCCCGCATAATGGAGATGATCCCAGTCAGTGTGTGACTATGAGCACTCAGCCACAACACTGGGGGATCGTCAGGCATGGCTAATGTAATGGTCTTGGCATAGCAATCCAAGACTGCATGGTAGGGGGATAACCAGTCCATGCCCAGATTCACATCAAAATAAACCATATCTAATAGAATAAGATCAACTCTAGTATTATAACCCTGGATAGCCACTAAGCAAGACCATAATACCTGATCCACTACTAAGGACTCACATATTGGGGTTAAAACATAAACCGGCTCTACCAAGGTCTCAGACCTCATACCCAATCTAAGAGCCAAATAAATAGATACATATGAAAATGTGGACCCAATATCAAATAATAGTGTAGCAGGCTGATTGCATAAAAAAATCATACATGTGATGACATCGTCAGATACCTCAGTCGCCGCCCTTATCGGGGCTACATAGATATGGCCTTGAGCACCTCTGCCTGGTTCGCCCGATCTACCTCCTAACCTGCCTCCTCGAAATCCACCTCTGGTACCCTTTCGGCTATCCTGATGGCCTTGGTGCTGACCACCACCTCTTGCTTGAGAGAACTGTGTTTAAATCGATCTAGGTGAAAGGGGAGCTGGTCTAGTCGCCCCTCGCCCTTGCCGTGGGCATACTCTGGACCAATGGTCAAAGCACCACAATTATAACACCCTTAAGTTGAACACCTGTAGTAACCCAACCACAGTAGAATGGGAGGGAATCTGATCCCCTTGAACTCTGGCCCGTACTAGGACCACTCTACTGATGCTGGCCTTCCTCAGAAGCAGGTAATGCACACTAGACTAACGCTGCTGGAACCTCTAACAGGGCCTATTATAGGAGTCCCTCCCTCTAGTATGGGACCCGTTGTAGTTGCCCTGGTAGCGTGCCCTCTTATCGATACCCCCTTGGGCCTCACGATGAATATGCTCCAAGAATTAGCATGGTCGACAATAGCAAGAAATGAACAGCCGACAGCAACTAAATGCTCTATGTAGACCCTCAGACAGTACCACAATCCCCGTGCAAAACAATGAACTCTCTCCTGCTCCGTAGCTAGGATCATGGTAGCATGTCGAGACAACTCATGGAATCTTGCCTTATACTATGAGACGGTTATAGGACCCTGCTCCAATTTGGAGAACTAATCACGAAGCCTATCCCTGAAGTTTCGTGGCATGAATTGGGCCAAAAGGCCTTTGAGAACTCACGCCAAGATATAAGAGGTGATCCAGCAGACCTGGACTCTTGATACGTGCTTTACAACTGCCTGGCTGGCCCACGAAACTGATGAGCAATGAAGTCGGCTCCTTTCAAATTGGTGGTTGGCTGCTGAACCTCTGGTGCTGCTGCGGTAGGCTGACCCTACGATGCTGGAGACAGAGCTGGAGCTGGTGTTGGTGTCTGACGCATCTCTCCAATAGTTGCTAATATCTGAGTCAACAAGGCAGGAAGATCAGGAGTTGCAGCTAGCGCGGGTGGTGGCTGGGCTGCTCCTGGCCCCACTGGCTGTGGAGGTACATATGTTCCATGGGGCTCCTCTTCTCTATCTCGAGCCGGTGCAGCATCCATAACTCAATCTCGGGATTGGCGTCTACCCCTAACTGGGGCTTTGTTTGCAAGAATAAGTGCAAAAATTGAGATTTCAAGTAACTAATGAGACACGCGTTGCACGAAAGTGATACAAAAGAGGAAACCTTCCTAAAGACATCATGTAGCCTCTTGAAGATAACTTACAGACGTCTCCAAACTTCTCCCCAAGACTATACAAAAGTTAGCTCTGTATATGCGAGACTGGTGAACCTGGGGATCTGATACAAACTTGTCACGACACGATTTCTCAAGTCAAAATGGCACCTACTATAAACCCACTAGTTGGTAAGCCAACCTGTAACTAGGCACAACAAGTAATGGGTTTGAGGCCAGAAACTAAACAAGAGAAGGCAAAATTTAAGATAACAATTAAATAATAAGCAAATGCAAACCAAAACATATATAGAAATAAATATCCTTTCCAAACCCTGGAAGTCACCAGTACAGGGCTACTAACAAACAGAGTGCAAGACCTAAAAGTGGACAACAGAGACTGGACTGTCTCAAAAGGTAAAAGACAAGTCTATATATACATAGAGAGACTGAAATAGTACAAAACTATGTGTGCTCACCCCCATTTTTGGATGAGACTACTCAAAATTGTATCAACGCTAGCCACTGGTGCTCGGACCTATATCACAAAACAGATGCAGAGCGTAGCATGAGTACCAAAATAATAGGTACCCAATAGCTAACATAGGCCAACTGAACTTGAAAAGTAAAGGCAATATGGAAATAAGGAATAACACAAACAAAGGTCAGGAATGGAAAACTAAGTAACAATGGAATGTACACGAGTGTAGAAAGAACTAGCTAAAGTAATATATAAGCTAACTACACCTAACTATACCCCAATAAGCTCAGAAGGTACACTCGTGCGCAAGTTAAATTTAAAACACATATGGACCCCCATATGCCCAACGAGTACTTATAATAACTATAACTAAAGAGAATTCCATATGAGAACCGAAGAAAGAAGAGCATGGAACCAGAACCACAACCCCAATAGTCGAATATAATAGTACAGAGGTTGGACCTCGAATCGGATGTTTACTAGAAGTACCCAAGTAACCAATAACAAGTATGAAGTAACTGAGGCCGGACATCTAACCGGAAGCTCTGTGTAAGTATCTGGGCGATAGAGGCCAGACCTTATAGCGGATGCTCTATATAAGTATCTGGGCGATAGAGGACGGACCTTAAATCAGATGCTCTTCAAAATATATCAATGAGGTCGAGATCGAAGCCCGAATTTGAATGCCCAAAAAAGGGGCCAATGTAGTTACCAAAAGAGTCTCAGTTGATCCACGCTCATAAATGTCCTTGGAACACCGTCCACACTTAGTCAATCAATACAAGTCCTGGAAACCGAATCAAAAAGCAATTTCAAATTGCGAATCAAAACCAGTGTCGCCGACGTAACTCTTAAAGCCGTAACATCAGAGAAACAAGGATAACTATCATCGGAGCAACCGTATCACCTAGCTAAGGCCCAAACTATTAGTCTCATGTCAGCTGCACAAGTGTATAGGTATGAAAGTCGACCGAGTGACATCGAGGCTAAACTAAGGCCTATCGGTTTCGAATCATGTATTTCTAAGGCAAGCCCTACTCAAACCTAAACTAAGGCCCAACATGTTTCAAATAAATAGTAATTAAACATACAAGTAATCCACAAAGCAAGAATGATTAATTAGTAACACCAAGCATTCTCAAAGCTACCCAATGAATCCTAAAATAGGCCGAAACAAGATTTCTAAACACCTATGCATTATTCAATAACTAACAACTCAAAATCCCAACTAATCAACATGCATTCACACTCTCGAGCTCAGACTAAGCGAGGGAAGTCGTAGCCTACCTTTAGGCCGACCACGCTTGCTCCAAAAACATACCTACGGAGCTTTTCCTTTCTAAACGTCCTCGAAACACTCCCACTCTAAAAAAAATCCAAATGAACGACTAGGAGACCTAACAGTCAGAGCCAGCAAGTCATAAATGACTTGGGGTCGATATAGGAATGCTCTAAACGATGAAAAGGAGGCATTAAGGCAAAAATGACTTAGAGGGTCATTACAACATCCACTACTAAAAGAACTTTTGTTTGCGAAAAAAAGGATAAAAATATATCGGAAGGCTCATATAAGCTGGGGAACTGCTCCCACATCTCCTGTTTGGTCTCCCAAGTCACCTCCTCGACTGGATGATGCCTCCAACGTACCTTAACAATAGGAAAGGCTCTCCACCGCAACTGCCTAACATCTATGGCTAGAATGGCAATCGACTTCTCTATAAAAAGTCAGACGATCATCCAATTCAACTGAATCATACTAGAGCACATGAGACTCATCTGGAATATACCAGCGCAGCATCGAAACATGAAAAACTTGGTAGATAACCGATAGTGCTGGAGTTAAAGTTAACTCATAGGCAACCTCGCCAACAACTCTCAAAATCTCAAAAGGGCCTATATACCTGGGGCTAAGCTTGCCCCACCTCCTGAATCTCATCACGCCCTTCATGAGCGATACTCAGAAAAATATTTGATCGCTAACTATAAACCTCAACGGCCAATGCCTGTGATTCGCAAAACTCTTATGTCTAGTTTGAGACATTCTAAGCCTATCTTGAATTACCCTTACCTGATCAAAGGCCTACTGAAGAAAATCTGTACCAAGAGGCCTAGGCATTGTAGACACAAACCAATCAAATGGATAGCGACAATGCTTACCATATAAGGCCTGAAATGAGGCCATCTGAATACTAGTATTGTAGCTATTGATATATACAAACTCCGCCAGAGGGAAGAAATGGTCCCACTGACCTCCAAAATCCATAACACAAACCCACACAATATCCTCAAGGACATAAATAGTATGCTTCAAAATGGCCATCTGTCTATGGGTGAAAAGTTATGTTAAGGTGGACACGGTGCCCAACTCCTCTGGAAAAGCCCTCCAAAAGCTGGAAATGAATTGTGAATCCTAGTCTAAAATGATAGGAAGAGGCACGCCATGAAGATGGACCACCTCCCTAATGTAGATACCAGCTAACCTCACGACACTAAAAGTAGTATTAACAGGGAGGAACTGTGCTAACTTGGTCATTCGATCAACGATGACCCAAATGCTGTCAACACCTCTATAAGTTCGTGGCAAACCCATAATAAAATCCATAGTGATACGCTCCCACTTCCACTCCGGAATGGGTAATCTCCGAAACTCACCACTAGGCCTCAAATGCTCGGCCTTCACCTGTTGGAAACACAAACAATAAGATACGTAGTCGCTAATATCTCTACTAAGTCCGCTCCAACAATAATGCTACCTCAAATCACGATACATCTAAGCCGTGGCCGGATGAATGGAATATATAGAATCATGGGCCTAGCTTAAGCTCAGCTAAATCAATCCCTCTGCTCTTGGAACACACAACTGGCCATCAAGTCTCAAAACCCTATCCGAATCTAAGGTAGCCTGTCTAGCATCACCGGCCAATAATTATCTCTGAGTGCCACCAAAGACTCATTCTCAAACTGACAACCACGGATCCTATCTATTAAACACGACTGAACTCCCACATAGGCTAACACCCGCCTGGAATCTGAAATATCAAGTTTGACCATCCTGTTATCTAAGGGTTGGATGACCAAACACAACAGTGACTCTGAAATAGAAAGGATGGTTAGACTACCCATACTCCATGCCTTCCAGCTAAAGGCGTTCGCTACAACATTTAGCTTGCCCAGATGGTAGAGAATAGAGAGGTCATAGTCCTTAAAGAGTTCAATCCAGCGACGTTACATCGAATAAAGGTCCCTCTGGCTTATAAGGTTCTGGAGGTTGCAGTGATCAGTGTAGATCTCACAACAAACACCATACAGATAGTGCCTCCAAATTGTAAGCGTGAAAACTACCACCGCCAACTCCAACTCTTGAGTGGGGTAGTTGTACCCATGTTGCTTAAGTTGCCTTGATGCATAATCTATAACCCGGCCTCCCTGCATTAGTTCGCAACCCAAACCAACTATGGATACGTCAAAATATACCGTGAAGCGCTCGCCCTCAAGAGAAAGATTCAATATAGGAGCGGTAGTAAGCAACTCCTTAAGCCGTCGAAAGCTCATCTCACTCTCTTATGACCACGTGAAGGGTACATCCTGGTGAGTCAACCGAGTCAAAGGGGCTGCAATAATATAAGAGCCCTCAACAAAGCATCTGTAGTAACTCTCTAGCCCAATGAAGCTACGAACCTCAGTAACAGAAGTTGGCCTATACTAATAACGAATAGCCTCAATCTTTGCCATATCAACCCTAATACCCTCCTCGGACACTACGTGCCCCAAGAATGCTATAGACTCAAGCCAAAACTCGCACTTTGAGAACATGGCAATAAGATGCTGGTTTCTCAAAGTCTGGAGCACTATCCTCAAATGTTGCTCATGCTCACTCCGGCTCCGCCAGTATACTAGTTTGTCATCAATACAAGGCATGGGGTAACGGTTCTTTATTGTTACCTAGTTTTGCTGCCTATAGTCAATGTACATCCTCATAGTCCCGTTCTTCTTCTTCACAAACAGAATAGGAGCACCCCAAGGCGACATACTCGGATAGATAAACCCCTTACCTAAGAGGTCGTCTAACTGAATAGTGAGCTCCCTGAACTCTACAGGTGCCATCCAATAAGGCGGGATAGAAATATGACGGGTGTCAGGCTCCAAATCAATGGAAAATTCAATGTCACGCTCTGGGGTAGGACAAGTAGGTCTGTGGGAAAACATCTGCAAACTCTCTAACAATATGAATTGAGTCAATTAAGGGGCCCTCCCTACTCACATCTCCTACATAGGACAATAAGCTAAGCACCCAGAAGTAACCAATCATCTAGCCCGCATAAAAGAGATGATCCCCGTGGTGTGTGACTATGAGCACCCTGCCACAACACTAGGGGATCATCAGGCATGGCTAATGTAATGGTCTTGGCTTAGCAATCCAAGATCTCATCGTAGGGGGATAACTAGACCATGCCCAGAATCACATCAAAATATACCATATCTAGCAGAAGTATATCAACTCTAGTATTATAACCCTGGATAGTCACTAAGCAAGACCATAATACTTGATCCACTACTAAGGACTCACCCACCGGGGTCAAAACATGAACCGGCTCTGCCAAGGACTCATACCTCATCCTCATACCCAATTGATGAGCCAAATAAATAGATAGATACGAGAATGTGGACCCAGGATCAAATAATAGTGTATCAGGCTAATGGCATAATAAAAGCATTCATGTGATGACATCGTCAGATACCTCAGTTGCTGCCCTCGTCGTGGTTGCATAGAAAAGGCCCTAAGCACCTCTGCCCGGTGCGTTTGATCTATCACTTGACATGCCTCCCCGAGCTCCACCTCTGGTAACCTGTCGGCTATCCTGACGTCCCTGGTCCTGACCACCACCTCTAGCTTAAGAGGGCACTGCTGAAATCGGTCTAGGTGCAAGGGGAACTGGTACAATCGTCCCTCGCCCTCGCTGAAGGCATACTTTGGACAAATGGTCAAAGAACCACAATCATAACAGCCAGAATATGAATGCCCTGTAGTAACCCAACCATAATAAAAAGGGAGGGAATCTGATCCCCTCGAACTCTATCCCATAATAGGACCACTCTGCTGATGCTGGCCTTCCTTAGAAGCAGGTAATGCCGCCTGAACAGGCCAACTTAACTGACGCTGTTGGAACCTCTGGCGGGGCCTATTATAGTAGTCCCTCCCTCTTGTCTAGGACCCATTGTAGTTGCCCTGATAGCGTGCCCTCTTATCTTTGCCCTTATGGGCCTCACTTTGCATAGTCTCTAGGGATTGGCATGGTCGACCACATCAAGAATGAACGTTCGGTCGTAACCAAATGCTTTGTGTCGACCCTTAGATAGTACTGCAACCCACATACAAAACAGCGAACTCTCTACTCCTCCGTGGGTAGGATCAAGGTAGCATGTCGAGACAACTCATGGAACCTCGCCTCATACTCTGAGACGGTCATAGGGCCCTGCTCCAATTTGGAGAACTGATCACGAAGCCTATCCCTGAAGCTTCGTGGCTTGAGTCGGGCCAAGAAGGCCTTTGAGAACTCATACCAAGATACAGGAGGTGATCCAGCGGGCTTGGACTCTTGATACGTGTGCCACTATAGCCTGGCTGGCCCATGAAACTAATGAACGGTGAAGTCGACTCCTCTCGAACTGGAGCAGGTGCTGGTGTCTGATGCATCTCTCTAATAGTTACTGATATCTGAGTCAACAGGGTAGGAAGATCAGGAGTTTCAGCTGGCACAGGTGGTGGCTAGGCTGGTCTTGGCCCCACTGGCTGTGGAGGTACTTATGCTGCCTGGGGCTCCTCTTCTCTATCTTGGGCTGGTGCTGCTTCCTTAACTCGATCTCTGGATCGGTGTCTACCCCAAACTGGGGCTCTATCTGCAAGCCAGAGTGCATCACCCCGGCCACGCCGCGTCGCATACGAGCCATCCAGCGAAAGAGTGAAACAAGTGAGATTTCAAGGAACCAATAAGACACACGCTGCACGAAAGTGAAAGAAAGGAGGAAATCTTCATAAAGACGTCATGTAGCCTCCCAAAGATAAGTTACGGATGTCTCCGCACTTTTCCGCAAGACTCTAAAAGACGTTAGATTAGTACTAGTGAGACTAGTGAACCTGGGGCTCTAATACCAGCTTGTCACGACCCGATTTCTCAAGCCATGATGGCACGTACTATAAATCCACTTACAGGTAAGACAACACGTAACTCGGAACAACAAGTAATGGGTTTGAGGGCAAAAACTAAACAGGAAAAATCAAAACTTAAGATAACAGTTAAATAACAAGCAGACGAACACCAAAACATACATATAATAAGTATCCCTTCCAGAACCTGAAAGTCACTAGTACAGGGCTACTAACAAAAAGAGTACAAGTCCCAAAAGTAGACCATAGAGACTGGACTATCTCGAAAGGTAACAGACAAGTCTATATAAACATATGGAGACTGAAATAGTATAGAATGATATGTGCTCACCCCCGTCTCCAGATCAGACTACTCCAAATTGTATGAACGATGGACACTAGTGCTCCGACCTACTTCACAAAACAAATGCAGAGTGTAGCATGAGTACGAAAATAACAGGTACTCAGTAGGCATCATAGGCCAACGAACTTGAAAAGTTAAGGCAATATGAGAAGAAGGAATAACACAAATGGAGGTCAGAAACGAAAAACTAGGTAGCAATGGAATGCACAGGAGTCTAGAAAGAACTAACTAAAGTAATCTATAAGCTAACTATACCTAACTGGACCCCTATAAGCCTTAAAGGCACACTCGTGTGTAGGTTAAATTAAAAATCCGAATGGACCCCCATATGGCCGACGAGTGCACAAAATAACTATAACTAAAGAGAATTGCGTATGATAACAAAAGAACGAAGACCATAAAACTAGAACCTCATCCCCAATAGTCAAATATGACAGTACGAAGGTCGAACCTCGAATCGGATGCTAACTAGAAGTACCCAATTAACCAATCACAAGTATCAAGTAACTGAGGCCAAACATCTCACCAAATGCTCTGTATAAATATCTGGGCGATAGAGGCCGGACCTTATACCAGATGCTCTAAATAAGTATCTGGGCAATAAAGGATAGACCTTAAATCAGATGCTCTTCAAAAATATCAATGAGGTCGAGATCGGTGCTGGAATTTGAATGCTCAAAAAAGGTGCCAATGTAGTTACTGAAAGAGTCCCAGTTGATCTATGCTCATAAATGTCCATGGAACACCGTCCACACATAGTCAATCAATACAAGTCCTTGGAATCGAATCGAAAACCAATTTCAAATAGCGAATCAGAACCAGTGTCGCAACGTAACTCGTGAAGCTGTAATCAGAGAAACAAGGATATCTATCATCGAAGAAAGTGTATCACCTAGCTAAGGCTCAAACTATTAGCCTCATGTCCTCTACACAAGTGTACAGGGATCTAAGTCGCCCGAGCGATGTCGGGGCAAAACTAAGGCCTATCGATTCTGCATCATGCATTTCTAAGGCAAACCCTAGTCAAACCTAAACTAAAGCCCAACATGCTTCAAATAAATAGTAATTAAGAATACAAGTAATCCACATAGCAAGAATGATTAATTAGTAACACCAAGCATGCTCACAACTACCCGATGAATCCTGAAATGGGCCGAAACAAGATTTCTAAACACCTATGCTTTATTCAATAACTACAAACTCAAAATCCCAACTAATCAACATGCATTCACACTCTCGACATCAATCTAAGAGAGGGAAGTTGTATCCTATCTTTAGGTCGACCACGCGCGCTTCAAAAACACGCCTTCGGAGCTTTTCCTTTCTAAACAATGTCGAAACACTCCCACTCTATAAAAGAATGGAGTCACAACATTATTGCGGTCATGTAGACACAAAAATAACAAGAAACAGAGATGGACCAATTTTGGGGTCAAAATGGGGAAAGTGGGACCCGCGTTGGAAATTTTGGAATTAATCTTAAAAATAGGTCCTAAACACCTCCCCAAACTTGTGTTCCAAATTGGAATACAATTCGCGGCTTGGAACAGTCCCAGATGAACTTGCAATGAAAAACTCAAAGTTATACTAAAAGGGACAACAATAGCAGCAACTATTTACAAGAAATTACCAAAAATGAGGGTCAAACAACTGAAACGAACATACCACAACTATCCTCATGAAAATCCCTATAGTCTAGGCCCTTGAATTACCAAATTCAATCCTAAAATGGCCAAGAAATCATCTACAAAAATTTCCCAAAAATTGAGCTCGAAAATGAGCTATAGCAACAGCTAAATCATAAATCTTACCTCCTACGAAGCTTCAAATATACATTTCAACCATGCCAATGCGCTCTTCTAGAAAAACCACTAAAGATAGCCCCATCATCACTAGAATCAGACTTGAAATAAGAGAGTTATGAGGATCTGAAGTTTGAAAAATGAGGTAGAAATAAGACTTTTAAAAGGGAGAAACTAGTCGCTAAAAAGACTTAAAAGCCTAAACTCTGGTCGCTAAAAGGGCCGCACCAGATTTTAGCTATTGCCATCTATTTAATGTCTCTGATGGAGGGCTCGGAGTTCATTCGAAAGTCAAAGGTCAACGACGCTAATCATAACACCAAGAAGTTGAACGCCCTGTAGTAACCTAACCACAATAGAAAGGGAGGGAGTCTGATCCTCTCGAACTCTGCCCCGTACGAGGACCACTCTGCTGATGCTAGCCTTCCTCAAAAGTAGGTAATGCCACCTGAACAGGATGACTGGATTGACACTGCTAGAACCTCTGATGGGGCCTATTATAGTAGTCCCTCACTCTAGTCTAGGACCCGATGTAGCTTCCTTGATAGCGTGCCCTCTTATCGTGCCCCCTTGGGCCTCACGATGAATATGCTTTAGGGATCGGCATGGTCGACCACATCAAGAAATGAACGGCCGGCCAAAACCAAATGCTCTCGGTCGACCTTCAGACAGTACCGCAACTTATTCACAAAACAACAAACTCTCTCGTCCTTCGTGGTTAGGATCATGGTAACATGTCGATACAACTCATGGAACCTCGCCTAATACTCTGAGACAGTCATAGGTCCTTGCTCCAATTTTGAGAACTGATCACGAAGCCTATCCCGGACGCTCCGTGGCATGAATCGGTCCAAGAAGGCCTTTGAGAACTTACGCCATGACACAAGAGGTGATCCAGCTAGCCAGGACTCTTGATACCTCTGCCACGACTTCCTGGCTGGCCCACAAAACTAATGAATGGTGAAGTCGGCTCCTCTCGAACTGGTAGCTGGCTGTTGAACCCCTGGTGCTTCTGCGGCAGGCTGACCCTACGATGCTGGAGCGAGAGCTAGAGCTGGTGTTGGTGCTGGTGTTGGTGCCTGACACATCTCTCCAATAGCTACTAATATCTAAGTCAACATGGCAGGATGATCAGGGGTTGATGCTGGTGCAGGTGGTGGTTGGGATAGTCTTGGCCCCACTGGCTGTGGAGGTACATATGCTGCCTGAAGCTCCTTCTCTCTATCTTCGGCCGGTGCTGGTTCCTTGAATCGATCTCGGGATGGCGTCTACCCCAAACTGTGGCTATGTTTGCCAACCCGGGTGCATCACCCCCACCACGTCGCCTCGCATACGAGCTATCCTGTGAAAGAGTGAAACAAGTGAGATT
The DNA here is from genome assembly GCA_037074985.1 of Solanum bulbocastanum. Taxonomy (NCBI): domain Eukaryota; kingdom Viridiplantae; phylum Streptophyta; class Magnoliopsida; order Solanales; family Solanaceae; genus Solanum; species Solanum bulbocastanum. The sequence goes on along the minus strand of CM073608.1, from coordinate 17,371,744 downwards.
TCAAGGAACCAGTGAGACACACATTGCACGAAAGTGAAACGAAATCGGAAACCTTCCTAAAGAAATCATGTGCCCTCCTAAAGATTAGTTACGTACGTCTCCGCACTTGTCCGCAAGGCTCTACAAGACGTTAGCTCTGTATAGGTTCGACTAGTGAACCTGAGGCTCTGATACTAACTTGTCACGACCCAATTTCACAAGCCATGATGGGACCTATTATAAACCCACTAGAAGGTAAGCTAACTCGTAACTCGAAACAACAAGTAATGGGTTTGAGGGAAAGAACTAAACAAGAGAAGGCAAAATTTAAGATAACAATTAAATAACAAGAAGATGCAAACCAAAACATATATACAAATAAAAATCTCTTCTAGAACCTGGAAGTCACTAGTATAGGGCTACTAGAAAAAATAGTGCAAGTCCCAAAAGTGGACCACAAAGACTGGACTATCTAGAAAGGTATAAGAGAAGTCTATATATACAAATGAAGACTAAAATAGTACAAAATGATGTCTGCTTACCCCCGTCTTCGAATTAGACTACTTTAAATTGTATTAACGATGCCCACTGGTACTCGGACCTACATCACAAAACAGATGTAGAGTGTAGCATGAGTACCAAAATAACAGCTACCCAGTAGGCATCATAGGCCAACTGAACTTGAAAAGTAAAGGCAATATGAAAAGATGGAATAACACAAACGGAGGTCAGGAATGAAAAACTAAGTAACAATGGAATGCACACAAGAGTAGAAAGAACTAACTAAAGTAATCTATAAGCTAACTACACCTAATTGGATCCCCATAAGCTCAGAAGGTACACTCATGCGCAAGTTAAATTAAAAACCCAAACGGACCCTATGCCCGACGAATACACAGAATAAATATAACTAAAGAGAAATGCATATGCGAACCGAAGAAAGAAGAGCATCAAACTAGAACCTCAACCCCAATAGTCAAATATGGCAGTATGAATGCCCGACCTCGAATCGGATGCTAACTAGAAGTACCCAAGTAACCAATCACAAGTATCAAGTAACTGAGGCCAAACATCTCACCAAATGCTCTGTATAAATATCTGGGCGATAGAGGCCGGACCTTATACTGGATGCTCTATATAAATATCTGGGTGATAGAGGCCGGACCTTATACTGGACCTTATGAAAACCACTCTTTCACCTAAGGCTTTTCATAAAAGTCTTAAAGGTGAGACTATGCTTATGGAAGCCAACCATGAACATATTTCTTTCTTTGTTCCTCATCTCCTCCAATGGAAAGATATACTCTCCAATAGTGATTGGCGTTTTGATAATATTACTTTGCCTTTTGTGTCTCATTCTGAAAGATCTCAGATTGAAAGAATCGTTCAATTTCTCGATGGGTCCATAGAAATCAAATTTCTTAACAAAACTATAAGGAGATCTTCCTCAAATCGAAGTGCATCCTCGTCCGCCTCTACTTCGTACCCTACTAGATCTGTTCACAGGCCACCTTATTCTTCAAAAACCCCGGAGGAAGCATTGGACGAAGAAATTTCTATTGTTGAATCTGTAGATAACAACAAAGGAAAGGTAAGAGGTGTTGACTTTTCAGGAGATATCTCTAAGGTCTTCTATCAAGATCAACCCACCAGTCCCACTACAAGTGAGATAGAACCTCCTCACACGGAGACACCAGGTTGGCTTGGTATGCTAAAGACAGGTAAAGTCTTCAACCCAGATCCAAACATACTACACAAAATGTGGATTCATCCAGAAAATCAGACTAAGAGAAATTAGTATGTTGCTACATATACTCTTAAAGAAAGAGAATCCTTTAGAGATTCATGGATAAAAGATATGTAAAGAATAGGTTTTGAAATTGAATTCTTTAAATGGTTTGAAATGACTGGTAAGAATGAGATTCAGACCGAGTCACTACAGGTTCTAATTAATAAATGGTATACTACTTCTAATAAGATTATTTAATCTATTACTCCCCCTCTTGAAGGTATTAACATTGCTATTGCAGGAACAATGATTAAAGCTTCTCCTTTCAAAGAGAAAAGCGATTAGACTAGTACTATACTTAATACTGCAGATATTAACAGAGTAGTAGAACAAAAAAACTACTCAAACCATATTCTTCATGTAATCTCCAAGAAAATTGAAGATACAAAACCTATCTTTAGTGGAAGACCTATCCCAGCTTCTACTTCATCCCAACCATAATATTGAACCTAACCCAGCATTCAAACTACAAGAATTTTCCAAAGAAAAATTCCCTAAGCTTTCAGAAACGTTTGAAATCTCAGGAAATAACCTCATTGACCAAATCAATGAACAACTTACCAAATTCAAAGTCTCTAAACAAAAAGGCAAAACCCAAAACACAGTTTCAACCCTTCAGGAGAAATCTGTGACAACCACTCAGGACAAAATACATCATTCTTCAAAAGTTATCCAATGATAGATTCCATAACTAGAAAAATTATCATAGGGACCTTTTTTCCAAGAATTGCAGCATAAGGAAAATGCCTTCTTATTTACTTCTTCTCATGAAGGAAGAAGCACAACTGAATGGAATATTGATGGTCTTGCAGAACATCAGATTTAAAATAAACTCCATGAGATGGGTGCTGCAATCACTTCTTACAAGATGAGAGGATCAACAAATAAAGAAGCAGCTACTATGATTGCTGCAGGTTTCACAGGAATATTGAAACACCGGTGGGATAACTACTGCAAAGATGACACCAAGTAGCTTATCATTAATGCCACAACTATAGAAATAGTTGTAAAGGTTGAAGGAAATAGCCAAAGTACCTCTTAAGTCACTAGAGAAAATGCTTGTGCAACTTTGTTATATCATATAGCTAAACATTTCATTGGCGAACCAAAGCTATTTAAGGATAGAAGTCTTCAAATCATAAATAATCTCAGTTGTCCAAACTTAGACAGTTTTATCCATTATAAGCATGCTTTACTTAATAAAGTAATGCTTAGACCACATTGACACCTAAATATCTGGAAGGAATGCTTTGTTAGCATACATTCTCTATTTTCTGGCAAGGTAAGGACTAAGATTCAAGATCGCAATGACGGCCGCATTTCTTATAGCAGTTTAACATATGGTGATGTGGTAAGCACCATAAATATTGTAGGATTAGAACTCTGCACAGACATAATACTTAACCATAAGCTTAAGAAAGATAAATCATCTTCAAGATGAGATCTTGGGAGCTTTTGTAGAGTTTTAATACTCCATCTGACAAGGTGAAGAAAGATAAAAGTGAAAAGAAATCTCACAAGAAGAAATCTTGAAGAAGAGATAATTCTACAAAACCTAAGAAAAGATGGTCCAAGAGACCTAGAGATTCCAGGACAAATGTTTGTTGCACCTATGGTAAGACAGGTCACAAAGCCAATAAAGGTCAATCACAGACCAAGAAGAAAAAGATCAGTATTCTTGGCATAGACGATGAAACCAAAGGTAAGCTTTTAGCTATACTTGATGAACCTTTTGCTAAATCTTCAGGTGCATCTGATAAATACAGCGATGGCAAAGACATTGATCTCAACTATGAATAAGACGAAAGCCAATCAAGAAAATATTGCGCCTATACTGAAGCATTTTGTACTAGCACGCACACTATTAGGGTTCTTTCGGATCATTCGAAAGAAGCTCTATTCGATGTTATTTAGCACATAGTTGATGATGAGGCTAGGAATAGTTTTCTCTTGGAACTCAAAAACATCATCCTCAACACGGACAAACCTAATTCCCGTCCAGTTGTTGAACCTTTCAGCATGAAATAGATAATGAATCGTTCGGAAAAGCAAGTTGAACCAACTATCTCCGATCTTTGTCATGAAGTAACTAACCTCAAAGATGAGATTAGAGATATCATGTCTCGACTAGGAAAAGTCAAAATGGATGTCCTTACTGAACAGGTTCTCAAAAAGGCCAATTTACAGAAGCAAGATTCAAGATATGAATCTACCCAAGAGGATGACATTGAGTCTATCAACAATGACTATTTGGCTGAACCTATTGTCACCAATACCGGTAATAATCCTTCTACCTCAATACCACCAGGACTAACAGTAATATCTCTAATACGGCCTCAGAGTCATCAAATTCCAGTTAAAATTGTAGTTATTAAACATTTTGTTATTGACAAAATTGCTTTGCTTGTCAGTGGTGCATATCGGAACTGCATAGTAAAAGGTATAGTCCCTATGATGTATTTGCAAAAAAGTACTTCAAAATTGTACTCCCTTGCAGGAGAACTTTTGAAAATTAATTATAAGCTTTCTGAAGCTCATATTTCCAATAATGACATTTGTTTAACAAGTGATTTTGTAATTACTGAAGATATCAATGAAGATATTATTCTTGGAATACCTTTTATCACTCAGATAAAACCTTTTTGTACTGATTTAAATGGTATAAATACTACTATACTTGGAAAAGAATTACATTTTCTCTTTGTTAAAACTCTTTCACAGGATGAAAGTTGTTTTACTAGAAAAAACTCCATTTTTCGTATTAATAATCTTTCACTATCACCTTTTGAAAGGATGAAATTCATGTTAAGAAAATCGAACAGATTTTAAAAACCCCGGAGATGGTTACTAAGATGGCCAAACTTCGTGAGAATTTTGAAAAAGAAATATGTTTAGATTTTCTTAATGCATTTTGGGAATGCAAGAAACATATCGTTTCCTTACCATACATTGATGGATTCAATAAACGGTCTATTTCAACTAAAGCTAGGCCTATTCAAATGAATCCTAAAATGATGGAATTTTACAAGAAACAGATTGACACTCTTTTACAAAATAAGATCATCAGGGTCTCTAAATCTCCTTACAGTTGTTCTGCTTTTTACGTTAATAATAGCACTGAGAAAGAAAGAGGAGCACCAAGACTTGTGAGTAATTATAAACCTCTTAAATCTGTTTTAAAATGGATTAGGTATCCCATACCTAACAAAAGAGATCTTTTGAAGAGAACTGTCAAAGATAATTGATATAACAAATTTGATATGAAATCGGGTTTTTGGAAAATTCAGATTTCTGAAAATGACAAGTATAAGACAACCTTCAATGTCCCATTTGGACAATATGAATGGAATATTAGGCCTTTTGGGTTGAAGAACGCCCATTCAAAATATCGAAATATTATGAATTCCATTTTTAATGATTATTCTTATATGCCAATTGTTTATACTGATGATGTGTTAATATTTTCAGAGGACATTGATTCTCACCTTAAGCATCTTAATACATTTTAAAATAAAAATTAAAATAATGGTTTAGTGGTAAGTGCTAAGAAAATGGTTCTTTTCCAAACTACTATCAGATTTTTAGGACATGATCTTTATCAAGGAACCTATAAACTTATTTTCAGGGCAAGCGAGTTCTCTTCCAAGTTTCCTAACGAAATTCTTGATAAAACTAAACTTTAGAGATTTCTAGGAAGTTTAAATTACATTGCTGATTTTATTCCTAAGGTCAAGCATGTTTCTGAGCCTTTGTACAAAAGACTAGAAAGAATCCGTTCCCTTGGAGTTTTGAACAAACACAGGCTATCATTCAAGTTAAAGCCTTAGTACAAAATATCCCATGTTTAGGAATCCCAAATCTTAATGCTTTTATGATTGTTGAAACTGACGCATCTGATGCAGGTTATGGAGGCATCCTTAAAGAAAAAGTAGATCTAGAATCTATTGAACAACTTGTTCGTTTTACATCTGAAATATGGAATTCTGCTCAAAAAATTTATTCTATGGTGAAAAAAGAAATTTTGGCTATAGTGTTATGTATGTATGACCAAGACACACAAGGTTTATAAAATACAGGCCCTAGCATCGTTAAAGCCATTATTCCAAGGTGGTTTTATGAACGGTGGAATTTATTTGGAGGAACTAAGGAAGTACTCCCTCAGCATATTCTCAACAGGTTTAAAGAATTTCAGATCAAGGAAGAAATTACTACATTATCTGAACATATCTCTTTCTCAAAATTCTCTCGAAGTTTGGCTATCTTTGTAACCATCTTTGTGGTTTTTAAAATCTGTTAGATATTTTTTTTAACACAAATTTCATCTTTTACAAAGGTGATATGGTGTGATAAATTATTAATAAGGAAAACAGTGTTTTCTCTTATGAAATCACTTTCATCTTATGAATGAGTTTTAACAAAAGGAAAATGTAAATCTTTTTCTAGTATCGTAGTATTAATACAATTTAAATCAGTATAAATAGGTTTTATCTGAGTCATAAAAGGTATTCCAAAAATAATATCTTCAGTAATTCTGAAATCATTTGTTCAACAAATGCCATTATTGCAAATATGAGCTTTAGAAAGCTTGTAATTAATTTTCAAAAGTTCTCCTGTAGCAGAGTATAATTTTGAAGCACCTTTTTACAAATACTTCATAGGGACTATACCTTTTATTATGCAGTTTCAGTCTGCACCACTGTCAAGCAAAGCAATTTTGTTAATGACAAAATATTTATTAACTATAATTTTAACTGGAATATGATGACTCTGAGGTCGTATTGAAGATATTACCGTTACTCCTGGTGCTACCGAGGTAGAAGTAGTATTACCGGTTTTAGTGACAATAGGTTCAGCCAAATGGTCATTGTTGATAGACTCAATGTCATCATCTTGGGTAGATTCATGTCCTGAATCCTACTCCTATAAATTGGCCTTCTTGAGAACCTGTTCAGTAAGGACATCCACTTCGAATTTTTCTAGTAGGGACTTTATATATCTAATCTCGTCTTTAAGGTTAGATACTTCAAGATGAAGATCTGAGATAGTTGGTTCAGCATGCTTTTCCGAATAATTAATTATTTCTTTCATGCTGAAAGGTTCAACAACTAGACGGGACTTAGGTTTTTCCATGGTGAGAATGATGGTTTTGAGTTCTAGGAGAAAATGATTTCGAGCCTCATCATCAGCTATGTACTGAACAACATCGAATAGATCTTCTTTTGAATGATCCGAAAGAACTCTAATACTATGCGTGCTATCACAAGTACAAAATGCTTCAGTACTGGTGCAATATTTCCCTGATTGGCTTTCGCCTGATTCATAGTTGAGATCAATGTCTTCGTCAACAATATACTCATCAGATGTACCTGAAGATTCAGAAAAAGGTCCATCAAGTATAGCTAAAACCTTACCTTTGGTTTCATTGTCTGTGACAAAAAGATCGATTTTTTTCTTCTTGGTCTGTGATAGACATTCATTGGCTTTATGGCCTGTTTTACCACATGTCTAACAGACATCTATCTTTGAATCTCTAGGTTTCTTGGACCTTCTTTTCTTTGGTTTAGAAGAATCATCTCTTCTTTGATACTTTTTCATGTGAGATTTCTTTTCTCTCTTATCCTTTTTAACCTTTTCAGGTGGAGTGATAAAACCAAAATCCCTACAAAAGCTTCTAAGCTCACGTCTTGAAGATGATTGTTCTTTCTTAAGTTGATGCTTAGGTTTAATGTCTGTGCAAAGTTCCAACCCTACAATATAAATGATGCTTACCAAATCCCCATATGTTAAACTACTATAAGGAATGCGACCGTCATTGCGATCTTGAATCTTAGTTCTTACCTTATCAACAAAGAGAAGAGGTAAGATGCTAATAAAGCGTTCCTTCCAAAAATCCAGGTGGCGATCTGGTCTAAGCATTACTTCATTAAGGAAAGAATGCTTATAATGGATAAAACTAACTATGTTTGACCAGCTGAGATTATTTAGGATTTGGAAGCTTCTATCCTAAAATAACTTTGGTTCACCAATGAAATGCTTAGCTATATCATATAACAAAGTTGAACAAGCATCATTTTTAGTAAGTTGAGAAGTACTTTGGCTATTTCCTTCAACCTTTACAACTGTTTATGTTGCTGTGGCATTAATGATGAGTTACTTAGTCTTATCTTTGCAATAGTTATCCCACCAATGTTTTATCATGCTGGTAAATCCTGCAGCGATCATAGTAGCAGCTTCTTTATGTGTTGATCCCCTCATCTAGTAAGTTGTAATGGCTACGCCTATCTCACGGAGTTTATTGTAAATTTGATGTTCTAAAAGACCATCAGTATTCCATTCAGTTATGCTTCCTCCTTCATGAGAAGTAGATAAGAAGGCATTTTCTTCATACTACAAGTCTGGGAAAGAGGGTCAGCTATGATAATTTTTCCAGTTATGGAGTCTATCATTGGATAAATTTTGAAGAAGGATGTCTTTATCCTGAGTGGTTGTAACAAATTTCTCTTGAAGGGTAGAAACCTTGTTTTGGGTTTTGTCTTCCTATTTAGAGACTTTGAATTTGTTAAGTTGTTCATTGATTTTGTCAATGAGTTTATTTCCTGAGATTTCAATGGTCTTTGAAAGTTTAGGGAATTTTTCTTTGGAAAATTCTGGTAGTTTGAATCCTGAATTATGTTCAATATCATGGTTGGATGAAGTTGAGGCTGGGATAGGTCTTCCAATAATGATAGGTTTTATATCTTCAATATGTTTAGAGATTACATGAAGAATTTGGTTAGAGTAGTTGTTCTATTCTACTACTCTGTCAATATCAGCAGTAGTGAGTATAGTACCAGTCTTATCGCTTTTCTCTTTGAAAGGAGAAGCTTTAATCACTGTTCCTGCAATAGGAATGTTAATACCATCAAGAGGAGGAGTAACAGATTCAACAATCTTATTAGAATTAGTATACCATTTATTAATGAATAACTTGTAGTGACTCTGTCTGATTCTCAATTTTACTAGTCATTTTAAACCATTTAAAGAATTTGATTTCGCAACGTATTCTTTCCATATCTTTCATCCAAGAATCTCTAAAGGATTCCCTTTCTTTAAGATTATAGGTAGCAAAATACCAATTTCTCTTAGTTTGATTGTCTGGATGAGTCCACATCTTGTGTTGTATGTCGGGATTTGGGTTGAAGATTTTACCTATCATTAGCATACCAAGCCAACCTGGTTTCTCCGTTTGGGGATGTTCCATATCTCTTGAAGTGGGACTGGTAGGTTGATCTTGATAGAATACCTTAGGGATATCTCCTGAAAAGTTAACACCTGTTACCATACCTTTGCTTTTATATATAAATTCAGTAGTAGAAATTTCTTCGTCTAGTACTTTCTCTGGGGTTTTTGAAGAAGAAGGTGGCCTGTGAACGAATCTCGTAGGATACGAAGTAGAGGCGGACCAGGATGACCTTCGATTTGAGGAAGATATCCTTATGGTATTGTCAAGAAATTTGAGTTCTACGGACCCATCGAGAAATTGAACGAATCTTTCAATCTAAGATCTTTCAGAATGAGACGTAAAGGCTGAGTGATATTATCAAAACGCCAATCATTATTGGAGAGTATATCTTTCTATTGGAGAAAACGAGGAACAAAGATAGAACTATGTTCATGGTTGGCTTCCATAAGCATAGTTTCACTTTTAAGACCCTCATGAAAAGCCTTAGGTGCAACAGTGGTTTTCATAAGCCTGTAATAGACACGATAGATAATAGCTATCTCACGGGTATTGATCATACTGTTCAAATTTTTTGGTTTTGACAATAAGGGTTAAAGATTCCATGACGTTAGGGTAATTAATATCGAGAGAAAAGTTTGGATAACAATTAAAGTAAACCGACCCAACATCTAGATCACTCTGCAAAACTCCTAACAAAGAATCATCAAATTTCAAAAATCTGCCATCTCGAAGGATGACATAAATAGGAATATCAAGTCCCATTCTAAATAAAGGCTTAACAACAACTTGCACTTAACCAATATGCAAATAAATAAAGATAGATTTATAACGATTTATATCATTTTCTTTAAGTAAACGAATAACTTCGAGAGAGTTATTAATAGAAATGGTAGATTCACAAGTCTTAATATTATGACGAGTAATCCAACTAAAATTATCAATTTGATAAATCTTTTTGAAAGGCTCTTCTGGTATACTCCAGTTTTATAAATCATTTTCAACTTTAGCAATTTTAAATGCTTGAGAAGATAAATTGATATTATTTAAAGTATGATGATTTGTATTCATAGTTTGGAAAAATACTGTCTAATGGACTTACAGAACCAATTATTTTAACATGTATAATAACAAATTCAACATGCTAGCAAATATATAGAGAATATTAAAACATATATCAAAAATCCAAATATGATTCACTATGGGAGGTTCTCTTGGTTTTACTTCAAGTTCAAAGTTTCTATAGTAGGGTCTCTTGGTTTTACGACAGTTCTTTTCCTAGATTCATCTTAGCTGCGGGACCACCATCAACAGGTCTAAATGCACTCCTAGCTTCAACTACCATACAAATTCGGGTGACCAACGTACGAACCGCATATTAATCGGAAACCTCAAACTCATGGGAAAGAATGAATACCTAAAACCAAGTATAGAAACATGAATGAATACCTCACACCAAGTATAGCAATCTTATATAGGAACATGATAGTAGTAATAATAAACTTATATATACTAACAACATGAAAAATTTATTAAATACTATATTATAATAAATTTGGCATGCCTTAGATAGTATAAATACTTAGTTGCTCATGCTAAGTATGTATAACATGTCTCTAATACCATTTAAAGGATCTTAAGTGCAGAATTTTAAAAAGAAGAAAACTTTGAAGAGAACTTGATGGCCCTACAAATAGGTTTATAGGTTCCTTAGTAAAGATCATGACCTAAAAGTTTGATAGTAGTTTGGAAAAGAACCATTTTCTTAGCACTTACTACTAAACGATTATTTTTAACAGTCTTAAAGAAGGTATTAAGATGTTTGAAATGAGAATCAATGTCCTCGAAGAAAATGAGCACATCATCAATATAGACAATTTACATATAAGAATAATTATTAAAAAATAGAATTCATAATATTTTGAAATTCAGATGGGGCGTTCATATGCCCAAAAGGCATAACATTACATTCATATTATCCAAATGGGACATTGAAAGCTGTTTTATACTTATCATTTTCAGAAATTTGAATTTGCGAAAATCCAGATATCATATCAAATTTGCTATATAAATTAGCTTTGAAAGTTCTTTTCAAAAGAACTCTTTGTTGGGTATGGGATACCTAATCCATTTTAAAATGGAGTTAAGGGGTTTATAATTAATCCCCAGTCATGGTGGTCCTTTTTCTTTCTCTACGTTATTATTAACGTAGAAGAACAAATCCAAGGAGATTCAGAAACCCTGATGATCTTATTTTTCAAAAGATTGTCAATTGCCTTTTTATATGATTCCGTCATTTAATGATTCATCTTAATAGGCCTGACTTTAGTTGAAATAACCTATTCATTGAATCCATCAATGTATGGTAAGGAAACAATATGATTCTTGTGTTCCCAGGATGCATTAGGAAAATTTGAACATATTTCTTTCTCAAAATTCTCTTTGGAACGCAAGAAACATTTCATTTCCCTACCATACATTGATGGATTTAATGAACAGGCTATTTTAACTAAAGCTAGGTCTATTCAAAGGAATCATGAAATGATGGAATTTTACAAGAAAGAGATTGACACTCTTTTACAAAATAAGATCATCAGGGTTTCTAAATCTCCTTCGAGCTTTATGCTTTATACGTTAATAATAATGCTGAGAAAGAAAGAGGAGCACCAAGACTGGTAATTAATTATAAACCTCTTCACTCCGTTTTAAAATGTATTAGGTATCCCACACCTAACAAAAGAGATCTTTTGAAGAGAGCTTTCAAAGCTAATTTATATAGCAAATTTGATATGAAATCGGGTTTTTGAAAAATTTAGATTTGTGAAAATGACAAGTATAAGACAACCTTCAATGTCCCATTTTGACAATATGAATGAAATGTTATGCCTTTTAGGTTGAAGAACGCCCCTCAGAATTTCAAAATAACTGAATTCCATTTTTAATGATTATTCTTATATGTCAATTTTTCATATTGATGATGTTTTAATCTTTCCAGAGGACATTGATTCTCACACTAAATATCTTAATACATTTTTAAAAATTGTTAAAAAAAATGGTTTAGTAGTAAGTGCTAAGAAAATGGTTCTTTTCCAAACTACTATCAGATTTTTAGGACATGATGTTTATCAAGGAACCTATAAACTTATTTGTAGGGCCATCGAGTTCTCTTCCAAATTTCCTAACGAAATCCCTGATAAAACTCCACTTCAGAGATTTCTAGGAAGTTTAAATTACGCTACTGATTTTATTCCTATGGTTAGGCATGTTTATGAGCCTTTGTACGAAAGACTTAGAAAGAATCTGGCCCCTTGGAGTTCTGAAAAAACACAGGCTATCATTCAAGTTAAAGCCTTAGTTCAAAATATCCCATGTGTAGGAATGCCCAATACTAATGCTTTTATGATTGATGAAACTGACGCATCTGATGAAGGTTATGGAGGCATCCTTAAACAAAAAGTAGATCTAGAATCTATAGAGTAGCTTGTTCGTTTTACATCTAAAATCTGGAATTCCGATCAAAAAACTTATTCTACGGTGAAAAAAGAAATTTTGGCTATAATGCTATGTATCACTAAATTCCAAGATGATCTTACAAACAAAGCAGTTATACTAAGAGTAGATTGTAATCTACTAAAGAAATTTTACAAAAGGATGTTAAAATACTTGTTTCAAAACAAATCTTTGCTAGATGGTAAGCTCTACTATCTAGTTTCGATTTTAAAATTGATTTTATTAAAGGAGAAGAACATTCTCCTCTAGATTTTTTAACCCGTGAATTTTTCCAAGGTAAGCATGAGGCCGTTTAGACCGATCCTTCTAAAGGAGAAGATCTCTCAAAAGCAAAAATGGCTAGACCATTTATCCTTCCAAAACTAATTCCAAAACAAGAAAGTCCACAGAAACCTACAACCCCTTTTCAAAATAAATTTTCAGTTCTAGCCAAGTTTCCAAAACTCCCTTCTCCAACATCAACTTAGCCTCCAAAGTTGCTTCGTCCACCCCAACCAAAGCTGATCAACCTTAGACCAGCAAAACCATTAGATAAAGGAGCATCTTCTAGTTCCATCCAATCAAAACAGAATTATGAAATGAAAACTCTAGAATCCTTTGCCCAAGCAGTTAACCCTGAGTTAACACAGACTATTCCCAAAATTCCTAAGCCAAAAGAAGAATCTTTTGATTTTGTGACTTCACAGGTATTGCCAATAATGGCATTAAATAAGGAATATGGCAATATTGATATACAACAGTTGATCAAGCCTAGTTATCCAGATTCAAATTTTGTAGATGCTGACAATCCCCTTAAAACAAGAAGGTTCTATGAAGTTATTCTTCTTGACACTAATTCGATCGAGATAGAGCATTCTAGGGATGAGAACAATCACTCTATTATTAAATATTCAAGGTTCACTGTTAAGAGAATCATAGATCCGTTTGAATGGTTTGCAGACCATTTACGTACTCCAATTGCATTATCAGTAACTCATCGGTCACAAACTTAAAAATGGTATGATTATAAGGCGGCTTGGATGAACTTTCTTTATCTACGACCAAGACACACTTGGTTTATAAAATATAGCCCTAACATCATTAAAGCCATTATTCCAAGGTGGTTTTATGAATAGTGGAATTTATTTGGAGGAACCAAAGAAGTTCTCCCTCAGCAATTTCTCAACAGGTATGAAGAATTTCAGATCAAGGAAGAAATTACCACATTACCTGAGCATATTAAAATATGTAAATATTATATTCGAAAAAGAATATCACCTATTATTACTTGGAATTTTGTTAAGAATAATATTGATCGTATCCAATATTTGTGTAAGCAAATCCAAGTTAAAGGTTGGGTCCCTAAACAATCTAATGCTAAATTCCAGTCTCGCGACAAGGCCAATTCATCTAATTCCTCCAAGAATTCTTCCAAAGCAGCACTCAGAAAGAAACTGAAGGATGAACTGGAAAATTTAGATAAATATGATGAACATAAAATCATGCAAATGATTAAAGATGCAGCTTCAATAGAAAGCGGCAGCAAACACAATGGAGATATGTGTAATCCCAAAGGCTTGGCTTTGGCTTACATGGATCCCAACTATGAATAAGAAAAGAACTTTTTTGGAAAAGTAGAGGCAAAACCGAAATTACTTTTTCGAAAGTAAAATATTTCATTATTCTAATTTGGTATCCACTGAGAAGCTAAATTCCAAAACACCTTTGAAAAGGATATCCTCCATTATTGTTGAAGATAAAAAGAATATTCGCATTCAGCCGCTCAAGTCAAACGAAGCTGGCCCCAATGTTCTTCACTATAAAGAAAATTTATTCTCCACTTCCCGTACTTTCAACGTAGGCCCCTCCATTAATGTCAGCAACATCTTAACCGTCCACATGTGTGTTTAATATGCAAAGACATTGTTCAATTCTCTCCTATAAAAGGAGACTTCATTTCCCATTCTAGGCATCAGAAAATTTAGTATTCTTTAAATCACTCTAAAAGCTCTCTCTCTATGTACTATTTCTCCATGTTGGATATGTAATAAACTTCAGTGTACTTGTAAGTTTTCTTCTTTTTAAAATTCCGCACTTAAGATCGTTTAAATGGTATTAGAGCTTTTTCGAACGATTCATTATTTGTTTCATGCTGAAAGGTTCAACAACTAGACGGGACTTAGGTTTGTCCATGTTGAGGATGATGATTTTGAGTTCTAGGAGAAAATGATTCCGAGCCTTATCATCAGCTATGTGCCGAAAAACATCGAATAGAGCTTCTTTTGAATGATCCGAAAGAACTCTGATAGTATGAGTGCTACCACAAGTATAAAATGCTTTAACACAGATGCAATCTTTTCCGAATTGTCTTTCGTCTGATTCATAGTTGAGATCAATGTCTTCATCATCGTTGTACTCATCAGATGTACCTGAAGATTCAGAAAAAGGTTCTTTAAGTATAGCTAAAAGCTCACCTTTGGTTTCATCGTCTATGCCATGAAGATTTAACTTGTTATTCTTTGTCTGTGATTGATATTCATTAACCTTATGGCCTGTTTTACCACATATCCAATAGACATCTGTCTTTGAATCTCTAGGTTTCTTGGGCCATATTTTTTTTGGTTTATAAGAATCATCTCTTCTTCGAGACTTTTTCTTGTGAGATTTCTTTTCTCTCTTATCCTTTTTCACCTTGTCAGGTGGTGTGATAAAACAAAAATCTCTACAAAATCTTCCAAGCTCACGTCTTGAAGATGATTGTTCTTTCTTAAGTAGATGCTGAAGTTTAATGTCTGTACAAAGTTCCAACCCTACATTATTAATGTTTCTTACCAAATCACCATATGTTAAATTGCTATAGAGAATACGACTGTCATTGCAATGTTGAATCTTAGTCCTTACCTTATCAGCAAAGAGAAAAGCTAAGCCGCTAATAAAGAGTTCCTTCTAAAAATCCAGGTGGCAATCTGGTCCAAGAATTAATTTATTAAGGAAAGCATGCTTATAATGGATAAAACTGTCTAAGTTTGGATAGATAAGATTATTCAGGATTTGGAGATTTCTATCCTGAAATAACTTTGGTTCGCCAATGAAATGCTTAGCTATATGATATAACAAAGTTTCACAAGCATCTTCTCTATTGATGAGAAGTACTTAGGCAGTTTCCTTCAAACTTTACAAGTATTTCTGTTGTTGTGGCATTAATGATGAGTTGCCTAGTCTCATCTTTGTTGTAGTTATCCCACTAATGTTTTATCATGCCGGTAAATCCTGCAGCGATCATAGTAGCAGCTTCTTTATCTGTTGATCCCCTCATCTTATAAGTTGTAATGGCTACTCCCATCTCATGGAGTTTATTGTAAATTTGATGTTCTACAAGACCGTCAATATTCCATTCAGTTATGGTTCTTCTTTCATGAGAAGAAGTACATAAGAAGGCATTTTCCACATACTGCGAGTATGGGAAAGAGGGTCGACTATGATAATTTTCCCGGTTATGGAATGTATCATTATACCTTTCGAAGAAGGATGTCTTTATCCTGAGTGGTTGTAACAGATTTCTCCTAAAGGGTAGAAACCTTGTTTTGGGTTTTGTCTTCCAATTTAGAGACTTTGAATTTGGTAAGTTGTCCATTGATTTGGTCAATGAGAGTATTTCTTGTGATTTCAAAGGTCTCTGAAAGTTTAGGGAATTTTTCTTTGGAAAATTCTGGTAATTTGAATCCTGGGTTAGGTTTAATATTATAGTTAGATGAAGTTGAGGCCGGGATAGGTCTTCCACTAAAGATAGGTTTTGTATCTTCAATTTTTTTGGAGATTACATGAAATATTTGGTTTGAGTAGTTGTTTTGTTCTACTACTCTATCAATATCTGTAGTAGTGAGTACAATACCAGCCATATCGCTTTTCTCTTTGAAAGGAGAAGCTTTAATCATTGATCCTGCAATAGGAATGTTAATACCTTCAAGATGAGGAGTAACGGATTCTACAATCTTATTAGAAGTCGTATACCACTTATTAATGATAACTTGTAGTGATTCGGTTTGATTCTCAATTTTACCAGTCATTTCAAACCATTTAAAGAATTTGATTTCGTAACCTATTCTTTCAATATCTTTCATTCATGAATCTCTAAAGGATTCCCTTTCTTTAAGATTATAGGTAGCAACATACCAATTTCTCTTAGTTTGATTGTCTGGATGAGTCCACATCTTCTATAGTATGTCGGGATCTGGGTTGAAGATTATCCCTGTCTTTAGCATACCAAGCCAACCTGGTTTCTCCGTTTAGGGAGGTTCTATCTCACTTGTAGTGGGACTGGTAGGTTGATCTTGGTAAAAGACCTTAGGGATATCTCATGAAAAGTCAACACTTGTTACCTTACCTTTGCTGTTATCTATAGATTCTGCAATAGAAATTTCTTTGTCAGCTGCTTCTTTCGAGGCTTCTGAAGAAGAAGGTGGCCTGTGAACGGGTCTCATAGGATACGAAGTAGAAGTGGACCAGGATGACCTTCGATTTGAGAAAGATCTCCTTACGCTATTGTCAAGAAATTTGAATTCTATGGACCCATCGAGAAATTGAACGACTCTTTCAATCTGAGATCTTTCAGAATGAGACGCAAAAGACTGGGTAATATTATCAAAACACCAATCATTATTGGAGAAGACGAGGAACAAAGATAGAACTATGTTCATGGTTTTCTTCTATTAGCATAGTCTAACCTTTAAGACTCTCTTGAAAAGCCTTAGGTGGAAGAGTGGTTTTCATAAGCCTGTAATAGACCCGGTAGATAATAGCTATCTCACGGGTATTGATCGTACTATTAAAATTTATGGTTTTGACATTGAGAGTTAAAGAGTCTAAGACGTTAAGGCCATTACTATTGAGAGAAAGTTAGGATAACAATTAAAGTAAACTGGCCCATCAGCTAGATTACTCTGCAAAACTCCTCACAAAGAATCATCAAAATTCAAAAATCTGCCATCTCGAATGATAACGCAAACAAGAATATCAAGTCCCTTCCTAAATAAAGGCTTTACAGAAATTTGCACTAAACCAATATGCAAATAATTAAAGATAGATTTATAATGATATATATCATTTTCTTTAAGTAAACGAATAACTTCAAGAGAGTTATTAATAGCAATGGTAGATTCACAAGTCTTAATTTTATGACGAGTAATCCAACTAAAATTACCGATTTGATAAATCTTTTTGAAAGGTTCTTCTGGTATACTCCAGTTTTGTAAATCATTTTCAACTTTAGCAATCTTAGTTGCTTGAGAAGATAAATTAATATTATTTAAAGTATGTTGATTTGTATTCATAATTTTGAAAAATATTGGACAATACAATATATCTTAATGAGTTATAAAACAAATTAAAAATGTTAGTAAGTATATAAAGAATATTAAAACGTATATCAAAGATCCAAATAGGATTTCTATGGGAGGTTCTCTTGGTTTTACAACAGTTCTTTTCCTAGAGTCATCTTAGCTACGGGACAACCATTAACAGGTCTAAATGCCCTCCTGGCTACAATGACCATTAAAAATTGGCTGACCAATGTTCGAACTGGATATTAATTGAAAACCTCATACTCATAAGAAAGAACGAATACCTCACTCCAAGTATAGAAATCACATATATGAACATGATAGAAGCAATAATAAACATAAATATACTAACATCATGCAAAATTTACTAAAGTACTACATCAAAATAATTTTGTCATGCCTTAGACAGTATAAATACTTAGTTGCTCATGCTATGTATGCATACTACCAACATGACACTGATACCATATAAAGGATCTTAAGTATTGAGGAATTAAAAGTAAAGAAAACTTACAAGAAATTGGAATTTATTGCATTGCTTCAAACATAAGAACAGTAGTACATAGAGAAAGCATTTAGAGTAGGATTTAGAGAGAAGTATTCTAAATTTCTAATGCTTAGAATGAGAAATGAAGTCTCCTTTCATAGGAGAGAATGAATAAAGTCTAAACATATTAAACATACATGTGGACGGTTAAGATGTTGCCGACACTAATGGAGGGTCCCACATTGAAAGTAGGGGAAGTGGAGAATAACTTTTCTTTATAATGGAGAACATACGTGCCAACTTCTTTTGACTTGAGTGGCTGAATGTGAATCGTATCTTTAAAGATAATGGAGGATATCTTTTCCAAAGATGTTTTGGAACTTAGCTTCTCAGTGGATGCCAAATTAGAATAATGAAATACTTTACTTTGGAAAAAGTAATTTCGGCTTTGCCTCTAAATTTTCTAGTGCATCCTTCAATTTATTTCTGAGTGATGCTTTGGAAGAATTGTTGGAAGAATTAGATGACCTGTCCTTGTTGATAGAATGGACTTTATTATTAGGTTGTTTGGGGTCCCAACCTTTAACCTGGATTTGCTTACCCAAATATTGGATACGACCAATATTATTCTTAGAGAAATTCCATGTAATAATATATGGTATTCTTTTCTGAATATAATATTTGCATATTTTAATATGCTTAGGTAATGTAGTAATTTCTTCCTTGATCTAAAATTCTTCAAACCTGTTGAGAAATTGCTAAGGGAGAACTTCCTTAGCTCCTCCAAATAAATTCCAACGTTTATAAAACCACCTTGGAATAATGGCTTTAACGATGCTAGGGCTGTATTTTATAAACCAAGTGTGTCTTGGTCGTAGATAAAGAAAGTTCATCCATGCTACCTTATAATCATACCAATTATAAGTTTAAGGACAATGAGTTACTGATAAAGCAACCGGAGTATGTTAATGGTCTGCAAACCATTCGAATGGATCCAAGATTTTCTTCATGGTGAATCTTGAATATTTGATAATGGAGGGATTATTTTCATCCCTGGAATGTTCTATCTAGATAGAATTGGTGTCAACCAGAATGGCTTCATGGAACCTTCTTGTTTTAAGGGGATTGTCAGTATCCACAAAATTTGAATCTGTATAGCAAGGTTTGTCCAGCTGTTGTATGTCAATGTTGCCATATTCTTTGTTTAATGCCATTATTGGCAATACCTGCGAAGTCACAAAATCGAAAGATTCTTCTTTTGGGTTAGGGTTTTTGGAAATAGTTTTCGTTAACTCTGGGTTAATAGCTTGAGCAAAGGTTTCTGGAGCTTTCATCTCATAACTCTATTTTGATTGGATAGAACAAAAAGATGCTCCTTTGTTAAATGGGTTTGCTGCTCTAAGATTGATCAACTTTGGTTGGGGTGGACAAAGCAGCTTTGGAGGATGAGTTAGTGCTGCAGAAGGGAGTTTTGGAAACTAGGCTAGAACTAAAAATTTGTTTTGGAAAGGGGCTGTAGGCCATAGTGGGTTTTCTTGTTTTGGAAGTAGCTGTGGAAGGGTAAATGGCCTAGCCATTTTTTATTTTGGGAGATGTTCTCCTTTAGAAGGAGTGATCGGTTTAAATGACCTCATTTTTACCCTGCAAAAATTTACGAGTTAGAAAATCAGGAAGAGAATTCTCTTCTACTTTAATGAAATCAATTTTAAAATTAAAGCTAGATACCAGAGCTTGCCATCTAGCAATGATTTGTTTTGAAACCAGATTTTTAACATCCTTTTGTAAGATTTCGTTAGCAGATTTACAATCTACTCTTAGTAAAAATTCTTTGTTGATAAGATTATCTTGGAATTTAGTGATACATAACACTATAGCCATAATTTCTTTTTTCACTGTAGAATAATATTTTGAGCAGAATTCCAGATTCCGAATGTAAAATGAACAAGTTGTTCTGTAGATTCTAGATCTACTTTTTGTTTAAGGATGCCTCCATAACCTGCATCAGATGTGTTAGATTCAATAATCATAAAAGCATTAGTATTGGGGATTCCAAAACATAGGATATTTAGAACTAAGGCTTTCACTTGAATGACAGCTTGTGTTTGTTCAGAACACCAAGGGACCGAATTATTTCTAAGTCTTTTTTACAAAGGCTCACAAACATGCCTGACCTTTGGAATAAAAAAGCAGCCACGTAATTTGAACTTCATAGAAATCTCTGAAGTTGAGTTTTATCAGGAATATCGTTAGGAAACTTTGAAGAGAACTCGATGGCCCTGCAAATAGGTTTATAGGTTCCTTGGTAAAGATCATGACCTAAAAATCTGATAGTAGTTTGGAAAAGAACCATTTTCTTAGCACTTACTACTAAACCAGTATTTTTAACAATCTTAAAGAAGGTATTACGATGTTTGAAATGAGAATCAATGTCCTCGAAGAAAATGAGCACATCAGCAATATAGACAATTGTTGACATATAAGAATAATTATTAAAAATAGAATTCATAATATTTTGAAATTTGAATGGAGCGTTCTTAAGCACAAAAGGCATAACATTCCATTTATACTGTTCAAACGTGACGTTGAAAGTTGTTTTGTACTTTCATTTTCAGAAATTTGAATTTGCCAAAATCCAGATATCATATCAAATTTGCTATATAAATTAGCTTTGAAAGTTCTTTACAAAAGATCTCTTTTGTTCGGTATGGGATACCTAATCCATTTTAAAATGGAGTCAAGGGGTTTATAATTAATCACTAGTCTTGGTGCTCCTCTTTCTTTGTCTGCGTTATTATTAATGCAGAAAGTAAAACAACTCCAAGGAGATTTACAAACCCTAATGATCTTATTATTCAAAAGAGTGTCAATTTCCTTTTTACAAAATTCCATCATTTCATGATTCATCTAAATAGGCCTGGCTTTAGTTGAAATACCATGTTCGTTGAATCAATGAATGTATGGTAAGGAAACAATATGTTTCTTGCGTTCCCAAAATGCATTAGAAAAATCTAAATATATTTCTTTCTTAAAATTCTCTCGAAGTTTGGCTATCTTTGTAACCATCTCTGGGGTTTTTAAAATCTATTCGATTTTTTTAACAAGAATTTCATCTTTTAAAAAGGAGATATGTTGTGATAAATTTTTAATAATGAAACAGTGTTTTCTCTCATGAAATCACTTACATCTTGTCAAAGAGTTTTAACAAAAGCAAAATGTAAATCTTTTCCTAGTATAGTAGTATTAATAGCATTTATATCAGTATACAAAGGTTTTGTCTGAGTGATAAAAGGTATTTCAATAATAATATCTTCATTGATATCTTTAGTAATCACGAAATCATTTGTTAAACAAATGCCGTTATTGCAAATATGAGCTTTAGAAAGCTTATAATTAATTTTAAAAAGTTCTCCTATAGCAGAGTATAATTTTGAAGAACTTTTTTGCAAATACTTCGTAGGGACTATACCTTTTATTATGCAGTTCCGTTCTGCACCACTTTCAAGCAAAGCAATTTTGTTAATGACAAAGTTTATTAACTATAATGTTAATAGGAATATGATGACTCTGAGGTCACATTGAAGATATTACCGTTACTCCTGGTGCTACCGAGGTAGAAGGATTATTACTGGTATGAGTGATAATAGGTTCACCCAAATGGTCATTGTTGATAGACTCAATGTCATCTTCTTGGATAGATTCATGTCATGAATCCTGCTCCTGTAAATTGGCCTTCTTAAGAACCTGTGCAGTAAGGACATCCATTTCGACTTGTCGTAGTCGAGACTTGACATATCTAATCTCTTCTTTGAGGTTAGATACTTCATGAAGAAGATCTGATGGAATTGCCATCAAAGGTCACCTCAATAAAATGTGGGTCCCACTTCCAAAGGCTATTTTTAGCAAAATCCACTAAGGGGCTTGGAATGAGTCCGGAGGCATCAAGATTCAAATGAAAGGTCATTATAGACCAAACTTGACATTCAGGATATAACTGTGCTGACGAAATTTTCCAAGGCTAAAATGCCTAATGGTCCAAACTCGCACTGAAGGCCTCGATACTTGTGCCAACCATACTACTAGCCTAATTTGGCCATTCTGATGATGATGGAATCGTCAGAATTCCATTCTGAGGTTGTTCACCTGACACTTTAACTAAAGTGAGTTGTTCAAGGTTTAAGGTCTTTAAAATACGTAAAACAAAAAAAAATCCAGACGAACGAATAAGAGACTGAACAGTCAGTGCCAGCAAGTCATAAATAACTTGGGGTCGCTATAGGAACGCTCTAAAAAACGAAAATGAGGCATTAAGGCAAAAATGATCTAGAGGGTCATTACAACATCCACTACTAAAAGAACTTTCATCTGCGAAAGAAAGGATAAGTATATACCTGACGGCTCAAATAAGCTGGGGAACTGCTCCTACATCTCCTGCTCGGTCTCCCAGGTCAGCTCCTCAACTGCATGATGCCTCTAATGGACCTTAACAACAGAAATAGATATCGACCGCAACTACCTAACATCTCTGGAAAGAATGGTAACTAGCTCCTCTATAAAGGTCAAACGATCATCCAACTCAACTGAATCATACTGGAGCACATAAGACTCATTTGGAACATACCAACGCAACATCAAAACATGAATATCTGGGTGTATAGCCGATAGTGCTATAGTAAAGTTAACTCGTAGGCAACCTCACCAACTACTGTCAAAATCTCAAAAGGGCCTATATACCTGGGTCTAATCTTGCTCCGCCTCCCGAATCTCATCAGGTCCTTCATGGGAGATACTCGAAGAAATACCCGGTCGCTAATTGCAAACCTCAACGGCTGAAGCCTGTGATCCGCGTAACTCTGATGTCTACTCTAAGTAAGTCTAAGCCTATCTAGAATTACCCTTACCTGATCCAAGGCCTCCTGAAGGAAATTTGTACCATGCGGCCTATGAACTTTAGACTCAAACCAACCAACTGGAGAGCGACAATGCCTACCATATAAGACCTTGAACGGGGCTATTTGAATACTAGAGTAGTAGCTGTTATTGTACGCAAACTCTGCCAAAGGCAAAAACTCGTCTCATTGACCTACAAAATCCATAACACAGGCCCACATCATATCCTCAAGAACCTGAATAGTACACTTCGATTGGCCATCCGTCTATGGATGAAAAGTTGTTTTATGGTGGATACGAGTGCCCAACTCTTCCTGAAAGGGACTCCAAAAGCTTGAAGTTAACTGTGAACCCCGGTTTGCAATGATAGAAACATGTACGCCATGAAATCGGACCACCTCCCTAATGTAAATACGAGCCAACCCCTCGGCACTGATAGTAGTATGAACAAGGAGGAAGTGTGCTGACTTGGTAAATCGATCCACGATAACCCAAATGTTCTCAAAACCTCTATAAGTCCATGGAAAACCCACAATGAAGTCCATAGTTATAAACTTCCATTTCCACTCCAAAATGGGTAATCTCTGGAACTCGCCACCAAGCCTCAAATGCTCTGCCTTCACCTGCTGGCAGCATAATAACGAGATACGTAGTCGGAAATATCTCTCCTCATACCACTCCACCAATAATGTTGCCTCAAATCATGATACATCTTAGCCGTGGCCGAATGGATGGAATATCTGGAATCATGGGCCTCACTCAGGATTAGCTGAATCAAACCCCCTCCTCTCGAAACAGACAATCGGCCATTGAATCTCATAACCCCATCTGAATATAAGGTCGCCTGTCTAGAATCACCTGCCAACACCCTATCTCTGAGTGCCACTAAAGACTCATCCTCGAACTGACAACCACAAATCCTATATAGTACAGAGGACTGAACTCCCACATAGGCTAACACCTGCTTGGAATATGAAATATCAAGCTTCATCAGCCGATTAGCTAAGGACTGGATGTCTAAAGCCAACTGTCGCTTCAAAACAAAAAGGAAGGCTAGACTACACATGTTCCCCGCCTTCCGGCTCAAAGTGTTCGCTACTACATTCGCCTTGCTTGGATGGTAAAGAATAGAGAGGTCATAATCCAGCGATGTTGCCTCGAATTAAGATCCCTCTAGATCATAAGGTACTGGAGGCTCCGGTGATCAGTATAGATCTCACAACGAACCCTCCATATAGATATTGCCTCCAAATCTTATGCGCGAAAACTACCGCTACCAACTCCAAGTCATGGGTGGGGTTGTTGTACTTATGTTGCTTAAGCTGCCTTGACACGTAATCTATAATCCAACCTTACTGCATCAGTATACAACCCAAAACAATGCTGGATGCGTGACAATATACTGTGATGCCCTCGCCCTCAACTAGAACAGTCAATATAGGAGCAGTGGTAAGCAATTCTTTTAGCTTTCGAAAACTCCTCTCAAACTCCTCTGACCACGCGAAGTGTACATCCTAGCGATTCAATCGAGTCAAAGAGGCTACAAAAGTAGAAAAGTCCTAGACAAAGCGTTTGTGGTAACTCGCTAACCCAACAAAGCTACGAACCTCAGTAACAGAACTGGACCTATCCCAATCACGAATAGCCTTAAAGTTCGTCGGATCGACCCTAATAACTGGTGGCGGCTGAACCTCTGGTGTCGCTGTGGTAGGCTGACCCTGCGGTGCTAGAGCGAAAGTTGGAGCTACTGCTGGTGCTATTACCGGATGCATCTCCCCAATAACTGCTAATATCTGAGTCAGTGGGTATGAAGATCAGGAGTTACAGTTGGCGCGAGTGGTGGCTGGGCTGTTCCTAGCCCCACTGGTTGTGGAGGTACATATGTTGCCTGGGGCTTCTCTTCCCTATCTCGGGCCGGTGCTGTGGCCCCTAACTTGATCACGGGATCAGCGTCTACCCCAAACTAGGCTCTCTCTACAGACCTAGGTGCATCACCCCTGGCCGCCCCGCCTCGCATGGGAGCTAGACTACGAAAGAGTGTACAAGTGATATTCCAAGGGACGAATGAGACACACGTTGCACGAAAGTGAAACAAAATAGGAAATATTTCTAAAGGAATCATATAGCCTCCCAAAGATAAGTTACGGACGTCTCTGCACCGATCTACAAGACTTTACTAGACGTTAGCTCTATACAAGTGAGACCAGTGAACCTGGGGCTCTGATACCAACTTGTCACGATCCGATTTCTCTAGCCATGATGCCACCTACTATAACCCACCAGTAGATAAGCCAACCCGTAACACGAAAAAATAAGTAGTGGGTCTTAGGGAAGAAACTAAACAAGAGAAGGCAACATTTAAGATAACAATCAAATAACATGCAGATACAAACCAAAACATATATACAAATAAAGATCCCTCCCAAAATATGGAAGTCACTAGTACAGAGCTACTAACAAAAAGAGTACAAGTCCCAAAAGTGAATCAAAGAGACTGGACTATCTCAAAAGGTAAAAGACAAGTCAATATATATAGATAGAGATTGAAATAGTACAAAATGTTGTACGCTAACCCCCGTCTCCTGATCACACTACTCCAAATTATATCAACGTTGGCCACAAGTGCTCAAACCTGCATTATAATACAAATGCAAAGCGTAACATGAGAACCAAAATAGCAGGTACCCAGTAGGCATCATAGGCCGACTGAACTTATAAATTAAAAGCAATATGAAAAGAAGGAATAACACAAATGGAGGTCAAGAACAGAAAGCTAAGTAGCAATGGCATGCACACGAGTGCAGAAAGAACTAACTAAAGTAATTTATAAGCTAACTACACCTAACTGGACCCCCATAAGCCCAGAAAGTACACTCGTGCACAAGTTAAATTAAAAATCCGAACGGATCCCCATAAACCCGACGAGTACACAAAATAACTTTAACTAAAGAAAATTGCATGTGAGAACAAAAAAACGAAGAGCATCGAACCAGAACCTCAACCCCACAAGTAGAATCTGATAGTACAGAGGTCGGACCTCGAACCGGATGCTCACTAGAAATACCTAAGTAACCAATCACAACTATTAAGTAACTGAGGCCGAACCTCTAATTGGATGCTCTGTATAAATATCTAGGCAATAGAGGCTTGACCATAAACCGGATACTCTATATAAGTATCTGGGCAATAGAGGCCGGACCTTAAATTGGATGCTCTTCGAAAATATCAATGAGGTCGAGACTGGAGCTTGAATTCGAATGCCCGACAAAGGTGCCAATGTATTTGATGAAAGTGTCCCAGTTGATCCATGCTCATAAATTTTCGTGGAACACTGTCCATACTTAGTCAATCAATACATGTCCTTGGAACCAAATCAAAAACCAATTTCAAATTGTGAATCAAAACTAGTGTTGCCGACGTAACTCGTGAAGCCGTAACATAAGAGAAAAAAGAATAACTATCATCAGAGCTAGCGTATCACCTAGCTAAGGCCAAAACTATCAAATTCAAGTACGCTACACCTGTGTACAAGGATCTAAGTAGGCCAAGCGACGTCCCGGCAAAACTAAGGCCTATCGGTTTCGAATCATGCATTTCTAAGGCAAGCCCTAGTCAAATCTAAACTAAGGCCCAACATGCTTCAAATACATAGTAATTAAGCATACAAGTACTCCACATAGCAAGGAGGATCAATTAGTAATACCAAGCATGCTCACAGTTACCTGATGAATCCCCAAAGAGGCCGAAACATAATTTCTAAACACTTATGCATTATTCAATAACTACCAATCCAAAATCCCAACTAATCAACATGCATTCACACTCTCGAGCTCAATCTAAGAGAGGGAAGTCGTAGCCTACCTGTAGGCCGACCACGCGCACTACAAAAACACACCTCTGGAGCTTTTCCTTTCCAAACGTTATTACGGTCGTTTTGATAATAAAATTGCCGGAAACGGAGAAGGACCAATTTCGGGGTCAAAATGGGAAAAATGGGACCCACTTTAGAAATTTTGGAATAAAACCCAAAAATAGGTCCTAAACACCTCCCCGAACTTGTGTTCCAAATTGAAACATAATTCGGGGCTCAGTACAGTCCCCACACAAACATGCAATGAAAAACTCAAAGTTACACTAAAAGGGACAACAATGGCAGCAGCTATTTACAAGAAATTACCATAAACGAGGGTCCAAATACTGAAACTAATCACACCACGATGATCTTTAAAAATATCCCCACAATCTAGGTCCTTAAATCACCAAATTCGGACTTAAAATGGCCAATAAATCATCTTCAAAAATTTTCCAAAAATTGAGCTCCAAAATGTGCTATGGAAATAGCTAAATCATAAATCTTACCTGCAACGAAGCTTGAAATATGCATTTCAACAATGCCAATGCGTTCTTCTTGATAAACCACTCAAAGATCGCCCCAAGAATCACTAGAATCAGACTTGAAATCAGAGAGTTATGAGGCTTTTGAAAGGGAGAAACAAGTCGCTAAAAAGACCCAAAGTTTGGTTGTTAAAAGCCCAAACTCTGGTCGCTAAAAGGCTGCACTAGATTTCAGCTATTGCCATCTATTCAAAGACTTTGACGAAGGGCTCAGAATTAGTTCGGAACCCGATAAAGATAAACTAGAAATGCTAACCTACTAAATTAGACACTCCGCACTCAATGGAGCTAACAAAATTTCCATCAGAGGTCACCTCGATAAAATGTGGGTCCAACTTCCAAAGGCCATTTTTAGCCAAAATCCACTGAGGGGCTCTAAATGAGTCCGTAGGCCTTGAGGATCAAACGAAAGGTCGTTCTAGACCAAACTCGACATTCCAGGGCTAACCGTGCTGAAAAAATTTTCATCCGAGTGCATTTTCCAAGAATGTTAACAAAAGTCAACCTCAAGCTAAATTTCATAGGCTAAAACGCCTAGTGGTCCAAACTCGCACTGAAGGCCTTGATACTCATGCCAACCATGCTACTAGCCTAATTTGGCCATTTCAAAGTTGATGGAACCATCAGAATTCCATTCTGAAGTTGTTTACCTGATGATTTAACTAAAGTCAGTTATTCAAGCTTGAAGGTCTCTAAAACACACAAAGCTAAAAAAAAATCCAAACGAATGACTAGGCAACCGAACAGTCAGTGCCAGTAAGTAATAAATGACTTGGGTTCACTATAGGAATGCTCTAAATGATGAAAATGAGGCATTAAGGCAAAAATGACCTAGAGGGTTATTTCAACATCCACTACTAAAAGAACTTTTGTCCGTGAATGAAAGGATAAAGATATACTTGAGGGCTCAAATAAGCTGGGGAATTGCTCCCGCATCCCCTGCTCATCTCCTAGGTCATCTCCTTGACTATACAATTCCTTCAACAGATCTTAACAACAGGAATGGCTCTTGACTGCAACTGCCTAACATCTCTAGCTAGAATGACAACTAGCTCCTCCATAAAGGTCAGACGATCATTCAACTCAATTGAATCATACTAGAGCACATAAGACTCATCTGGAACATACCGGCGCAGCATCGAAACATGAAAAAATAGGTGGATAGTCAACAGTCCTGGAGGTAAAGTTAACTCATAGACAACCTTGCCAACTGCTCTAAAAATCTAAAGAGGTCTTATATACCTAGGGCTAAGCTTTCCCCGCCTCCCGAATCTGATCACGCCTTTCATGGGTGATACTTAGAGAAATACCCGATCACTAACTGCAAACCTTAATAGTCGAAGCCTGTGATCTGCGTAACTCTGATGTCTACTCTGAGCTATTCTAAGCCTATCTTGAATTACTCTTTCCTGATACAAGGCCTCCTGAAGAAAATCTGTACCACAAGAACTAGGCTATTTGGACTCAAACCAACCAAATGGAGAGCGACAATGCCTACCGTATAATACCTCAAATAGGGCAATTTGAATACTAAAGTGGTAGTTGCTCTTGTACGCAAACTCTGCCAAAGGAAAGAACTGGTCCCACTAACCTCAAAAATCCATAACACAGGCCTGCAGCATATCCTCCAGAACCTGAGTAGTATGCTCTGACTGGCCATCCGTTTGTGGGTGAAAAGTTGTGCAAAGGTGGACACGGTGCCCAACTCCTCATGAAAAGCCCTCCAAAGGCTAGAAGTGAACTGTGAAAGCTGGTCTAAAATGATAGAAATAGGCACGCCACGAAGATGGATCACCTCTCTAATATAGATAAGACCCAATCTCTCCGCATTGAAAGTAGTATGAATTGGGATGAGGTGTGTTGACTTCGTCAATCGATCCACGATGATCCAAGCACTATCAGCACCTCTATAAGTCCGTGGCAAACCGAAAATGAAATACATAGTGATACGCTCCCACTTCCACTCTAGAATAGGTAATCTCTAGAACTCGCCATCCTCAAATGCTCAACCTTTACCAGTTGGCAGCACAAACAACGAGATACGTAGTCGGCAATATCTCTCCTAATATCGCTCCACCAATAATATTGCCTTAAATAATGATACATCTTAGCCATGATCGGATTAATGAAATATCTGGAATCATGGGCCTCGCTCAAGATCAGCTGAATCAAACCACCTGCTCTCGGAACACACAATCGGCCATTGAATCTCAAAACCCCATCCCAATCTAAGGTAGCATGTCCAGCATCACCTGTCAACACCCTATCTTTGAGTGCCACCAAAGACTCATCCTCGAACTGACAACCATGGATTCTATCTAATAAAGAGGACTTAACTTCCACATAGGCTAACATCTGCCTGTAAACTGAAATATCAAGTTTGATCATCCGGTTAGCAAAGGATAGGATGTCCAAAGTTAATGGTCGCTCCGATTTAGAAAGGAAGGCTAGACTACCCATACTCCCCACCTTCTGGCTCAAGGCGTCCACTACTACATTCGCCTTGCTTGAATGGTAGAGAATAGAGAGGTCATAGTCCTTCAGGAGTTCAATCCAACAATATTGCCTCGAATTAACGTCTCTCTAGCTCATAAGGTACTAGAGGCTTTGGTGATAAGTGTAGATCTCACAATGAACCCCATATAGATATTGCCACCAAATCTTAATAGCGAAAAGTACCGCTGGTAACTCCAAGTAATGGGTGGGGTAGTTATACTTATGTTTCTTAAGTTGCCTTAACGCGTAAGCTATAACTCGGCCTCGCTGCATAAGTACACAACCCAAACTAGCATCGGATGCATCATAATATACCGTGAAGCCCACGCCCTCAACTAGAAGAGTCCATATAGGAAATGTAGTAAGCAACTCCTTAAGCTTCCGAAAGCTCCTCTCACACTCCTCTGACCACCTGAAGGCTATATACTGGTGAGTCAATTGAGTCAAAGGGGCTACAATAGTAGAAAAGCCCTCAAAAGTGCATTTGTAGTAACTCGCTAACCCTACGAAGATACAAACTTCAGTAACAAAAGTGGGCCTATTCCAATCACGAATAGCTACAATCTTCGCTGGATTAATCCTAATACCCTCCACAGACAGCACGTGCCCCAAGAATGCTATAGACTCAAGCCAAAACTCACACTTTAAGAACTTGACATAAAGTCACTAGTTTATCAAAGTCTGGAGCACTATCCTTAAATGTTGCTCATGCTCACTCCGGCTCCGTGAGTATAGCAATATGTCATCAATGAAGATGATAACAAATGAATCAAGGTATTCCATGGACACACGTTTCATCAAGTCCATGAAGGCGACAGGGGCATTAGTTAACCCAAAAAAACATCACAAGGAACTCATACTGGCCATAACAAGTCCTAAATGCGGTCTTAGGGATGTCCACTGCCCTAATCCCCAGCAAATGGTACCCGAACCTCAAATCAATCTTAGAAAACAGGGCAGCGCCTTGAAGCTAGTCAAGCAAGTCATCAACACAAGGCATGTGGTAACGGTTCTTCACTGTCACCTTGTTCAGCTGCATGTAGTCAATGCATATGCGTAGTCCAGTCCTTCTTCTTCACCAATAGAACAGGAGCACCCCAAGGTGACACAATCGAACGGATAAAACCCTTACCTAAGAGGTCCCCTAACTAAACAATGAGCTCTCTAAGCTCTGCAAGAGCCATCCGGTGAGGCGGGATAGAAATAGGACGGGTGTCAGGCTCTAAATCTATGGAAAAATCAATGTCACGCTCTAGGGTAGGCCAGGTAAGCATGTAGGGAACACAACTGCAAACTCTCTAACCACAGGAACTGAGTCAACGGAGGGGCCCTCCCTACTCACATCTCTCACATAGGCCCAATAAGCTAAACACCCAGAAGCAACCAATCATCTAGCCTGCATAAAAAAGATGATCCCCGTCGGTGTGTGACTATGAGCACCCTCCCACATTAGTGGGGCAATGTCTGGCATGGCTAAAGTAATGGTCTTGGCATAGCAATCCAAAACCACATGGTAGGAGGATCACTAATCCTTGCACAAAATCACTTCAAAATCAACAATATCTAGCATAGTAAGATCAGCTCTATTATAATAACCCTGGATAGTCACTAAGCAAGATGGCAATACCTAATCCACTACTAAGGACTCACCCGCTGGGGTTTTGACCTATTGATGGTGGTCCCGCAGCTAAGATGACTCTAGAAAATGAAATGTTGTAAAACCAAGAGAACCTACCTTAGAAACCATATTTAGATCATTGATATTTGTTTTAATATCCTTTATATACTTGCTAGCATGTTTATTTGTTAAGATACTTATTGAAATAATTTGTACTGTAAGTCCATTAGACAGTATTTCTCGTAATTATGAATTCAAATCAACATACTTTAAATAATATTAATTTATCTTCTCAAGCAACTAAGATTTCTAAAGTTGAAAATGATTTACAAAACTGGAGTATACCAGAAGAACCTTTCAAAAAGATTCACCAAATCGGTACTTTTAGCTAGATTACTCGTCATAATATTAAGACTTGTGAATATAATATTGCTGTTAATAACTCTCTAGAAGTTATTCATTTACTTAAAGAAAATGATATAAACCGTTATAAATTGATCTTTAATTATTTGCATATTGGTTTAGTGCAAGTTGTTGTTAAGCCTTTATTTAGAAAGGGACTTGATATTCCTGTTTGTGTCATCCTTCGAGATGGCAGATTTTTGAATTTTGATGATTCTTTGTTAGGAGTTTTGCAGAGTAACCTTGTTGATGGACTAGTTTACTTTAATTGTTATCCTAAATTTTCTTTGGATATTAATGACCCGAATGTCATGGATTCTTTGACCCTCAATGTCAAAACCAAAAACTTGAACAGTAAAATCAATACTTGTGAGATAGCTATTATCTACCTTGTTTACTATAGACTTATGAAAACTACTCTTGCACCTAAAGCTTATAATGAAAGCATCAAAGGTGAAACTATGCATATGGAAGTCAACCATGAACATTGCTCCATATTTGTTCCTCGTCTCCTCCAATGGAAAGATATACTCACCAATAATAGTTGGCATTTTGATAATATAGCTCAGCCTTCTGCATCTCATTCTGAAAGATCTTAGGTTGAAAGAGTCATTAAATTTCCTGATGGGTCCATAAAACTCAAATTTCTTGATAATACAATTAGGAGATCTTCATCTAATCGAAGCTCATCCTGGTCTGCCTCTACCTCGTATCCCTCGAGATCCATTCACAGGCCGACTTCTTCTTCAAAAACCCTGGAGGAAGCAAAAGAAGAAATTTCCGTCACTGAAACAGTGGATAACAACAAAGGTAAAGTATCAAGTGTTGATTTTTCAAGAGATATCCCTAAGGTCTTCTATCAACCTACCAGTCCCACTACAAGTGAAATGGAACCTCCTCAAACGGAGAAACAAGGTTGGCTTGGTATGATAAAGACAGATAAAGTCTTCAACCCAAATCCCAACATATTACACGAGATGTGGACTAACCCAGACAATCAGACTAAGAGAAAAGGGTATGTAGCTACATATAGTCTTAAAGAAAGAGAATCATTTAGAGATTCTTGGATGAAAGATATGAAAAGAATAGGTTGTGAAATTGAATTCTTTAAATAGTTTGAGATAACTAGTAAGATTGAAAATCAAACAGAGTCACTACAGGTTATCATTAATAAATGCTATACTACTTCTAATAAGTTTATTGAATCTGTTACTCCTCCTCTTGAAGGTATTAACATTCCTATTGCAGTAACAATGATTAAAGCTTCTCCTTTCAAAGAGAAAAGCAATAATACTGGTACTATACTCACTACTGCAGATATTGACAGAGTAGTAGAATAAAACAACTACTCAAACCAAATTCTTCATGTAATCTGCAAAAGAATTGAAGATACAAAACCTATCTTTAGTGGAAGACTTATCCTGTTTTCTACTTCATCCAACCATTACATTGAACCTAACTCAGGATTCAAACTAACAAAATTTTCTAAAGAAAAATTCTCTAAACTTTCAAAGACTTTTGAAATATCAAGAAATCATCTGATTGACTAAATCAATGAACAACTCACCAATTTTAAAGTCTCTCAAAAAGAAGAGAAAACCCAAAACAAGGTTTCTACCCTTTAGGAGAAATTTGTTTCAACCCCTCAGAACAAAGACATCCTTCTCCAAAAGCTATCCAACGATAGATTCCATAACCAAAAAAATTATCATAGACGTCCCTTTTTCTCAGACTTGCAGTATTAGGAAAACGCCTTCTTATCCACTTCTTTTCATGAATGAAGAAGCATTAATGAATGGAATATTGATGGTCTTGCAGAACATCAAATATACAACAAGCTTCATAAGATGGGAGTTGCTATTACTACTTACAAAATGAGAGGATCAGTAGATAAGGAAGCTGCTACTATGATTGCTGTAGGTTGTATCGGCATGTTAAAACATTGCTGGGATAACTACTGCAAAGATGATACCAAGCACCTCATCATTAATGCCACAACAATACAAACAGTTGTAAAGGTTGAAGGAAATAGCCAAAGTACTTCTCAACTCACAAGAGAAGATGCTTGTGCTACTTTGTTTTATCACATCGCTAAACATTTTATCGGTGAACCAAAATTGTTTCAACATAGAAGTCTCCAAATCTTGAATAATCTCAGTTGTCCAAAGTTAGATAGTTTTATCCATTATAAGCATGCTTCCTCAATAAAGTCATGCTTCGTTCAGATTGTCACCTAGATTTTTGGAAGGAATGCTTTATCAGTGGACTACCTCTGCTCTTTGCTGACAAAGTAAGGACTAAAATACAAGATCACAATGACAGTTGTATTTCCTATAGCAGTCTAACCTATGGAGATTTGGTAAGCACTATTAATATAGTAGGATTAGAACTTTGCACCGACATCAAACTTAAGCATCAACTTAAGAAAGAACAATCGTCTTCAACACGAGAGCATGGAAGTTTTTGTAGAGATTTTGGTTTTATTACACCCCCTGACAAGGTGAAGAAGAAGAAAAAAGAAAATAAATCTCACAGGAAGAAATCTTGAATAAGAGAAGATTCTTCGAGACCAAAGAAAAAAAGGACCAAGAGACTTAAAGATTCCAAGACGGATGTATGTTGGACTTGTGGAAAGACAGGCCACAAAGCAAACAAATGTTGATCATAGACTAAGAAGGAAAAGACTAATCTTCTTGGTATAGATGATGAAACAAAAGGAAAACTTTTATACTTGATGAACTTTTATCTGAATCTTTAAGTACATCTGATGAATACAATGATGACAAAGATAGTGATCTCGACTATAAATCAGACGAAAGCCAATCAGGAAAAAATTGTGCCTGTACTAAAGCATTTTGTACTTGTGATAGTACAAATACTATCAGGGTTTTATTAGATCATTCGAAAGAAGCTCTATTCGAAGTTATTCAACACATAGGTAATGATGAGGCTAGGAATCATTTTCTCCTAGAACTCAAAAACATTATCCTCAACACGGACAAACCTAAGTCCCGTCCTGTTGTTGAACCATTTAGCATGAAGCAGATAATGAATTGTTCAGAAAAGTAAGTTGAACCAACTATTTCAGATCTTCGTCATCAGGTATCTAACCTCAAAGAAGAAATTAGAGACATCAAGTCTCGACTAGGAAAAGTCGAAATGGATGTCATTACTGAACAGGTTCTCAAGAAAACCAACTTACAGAAGTAAGATTCAGAATATGAATCAACCCAAGATGATGACTTTGAGTCTATCAACAATGACCATTTAGCAGAACTTATTGTCACCAATATCGGTAATAATCTTTCTACCTCAGTAGCACTAGGAGTAATGGTAATATCTTCAATACGACCTCAGAGTCATCATATTACAACTAAAATTGTAGTTAGTAAACATTTTGTTATTAACAAAATTGCTTTACTTGACAGTGGTGCAGATCGGAACTGCATAGTAAAAGGTATAGTCCCTACGAAGTATTTTCCAAAAAGTACTTCAAAATTATACTTCGCTATAGGATAACTTTTGAAATTAATTATAAGCTTTCTAAAGATCATATTTGCAATAATGGCATTTGTTTAACAAATGATTTTGCCATTACTGAAGATATCAATGAAGATATTATTCTTGGAATACCTTTTATTACTCAGATAAAATCTTTTTATACCGATTTAAATGGTATTAATACTACTGTACTTGGAAAAGAATTACATTTTCCTTTTGGTAAAACTCTATCACAACATATCATCTTTTTTAAGGGTGATGAAATTCGTGTTAAGAAAATCGAACAGATTTTAAAAACCTCGGAGATGGTTACTAAGATAGCTAATCTTCGTGAGAATTTTGAAAAAAAAATATGTTCAAATTTTCCTACTGCTTTTTGGGAACGCAAGAAACATATCATATCCCTACCAAACATTGAGGGATTCAATGAATAGGCTATTTCAAATAAAACTACGCCTACTCAAATGAATCATGAAATGATGGAACTTTGCAAGAAAGAGATTGACACTCTTTTACAAAATAAGATCATCAAAGTTAAATCTCCTTCGAGCTATTTTGCTTTCTACATTAACAATAATGCTGAGAAAGAAAGAGAAGCACCAAGACTGGTGATCAATTACAAACCTTTAAACTCTGTTTTAAAATGGATTAGGTATCCCATACCTAACAAAATAGACCTTTAGGAAAGAACTTTCAAATCTAATTTGTATAGCAAATTTGACATGAAATCGGGTTTTTGGCAAATTCTGATTTCTGTAAATGATAAATATAAAACAGCTTTCAATGTCCCATTCGGACAATATGAATGGAATGTAATGCCATTTGGGCTCAAGAACGCCCCTTTTGAATTTTAAAATATTATGAATTATATTTTTAATGATTATTCTTATATGTCAATAGTTTATATTGATGATGTTTTAATATTTTCTGAGAACATTGATTCTCACTTTAAGCATCTAAATACATTTTTTAATATTGTTAAGAAAAATGGTTTGGTTGTCAGTGCTAACAAAATGGTGCTTTTTCAAACTACCATGTGATTTCTAAGTCGTGATCTTTGACAGGGAACTTATAAACCTATTTTTAGAGCCATCGAGTTCTCTTCCCAGTTTCCTAACGAAATTCCTGACAAAACTCAACTTCAGAGATTTCTAGGAAGTTTAAATTACATTGTTGATTTTATTCCTAAAGTCAAACATGTTTGTAAGCCTTTCTACAAAAGACTTAGAAAAAATCCAGTTCCTTGGAGTTCTGAACAAACCCAGGCTGTCATACAAGTTAAAGTCTTAGTTTAAAATATCCCTTTCTTAGGAATCCCCAATCCTAATTCATTTATGATTGTAGCAACTGATGCATCTGATGTAGGTTATGGAGGCATCCTTAAATAAAAAGTAAATCTTGAATCTACAGAACAACTTGTCAGTTTTACATCCGAAATCTGGAATTCCACTAAAAAAAAATTATTCTACAGTAAAAAAAGAGATTTTTGCTATAGTGCTATGTATCACTAAATTTCAAGAAGATCTTATTAGGGTAGATTGCAAATCTGCTAAAGAAATTTTACAAAAGGATGTTAAAAATCTTATTTCAAAACAAATCTTTGCTAGATGGAAAGCTCTGATAGCTAGCTTTGATTTTAAAATTGATTTCATCAAAGGAGAAGAAAATTTTCTTCCAGATTTTCTAACCCGTGAATTTTTACAGGGTAAGCATGAGGTCGTTTAAATCGGTCACTCTTTCTAAAGGTGACAATCTCCCAAAAGCAAAAATGGCAAGACCATTTATCCTTCCTCAACCGCTTCCAAAATAGGAAACTCTTCAAAGGCCAGTAGCCCCTTTTCAAAACAAATTTTTAGTCCTAGTTAAATTCCCAAAGTTACCCTGTCCTTCACCAGCTCAACCCTCGAAGCTGCTTTGTCCACCCCAACCAAAATTGGCTCACCTCAGACCAACTTTATCCTCAGACAAAGGAACACCCTCAAGTTTAGTTCAAACTAAACAAAGTCATGAAATGAAACCTCCAGAGTCCTTTGCCCAAGCAGTTAACCCAGGGTTAATAAAATCTATCCCAAAAAATCCTAACCCAAAAGAAGAATCTTTTGTTTTTGTAACTTCGCAGGTATTGCCTACAATGGTGTTAAACAAGGAATATGTAAATTTTGACGTAGAGCAGCTGGTCAAACCCTGCTACACAAACTCAAACTTTGTGGACACAGATAGTCCATTTAAGACAAGAAGATTCTATGAAGCAATTCTTGTTGACACAGATTCTATTGAAATCGAGCATTCCAGGGATGAGAGCAATCCCAATATTATCAAATATTCAAGATTTACTATTAAGAAGATCTTAGTTCCATTTGAATGGTTGGCAGACCATTTGCACACTACAGTTACATTTTCAGTAACTCACAGGCCACAAACTTATAATTGGTTTGATTATAAAGCAGCGTGGATGAATTTCTTGTATCTAAGACCAAGGCACACTTGATTTGTAAAATACAGCCCCAGCATAGTAAAAGTCATTATCCCAAGATGGTTTTGCAAATGGTGGAATTTATTCGGAGGAACGAAAGAGATTCTTCCCCAACAATTTCTCAATCGATTTGAAGAATTTCAAATTAAGGAAGAAATTACTATATTACCAGAGCATATCAAATTTTCTAAGTTCTATATCCAGAAAAGGATATCAAATATTATTTCTTGGAAATTTTCTAAGAATGAGTTTGATCGTATCCAATATTTGTGCAAGCATATTCAAATTAAAGGTTGGGTTCCCAAACAATCTTCAATCAAACCCCAGGTTCAAAGCCAGGCTAGTTCATCGTCTAAAGGATCTTCTAAAGCTGCATTCAAGAAGAAGCTGTCAGATGCATTAAACAATTTGGAAAAATATGATGATCCACAAGTCATGAAACTGATTGAAGCCGCCGCTTCCATGGAAAGTAGCAGTGAAGATAACAGAGACATGTGTAATCCCAAAGGATTGGCTTTGGCTTACATGGATCCCAACTAGGAATAAGAATAGACTTCTTTGGAAAAGTAGAGACAAAGCTGGAATTACTTTTTCCAAAGTAAATACTTTCATTATTCTATTTTGGCATCTTTTGAAAAGCCAAACGACAAAACTTTGAGTAAATCTAATCTCAATTATCCCCAAGGATAAATAGAAGATTCCCACTCAGCCACTCCTTTACAAAAGAAGTAGGCCCTCATGTTTCCACTTACTCTACTTTTAAGGTAGACCCCTCTTTTAGTGTTGGCAGAATCTTAGCCCTCCATTTGTATGTCCAAGATGTAAAGACACCCCCTTTCTTCTCCTATATAAGGAGATTTCATTTCTCTTATAGAGGCATCAGAAAATTTAGAATACTTCTCTCTAAATCTTACTCTGAAAGCTCTCCCTATGTACTACTATTTCATGTTTGCTGTACAATAAACTTTAATTTGCTTGTAAGTTATTCTTCTTTTAATTTCCGCACTTATGAACCTTTTTCTGGTATCAGAGCCAGGTTACGATCCTGGGACCTGTGGGTTATGGGCCCTTCACTGCCTAGCTGGCCCAGGGAACTGATGAGCGGTGAAGTCGGCTCCTCTCGATTCTAAGAGGCCTAATGACTATAGTTGGTCCTGGTAAGTGAGCTGAAATGCATGGGCGTCCTCCCCAATTGCCCTTGAGAATATCTGCGGTGCCAACCTCTGGAATACCCTGAGCATCTTCTGCTTGTTCACTGGCATCTTCCTGTCCTTTTAAGTCTAGTAGGGCGGCCATATGAACTGGTGGCGGCTGAACCTCTAGTGCCGTTGCGGCAGGCTGACCCTGCGGTGCTGGAGCAGAAGTTGGAGCTGGTGCCTAACGCATCTCCCAAATAACTACTAATATCTGAGTCAGTAGGTTATGAAGATTAGGAGTTGCAGCTGGTACGAGTGGTGGTTGGATAGGTCCTGGCCCCACTGGTTATGGAGGTACATATGCTGCTTGGGGCTCTTCTTCCCTATTTCGGGCCAGTGTTGCGGCCCTAACTCAATCTCGGGATTGGTGTCTATCCCAAACTGGGGCTCTGTCTGCAGGCTCGGGTACCTCACCCCTGGCCGTGCCGCCTCCTATATGAGCCATCCTGCGAAAGAGTGAAACAAGTGATATTGCAAGGAACCAATGAGACACACGTTGCACGAAAGTGAAAAAAAAGAGGAAATCTTCCGAAAGACATCATGTAGCCTCCCAAACATTAGTTACAGACGTTTCTGCACCGATCTGCAAGACTCTACTAGACATTAGCTCAGTACAAGTGAGACTGTGAACTTGGGGCTCTGATACCAACTTGTCACGACTCGATTTCTTAAGTCATGATGGCACCTACTATAAACCCACAAGTAGGTAACCCAACTCGTAACCTGAAATAACAAGTAATGGGTCTGAGGGCAAAAATTAATCAAGAGAAGGTAAAATTTAAGATAAAAATTAAATAACAAGCACACACAAACCAAAACATATATACAAATAAAGATCCCTCCCAGAACCTGGAAGTCACTAGTGCAGAGCTACTATAAAAAATAGTGCAAGTACCAAAAGTGGGCCACAGAGACTGGACTGTCTTGAAAGGTAAAAGACAAGTCTATATACACAGAAGGAGGCTGAAATAGTACAAAACACCATATGCTCACCCCCTTCTCCGGATTAGACTACTCCAAACTGTATCAACGTTAGCCATTGGTGCTCGGACCTGCATCACAAAATAGATGTAGAGCGTAGCATGAGTACCATTATAAAAGGTACCCAGTAGGCATCATTAGCCAACTGAACTTGAAAAGTAAAGCCAATATGAAAAGAAGGAATAACAAAAACGGAGGTCAAGAACGGAAAACTAAGTAACAATGGAATGCACACAAGTGTAGAAAAAACTAACTAAAGTAATCTATAAGCTAACTACACTTAACTGGACCCCCATAATCCCAGAAGGTATACTCGTGTGAAAGTCAAATTAAAAACCCGAACGAACCCTTATAATCCCGACGAGTACACAGAATAACTATAACTAAAGAGAATTGTATATGAGAACACAAGAAAGAAGAGAATCCCACCAGAACCTCATCCCCAATAGTAAAATATGACAGTACTGAGGCCGGACATCAAATCGGATGCTCACTAGAAGTACCCAAGTAACCAATCACAAGTATCAAGTATCTGAGGCCGAACTTTTAACTAGATGCTTTGTATAAATATTTGGGCGATAGAGACCAGACCTTTTATCGGATGCTTTATATAAGTATCTGGGCGATAGAGGTCGGACCTTAAACCGGATGCTCTTCAAAAATATCAATGAGGTCGAGACCGGAGCTCGATTTCGGATTCCCAACAAAGGTGCCAATGTAGTTGCTAAAAGAGTCCTAATTGATCCACGCTCATAAATATATGTAGAACATTGTCCACACTTATTCAATAAATGCAAGTCCTTGGAGCCGAATCGAAAACCAATTTCAAATTGAGAATCAGAACCAGTGTCACCGACGTAACTCGTGAAGTTATAACATTGGATAAACAAGGATAACTATCGTTAGAGAAAACGTATCACCTGGCTAAGGTCCAAACTATCAGACTCAAGTCTACTACACCAGTGTATAGGGATCTAAGTCGGCCGAGCGACGTTGGGACAAAACTATGGCCTATCGGTTCTAAATCATGCATTTCAAAGGCAATCCCTAGTCAAACCTAAACTAAGGCTCAACTTGTTTCAAATAAATAATAATTAAGCATACAAGTACTCCACATAGCAAAGAAGATCAATTAGAAAAACCAAACATGCTCACATTTACCCGATGAATCCCGAAAGAGGCTAAAATATGATTTCTAAACACCTATGCATTATTCAAGAACTACCAACCCAAAATCCCAACTAATCAACATGCATTCACACTCTCAAGCTCAATCTAAGAGAGGGAAGTCGTAGCCTACCTATAGGCCGACCACGCGGGATCCAAAAACACACCTCCGGAGCTTTTCCTTTCCAAACGCTATTACTGTCGTTTTGAAAATAAAATCGCAGGAAACGGAGATACACCAATTTCGGGGTCAAAATGGGAAAAAGGGGACCCGCACTAGAAATTTTTTAATAAAACCTAAAAATAGGTCGTAAACACCTCCCCGGCCTTGTGTTCCAAAATGGAACACAATTCGGGGCTCAGTACAGTCCCAACAAGAACATGCAACGAAAAACACAAAGTTACACTAAAAGGGACAACAATGGCAGCAGTTATTTACTAGAAATTACCATAAACGAGGGTCCAACTACTGAAACCAATCAGACCACGTTGATCTTCAGAAAAATCACCACAAACTAGGCCCTTGATCCACCAAATTCAGACTTAAAATGGCCAAGAAATCATCTTCCAAAAATTGAGCTCGAAAATGAGCTATGACAGTAGCTAAATCATAAATCTTAACCTCCAACGAAGCTTGAAATATGCATTTCAACAATGCCAATATGTTCTTCTACATAAACCACTCAAAGATAGCCCCAAGAATCACTAGAATCGAACTTGAAATGAGAGAGTTATGAGGGTTTGAAGTTTGACAAATGAGGCTAAAATGAGGCTTCTGAAAGGGCAAAATAAGTCGCTAAAAAGACCCAAAATATGGTTGTTAAAAGCCCAAACTATGGTCGCTAAAAGGCTGCACTAGATTTCAGCTATTGCCATCTATTCAAAGTCTCTAACGGAGGGCTCAGAATTTGTTCGGAACCCGATAAAGCTAAAATCAAAATGCTATCCTACTAAATACGACACTCCGCACTAAATGGAGCTAACAAAATTTCCATCAGACATCACCTTGATAAAAAGTGGGTCCCACTTGTAAAGGCCATTTTTAGCTAAAATCCACTGAGGGGCTTTAAATGAGTCCGGAGGCCTCGAGGATCAAACGAAAGGTCGTTCTAGACCAAACTTGACATTCTAGGGCTAACCGTGCTAACAAAATTTTCATCCAAGTGCATTTTACAAGAAAGTTGACAAAATTCAACCTCAGGCTAAATTTCTTAGGCTAAAACGCTTAATGGTCCAAACTCGAACTAAAGGCCTTGATATTCGTGCCAACCATGCTGCTAGCCTAATTTGGCCATTTCAAAGCTGATGGAACCATTAGAATTCCATTTTGAAGTTGTTTACCTAGAGCTTTAACTAAAGTCAGTTATTCAAGCTTCAAGGTCTCTAAAACACACAAAGCCAAAAAAAATCCAAACGAACGACCAAGCAATCGGGCAGTCAGTGCCAGCAAGTCATAAATGACTTTAGGTCTCTATAGGAATGCTCTAAATGACGAAAATGCGGTATTAAGGAAAAAATGAGCTAAAGGGTCATTACAACATCCACTACTAAAAGAACTTTCATCCGCGAAAGAAAGGATAAGGATATACCTAAGGGCTCAAATAAGCTGGGGAACTGCTCCCTAATCCCCTACTCGGTCTCCTAGGTCATCTCCTCGACTGGGCGATGCCTCCAACGGACCTTAACAATAGGGATGGCTCTTGACCGCAACTGCATAACATCTCTAGCTAGAGTGGCAACCGGCTCCTCTATAAAGGTCAGATGATCATCCAACTCAATTGAATCATACTAGAGCACATACAACTCATCTGGAACATACCGGTGTAGCATTGAAACATGAAAAAATAGGTTGATAGCCGGTAGTCTTGGAGGTCAAGTTATCTCATTGGTAACCTTGCCAACTGCTCTCAAAATCTCAAAATGGCCTATATACCTTGGGCTAAGCTTGCCCCACCTCCCGAATCTCATCACGTCCTTCATTGGCGATATGCGGAGAAATAGCCGATCACTAACTGCAAACCTTAACGGTTGAAGCCTGTGATCTGTGTAACTCTGATGTCTACTCTGAGCCATTCTAAGCCTATCTTGAATTACCCTTACCAAATACAAGGCCTCCTGAAGCAAATCTATACCACGCGGCCTAGGCTATTTAGATTCAAACCAAACAAATAAAGAGCGACAACGCCTACCATATAAGGCCTCAAACGGGGCAATCTGAATACTAGAGTGGTAGTTGTTCTTGAACGCAAACTCCGCCAAAGGAAAGAACTTGTTCCACTGACCTCAAAAATACATAACACAGGCCGCAGCATATCCTCATGAACCTGAATAGTATGCTCCGA
This sequence comes from Solanum bulbocastanum, assembly GCA_037074985.1. Taxonomy (NCBI): domain Eukaryota; kingdom Viridiplantae; phylum Streptophyta; class Magnoliopsida; order Solanales; family Solanaceae; genus Solanum; species Solanum bulbocastanum. The sequence continues at coordinate 17,327,984 of CM073608.1, read as the reverse complement.
CTGGCCATCCATTTGTGGGTGAAAAGTTGTGCTAAGGTGGACACGGTGCCCAACTCCACCTGTATAGCCCTCTAAAGGCTAGAAGTGAACTGTGAACCCCAGTCTGAAATGATAGAAATAGGCACGCCACGAAGATGGATCACGTCCCTAATATAGATAAGACCCAATCTCTCCTTACTGAAAGTAGTATGAACAGGGTGCTGACTTCATCAATCGATCCACGATGACTCAAACACTATCAACACCTCTATAAGTCCGTGGCAAACCCACAATGAAATCCATAGTGATATGCTCCCACTCCCAATCCAGAATGGGTAATATCTAGAACTCGCCATCCTCAAATGCTCAGCCTTCACCTATTGGTAGCACAAACAACGACATACATATTCTGTAATTTCACTCCTCATAACGCTCCACCAATAATGCTGCCTCAAATCACGATACATCTTAGCCGTGATTGGATGGACGAAATATCTAGAATCATGAGCCTCGCTCAAGATCATTTGAATCAAACCCCCTGCTCTCGGAACACACAACCGACCAACGAATCTCAAAACCCCATCCCAATCTAAGGTAGCATATCTAGCTTCACCTGCCAACACCTTATCTCTGAGTGCCACCAAAGACTCATCCTCGAACTGACAACCACAAATTCTATCTAATAAGGACGACTAAACTCCCACATAGGCTAACACCTGCCTATAATCTGAAATATCAAGTCTGATCATCTGGTTAGCAAAGGACTGGATGTCCAAAGCTAATGGTCGCTCCGAACCAGAAAGGAAGGCTAGACTACCCATACTTTCCGCGTTTCGGCTCAAGGCGTCCTCTACTACATTCGCCTTGCACGAATGGTATATAATAGAGAGGTCATAGTCCTTCTGGAGTTCATTCCTGTGATATTGCCTCGAATTAAGGTCCCTCTGGCTCATAAGGTACTAGAAGCTATAGTGATCAGTGTAGATCTCACATCAAACCCCATATAGATATTGCCTCCAAATCTTAATGACGAAAAGTACCGCCGCCAACTCCAAGTCATGGGTGGGGTAGTTGTACTTATGTTGCTTAAGTTGCCTTAATATGTAAGCTATGACTCGGCCTCGCTGCATCAGTACACAACCCAAACTAACACCGAATGTGTCAGGAGTAGGACATTCCATACAAATCTTTCTGATCCACTAGCGGGTGGTCCTCTCCTTAGAGTCAAGTGGCTTTCAGCTCCTCAAAATATACCGTGAAGCCCTTGCCCTCAACTAGAAGAGTACATATAAAAGCGGTAGTAAGCAACTCCTTAAGCTTTTGAAAGCTCCTCTCACACTCCTCTGACCACCTAAAGGGTACATCCTGGCGATTCAACTGAGTCAAAGGTGCTACAATAGTAGAAAATCCCTCAACAATGCGTTTATAGTAACTCGTTAACCCTACGAAGCTAGAAATGTTAGTAACAAAAGTGGGACTATCCCAATGACAAATAGCCACACTCTTCACTGGATCAACACTAATACCTTCCACGGACACCACGTGCCCCAAGAATCCTACAGACTCAAGCCAAAACTCGCACTTTGAGAACTTGGCATAAAGCCACTGGTTTGTCAAAGTCTGGAGCACTATCCTTAAATACTGCTCATCTTACTCCGGTTTCGCGAGTATACCAATATGTCAACAATGAAGACAATAACAAATGAATCAAGGAATTCCATGTACACACGTGTCATCAAGTCCTTGAAGGTGGCTGGGGCATTAGTTAACCCAAAAGACATCACAAGGAACTCATACTGGCCATAACAAGTCCTAAATGCGGTCTTAGGGATGTCCACTGCCCTAATCCTCAACTGATGGTACCCGAACATCAAATCAATCTTAGAAAGCACTGCAGCGCCCTGAAGATCGACAAAAAAGTCATCAATATGAGGCATGTGGTAACGGTTCTTCACCGTCACCTTGTTCTAATGCTTGTAGTCAATGCACATGCTCATAGTCCAGTCCTTTTTCTTCACCAATAGAATAGGAGCACCCCAAGGCGACACAGTTGGATGGATAAACCGCTTACCTAAGAGGTCCTCTAATTGAATATTGAGCTCTCAGAGCTTTGCAGGAGCCATCCGGTTAGGCGGGATAGAAATTGGACGGGTGTCAAGCTCTAAATCTATGGGAGAATCAATGTCACGCTCTAGGGGTAGGACAGGTAGGTATGCAGGGAACACATCTGCGAACTCTCTAACAACAGGAACTAAGTCAACTGAGGGGCCATCCCTACTCACATCTCTCACATAAGCCCAATAAGCTAAACACCTAGAAGAAACCAACCATCTAGCCCGCATAACATAAATGATCCCCATCGGTGTGTGACTACGAGCACCCTCCCACATCAGTGGGGGAATGTCAGGCATGGCTAAAGTAACAGTCTTGGCGTAGTAATCCAAAACCGCATGGTAGGGGGATAACCAGTTCATCTACAGAATCATATCAAAATTAAATATATCTAGCAGAATAAGATCAACTATATTACTTGTGATTGGTTACTTGGGTACTTCTAGTGAGCTTCCGGCTTGAGGTTCGGCCTCCGTACTTTCATATTCTACTATTAGGGTTGAGGTTCTGGTTGGATGCTCTTCGTTCTTGTGCTCTCATATGCAATTCTCTTAAGTTATAGTTATTATGTGTACTTGTAGGGATTATGGGGGTTCGTTTGGGTTTTTAATCTAACTTGCACACGAGTGTATCTTCTGGGATTATGGGTGTCTAGTTAGGTGTACTTAGCTTATAGATTACTTTAGTTAGTTTTTTCTACACTTGTATGCATTCCATTGTTATGTAATTTTTCGTTCTTGACCTCTGTTTGTGTTATTCCTTCTTTTCATATTGCTTTTACTTTTAAAGTTCAGTCGGCCTATGATGCCTACTGGGTACCTTTTATTTTGGTACTCATGCTACGCTCTGCATCTGTTTTGTGATACAGGTCTGAGCACCAGTGACCACCGTTGATACAGTTTGGAGTAGTCTAATCTGGAGACGGGGTGAGCATACGGAGTTTTGTACTATATCAACCTCCATCTGTATATATAGACTTGTCTTTTCATTTTCGAGATAGTCCAGTCTCTGTGGCCAACTTTTGGGACTTGGACTCTTTTTGATAGTATCTCTGTACTAGTGACATCCAGGTTTTGGGAGGGATCTTTATTTGTATATATGTTTTGGTTTGCGTCTGCTTGTTATTTAATTATTATATCAAATTTTACCTTCTCTTGTTTAGTTTCTGCCTTAAGACCCATTACTTGTTGTTTTGGGTTACGGGTTGGCTTACCTATTAGTGGGTTTATAGTACGTGCCATCATGGCTTAAGTAATCGTATTGTGACAAGTTGGTATCAAAGCCCTAGGTTCACCGGTCTCACTTGTACAGAGCTACCGTCTAGTATAGTCTTGCAGATCAGTGTAGAGACGTCATTAACTTATCTTCAGGAGGCTACATGATGTCTTTATGAAGATTTCCTCTTTTGTTTAACTTTCGTGCAATGTGTGTCTCATTGGTTCCTTGGAATATCACTTGTTTCACTCTTTCACAAGATGGCTCGCATGCGAGGCGGCATGGCTGGGGGTGATGCACCCGAGCCTGCAGATAGAGCCCCAGTTTGGGGTGGATGACGACCCCAAGATTGAGTTAGGGCCGTAGCACTGCCCGAGATAGCGAAGAGGAGCCCCAGGCAGCATATGTACCTCCATAACCAGTGGGGTCAAGACCAGTCCAGCCACCACCCGCACTAGCTGCAACTCTTAATCTTCAAACCCTGCCGACTCAGATATTACCAACTATTGGGGAGATGCGTTAGGCACCAGCATCAACACCAATTCCAACTTCAGCTCCAGCACCGCAGGGTCAACCTTCCGCAACGGCACCAAAGGTTCAGCCGCCACCAGTTCATATTTCCGCCCTGCCAGACTTAAAGGACTGGAAGATGCCACTGAATGAGCAGAAGATGCTCGGGGTATTCTAGAGGTTGGCACCACCGATATTCTCAAGGGCGATTGGGGAGGATGCCCACGAGTTTTAACTCACTTACCAGGGCCCAGGCAAGCAGTGGTGGCACACGTATCGAGAGTCCAGGCTAGCTGGATCACCTCCTGTATCTTGGCGTAAGTTCTCAGAGGCCTTCTTGGACCTGTTCATGCCACGGAGCATCAGGAATTAACCCCAAAAATAGGTCCTAAACACCTCCTCGAATTTGTGTTCCAAATTGGAACACAATCCAGGGCTCAAAACAGTCACAACACGAACATGCAATGAAAAACTAAAAGTTACACTAATAGGGACAATGGTAGCAGCTATTTACAAGAAATTACAATAAACGAGGGTCAAACTACTGAAACCAATCACACCACAACGATCCTCGCAAAAATTCCCACAATCTATGATCTTGAATCACCAAATTCGAACCTATAATGGCCAAGAAATCATCTTCCAAATTTCCCAAGAATTGAGCTCGAAAATGAGTTATGGCAGCAGTTAAATCATAAATCTTATCTCCAAAGAATCTTCAAATATTCATTTCAACTATGCCAACGCATTCTTCTCGAAAAACCACTCAACATAGCTCCAAGAATCACTAGAATCGAACTTGAAACGAGAGAGTTATGAAGATTTGATGTTTGAAAAAAGAGGCTGAAATGAGGCTTTTAAAAGGGAGAAACTGATCTTTAAAAAGACCCAAAATCTGGTCATTAAAAATAAAAACTTTGGTCGCTAAAAGGGCAGTACCAGATTTCAGCTATTGCAATGTATTCAAATTCTCCGACGGAGAGCTTAGAATTCATTCGAAACACGATAAAGATAAAATAGAAATGCTACCCTACTAAATTTGACACTCCGGACTCAACGGCTCTAATCAAATTTCCATTAGAAGTTACCTCGATAAAATGTGGGTCCCATTTTCAAAGGCCATTTTTAGCAAAATCCATCGAGAGGCTCGAAATGAGTTCGGATGCTTCAAGAGTCGAACGAAAGGACGTTTTAGACCAAACTCGACATTTCGGGGATAACCATGTTGATGGAATTTTCATTCGAGTGCGTTTTCCAAGAAAATTGACTAAAGTCAACCTCAAGCCAAATTTCTAAGGCTAAAATGCCAAATGGTCCAAACTCGCTCTAAAGGCCTCGATATTCATGCTAACCATGCTACTAGCCAAATTTGGCCATTCCGAAGCTAATTGAACCGTCAAAATTCCATTCTAAGGTTGCTCACCTGACGCTTTAACTAATGTTAGTTATTCAAGTTTTAAGGTCTCTAAAACACGAAAAACTAAAAATAAATTCAAACGAATGACCAGGAGATCAAACAATCAGTGCTAGTAAGTCATAAATGACTTGGGTCACTATAGGAAAGCTCTAAACAATGAAAATGAGGCATTAAAGTAAAAATAACCTAGAGGGTCATTACAAAATACACTACTAAAAGACTTCATCTGCAAAAGAAAGGATAAAGATATACCTGAGGGCTCAAATAAGCTGGGGAACTGCTCCCACATCTCCTGCTCGGTCTCCTAGGCTTCCTCCTTGACTAGACGATGCCTCCAATGGACATTAACAATAGGAATGGCTTTCGACTGCAACTGCCTAACAACACTAGATAAAATGGCAACCGGCTCTTCTATAAAGGTCAGACAATCGTCCAACTCAACTGAATCATACTGGAGCACATGAGACTCATCCGGAACATACCGGTGAAACATCAAAACATGAAAAACTAGGCGGATAGCCGATAGTGCTGGAGGTAAAGTTAACTCATAGGCAACCTCACCAACTACTCTCAAAATCTCAAAAGGGCCTATATACATGGGGTTAAGCTTGCCCCACCTCTTGAATCTCTTCACACCCTTTATGGCAGATATTCGGAGAAATACCCAGTAGCCAACTACAAACCTCAACGGCTGACGCCTATGATCCTCATAACTCTGATGTCTACTCTGAGCCATTCTAAGCCTATCTTGAATTACCCTTACCTGATCCAAGGCCTCATGAAACGAATTTGTACCACGCGATCTATGCTCTTTAGACTCAAACCAATCAACTGGATAGTGACAACGCCTATGATATAAGGCCTTGAATGAGGCCATCTAAATACTATAGTAGTAGTAGTTGTTGTACGCAAACTCTGCCAAAGGGAAGAACTAGTCCCATTGACCTCTAAAATCTATAACATAGGCCCACAACATATTATCAAGAACCTGAATAGTACGCTCCGATTGGCCATCCGTCTGTGGCTGAAAAGTTGTGCTAAGGTTGACACGTATGCCCAACTCCTTCTGAAAAGGCCTCCAAAGGCTAGAAGTGAACTGTGAACCCCGGTCGAGAATGATAGAAATACGCACGCCATGAACACGGACCATCTCCCTAATATAGATACAAGCTAACCTTTGGGCACTGAAAGTAATATGAAGAGGGAGGAAGTGTGCTGACTTGGTCAATCGATCCATAAAGACCAAACGTTATCAAAATCTTTATAAGTTCATAGCAAACGGGTAATCTCTGGAACTCGTCTCCAGGCCTCAAACACTTGGCCTTCACCAGTTGGTAGCACAAACGACAAGATACGTAGTCGGCAATATCTCTTCTCAAACCGCTCCACCAATAATGTTGCCTCAAATCACGATACATCTTAGCCGTGACTGGATGGATAGAATATCTGGAATCATTGGCCTCGCTCAACATCAACTGAATCAAACCCCCTACTCTCGAAACACAGAACCGGCCATCGAATCTCAAAACCCCATCCCAATCTAAGGTAGCTTGTCTAGCATCACCTGCCAACACCCTATCTCTGAGTGCCACCAAAAACTCATCCTCGAACTGACAACCATGGATCCTATCTAATAAAGACGACTGAACACCCACATAGGCTAACACCTACCTGGAATCTGAAATATCAAGTCTGATCATTCGATTAGCTAAAGACTGGATCTCCAAAGGTAATGGTTGCTCCGAAATAGAAAGGAAGGCTAGACTACCCATACTCCTGGCCTTTCGGCTCAAGCCATCCGCTACTACATTCTCCTTGCCCTGGTGGTAGAGAAAAGAGATGTCATAGTCCTTCAGGAGTGTAATCCAGCGACGTTGCCTCGAATTAAGGTCCCTCTGGCACATAAGGTAATGGAGGCTCCAGTGATCAGTGTAGATCTCACAATGAACCGCATATAGATATTGCCTCCAAATCTTAAGAGCGAAAAGTACCGCCACCAATTCCAAGTAATTGGTGGGGTAGTTGTACTTATGTTGCTTAAGCTACCTTAACGCATAAGCTATAACCTGGCCTCACTGCATCAATACACAACCCACAATATATCGTGAAGCACTAGCCCTCAACTAGAAGAGTCCATATAGGAGAGGTTGTAAGCAACTCCTTAAGCTTACGAAAGGTCCTCTCACACTCCTCTAACCACTTGAAGGGTACATCCTGGTGAGTCAATCGAGTCAAAGGGGCTACAATATTAGAGAAGCCCTCAATAATGCGTTTGTAGTAACTATCTAACCCTACGAAGCTAGGAACCTCAGTAACAAAGGTGGGCCTATCCCAATCATGAATAGCCACAATATTCGCCGGGTCAACCCTAATGCCCTCCATGGACAACACGTGCCCCAAGAATGCTACAGACTCAAGACAAAATTCGGACTTTGAGAACATGGCATAAAGTCGTTGGTTTGTCAAAGTCTGGAGCACTATCCTTAAATGTTGCTTATGCTCACTCCAGCTCCGCGAGTATACCAATATGTCATCGATGAAGACGATAACAAATGAATCAAGGTATGCCATGAACACACGTGTCATAAAGTCTATGAAGGCGGCAGGGGCATTAGTTAACCCAAAAGACATCACAAGGAACTCATACTGGCTATAACAAGTCCTAAATGCGGTCTTAGAGATATCTACTGCCTTAATCCTCAACTGATGGTACCCGGACCTCAAATCAATCTTAGAAAACATGGCAGCTCCGTGAAGCTGGTCAAGAAATTCATCAATATAAAGCTTGTGGTAACGGTTATTCACCGTCACCTTGTTTAGCTGCCTGTAGTCAATACACATGCTCATAGTCCAGTCTTTCTTCTTCACCAATACAACAGGAGCACCCCAAGGCAACACATTTGGACGGATAAAACCTTTACCTAAGAGGTCGTCTAACGGAACACTGAGCTCCTTGAGCTCTGCAGGACCAATCTGGTAAGGCGAGATAGAAATAGGATGGGTGTCAGGCTCTAAATCTATGGTAAAATTAATGGCAGGCTCTAGGGGTAGGACAGGTAGGTCTGTTGGGAACACATCTGCAGATTCTCTAACCGCAGGAACTGAGTCAACTGAGGGGCCCTCCCTACTCACATCTCTCACATAGGCCCAATAGGCTAAACACCCAGAAGCAACCAACCATCTAGCCCACATAAAAGAGATAATCCCCGTCGTTGTGTGACTAGGAACACCCTCCCACATCAGTGGGGGAATGTCAGGCATGGCTAAAGTAATGGTCTTAGCGTAGCAATCCAAAACTGCATGGTAGGGGGATAACCAGTCCATTCATAAAATCACATCAAAATCAATTATATCTAGCAGAATAAGATCAACTGTATTATAATAACCATGGGTAGTGACTAAGCAAGATCGCAATACCTAATCCATTAATAAGGACTCACCCACTAGGGTCGAAACATGAACCGGCTCTACCAAGGACTAGACCTTATACCTAATCAGGGAGACAAATAAACAGATATATACGAGAATGTGGACTCAGGATCAAATAATACTGTAGTAGGATGATGGAATAATAAAACCATATCTATTAAGACATTGTTAGATGCCTCAGTTGCCACCCTCATTGGGGCTGCATAGAAATGGCCCTAAGCACCTCTGCCCGGTGAGTCCAATCTACGAACCGACCTGCCACCCTGATCTCCACGTCAGGTACGTTGTTGTCTATCCGACAGCCCTGATCCTGACCACCACCTCTAGCCGAAGAGGGCACTGTTGAAATCGGTCTAGGAGCAAGGGGAGCTGGTACATTCGCCACTTGCCCTCGCTTGGGGCATACTTTGGACCAATGGACAAGAGCACCACAATCATAACACCCTGAAGTTGAACACCTTGTGGTAACTAGACCACGGTAGGAAGGGAGGGAATCTGATCCCCTCGAACTCTGGCCCGTACTAGGACCACCCTGCTAATGCTGGCCTTCCTTAAAAGTAGGTAATGCCACCTAAATAGGCCGACTGGACTGACCCTGCTGGAACCTTTGACGAGGCCTATCGTAGGAGTCCCTCCCTCTAGTATGGGACCCATTGTAGTTGCCCAGGTAGCGTACCCTCTTATCGCTGCTCCCTTGTGCTTCACGATGAATATGCTCCATGGATTGGGCATGGTCGACCACATCAAGAAATGAACGGCTGGCTAAAACCTAATGCTCGGTGTCAACCCTTAGGCTTTACCACAACCCACGTACAAAACAACGAACTCTCTCCTCCTTCGTGGGTAGGATCATGGTATCCTGTTGCGACAGCTCATGGAACCTCGCCTCGTACTCTGAGACGGTCATAGGGCCCTGCACCAATCTGGAGACCGATCACGAAGCTTATCCCTGACGCTCCGTGGCATGAACAGGGCCAAGAAAGCCTCTAAGAACTCATACCAAGATATAGGAAGTGATCCAATTGGCATGGACTATTGATGTGTGCGCCACCACTATCTGGCTAGCCCATAGAACTGATAAGCGGTAAAGTTGAATGCTCTCGACCTAAGAGACCTAATGACTATAGCTGCTCCTGGCAAGTGAACTGAAACTCGTGGACGTCCTCCCTAATCACCCCTGAGAATATCGGTGGTGCCAACCTCTAGAATACCCAGAGCATCTTCTTCTCATCGATTGGCATCACCCTATCCTTTAAGTCTGGCAGGGCAGCCACATGAATTAGTGGCGGCTAAACCTCTGGTGCTGCTGCGGTAGGCAGGCCCTGTGGTGCTAGAGCGGGAGATGTAGTAGGTGCTTGTGCTTGATGCGTATCCCTAATATCTGCTAATATCTAAGTCAGCAGGGCATGAAAATCAAGAATTGCAACTAGTGCGGGTGGTGGTTGGGCTGGTCCTGGCCACTCTGGCTGAGGAGGTACATATGCTACCTGGGCTCCTCCTCCTTGTCTCGGACTAGTACTGCAGCCCTAACTCTATCTCAGGATCAGCGTCTACCCCAAACTGGGCTCTATCTGCAGGCTCGGGTGCATCACCATGGCTGCGTTACCTCGCATGGAAGCCATCATGTGAAAGAGTGAAACAAGTCAGATTTCAAGGAACTAATGAGACACACGTTGCACGAAAGTGAAACAAAAGAGGAAATCTTCCTAAAGACATCATGTAGCCTATCGATAATAAGATACGAACGTCTCTACACCAATCCACAAGACTCTACTAGATGTTAGCTCTGTACAAGTTAGACCGGTGAACCTGTGGCTCTAATACCAACTTGTATCGACTCGATTTCTCAAGTCATGATGGCACCTACTATAAACCCACCAATAGGTAAGCCAACCCGTAACTCAGAACAACAAGTAATGGGTCTGAGGGAAGAAACTAAACAAGAGAAGACAAGATTTAAGATAACAATCAAATAACTGGCAGACGCAAACCAAAATATAAATACAACTAAAGATCCCTCCTAGAACGTGGAAGTGACTAGTACAGAGCTACTAACAAAAAGAGTACAAGTCCCAAAAGGGAACCACCGAGGTTGGATTGTATCGAAATGTAAAAGACAAGTCTATATATACAGATGTAGACTGAATAGTACAAAATGTTGTGTGCTCACCCCCATCTCCTGATCAGACTACTCAAAAATGTATCAACGCTGGCCACAGCTACTCGGACCTGCATTATGAAGCACATGAAGAGCGTAGAATGAGACCAAAATAACAGCTACCTAGTAGGCATCATAGGCCGACTAAACTTGAAAACTAAAGGCAATATGAAAAGAAGGAATAACACAAACGGAGGTCAAGAATGAAACACTAAGTAGCAATGGAATGGGAACGATTATGGAAAGAACTAACTAAAGTAATCTATAAGCTAACTACACCTAACTGAGCCTCTATAAGCCCATAATGTACACTTGTACGCAAGTTAAATTAAAAACCCGAACGGATCCCTATAATCTCGAGGAGTACATTGAATAACTATAACTAAAGAGAATTATATATGCGAACATAAGAACGAAGAGCATCATACCAGAACCTAAACCCTTATTGTAGAATATGGCAGTACGGAGGTCGGACCTCAAATCGGATGCTTACTAGAAGTAGCCAAGTAACCAATCACAAGTATCAAGTAACTGAGGCAAGACCTTTAACCAGATGCTCTATATAAGTATCTCGGCGATAGAGGCCGGTCCTTAAATCGAATGCTTTATTTAAGTATCTCGGTGATAAAAGTAACCATAAATCGGATGCTCTTTGAAAATATCAATGAGGTAGAGACCGGATCTGGAATCCGTATGCCCGAAAAAGGTGCCAATGTAGGTGTTGAAAGAGTCCCAATTGATCCACGCTCATAAATTTCCATTCAACACTTTCCACACTTAGTCAATAAATGCAATTCCTTGGAACCGAATCGAAAACCAATTTCAAATTGCGAATCAAAACCAGTGTCACCGACGTAACTCGTGAAGTCGTAACATCAGAGAAACAAGGATAACTATTGTCGGAGCAAGTGTATCACCTAGCTAAGTCCTAAACTATCAAACTCAAGTCTACTACACCAGTGTACAAGGATCTAAGTCGGCCGAGCGATGTTGGGGTAAAACTAAGGCCTATCGATTCTGAATCATGCATTTCTAAGGCAAGCCCTAGTCAAACCTAAACTAAGACCTAATATGCTTCAAATAAATAGTAATTAATCATACAAGTACACCACATAGCAAAGAAGATCAATTAGTAAAACCAAACATGCTCACATTTACCCGATGAATCCCGAAAGAGGCCGAAACATGATTTCTAATCACCTATGCATTATTTCATAACTACCAACCCAAAATCCCAACTAATCAACATACATTCACACTCTCGAGCTCAATCTAAGACAGGGAAGTCATAGCCGACCTATAGGCCGACCATGTGCGCTCCAAAAACACACCTCTGGAGCTTTTCCTTTTCGAACAGCCTTGAAACACTGCCATGCTATAAAAAATGTATCACAACATTATTAAGGTCATTTAGACACTAAAATCGTAACAAATGGAGACGGACCAATTTCGGGGTCAAAATGTGGAAAGTGGGACCCGCGCTAGAAATTATGGAATTAACCCCAAAAATAAGTTCTAAACACCTCCCCGAACTTGTGTTCCAAATTGGAACAGAATTTGGGGCTCAAAACAGTCATAACAAGAACATGCAATGCAAACCTAAAAGTTACACTAAAGAGACAACAATGGTAGCAGCTATTTATAAGAAATTTCCAAAACGAGGGTCCAAATGCTGAAACCAATCACACCAAGAAAATCCTCATGAAAATCCCCACAATCTATGTTCTTGAATCACCAAATTCAAACTTATAATGGCCAAGAAATAATCTTCCAAAACTTCCCAAAAATTGAGCTCAAAAATGAGCTATGGCAACAGCTAAATCATAAATCTTACTTCCAACGAAGCTTCAAGTACGCATTTCAACCATGCCAACGTATTCTTCTCGAAAAACCACTCAAGATAGCCTCAAGAATCAATAGAATCAAACTTGAAACGAGAGAGTTATGAAGGTTTGAAGTTTGACAAATGAGGTTGAAATGAGGGTTTTAAAAGGGCGAAACAGGTCTCTAAAAAGACCCAAAATCTTGTCATGAAAAGCCCAAACTCTGGTCGCTAAAAGGGCTGCACCAGATTTCAGCTATTGCAATCTAATCAAATTCTTCAACAAAGAGCTCAAAATTCGTTCGAAACTCGATAAAGATAAATTTGGCCATTCCGAAGCTGATGGAACCATCAGAATTCCATTCTGAGGCCGTTCACCAGACGCTTTAACTAAAGTTAGTTATTCATGCTTTAAGGTCTCTAAAAAATGAAAAACTAAAAAAAAAAATTCAAATGAATGACCAGGCAACCGAACAATCAGTGCCAGTAAGTCATAAATGACTTGGGTTACCATAGAACGCTCTAAACAACGAAAATAAGGCATTAAGGCAAAAATGACTAAGAGGGTCATTACAACATCCATTACTAAAAGAACTTTCATCGTCAAAAGAAAGGACAAGGATATACCTGCGGGCTCAAATAAGCTGGGGAACTGCTCCTGCATCTCTTGCTGGGTCTCCCAGGTTTCCTCCTCGACTGGACGATGCCTCCAACGGACCTTAACAATATGAATGGCTCTGTACTGGAACTACCTAACATCTCTAGATAGAATGGCAACCGACTCCTCTATAAAGGTCAGACAATCATCTAACTCAACTGAATCATACTGGACTACATGAGACTCATCTGAAACATACCGGTACACCATCAAAACATGAAAAACTGTGTGGAGAGCCGATAGTGATGGAGGTAAAGTTAACTCATAGGCAACCTTGCCAACTGCTGTCAAAAGCTCAAAAGTACCTATATACTCGGGGTTAAGCTTGCCCCACCTCCCGAATCTTATCACGCCCATCATGGGAGATACTCAGAGAAATACTCAGAGAAATACCCGATCGCAATATCTCTCCTCATACCGCTCCACTAATAATGCTGCCATAAATCACGATAGATCTTAGCCATGTTCGGGTGGATGGAATATTTGGAATCATGGGCCTCGCTCAAGATCAGCTCAATCAAACCCCCTACTCTCGGAACACACAATCGACTATCGAATCTCAATACCCCATCCCAATCTAAGGTAGCCTATCTAGCATCACCTGCCAACACCCTATCTCTGAGTGCCACCAAAGAATCATCCTCGAACTGACAACCATGGATCCTATCTAATAAAGACGACTAAACTCCCACATAGGCTAATAAGTGCCTCGAATCTGAAATATCAAGTCTAATAATCCGATTAGCTAAGGACTGGATATCCAAAGCTAACGGTCCCTCTGAAACAAAAAGGAAGGCTAGACTACCCATACTCCCTGCCTTTCGGCTCTAGGAGTCCGCTACTACATTTGCCATGCCAGGATTGTAGAGAATAGAGAGCTCATTGCTCTTTAGGAATTCAATCCTACGACATTGCTACGAATTATGATCCCTCTGGCTCATAAGATACTTGAGGCTCCAGTGATCAGTGTAGATCTCACAACGAACCCCATATTTATATTTCCTCCAAATCTGAAGTGCGAAAAGTACCGCCGCCAACTCCAAGTCATGGGTAGGGTAGTTGTACTTATGTTGCTTAAGCTTCCTTAGCGCGTAAGCTATAACCCGACCTCGCTGGATTAGTACACAACCCAAACTAACGCTAGATGCATCATAATATACTGTCAAGCCCTCGCCCTCAACTGGAAGAGTCTATATAGGAGCGATAGTAAGCAACTCCTTAAGCTTTCGAAAGCTCCTCTCATACTCCTCTGACCACCTGAAGGGTACATCCTGGCGAGTCAACTGAGTCAAAGGGGCTACAATAGTAGAGAAGCCCTCAACAATGCATTTGTAGAAACTATCTAACCCTACAAAGCTACGAATCTCAGTAACAAAAGTGGGCCTATCCCAATCACGAATAGCCACAATCTTCGCCAGATCAATGCTAATACCCTCCATAGACACCACCTTCCCCATGAACGCTACATATTCAAGCCAAAACTCACACTTTGAGAACTTGGCATAAAGTCACTGGTTTGTCAAAGTCTGGAGCACTATCTTTAAATGCTGCTCATGCTCACTCCGGCTCCGCAATTATACCAATATGTCATCAATGAAGATGATAACAAAGGAAACAAGGTATTCCATGAACACACGTATCATCAAGTCTATGAAGGCGGCAGGGGTAAGTCTTAAATGCGATCTAAGGGATGTCCGCTGCCCTAATCCTCAGCTTATCGTACCCGGACCTCAAATCAATCTTAGAAAAGATGGCACCTCCCTGAAGCTGGTCAAGCAAGTCATGAATATGAGGCATTTGGTAGCGGTTCTTCACCGTCACCTTTTTCCGCTGCCTATAGTCAATGCACATGCTCATAGTCCAATCCTTCTTCTTTACCAATAGAACAGGAGCACCCCAAGGTGACACAGCCGGACGGATAAACCCCTTACCTAAGAGGTCCTCTAACTGAACACTCAGGTCCTTGAGCTCTGCCGGTGCCATCCGGTAAGGCGGGATAGAAATAGGACGGGTGTCAAGCTCTAAATCTATGGCAAAATCAATGTCACGCTCTGGGGGTAGGCTAAGTAGGTCTGTAGGGAACACATCTTCAAACTCTCTAACCACAAGAATAGAGTCAACTGAGGGGCCCTACCTACTCACATCTCTCACATAGGCCCAATAAGCTAAACACCTAGAAGCAACCAACCATCTAGCCTGCATAAAAGAGATAATCCCTGTAGATGTGTGACTATGAGCACCCTCCCATATAAGTAGGGGAATGTCACGCATGGCTAAAGTAATGGTCTTGGCGTAGCAATCCAAAAGTGCATGGTAGGGGGATAACCAGTTCATGCATAAAATCACATCAAAATCAACTATATCTAATAAAGTAAGATCAACTCTATTATAATAACCATGGATAGTCACTAAGCAAGATTGAAATACCTAATCCACTACTAAGGACTCACCTATTGGGGTCAAAACATTAACCGGCTCTGCCAAGGACTCAGAGCTCATACCCAATCGGGGAGACAAACAAATAGATACATATGAGAATTTGGACCCAAGATCAAACAATACTGTAGCAAGATGGTGTAATAATAAAAGCTTACCTATTATGAAATCGTCAGATGCCTCAGTCGTCGCCCTCATTGGGGCTGCATAGAAAAGGCCCTGAGCACCTCTACTCGGTTTTTCTGATTTACGAACTAACCTTCCTCCCCGAGCTCCACCTCTGGTACCTTGTCGGTTATCCCCATGGCCCTGGTCCTGACCACCACCTCTAGCTGGAGAGGGCAATACTGAAATTGGTCTGGGTGCAAGGGGAGCTGGTACATTCGCCACTCGCCCTCGCTGAAGTCATATTCTAGACCAATGGTCAAGAGCACCACAATCATAACATCCTGAAGTTGAACGCCCTGTAGTAACTGAACCATGGTAAGAAGGGAGGGAATTTGATTCCCTCGAACTTTGGCCCATACTAGGACTACCCTACTGATGCTGGACTTCCTCAGAAGTAGGTAATGCCGCCTGAATAGGACGACTGGACTTACCCTGCTGGAACATCTAAAGGGGCCTATCATAGGTGTCCCTCCCTCTAGTCTGGGACCCGCTGTAGCTGTCCTGGTAGCGTGCCCTCTTATCGCTTCCCCTTTGGGCCTCACTATGAATATCCTCTATGGATCGGGCATGGTCGACCTCATCAAGAAATGAACGGATGGCTGAAACCAAATTCTCTGTGTCGACACTCAAACGGTACCGTAACCCATGTACAAAACAATAAACTCTCTCCTCCTCCGTGTGTAGGATCATGGTAGAATGTCGAGACAACTCAAAGAACCTCACCTCATACTCTGAGATGGTCATTGGGCGTTGCTCCAATCTTGAGAACTGAACACAAAGCCTATTCTTGCGCTCCGTGGCATGAATCGGTCTAAGAGGGCCTCTGAGAAATAATGCCAAGAAACAAGAGGTGATCCAGGGAATACGACCGTCATTGCGATCCTGTATTTTAGTTCTTACTTTGTCAGGAAAGAGTGGAGGTAGTCCACTGATGAAGCGTTCCTTCCAAAAATCTAGGTGACAATCCAAATGAACCATGACTTTATTTAGAAAAGCATGCTTATAATGGATAAATTGTCTATGTTTGGACAACTAAAATTATTCTGGATTTCGAGACTCCTATCTTGAAACGGCTTTGGTTCACCTATGAAATGATTAGCGATATGATAAAGCAACGTAGCAGAAGCATCTTCTCTTATGACACGAGAAGTACTTTGGCTATTTCCTTCAACCTTAACAACGGTTTCTGTTGCTGTGGCATTAATGATGAGCTGCTTGGTATCATCTTTGTAGTAGTTATCCCACCAATACTTTAACATGCTGGTAAACCCTACAGCAATCATAGTAGCTGCTTCTTTATCAATTGATCCTCTCATTTTCTAAGCAGTTATAGCAACTCCCATTTCATGAAGCTTGTTGTATATTTGATTTTCTACAAGACCATCAATATTCCATTCAGTAATGCTTCTTCCATCTTGAGAAGAACTGTATAAGAAGGCATTTTCCTCATATTGTAAGTCTGGGAAAGAGGGACGGATATGAATGTTTTTCTGGTTATGGAATCTATCATTGGATAACTTTTGGAGAAGGATGTCTTTTTCTAGAGTGGTTGAAATGGATTTCTCCTAAAGGGTAGAAACCTTGTTTTGGGTTTTCTCTACCTTTTGAGAAACTTTAAAATTGGTAAGTTGTTCATTGATTTTGTTAATGAGATTATTTCCTGAAATTTCAAAAGTCTCTAAAAGTTTAGGGATTTAATCTTTAGAAAATTTTGGTAGTTTGAATCCTGGGTTAGCTTCAATATTATGGTATGATGAAGTAGAATCCGGGATAGGTCTTCCACTAAATATAGGTTTTGTATCTTCAATTTATTTGGAGATTACATGAAGAATTTGGTTTGAGTAGTTGTTTTGTTCTACTACTTTGTCAATGTCTGCAAAATTTAGTATAGTACCAATCTTATCGCTTTTCTCTTTGATAGGAGAAACTGTAATCACTATTCCTGCAATAGGGATGTTAATACCTTCAAGATGAGATGTAACAGATTCAACAATCTTATTAGAAGTGGTATACCATTTATTAATGATAACCTGTAGTGACTGGTTTGATTTTCAACCTTACCCGTCATTTGAAACCATTTAAAGAATTCGATTTCACAACCTGTTCTTTTCATATCTTTCTTGCAAGAATCTCTGAAAGATTCTCTATCTTTAAGAGTATAGGTAGCAACATACCATTTTCTCTTTGTCTGGATGAGTCCACTTCTCGTGAACTATGTTTGGATCTGGGTTGAAGACTTTACCAGTCTTTATCATACAAAGCAATCTTGGTTTCACCATTTGGGGAGGTTCCATTTCACTTGCAGTGGGATTGGTAGGTTGATCTTGATAGAAAACCTTAGGGATATCTCCTGAAAAGTCGACACCTGTTACTTTACCTATGTTTTAATCCACATTTTCAGCGATGGAAATTTCTTCTTCTGCTTTCTCTGAGGTTTTTGAAGAAGAAGTTGGCCTATGAACGGATTTCGAGGGATACGAGGTAAAGGCTGACCAGGATGACCTTCGATTAGATCAAGATATACTAATTTTATTGTCAAGGAATTTGAGTTCTATGGACCCATCAGGAAATTAAATAACTCGTTCAATATGATATCTTTTAGAATGAGATGCAAAAGGTTGAGTTATGTTATCAAAACTCCAATCATTATTGGATAGTATATCTTTCCATTGTAGTAGACAAGGAACAAATATGGAACTATGTTCATCATTGGCTTCCATAAGCATAGTCTCACCTTTGATGCTTTCATTATATGCTTTAGGTGCAAGGGTAGTTTTCATAAGTCTATAGTAAACATGGTAGATAATAGCTATCTCATGTGTATTGATTTTACTGTTCAAGTTTTTTGTTTTGACATTGAGGGTTAAAGAATCCATGACTTTTGGGTCATTAATGTCCAAAGAAAAGTTAGGATAACAATTAAAGTAAACTGACCCATCATCTAGGTTACTCTGCCAAACTCCTAACAAAGAATCATCAAAATTCAAAAACCTACCATCTCAAGGATGACACAAACAGGAATATCAGGTCCCTTTCTAAATAACGGCTTAACAGCAACTTGCACTAAACCAATGTGCAAATAATTAAAGGTAGACTTATAATGATTTGTATAGTATTTTTCAAAAGTATGATTACAAATCAACATACTTTGAAACAAGTAAACTGAAGTTTCTTGCACATTCAACATAAAGAAATAGTACACAGAGAGAGAGCTTTCAGAGTGATTTCGACATAGCTAAATTTTCTGATGCCTAGAATGGGAAATGAAGTCTCTTTTTATAAGAGAAAATGAATAATGCCTTTACATATCAAATGTACATGTGAACGGTTAAGATATTGCCGACACTAATGGAGGGGCCTACGTTGAGAAGTGGAGAATAATTTTTTCTTCATAATGGAGAACATAGGGGCCAACTTCTTTTGACTTGAGTGGCTTAATGGGAATCTTCTTTTATCTTTCAAGATAATGGAGGATATCTTTTTCGAAGGTATTTTTGAATTTAGCTTCTCAGTGGATACCAATTTAGAATAATGAAATACTTTACTTTGGAAAAAGTTATTCCCCCTTTGCCTCTACTTTTCCAAAGAAGTTCTTTTCTTATTCGTAGTTGAGATTAATGTAAGCCAAAGCCAAGCCTTTAGGATTACACATATCTCCATTGTCTTCGCTGCTGCATTCTTTTGAAGCTGCATCTTCAATCATTTGCATGATTTGATCTCCATCATATTTATCTAAATTTTCCAATACATCCTTCAGTTTCTTTCTTAGTGCTGCTTTGGAAGAATTCTTGGAAGAATTAGATGAACTGGCCTAGTCGCGAGACTGGACTTTAGTATGAGGTCTCTTGGGAACCCAACCTTTAACCTGGATTTGCTTACATAAATATTAGATACGATTAATATTATTCTTAGAGAAATTCCAAGTAATAATATATGATATTCATTTTGGAATATAATATTTGCATAATTTGATATGCTCAGGTAAAGTGGAGATTTCTACCATGATCTGAAATTCTTCAAACCTATTGAGAAATTGCTGAGGGAGTGGTTCCTCAAAATAAATTCCACCATTCGTAAAACCATCTTGGTTTAATGGCTTTACCAATGTTTGGGTTGTACTTTATAAATCAAGTGTGTCTTGTTCGTAGATTAATGAAATTCATTAATGCAGCCTTATAATCATACCAATTATAAGTTTGTGGACGATGAGTTACTGATAATACAATTGGTGTATGCAAATGGTCTGCAAACCATTTGAATGGATCCAAGATTCTTTTAATATTAAACCTTGAATATTTAATAATAGAGGGATTGTTCTCATCCCTGGAATGCTCTATCTCAATAGAATCAGTATCAACAAGAATTGCTTCATAGAATCTTCTTGTCTTAAGTGGATTGTCTGTATCCACAAAATTTGAGTCGGTATAGCAAGGCTTGACTAGCTATTGTATATCAATATTTTCATACTCCTTGTTTAATGCCATGATTGGCAGTACCTGTGAAGTCACAAAATCAAAAAATTCTTCTTTTGGATTAGGGGTTTTTTGACTAGTTTTTGTTAACTCTGGGTTAACAGCTTGGGCAAATGATTCTGGAGTTTTCATTTCATAACTCTGTTTGGATTGGATGGAACTAGAAGAATCTCCTTTGTCTAATTGTTTGGCTGGTCTAAGGTTGATCAGCTTTGGTTGGGGTAGAACAACTAGCTTTGGAGGCTGAGTTGCTGCTGTAGAAGGGAGTTTCGGAAACTCGTCTAGGGCTAAAAATATATTTTGGAAAGGGGCTGTAGGCCTCTGTGGACCTTCCTGTTTTGGAAGTAATTGTGGAAGGGTAAATGGTCTAGCCATTTTTGCTTTTGGAAGATTTTCTACTTTAGAAAGAGTGATTGGTTTAAACGGCCTCATTTTTACCAGGCAAAAATTCACGGGTTAGAAAATCAGGAAGTGCATTTTCTTCTCGTTTAATAAAATCAATTTTAAAATCAAAGCTAGATAGTAGAGCTTGCCATATAGCAAAAATTTGCTTTGAAACAAGGTTTTTAACATCCTTTTGTAAAATTTCTTTAGCAGATTTGCAATCTATACTTATTAAAAATTCTTTGTTAGTAAGATCATCTTGGAATTTAGTGATACATAGCACTATAGCCAAAACTTCAATTTTCACTTTTAAATAATTCTTTTGAGCAGAATTCCAGATTCCTGATGTAAAACGAACAAGTTTTTCTGTAGATTTAAGATCTACTTTTTGTTTAAGAATGCCTCCATAAACTGCATCAGATGCGTCAATTTTGATAATCATAAAAGCATTAGAGTTAGGGATTCCTAAACATGGAATATTTTGGACTAAGGCTTTGAATTGGATGACCGCCTCAGTTTGTTCAGTACTCCAAGGGACTGGAATTTTTCTGAGCCTTTTGTACAGAGATTTGCAAACATGTCTGACTTTAGGAATAAAATCAGCAACGTAATTTAAACTTCCTAAAAATCTTTGAAGCTGAGTTTTATCAGGAATTTCATTAGAAAATTTGGAAGAGAACTCGATGGCTCTGTAAATAGGTTTATAGGTACCTTGATAAAGATCAAGACCTAGAAATCTGATGGTAGCTTGAAAATGTACCATTTTCTTGGAACTGACAACTAAACCATTTTTCTTAACAATGTTAAAAAATGTATTTAGATGTTTAAAGTGAGAATCAATAGTTTCAGAAAATATTAATACATCATCAATATAAACTATTGACATATAGGAATAATCATTAAAAATGGAATTCATAATATTTTGAAATTCAGATGGGGCATATTTTAGCCTGAATGGCATAACATTCCATTTATACTGTCCAAATGGGACGTTGAAGGCTATTTTATATTTATCATTTTTTGAAATATGAATTTTCCAAAAACCCGACTTCATTTCAAATTTCCTATAAACATTAGGTTTAAAAGTTCTTTTTAAAAGATCTCTTTTGTTAGGTATGGGATACCTATTCCATTTTAAAATAGAGTTAAGAGGTTTATAATTGATCACCAGTCTTGGTGCTCCTCTTTCTTTCTCTGCGTTATTATTAACATAGAAAGCAGAACAGCTCCAAAGGGATTTAGACACCCTGATGATCTTACTTTGTAAAAGAGTGTCAATCTCTTTCTTGCAAAATTCCATCATTTCATGATTCATTTGAATAGGCCTAGCTTTAGTTTAAATCGCTTGTTCATTGAATGCATCAAAGTATGGTAGGGAAACGTTATGTTTCTTGCGTTCCAAAAATGCATTAGGAAAATCTGAACATATTTCTTTTGCAAAATTCTCATGAAGTTTGGCTATTTTACTAACCATTTCTGGGGTTTCTAAAATATGTTCGATTTTCCTAACACTAATTTCATCATTTAAAAAGGTAATATGTTGTGAAAGATTATTAATACGAAAAACAATGTTTTTTCTAATAATGTTGCTTTTGTCCTGTGAAAGTGTTTTAACAAAGGGAAAATGTAAATCTTTTTCGGGTATAGTAGTATTAATACCATTTAAATCAGTATAAAAATGTTTTAGCTGAGTGATAAAAGGTATTCCAAGAATGATATCTTCATTGATATCTTCTGTAATTACGAAATCATTTGTTAAACAAATACCATTATTGCAAATATGAGCTTTAGAAAGTTTATAATTAATTTTCAAAAGTTCTCCTGTAGTGGAGTATAATTTTGAAGTTCTTTTTTGCAAATACTTCGTAGGGACTGTACCTTTTACTATGCAGTTCCGATCTGCACCACTGTCAAACAAAGCAATATTGTTAATAACAAAATGTTTACAAACTATAATTTTAACGGGAATATGATGACTCTGAGGTCACATAGATGATATTACCGTTACTCCAAGTGCTACAGAGCTAGAAGGATTATTAATAGGTTCAGCCAAATAGTCATTGTTGATAGACTCTGTGTCATCATCTTGGCTGGATTCATGTCCTGAATCTTGCTCCTGTAAATTGGTCTTCTTAAGAACCTATTCAGTAAGGACATCCATTTCGATTTTTCCTAGTTGAGACTTGATATCTCTTATCTCGTCTTTGAGGTTTGATACTTCATGACGAAGGCCTAAAATAGTTGGTTCAGCTTGCTTTTCTGAATGATTCATTATCTGCTTCATGCTGAAAGGTTCGACAACTGGACGGGATTTAGGTTTGTCCGTGTTGAGGATGATGTTTTTGAGTTCTAGGAGGAAACGATTCCTAGCCTCATCGTCAGCTATATGCTGAATAACATCGAAAAGAGCTTCTTTCGAATGATCCGAAAGAACCCTGATAGTATGTGTGCTATCACAACTACAAAATGCTTTAGTACAGGCGCAATCTTTTCCTGTTTGGCTTTCGTTAGATTCATAATCGAGATTAATGTCTTCGTCATTGCTGTATTCATCAGATGTACCTGAAGATTCAGAAAAGGGTTCATCAAGAATAGCAAAAAGTTTACCTTTTGTTTCATCATATATACCAAGAAGATTAATCTTTTTCTTCATACTTTGTGACCGACATTCGTTTCTCTTATGGCCTGTCTTTCCACAAGTCCAACATACATCTGTCTTGGAATCTATTGGTCTCTTGGTACTTTTTTTCTTGGGTCTTGAAGAATCTTCTCTTCTTTGAGATTTCTTCCTGTGAGATTTCTTTTCTTTTTATCCTTCTTCACCCTGTCAGGTGGAGTAATAAAACCAAAATCTCTACAAAAACTTCCAAGTTCTCGTCTTGCAGACGATTGTTCTTTCTTAAGATGATGCTTAAGTTTGATGTCGGTGCAAAGTTCTAACCATACAGTATTAATGGTGCTTAAGAAATTACCATAAGTTAGCTGTTATAGGGAATACGACCGTTATTGCAATCCTGTATTTTTGTCCTTACTTTGTCAGGAAAGAGTGGAGGTAGTCCATTGATGAAGCGTTCCTTCCAAAAATCTTGGTGACAATCTGAACGAAGCGTGACTTTATTGAGAAAAGCATGCTTACAATGGATAAAATTGTCTAAGTTTGGACAGCTGAGATTATTCAGGATTTGGAGACTCCTATCTAGAAACAACTTTGGTTCACCTATGAAATGTTTAGCGATGTGATGAGCAACGTAGCACAAGCATCTTCTCTTGTGACTTGAGAAGTACTTAGGCTATTTCCTTCAACCTTTACAATAGTTTCTGTTGCTGTGGCATTAATGATGAGCTACTTGGTATCATCTTTGCAGTAGCTATCCCACCCATGCTTTAACATGCCAATAAACCTTGCAGCAATCATTGTAGCCGTTTCTTTATATATTGAGCCTCTCATTTTTTAAGCAGTTATAGCAACTCCCATTTCATGAAGCTTGTTGTATATTTGATGTTCTACAAGACCATCAATATTCCATTCAGTAATGCTTCTTCCTTCATGACAAGAAGTGGATAAGAAGGAATTTTCCTCATACTATAAGTCTGTCTGCGAAAGAGGGACGGCTATGATAGTTTTTTCGGTTATGGAATCTATCATTGGATAACTTTTGGAGAAGGATGTCTTTTTCTTGAGTGGTTGAAATGGATTATTCCTGAAGGGTAGAAACCTTGTTTTGGGTTTTCTCTTCCTTTTGAGAAACATTAAAATTAGCAAGTTGTTCATTGATTTTGTCAATGAGATTATTTCCTCAAATTTCAAAAGTCTCTTATAGGTAGGGATTTTATCTTTAGAAAATTCTGGTTGTTTGAATCCTGGGTTAGGTTCAACATTATGGTTTGATGAAATAGAAGTCGGGATAGGTCTTCCACTAAATATAGGTTTTGTATCTTCAATTTGTTTGGAGATTACATGAAGAATTTTGTTTGATTAGTTGTTTTGTTCTATTACTCTGTCAATATCTGAAGTATTGAGTATAGTACCAATCTTATCGCTTCTCTTTGAAAGGAAAAGCATTAATCACTGTTACTGCTCTAGGGATGTTAATACCTTCAAGAGGAGGAGTAACAGATTTAACAGTCTTATTAGAAGTAGTATACTATTTATTAATGATAACCTATAGTGACTTGGTTTGATTTTCAATCTTACCCGTTCTCTCAAACCATTTAAAGAATTTGATTTCACAACCTATTCTTTTCATATCTTTCATCCAAGAATCTCTGAAAGATTCTCTTTCTTTAAGAGTATAGGTAGCAACATACCATTTTCTCTTAGTCTGATTGTCCGGAGGAGTCCATATCTTGTGAAGTATGTTTGGATCTGGGTTGAAGACTTTACCTGTCTTTATCATACCAAGCCATCCTGGTTTCTCCGTATGGGGAGGTTCCATTTCACTTGCAGTGGGATTGGTAGGCTGATCTTGATAGAAAACCTTAGGGATATCTCCTGAAAAGTCGACACCTGTTACTTTACCTTTGTTGTTATCCATAGTTTCAGCGATGGAAATTTCTTCTTCTGCTTCCTCCGGAGTTTTTGAAGAAGAAGTTGGCCTGTGAATAGATCTCAAGGGATACGAGGTAGAGGTTGACCAGGATGACCTTCAATTAGATGAAGATCTCCTAATTGTATTGTCAAGGAATTTGTGTTCTATGGACCCATCAGGAAATTGAATAACTCGTTCAATTTGAGATCTTTCATAATGAGACGCAAAAGGCAGAGTTCTGTTATCAAAATACCAATCATTATTGGATAGTATATCTTTCCATTGGAGTAGACGAGGAACAAATATGGAACTATGTTCGTGATTGGCTTTCATAAGCATAGTCTCACCTTTGATGCTTTCATTATAAGCTTTAGGTTCAAGGGTAGTTTTCATAAGTCTATAGCAAACACGGTAGATAATAGCTACTCATGAGTATTGATTTTACTGTTCAAGATTTTGGTTTTGACATTGAGGGTAAAAGAATCCATGATGTTCGGGTCATTAATGTCCAAAGAAAAGTTAGGATAACAATTAAAGTAAACTGGCTCATCAGCTAGGTTACTCTGCAAAACTCCTAACAAAGAATCATCAAAATTCAAAAACCTGCCATCTCGAAGGATGACACACAGAGGAATATCAAGTCCCATTCTAAATAACGGCTTAACAGCAACTTGCACTAAACCAATGTGCAAATAATTAAAGATATATTTATAAAGATTTATATCATTTTCTTTAAGTAAACGAATAACTTCTAGAGAGTAATTAATAGCAATAGCAGATTCACATGTCATAATATTATGATGAGTAATCCAACTAAAATTACTGATTTGATAAACTTTTTTGAAAGGTTCTTCTGGTATACTCCAGTTATGTAAATCATTTTCAACTTTAGCAATTTTAGTTGCCTGAGAAGATAAATTAATATTATTCAATGTATGTTGATTTCTATTCATAGTTTTGAAAAATGCTGTCTAAAGGACATATAGTATAAAATATCTTAATAAGTAATAAAACAAATTCACCATGCTAGCAAGTATATAACGAATATTAAAGCAAATATCAAAGATCCAAATAGGATTTCTAAGGAAGGTTCTCTTGGTTTTACAACAGTTCATTTCCTAGAGTCATCTTAGCAACAGGACGACCATTAACAGGTCTAAACGCCCTCCTGGCTACAGCGACCATCAAAATTTGGCTGACCAACAAACGAACCGGATATTATTCGGAAACCTCATACTCATAGGAAAGAACGAATACCTCTAACAAAGTGGAGGGTAAATCCAAGCGAGTCAATCGAGTCAAAGGGGCTACAATAGTAGAAAAGCCCTCAACAAAGCGTCTGTAGTAACTCACTAACCCAACTAAGATACGAACCTTACTAACAGAAGTGGGTCTATCCCAATCACGAATAGCCTTAATGTTCGCCAGATCAACCCTAATACCCTCCTTGGACTCCACGTGCCCCAAGAATACTACAAACTCAAGCCAAAACTCGCACTTTGACAACTTGGCATAAAGCCGCTGGTTTCTCAAAGTCTAGAGCACTATCCTCAAATGCTGCTCATGCTCACTCCGGCTATGCGAGTATACTAGTATGTCATCAATGAAGACGATAACAAATGAATCAAGGTATGGAATGAAAACACACGTGTCATCTAGTCCATAAAGGCGGTCTTAGGGATGTCCGCTGCCTTAATCCTCAATTGATGGTACCCGGACCTCAAATCAATTGTAGAAAACATGGCGGTATCTTGAAGCTAGTCAAACAAGTCATCAATACGAGACATGGGGTAACGGTTCTTCACTGTCACCTTGTTCAGCTGCCTATAGTCAATACACATCCTCATAGTCCAATCCTTCTTCTTCACGAACAGAGCAGGAGCACCTCAAGGCGACACACTCAGACAGATAAACCCCTTACCTAAGAGGTCTTCTAACTGAACATTGAGCTCCCTAATCTCTGCATGAGCAGTCCGATAAGGCGGGATAGAAATAGGATGGGTGTCAATCTCCAAATCTATGGCAAAATCAATGTCACGCTCTAGGGTTAGACCAGGTAGGTCTGTTGTCCATACTCACATATCTCTTATAGGCCCAATAAGCTAAACACCTAGAAGAAACCAACAGTCTAGCCCGTATAAAAGAGATGATCCCCGTCGGTGTGTGACTATAAGCACCCTGCTATAACATTGGGGGATTGTCAAGCATGGCTAAAGTAACTGTCTTGGCGTAGCAATCCAAGAGCACATGGTAGAGGGATAGCTAGTCCATGCCCAGAATCACATCAAAATCAACCATATCTGGCACAATAAGATCAACTATAGTATCATAACCCTTGATAGTCACTAAGTAAGATCGCAATACCTGATCCAGTTCTAAGGACTCACCCACAAGGGTTGAAACATGTATTGGCTCTACTAGAGACTCAGATCTCATACCTATTCGATGAGCGAAATAAACTGATACATATGAGAACATGGACCCAAGCTCAAATAAAATTGTAGTAGGCTGATGGCAAAATAAATGCATACTTGTGATGATATCGTCAGATTCCTCAGTCGTTGCCCTCATCGAGGCGTTATATAAATGGCCCTGAGCACCTCTACCTGGTGCGTCTAATCTACCACTTGACCTACCTCTCCGAGCTCCACCTTTGGTTCCCTGTCGGTTATCCCGATGGCCCTGGTCCTGACCACCACCTCTAGCTGGAGAGAGGGCACTGCCGAAATCGGTCTAGGTGCAAGGGGAGCTGGTATAATCGCCCTTGCCCTCACTGGGGGATACTCTGGAGTAATGGTAAAGAGCGCCACAATCATAACACCCTAAATTTGAATGCCCTGTAGTAACCCAACCATGGTATAAAGGAAGGGAATTTGATCCCCTAGAACTCTGACCCATACTAGGACCACCCAGCTAAAGCTGGCCTTCCTCAGAAGCAAGTAATGCTGCCTAAA
This sequence comes from Solanum bulbocastanum, assembly GCA_037074985.1. NCBI lineage: Eukaryota > Viridiplantae > Streptophyta > Magnoliopsida > Solanales > Solanaceae > Solanum > Solanum bulbocastanum. The sequence goes on along the minus strand of CM073608.1, from coordinate 17,299,741 downwards.
CAGGCTGACTAGACTTACCTTGCTGGAACCTCTAACGGGGTTTATCATAGGAGTCCCTCCCTCTAATCTGTTACCCGTTTTAGCTGCGCTGGTAGCGTTCCCTCTTATCGCTTCCCCTTTGGGCCTCACTATGAATATGCTCTATGGATCGGGCATAGTCGACCTCATCAAGAAATAAACAACAGGCCGAAACCAAATGATCTGTGTCGACCCTTAGACGGTACCGCAACCTATGTACAAAATAACGAACTATCTCCTACTTCGTGGGTAGGATCACAGTAGCATGTAGAGAACTCATGGAACCTCGTCTTGTACTTTGAGATGGTCTTAGGGCCCTGCCCCAATTTTGAGAATTGATCACAAAGCCTATTCTTGATGCTCTGTAGCATGAAGGAGTCCAAGAAGGCCTCTGAGAACTCACGCCAAGATAAATGAGGTGATCCAGCTGGCCTAGACTCTTGATACGTGTGCCACCACTACTTGGTTGGCCCACGAAACTTATGAGCAGTGAAGTCGGCTCCTCTCGACTTTAAGAGACCTAATGACCATAGCTGCTCCTAACAAGTAAGTTGAAACTCGGGGGCGTCCTCCCCAATCGCCCTTGAGAATAATGGTGGTGCTAACCTTTGGACTACCCCAAACATCTTATGCTCGTGCAGTGGCATCATCTTATCCTTTAAGTCTGGCAAGGCGGCCATATAAATTGGTGGTGGCTGAACCTCTAGTACCGCTGCGGCAGGCTGACCTACGGAACTGGAGAGGAAGTTCGAGCTGGTGCTAGTTCTGGTGCCTGACGCATCACCCCAATAGCTACTAATATCTGACTTAGCAAGGTATGAAGATTAGCAGTTACAACTGGCGCGGGTGGTGGCTGGGCTGGTCCTTGCCCCACTAGTTGTGGGGGTAAATATGTTGCCTGGGGCTCCTCTTCCCTATCTTAGGCCGGTGCTGCAACCCCTGACTCAATCTCAAGATCGGCGTCTACCAAAAACTGGGGCTCTGTCTAAACGCCCTGGTGAATTACCCTCGGCCACACCACTTCGCATGTGAGCCATCCTACGAAAGAGTGAAACAAGTGAGATTCCAAGGAACCAATGAGACACACATTGCACAAAAGTTAAACAAAAGAGAAAATCTTCCTAAAGAAATCATATAGACTCCCGAAGATAAGTTACGAACGTCTCCGCACTGATCTGGAAGACTCTACTAGACGTTAGCTATGTACAAGTGAGACCGGTGAACCTGGATCTCTTGATACCAATTTGTTATGACCCGATTTCTCAAGCCATGATGGCACCTACTATAAACCCACCAGTAGGTAAGCCAACCCGTAACCCGAAACAACAATTAATAGGTCTACGGGCAGAAACTAAACAAGAGAAGGCAAAATTTGAGGTAACAATTAAATAACAGGGAGAGACAAAACAAAATATATATACAAATAAAGATCCCTCCCAAAACCTGAAATTCACTAGTATAGAGCTATTAACAAAAAAAGTACAACTCCCAAAAGTGGACCACAGAGACTGGACAGTCTCGAAAGGTAAAATACAAGTATATATATACAGATGGAGACTAAAATAGTACAAAACACCACGGAGGTCAAGAACGCAAAACTAAGTAACAATGGAATGCATACGAGTGTCAAAAGAACTAACTAAAGTAATCTATAAGCTAACTACACCTAATTGGACTCCTATAAGCCCATAAGGGACAGTCGTGTGCAAGTTAAATTAAAAACCCGAATGGACCCCCATAATCCCGACGAGTACACAAAATAACTATAACTTAAGAGAATTGCATATGAGAACAGAAGAATGAAGAGCATCATACCAGAACTTTAACCCCAATTGTAGAATATGATAATACAGAGGTCAAACCTCGAATTGGATGCTCACTAGAAGTAGCCAAGTAACCAATCACAAGTATCAATTATTTGAGGCCAAACCTTTAACCGAATGCTCAGTATAAGTATATGGGCGATGGAGGTCGGACCTTAAATTGTATGCTCTATATAAGTATCTGGGCAATAGAGGTCGGACCTTAAACAAGATACTCTTAGACAATATCAATAAATTCTAGATAGGAGCTCAAATTCGAAAGCCCGACAAAGGTGCCAATGTAGTTGCTGAAAGAGTCCCAGTTGATCCATGTTCATAAATTTCAATGGAACACCATCCACACATAGTCAATAAATGCAAGACCTTTGAACCGAATTGAAAACATATTTCAAATTGCGAATCACAACCAATGTTGCCGACATAACTCATGAAGCCGTAACATCGAAGAAACAAGGATAAATATTGTCGGAGCAAGCGTACCGCCTAGGTAACGCCCAAATAATCAGACTCAAGTCTACTACACCAGTGTGCAGGGATCTAAGTCGGCCGAACGACGTTGAGGCGAAACGAAGGCCTATCGGTTCCTAATCATGCATTTCTAAGGTAAGCCCTAGTCAAACCTAAATTAAGACCTAACATGCTTCAAATAAGGAGTAATTAAGCATACAAGTACTCCACATAGCATAGAGGATCAATTAGTAACACCAAGCATGCTCACAATTATCTGATGAATCCCGGAAGAGCCCAAAACATGATTTCTAAACACCTATCCATTAGTCAATAACTACCAACCCAAAATCCCAACTAATAAACATGCATTCACACTCTCGAGCTCAATCTAAGAGATGGAAGTCGTAGACTACTTGTAAGCCGACCACGCGCGCTCCAAAAACACACCTCCGGAGCTTTTCCTTTCTGAACAACCTTAAAAGACTGCCATGCTATAAAAAATGGATTATAACATTATTAAGGTCATTTAAACACTAAAATCGCAAGAAACGGAGATAGACCAATTTCAGGGTCAAAATGAGGAAAGTGGGACCCGTGTTGGAAATTCCAGAATTAACCCTAAAAATTGGTCCTAAGCACCTCCCCGAACTTGTTTTCCAAATTGGAACACAATTCGGGGCTCGAAACAGTCCCAAAATGAACATGCAATGAAATACTAAAAGTTACACTAAAAGGGACAACAATGGTAGCAGCTATTTACAGGAAATTACCAGAAACGAGGGTCCAACTGCTGAAACCAATCACACCATGACGATCCTCACGAAAATCCCCACAGTCTAGGCTCTGGAATCATCGAATTCAAACCTATAAAGTCCAAGAAATCATCTTAAAAAATTTTCCTAAAATTGAGATCGAAAATGAGCTATGGCAGCAGCTAAATCATAAATCTTACCTCCAATGAAGCTTCAAATATGCATTTCAACCATGCCAACGCATTCTTCTCAAAAACCCACTCAAGATAGCCGTAAGAATCACTAGAATTGAAATTGAAACGAGTGAGTTATGAAGGTTTGAAGTTTGAAAAATGAGGTTGAAATGAGGCTTTTAAAAGGGTGAAACTGGTCTCTAAAAAGACCTAAAATCTTGTCGCTAAAAGCCCAAACTCTGGTCGCTAAAAGGGCTGCACCAGATTTCAGGTATTGTAATCTATTCAAATTCTCTAACGGAGGGCTCAAAATTAGTTTGGAACTCGATAAGGATAAAATAGAAATGCTACCATACTAAATTCGACACTCCTGACTCAGCAACGCTGATGACATTTCCATCGGAGGTCACCTCGATAAAAAGTGGGTCCCACTTCCAAAGGCCACTTTTAGCGTAATCCACTGAGGGGCTTGGAATCAGTCCAGTGGCCTCGAGTGCCAAATGAAAGGTCATTCTAGACCAAACTCGACCTTTCAAGGATAACTGTGTTGACTGAATTTTTCATCCGAGTGGATTTTCCAAGAATATAGACTAAAGTCAACCTCAAGTCAAATTTCAAAGGCTAAAATGTCTAATGGTCCAAACTAGCACTGAAGGCCTCGATACTCGTGCCAATCATGCTACTAGCCTAATTTGGCCATTTCGAAGCTGATGGAACTGTCAAAATTCCATTCTGAGGTCGTTCACCTGACACTTTAACTAAAGACAATTATTCAAGCTTTAAGGTCTCTAAAACACGGAAAACTAAGAAAAAAATCCAAACGAATGACCAGGCGACCGAACAGTCAGTGCCTGTAAGTCCTAAATGACTTGGGTCCCTATAAGAACACTCTAAACAACGAAAATAAGGCATTAAGGCAAAAATGACCTAGAGGGTCATTAAAATATCCAGTACTAAAAGACCTTTCATCCGCAAAAGAAAGGATAAGGATATACATGAGGGCTCAAATAAGCTGGGGAACTGCTCCCGCGTATCCTTCTCGGTCTCCCAGGTCGCCTCCTCGACTAGACGATGCCTCCAACAGACCTTAACAACAGGAATGGCTCTCGACCACAACTGCTTAACATCTCTGGATAGAATGGCAATCGGTTCCTCTATAAAGGTCAGACGATCATCCAACTCAACTGAATCATACGGGAGCATATGAGACTCATCTGGAACATACCGGCGCAACATCAAACCATGAAAAATTTGGAGGATAGTCGATAGTGCTGGAGGTAAAGTTAACTCATAGGCAACCTCGCTAACTGCTCTCAGAATCTCGAAATGGCCTATATATATAGGGTTAAGATTGCCCTGCCTCACAAATATCATCATGCCCTTCAGGGGAGATACTTGGAGAAATACCCGGTAGCCATGAATTTCTAAATAAAGCCCTATTCAAACCTAAAATAAGGCCCAACATGCTTAAAATAAATAATATTTAAGCATACACGTACTCCACATAGCAAGGAGGATCAATTAGTAGCACCAACTATACTCACAGTTACCTGATGAAACCCGAAAGAGGCTGAAGCATGATTTTTAAACACCTATATATTATTCAATAACTACCAACCTAAAATCTCAATTAATCAACATGCATTCACACTCTCGAGCTCAATCTAAGAGAGGGAAGTCGTAGCCTACCTATAGGCCAACCACACGCTCTCCAAAAACACACCTCCTGACCTTTTCCTTTCCGAATAGCCTTGAAACACTTCCATTCTATAAAAAATGGATCACAAAGTTATTACGGTCATTTAAACACTAAAATTGCAAGAAACAGAGATGAAACCAATTTCGGGGTCAAAATGGGGAAAGTGGGACCGGCGCTGGAAATTCTAGAATTAACCCCAAAAATAGGTCCTAAACACCTCCTCAATCTTGTGTTCCAAATTGGAACACAATTCTGGGCTCGAAACAGTCCTAACACAAACATGCAACGAAAAACTCAAAGTTACACTAAAAGGGACAACAATGACAGCAATTATTTTAAAGAAATTATAAGAAATGAGGGTCCAACTGCTAAAACCAATCACACAACGACGATCATCACGAAAATCCCCACAATTTAGGCCTTTGAATCACCAAATTCGAACCTAAAATGGCCAAGAAATCATCTTCCAAAATTTCCTAAAATTGAGCTCGAAAATGAGCTATGGCAGAAGCTAAATCATAAACCATACCTTTAATGAAAATTCAAATATGCATTTTAACCATGCCTATGCGTTCTTCTCGAAAAGCCACTAAAGTTTGCCCCAAGAATCACTAGATTCAGACTTGAAACAAGAGAGTTATGAGGGTTGAAGTTTGACAAATGAGGCAGAAATGAGGCCTTTAAAAGGGCAAAACTGGTCGCTAATAAGACCTAAAATCTAGTTGTTAAAAGCCCAAACTCTGCTAGCTTAAAGGGTTGCACTATATTTCAACTATTGCAATCTATTCAAATTCTTTGACGAAGGTCTCAGATTTAGTTCGAAACCCGATAAAGATAAAATATAAATGCTACCCTACTAAATTCGACACTTCGGACTCAACGGCGGTGATGGAATTTCCATCAGAGGTCACTTCGATAAAAAGTGGGACCCACTTCCAAAGGCCATTTCTAGCGTAATCCATCGAGGGGCTTGGAATGAGTATAGAGGCCTCGAGAGTCGAATGAAAGGTCGTTCTAGACCAATCTCGACATTCTGTGGTTACCCATACTGATGGAATATTCAAAGGCTAAAACACCTAATAGCCCAAACTCACACTGAAGGCCTCGATAATCGTGCAAACCATGCTAGTAGCCTAATTTAGCCATTCTGAAACTGATGGAACCGTCAAAATTCCATTCTGAGGTCATTCACTCGACACTTTAACTAAAATCAGTTATTCAAGTTTTAAGGTCTCTAAAACACGAAAAACTAAAAAAAAGTCCAAACAAACGACCAGGCGATCGAAAAGTCAGTGCCAGTAGGTCATAAATGACTTGGGTCGCTATAGGAACATTCTAAACAACGAAAATGAGGCATTAAGGCAAAAATGACCTAGAGGGTCATTACACCATCCACTACTAAAAGAACTTTCATCTGCAAAAGAAGGGATAGGATATACCTAAGGGCTCAAACAAGCTGGGAAACTGCTCCCGCATCTCCTGGTCAGTCTCCTAGGTCTCCTACTCGATTGGATGATGCTTCCAACAGACCTTGACAACAGGAATGGCTCTCGACCGCAACTACCTAACATCTCTGGATAGATTGGCAATCGGTTCCTCTATAAAGGTCAAACGATCATCTAACTCAACTAAATCATATTAGAGCACATGAGACTCCTCTAGAACATACCGGCGCAACATCCAAACATAAAAATCTGCGTGGATAGTCGTTACAGATGTAGGTAAGGTTAAATCATAGGAAACCTCGCCAATTGCTCTCAAAATCTCAAAACGGCCTATAAGCTTGCCCCGCATCCCAAATCTCATCACGCTCTTCATGGGAGATACTCAGAGAAATACTCTGTCGCCAACTATAAGCCTCAACGACCGACGCCTGTGATCCGTGTAACTCTGATGTCTACTCTACGTCATTTTAAGCCTGTCTTGAATTACTCTTACCTGATACAAGGCCCCTGAAGAAAATCTGTACCACGCAACCTTTGCCCTTTATAGTCAAACCTACCAATTGGAGAGCGGCAACGCCTGCCATATAGGACCTTGAACGGGGCCATCTGAATACTAGAGTGGTAGCTGTTCTTTTATGCAAACTCTGCCTAAGTTAAGAACTGGTTCCACTGACCTCTAAAATCCATAACACAGGCCCGCAACATATCCTCAAGAACCTGAATACTACGCTCCGACTAGCCATCCGTCTGTAGGTGAAAAGTTGTTCTAACGTGGACATGGGTACCCAACTCCTCCTGAAAGGGCCGCCAAAAGCTGGAAGTAAACTGTGAACCCCGGTCTAAAATGATAAAATCAAGCACGCCATGAAGAAGGACCACATCTCTAATGTAGATGCGAGCCAACCTCTTGGCACTGAAAGTAGTATGAATAAGGAGAAAGTGTACTGACTTGGTCAATCGATCCACAATGACCATAATGCTGTCAAAACCTCTGTAAGTCCATGGAAAACCCAAAATGAAGTCCATAGTGATACGATCCCATTTCCACTCCGGAATGGGTAATCTCTGGAACTCTTCACCAGGCCTCAAATGCTCGCCCTTCAACTATTGGCAGCATAAACAACAAGAAACATAGTCGGAAATGTCTCTCCTCATACCGCTCCACCTATAATGCTGCCTCAAATCAGGATACATCTTAGTTGTGGCCGGAAGGATGGAATATCTGGAATCATGGGCCTTGCTCAAGATTAGCTGAATCAAACCCCCTGCTCTTAGAACACACAACCGGCCATTGAATCTCATAACCCCATCCAAATCTAAGGTAGCCTGTCTAGAATCACTGCCAACACCCTATCTCTGAGTGCTACCAAAGACTCATCCTCGAACTGACTACCACAAATCTTATCTTGTAAAGACAAATGAACTCCTACATAGGCTAACACCCGCCTGGAATCTGAAATATCAAATTTGATCATCCAATTTGCTAAGGACTAGATGTCCAAATCCAACAGTCGCTCCGAAACAGAAAAGAACGCAATACTACGCATACTCCCCGACTTCCAGCTCAACGCATTGGGAAATACATTCGCCTTGCTCGGATGGTAGAGAATAGAGAAGTCATAGTCCTTCAAGAGTTCAATCCTGTGACGTTGCCTCGAATAAAGGTCCCTCTGGCTCATAAGGTACTGGAGGCTCCGGTGATTAGTGTAGATCTCACAACGAACCCAATATAGATATTGCCTCCAATCTTATGCGCAAAAAGTACCGCCGCCAACTCCAAGTCATGGGTGGGGTAGTTGTACTTATGCTGCTTAAGCTGCCTTGACACATAAGCTATAATCCTACCTCACTGCATCAGTACACTACCTAAACCAATGTTGGATGCGTCATAATATAATGTGAAACCCTCCCGCTTAGCTGGAAGAGTCAATATAGGAGCGGTAGTAAGTAACTCATTAAGATTCCCTAAGCTCCTCTCACACTCCTCTGACCATGTGAAGGGTACATCCTGGCAAGGCAATCGAGTCAAAGGGGTTGCAGTAGTTGAAAAGCCCTCAACAAAGCTTATGTAGTAACTCGTTAACCAAACGAAGCTACGATCCTCAATAACAGAAGTGGGCCTATCCTAATCACGAATAGCCTCAATGTTCACTGGATCAACCGTAATACCTTCCTTAGACACCATGTGCCCCAAGAATACTACAGACTCAAGCCAAAACCTACACTTTGAGAACTTGGCATAAAGTCATTTAAATGTTGCTCATGCTCACTTCAGCTTTGCGAGTATATCAGTATGTCATCAATGAAGATGATAACAAATGAATCAAGGTATGGCACGAACAAACATGCCATCCAGTCCATAAGGGTGGCAGGGGCATTAGTTAATCTTAAAGACATCACAAGGAACTCTAACTTGCCTTAACGAGTCCTTAATGCGGTCGTACGGATGTCAGCTACCATAATCCTCAGTTGATGGTACCCGAACCTCAAATCAATTTTGGAAAACATGGTGGCGCCCTGAAGCTAGTCAAGCAAGTCATTAATACGAGTCATGGGGTAACGGTGCTTCACTGTCACCTGGTTCAGCTACCAGTAGTCAATGCACATCCTCAGAGTCCTCTCCTTCTTCTTTAAAAACAAAATCGGAGCACCCTAAGGTGACACACTCGGACGGATAAACTCCTTACCTAAGAGGTCCTCTCAGTGAATACTGAGCTCCCTGAGCTCTGCAGGAGCCATCCAGTAAGGCGAGATAAAAATAGGAAGGGTGTCAGTCTCCAAATCTATGGCAAAATCAATGTCACACTCTGGGGTTAGGCCAGGTAGGTCTGTAGGGAACACATCTGCAAACTCTCTAACCACAAGAATTGAGTCAACTGAGGGGCCCTCCCTACTCACATCTCTCACATAGGCCCAATAGGCTAAACACCTAGAAGCAACCAACTGTCTCGCCTACATAAAAGAGACGATCCTCGTCGAAATGTGACTATGAGCACCCTTTCACATCATTGGGGGAATGTCAGGCATGGCTAAAGTAGTGGTCTTGGCATTGCAATCCAAAATCGCATGGTAGGGGGATAACTAGTCCATGCACAGAATCACATTAAAATCAACTATATCTAGCAAAATAAGATCAACTCTATTATAATAACCTTAGATAGTCACTAAGCAAGATCGCAATACCTAATCCACTACTAAGGACTCACCAACTAGGGTCGAAACATAAACCGACTCTGCCAAGGACTCAGACTTCATTCCCAATCGGGGAGCCAAAATACACAGATACATACGAGAATGTGGACCTAGGATCAAGTAATACAGTAGCAGGATGATGGCATAATAAAATCATACCTATTAGGACTTCATGAGATGTCTCGGTCGCCGCCCTCATCGGGGCTACGTAGAAATGGCCCTTAGCACCTCTGTTTGGTGCATCTGATCTACGAACTAACCTGCCTCCCCGAGCTCCACATCTGGTACCTTGTTGGCTATCCCGACGGGCCTGGTCCTGACCAGCACATCTAGCTAGAGAGGGCACTACTGATATCGGTCTACGTGCAAGGGGAGCTGGTACATTCTTCGCTCGCCCTAACCGAGGGCATACTCTAGACCAATGGTCATGATTATCACAATCATAACACTTTGAAGTTGAACACCCTGTATTAACCGGACCACAGTAGAAAGGGAGGGAATCCGATCCCCTCTAACTCTTTCCTGTACTAGGACCACCCTGCTGATGTTGGCTTCCCTCAGAAGTATGTAGTGCTGCCTGAACAGGTCGACTGGACTGACCCTGCTGGAACCTCTAACAGGGCCTATCATAGGAGTTCCTCCCTCTAGTCTGGAACCCGTTGTAGCTGCCCTGGTAGCATTCCCTCTTATCGCTTCCACCTTGGGCCTCACGATGAATATGCTCCATGGATCTGGCATGGTCGACCACATTAAGAAATGAATGGCCGATCAAAACAAATGCTCTGTGTTGCCCCTCAGATGGTACCACAACTGATATACAAAACAACGAACTCTCTCCTCTTTCGTAGGTAGGATCATGGTAGCATGTCGAGACAACTCATGGAACCTCACCTCGTACTCTAAGACGGTCATAGGGCCCTGATCCAATATGGAGAACTGATAACGAAGCCTATCCCTGACGCTCCGTGGCATGAACCAGGCAAAGAAGTCCTTTAAAAAGTCATGCCAAGATAGAGCAGGTGATCCAACTGACCTGGACTATCGATACGTGCGCAACCACTACCTGCCTGACCCATAGAACTGATAAGCTGTAAAGTCGGCTCCTTTCGACCTAAGAGGCCTAATGACTAAAGTTTCTCCTAGCAAATGAGCTGAAACTTGTGGGCGTCCTCCCCAATTACCCCTGATAATATTGGTGGTGCAAACCTATGGAACACTCTGAGCATCTTCTGATCGTGCAGTTGCATTTTCCTATCCTTTAAGTCTAGCAGGGTAATCACATGAACTGGTGTCGGCTGAACCTCTGGTGCCGCTGCGGCAGGCTGGCCCTGCGGTGCTAGGGTAGGAGATGTAGCAGGTGCTGGTATTGGTGCCTGATGCATTTTCCTAACAGCTGCTAATATCAGAGTCAGCAGGGCATGAAGATCAAGAAATACAACTAGTGAGGGTGGTGGCTGGGCTGGTGTTGGCCCCACTGGCTGAGGAGGTACATATGCTGCTTGGGGCTCCTCCTCTATATCTCGAGCCAGTGCTGCGGCCCTGACTCGATCTCGGGATCGGCGTCTACACCAAACTGGGCCTCTGTCTAAAGGCCCGAGTGCATCACCCCTGGACGTGTCGCATCGCATGTGAGCCATCATGTGAGAGAGTGAAATAAGTGAGATTTCAAGAAAGCAATGAGACACATATTGTACTAAAGTGAAACAAAAGAGGAAATCTTCCTAAAGGCATCATGTAGCCTCCCGAAGATAAGATACAGACGTCTCCACACCGATCCACAAGACTCTACTAGATGTTAGCTCTGTACAAGTGAGATTGGTGAACCTTGGGCTCTAATACCAACTTTTCACGACTCGATTTCTCAAGCCATGATGTCACTTAGTATAAACCAACCACTAGGCAAGCCAACCCGAAACAATAAGTAATGGGTCTGAGGGCAGAAACTAAACAAGAGAAGACAAAATTTAAGATAATAATCAAATAGCACGTAGATGCAAACCAACACTATAGACAAATAAATATCCTTCCCAGAACGTGGGATCACTAGTACAGAGCTACTAACAAAAAGAGTACAAGTCCCAAAAGTGAACTACCGAGACTAGATTGTCTTGAAAGGTAAAAGGCAAGCCTATATATACAGATGGAGACTAAAATAGTACAAAATGTTGTGTGCTCACCCCCGGTCTCCGAATTAGACTACTCCACAATCTATCAATGCTGGCCACAGGTACTCGGACCTGCGTTATGAAAGAAATGCAGGGTGTAGCATGAGTACCAAAATAACAGGTACCCAGTAGGCATCATAGGCCAACTAAACTTGAAAATTAAAGGCAATATGAAAAGAAGGAATAACACAAACGGAGGTCAAGAAAGGAACACTAAGTAGCAATGGAATGTACACGAGTGTGGAAAGAACTAACTAAAGTAATCTATAAGCTAACTACACCTAACTGGACCCTATAAGCCCAGAAGGTACACTCGTGCGAAAGTTAAATGAAAAACCCAAACGAACCAAGCCCGACGAGTACACAGAATAACTATAACTAAAGAGAATTGCATATGAGAACACAAGAACGTAGAGCATCCAACCAGAATCTCAACCCCAATAGTAGAATCTTACAGTAAGGAGGTTGGACCTCGACCTGGATGCTTAATAGAAGTACCCAAGTAACCAATCACAACTACCAAGTATCTGAGGTCGGTCTTATAATCGAAAGCTTTGAATAAGCAAATCGGATGATCTATATAAGTATCTGGGTTATAGAGGCCGGACCTTAATTCGGAAGCTCTTCGAAAATATCAATGAGGTCGACATCGGAGCTCGAATTCGAATACCTAACAAAGGCGCCAATGTAGTTGTTGAAAGAGTCCCAGTTGATCTATGCTCATAAATTTTTGTGGAACACCATCCACACTTAGTCATTCAATGCATGTCCTTGGAAACGAATCAAAAACCAATTTCAAATTATAAATCAAAACCAGTGTTGCCGAAGTAACTACTGAAGCAGTAACAACAGATAAATAAGGAAACTATCATTGAATCAAGCGTATCACATAGCTAAGGCCAAAGCTATCAAACTCAAGTTTGCCACACCAGTGTACAGGGATCTAAGTAGGCGAGCAACATCGGGTCAAAACAAAGGCCTATCAGTTTCGAATCATACATTTCTAACACAATACCTAGTCAAACCTAAACAAAGGCCCAACATGCTTCAAATAAAGAGTAATTAAGCATACAAGTACTCCACATAGCCTGGTGGAACAATTAGTAACACCAAGCATGCTTACAGTTATTCGATGAATCCTGGAAGAGGCCGAAACCTGATTTCTCAACACCTATGCATTAGTCAATAACTACCAACCCAAAATGCCACCTAATAAACGTGCATTAACACTCTCGAGCAATCTAAGAGAGGGAAGTCGTAGCCTACATGAAAGACGACCATGCGCGCTCCAAAAACATACCTCTGAAGCTTTTCCTTTCCGAACAACCTTGAAACACTGACATGCTATAAAAAATGGATCACAACATTATTAAGGTCATTTAGACAATAAAATTGCAAGAAATGGAGACGGACCAATTTTGTGGTCAAAATGAGGAAAGTGGGACTTGCACTGGAAATTCCAGAATTAATCCCAAAAATAGGTCCTAAACATCTACCCGAACTTGTGTTCCAAATTGGAACACAATTCGGGGCTCGAAACAGTCCCAAAAAGAACATGCAATGAAATACTAAAAGTTACACTAAAAGGGACAATAATGGTAGCATCTATTTACATGAAATTACCAGAAACGAGGGTCCAACTGCTGAAACCAATCACACCACGGCGATCCTCATGAAAATCGCCACAATCTAGGAAATTGAATCAACAAATTCAAACCCATAATGGCCAAGAAATCATCTTCAAAAATTTCCCAAAAATTGTCCTCGAAAATGAGCTATGGCAGCAGGTAAATCATAAATCTTACCTCCAACGAAGCTTCAAATATGCATTTCAACCATGCCAACACATTCTTCTCGAAAAACCACTCAAGATAGACATAATAATCACTAGAATCGAACATCAAACGAGAGAGTTATGAACGTTTGAAGTTTGATGAATGAGGTTGAAGTGAGGCTTTTAAAAGGGCGAAGCTGGTCTCTTAAAAGACCCAAAATTTGGTCGTTAAAAGCCCAAACTCTAGTCGCTAAAAGGGCTGCACCAAAATTCAGCTATTGTAATCTATTCAAATTCTATAAAGGAGGGCTCAAAATTAGTTCAAAACTCGATTAAGATAAAATATAAATGCTACCCTACTAAATTTGACACTCCAGACACAACAGTGCTGATGAAATTTCCATCAACGGTCACCTCGATAAAAAGTGGGTCTCACTTCCAAAGGTCACTTTAGCCGTAATCCACCGAGGGGCTTCAAATGAGTCTGGAGGCCTTGAGTGTTGAATGAAAGGTCGTTCTAGACCAAACTGGATATTTCAAGGATAACCGTGTTGACAGAAGTTTCATCCAAATGAGTTTTCCAAGAATATTGACTAAAGTCAACGTCAAGCCAAATTTTAGAAGCTAAAATGCCTAATGGTCCAAACTCACACTGAAGGCCTCGATACTCATGAAAACCATGCTACTAGCCTAATTTGGCCATTCTGAAGCTGATGGAACTGTCAGAATTCAATTCTGAGGTCGTTCACCTAACAGTATAACTAAAGTCAACTATTCAAGCTTTAAGGTCTCTAAAACATGGAAAACTAAGAAAAAAATCCAAACAAATGACCAGGCAACTGAACAATCAGTGTCATAAATGACTTTGGTCCCTATAGGAATGCTCTAAACAACGAAAAAGAGGCTTTGAGGCAAAAATGACCTAGAGGGTCATTACAATATCCACTACTAAAAGAACTTTCATCCCCAAAAAAAAGGATAACGATATACCTTAGGGCTCAAATAAGCTAGGGAACTGCTCCCACATCTCCTGCTCAGTTTCCCAGGTCGCCTCTTCGACTGGATGATGCCTCCAATGGACATTAACAACACGATTGGCTCTCGACCTCATCTGCTTAACATCTCTTGATAGAATGGCAATCGTCTCCTTTATAAAGGTCTCATCTAATTCAACTGAATCATACTGGAGCACATGAGACTCATTTGGAACATACTTACACAACATCAAAACATGAAAAATTGGGTGGATAGCCGATAGTGTTGGAAGTAAAGTTAACTCATAGGCAACCTCGCCAACTGCTCTCAAAATCTCGAAAGGGCCTATATACCTGGGGTTAAGATTGCCCTGACTCCCGAATCTCATCACGCCCTCATAGGAGATACTCGGAGAAATATTTGGTCGCTAACTACAAACCTCAACGGCCGACGCCTGTGATCCGCACAACTCTGATGTCTACTTTAAGCCATTCTATGCCTATCTTGAATTACCTTTACGTGATTGAAGGTCTCCTGAAGCAATTTTGTACCACGCAACCTAGGCTCTTTAGACTCAAACCAACCAAATGACGAGTGAAAATGCCTACAATATAAGGCCTCGAATGAGGGCATCTTAATATTAGAATGGTAGATGTTGTACGCAAACTTTGCCATAAGCAAGAACTGGTCCCACTGACCTTGAAAATCCATAACACAGGCCTGCAACATATCCTCATGAACTTGAATAGTACGCTCCAACTGGCCGTCCGTTTGTGCGTGAAAATATGCTAAGGTGGACACGGGTGCCTAACTCGTCCTGAAAAGCCCTCCAAAGGCTGGAAGTCAACTATGAACCCCGATCTAAAATGATAGAAATAGGCACGCAAGGAAGATGGACCTTCTCCCTAATGTATATACGAGCCAACCTCTCGTCATTGAAAGTAGTAAGTACAGGAAAGAAGTGTGTCGACTTGGTCAATCGATCTACTATGACCCAAATGCTAGAAACACCTCTATAAGTCCGTGGCAAACCCACAATGAAGTCCACAGTGATACGCTCTCACTTCCACTCCTAAATGGGTAATCTCTGAAACTCGCCAACAAGCCTCAAATGCTCGACCTTCACTTATTGGCAGCACAAACAACGAGATACGTAGTCGGTAATATCTCTCCTCATACCACTCCACCAATAATGTTGCCTCAAATCATGATACATCTTAGCCGTGACCAGATGGATGCAATATATGGATCATGGGCTTTGCTCAAGATCAGCTGAATCAAACCCCCTGATCTTGGAACACAAAATCGACTATCAAATCTCAAAACTCCATCCGAATCTAAGGTAGCCTATCTAGCATCACCTGCCAACACCCTATCTTTGAGTACCACCAAAGACTCATGCTCAAACTGAAAACCATGGATCCTATCTAATAAAGACTATTGAACTCCCACATAGGCTAACACTTGCCTGGAATCTGATTAGCTAAGGAATGGATGCCGAAAGCCAACGGTCGCTCCAAAATAGAAAGGAAGGCTAGACTACTCGTACTCTCCGCCTTTCGGCTCAAGGCGTTCGCTACTACATTCTCCTGGCTCGGATGGTAGAGAATAGATATGTCATAGTCCTTCCGGAGTTCAATCCAGTGATGTTGCCTTAAATTAAGGTCCCTCTGACTCATAAGGTACTGGAGGCTACGGTAATCAGTGTAGATTTCACAAAGAACCCCATATAGATATTACGTCCAAATCCTAAGCGAGAAAACTACTACCGCCAACTCCAAGGCATAGGTGGGGTAGCTCTACTTATGTTTCTTAAGTTGCCTTGACACTTAAGCTATAAATCGACCTCGCTCCATCAGTACACAACCCAAACCAATGCTGGATACATCATAATATACTATCAAGTCGTCACCCTTAACTGGAAGAGTCAATATAGGAGCGGTAGTAAGCGTTTGTACTAACTCGCTAACCCAAAGAAACTATGAACCTTAGTAACAGAAGGAGGCCTATCCCAATCATGAATAGCTTCAGTCTTTGTTGGATCAACGCTAATACCCTCCTTGGACTCCAGGTTCCCCAAGAATACTACAGACTCAAGCCAAAACTCGCACTTTGAGAACCTGGCATAAAGCCGCTGGTTTCTCAAAGTCTTGAGCACTATCCTCAAATGATGCTCATGCTCACTCCGGCTCCGCGAGTATACTAGTATGTCATCAATGAAAATGATAACAAATGAATCAAGGTATGGCATGAACACACATGTCACCCAGTCTATAAAGGCGGCCTTGGGGATGTCTGCAGCCCTAATCCTCAGTTGATGGTACCCGGACCTCAAATCAATCTTAGAATACATGGCGGCGCCCTTATGCTGTTCAAATAACTCATCAATACGCAGCATGGGGTAACGGTTCTTCACCGTCACCTTGTTCAGTTGCCTGTAGTTAATGCACATCCTCATAGTCCCATTATTCTTCTTCACAAATAGAACAGGAGCACCCCAAGGTGACACACTCGGATGGATAAATACCTTACCTAAGAGGTCCTCTAACTGAGCACTAAGTGCCCTGAGCTCTGCAGGAACCATCTGGTAAGGCAGGATAGAAATAGAAAGGGTGTCAATCTCCAAAACTATGGCAAAATCAATGTCACGCTCTAGGGTTAGGCCAGGTAGGTCTGTCATCCCTACTCACGTTTCTCACATAGGCCTAATAAGCTAAACACCAAAAAGCAACCAATAGTCTGGCCTGCATAAAAGAGATGATCCCTGTCTGTGTGTGACTATGAGCACCCTGCCACAACACTAGGTATTGTCAGGCATGGCTAAAGTAATTGTCTTGGCATAGTAATCCAAGACCACATGGTAGATGGATAACCAGTCCATGCCCAGAATCACATCAAAATCAACCATATCTAGCGGAATAAGATCAACTCTAGTATCATAACCCTGGATAGTCACTAAGCTAGATCGAAATACCTAATCCACTTCTAAGGAATAACCCACAAGGGTGGAAACATGAACTGGCTCTGCTAAAGACTCATATCTCATACATATTTGGGGAGCCAAATAAATAGATACATACAAGAATGTGGACCCAAGATCAAATAATATTGTAGTAGGCTGATGGCATAATAAATGCATACTTGTGATGATATCATTAGATGCTTTAGTCGCCACTCTCATTGTGGTTTCATAGAAATGGCCGTGAGAACCTTTGCCTAGTGCGTCCGATCTACCAATTGACCTGCCTCCCTGAGCTCCACCTCTGGAACCCTGTCGGTTATCCCAACGGCCCTGGTCCTGACCATCACTTCTAGCTGGAAAGGGCACTGTTGAAATCGGTTTAGGTGCAAAGGGAGCTGGTATAATTGACCTTTCCCTTGCCGTGGGCATACTCTGGGCCAATGGTAAAGAGCAACACAATCATAAAACCCTAGATTTGAACGCCCTGTAGTAACCCAACCACGGTAGTAATGGAGAAAATTTGATCCCCTCGAACTCTGGCCCATACTAGGACCACCCAGCTGATGCTGTCCTTCCTTAGAAACAGGTACTGCCTCCTGAACAGGACGACTGCGCTTACCTTGTAGGAACCTCTGACGGGGCCTATCATAGGAGTCCTTCTCCCTAGTTTGGGACCCGCTGTAGCTGCCCTGGTAGCGTGCCCTCTTATTGTTTCCCCCTTGGGCCTCAGTATGAATATACGCTATCGATCGGGTATGGTCGAATTTATCAAGAAATAAATGGCTAGCCGAAACCAAATGCTCTGTGTCGACCCTCAAATGGTACGACAACCCACGTACAAAACAACGAACTCTCTCCTACTACGTGGGTAGGATCATTGTAACATGTCTAGACAACTCATGGAACCTTGCCTCGTACTTTGAGACGGTCATAGGGCCCTGCTCTAATCTCGAGAACTGATCACAAAGCCTATTCTTGATGCTCTATGGCACGAAGCAGTCATAAAAGGCCTCTGAGAACTCACGCCAAGATATAGGTGGTGATCCAGCTGGCCTGGACTCTGTATACGTGTGCCACTACTACCTGGCAGGCGCACAAAACTGATGAGTGGTGAAGTCAGCTCCTCTCGACTCTAAGAGACCTAATGACTATAACTGCTCCTAGCAAGTGAGTTGAAACTCGGGGGCGTCTTCCCCAATTGCCCTTGATAATATCGGTGGTGCTAACAAATGGAATACCCCGAGCATCTTCTGCTCGTGCAGTGGCATCTTCTTATCCTTTAAGTCTAGGAGGGCGGCCACATAAATTGGTGGCGGCTAAACCTCTAGTACCACTGAGATAGGCTGACCCTGCGGTGCTGGAGAGGAAATTAGAGTTAGTACTAATGCTGGTGCCTGACGTATCTCCCCAATAGCTTATAATATCTGAGTTAACAAGGTATGAAGATTAGGAGTTGCAATTGGCACGGGTAGTGGCTGGGCTGGTCCTGGACCTAGTAGTTATAGGGGTAAATATGTTGCTTGGGGCTCCTTTTCCCTATCTCAAGCCGGTGTTGTGGCCCTTGACTCGATCTCGGGATCAGTGTCTACCCCAAACTGGGGCTCTATCTATAAGCCTGGGTGCATTACCCTCGGCCACACCGCCTCGCATGCGAGCCATCCTACGAAAGATTGAAACAAGTTAGATTCCAAGGAGCCAATGAGACACGCGTTGCACGAATGCGAAACAAAAGAGAAAATCTTCCTAAAGACATCATGTAGCCTCCCGAAGATAAGTTACGGACGTCTCCACATTGATTTGGAAGTCTCTACTAGACGTTAGCTTTGTACTAGTGTGACCAATGAACCTGGAGCTTTGATACCAACTTGTCATGACCTGATTTCTCAAACCATGATGACACCTAATATAAACCCACCAGTAGGTAAGCCAACCCGTAACCCAAAACAATAAGTAATGGGTCTGAGGGAAGAAACTAAACAAAAGAAGGAAACATTTGAGATAACAATTAAATAACAGGCAGACGAAAACTAAAATACATATACAAATAAAGATGTCTCCCAGAACCTGGAATTCACTAGTACAGAGCTACTAACAAAAAAAGTACAACTCCCAAAAGTGGACCACAGAGACTGGACTGTCTCGAAAGGTAAAAGACAAGTCTATATATATAGATAGAGACTGAAATAGTAAAAAACACCACGGAGGTCGAGAACAGAAAGCTAAGTAACAATGGAATGCACACGAGTATAGAAAGAACTAACTAAAGTAATATATAAACTAACTACACCTTACTGGACCCCTATAAGACCAGAAGGTACACTCGTGTGCAAGTTAAATTAAAAACCCGAACGAATCCCCATAATCCCGATTAGTACACAGAATAATTATAACCAAATAGAATTGCATATGCGAACATAAGAACAAAGAGCATCATACCAGAACCTTATCCCCAATTGTAGAATATGATTGTATAGAGGTCGGACCTTGAACCGGATGCTCACTAGAAGTAGCTAAATAACAATCACAAGTATCAAGTAACTGAGGCCAAACCTTAAACCAGATGCTCTTTATAAGTATCTAGACGATAGAGGCCGGACCTTAAATCGGATGCTCAATATAAGTATCTGGGCGATAGAGGTCAGACTTTAAACATGATGCTCTTTGAAAATATCAATGAAGTCGAGACCAGAGCTCGAATTCAGATGCCCTACAAAGGTGCCAATGTAATTGCTGAAAGAGTTCCAGTTGATCCATGCTCATAAATTTTCGAGGAAAACCGTCCACACTTAGTCAATTAATGCAAGTCCTTGGAATCGAATCGAAAACCAATTTCAAATTGTGAATCTGAACCAATGTCGCCGACATAACTCGTGAAGCCGTAACATCGAGGAAACAAGGATAAGTATCGTCGGAGCAAGCGTATGGCCTAGCTATCACCAAAATAATCAGACTCAAGTCTACTACACCAGTGTATTGTCGGCCGAGAGATGTAGGGGCAAAACTAAGGCTTATCGGTTCCGAATCATGCATTTCTAAGGAAAGCCCTAGTCAAACCTAAAATAAGGCCCAACATTCTTCAAATAAATAGTAATTAAGCATACAAGTACTCCATAGAGCAAGGAGGATCAATTAGTAGCACCAGCCATGCTCACAGTTACCCGATGAATCCCGAAAGAGGCCGAAACATGATTTCTAAACACCTATGCATTATTCAATAACTACCAACCCAAAATCCCAATTAATCAACATGCATTCACACTTTTAAGCTCAATCTAAGAGATAGAAGTATTAGCCTACCTATAGGCCAATCACGCGCTCTCCAAAAACATACCTCCTAAGTTTTTCCTTTCCGAACAGCCTTGAAACACAGCCATGCTATAAAATATGGATCACAACGTTGTTACGGTTGTTTAGACACTAAAATTGCAAGAAACGAAGATGGTCCAATTTCAAGGTCAAAACGGGGTAAGTGGGACCCGCACAGGAAATTCCAGAATTAAACCCAAAAATAGGTCCTAAACACCACCCCAAACTTGTGTTCCAAATTAGAGCACAATTTGGGACTCGAAACAATCCCAACACAAACATGCAACGAAAAACTCAAAGTTACACTAAAATGGACAATAATGGCAGCAACTATTGACAAGAAAGTACCAGAAACGAGGGTCTAATTGCTAAAACAAATCACGCGACGATTACCACGAAAATCCCCTAATCTAGGCCCTTAAATCACCAAATTAGGACCTAAAATGGCCAAGAAATCTTTTTAAAATTTCCTAAAATTGAGATCGAAAATGAGTTATGGCAGTAGCTAAATAATAAATCATACCTTTAACAAAGCTTCAAATATGCATTTCAACCACGCTTACGCGTTCTTCTCGAAAAGCCACTCAATATAGCCTCAAGAATCGCTAGAATCAAACTTGAAACGAGAGAGTTATAAGGGTTTGAAGTTTGACAAATGATTCAGAAATGAGGCTTTTAAAATGGTGAAATTGGTTACTAAAAAGACCTAAAATCTGGTTGCTAAAAGCCAAAACTCTGGTCGCTAAAAGGGCTACACTAGATTTCAGCTATTGCAATCCATTCAAATTCTCTGATAGAGGGCTCAGAATTAGTTTTGAACCTGATAAAGATAAAATAGAAATGCTACTCCACTAAATTCGACACTACGGACTCAACGGCACTGACGAAATTTCCATCAGAGATCACCTTGATAAAAAGTGGGTCGCACTTCCAAAGGTCCATTTTAGCATAATCCACTGAGGGGATTGGAATGAGTTTGGAGGCCTCAAGAGTGGAACGAAAGGTCGTTCAAGACCAATCTCGACATTTTGAGGCTAGCCGTGCTGATGGAATTTCGAAGGCTAAAACTACTAATGGTCCAAACTCGCACTAAAGGCCTCGATACTCGTGCAAACCATGCTAGTAGCATAATTTGGACATTCCGAACTAGATAGAACAGTCAAAATTCTATTCTGAGGTCGTTCACCAAACGCTTTAACTAAAGTCAGTTATTCAAGCTTTAAGGTCTCTAAAACATGAAAAATTAAAAAACAATCCAAACGAACGACCAGGCAACCAAACAGTCAATGCCAGTAAGTGATAAATGACTTGGGTCGCTATAGGAACACTCTAAACAACGAAAATGAGGCATTAAGGAAAAAATTACCTAGAGGGTCATTCCAATATCCACTACTAAAAGAACTTTCATCTGCAAAAGAAAGGATAAGGATATACTTGAGGGCTCAAATAAGCTAGGGAACTGCTCCCGCATCTCTTGTGCTCTGTCTCCCAGGTCGCCTCCTTTACTGGACGATGCCTCCAACAAACCTTAACAACAGGAATGGCTCTCGACCGCAACTACCTAACATCTCTAGATAGAATGGCAACCGGATCCTCTATAAATGTTAGACGATCATCTAACACAACTGAATCATACTCCCATGAGACTCATTTAGAACATATCCGTGCAACATCAAAACATGAAAATCTGGGTGGATAGCCAATAGTGCTGGAGGTGAAGTTAACTCATAAGCAACCTCGCCAACTGTTCTCAAAATATCAAAAGATCCTATATATCTATGGCTAAGTTTGCCCCGCCTCTCGAATATCATCACGCTCTTCATGGGCGATACTTGGAGAAATACCCGATCGCCAACTGCAAACCTCAATGGCCGAAACCTGTTATTCGCGTAACTCTGATGTCAACTCTGAGCCATTCTAAGCCTATCTTGAATTACTCTTACTTGATCCAAGGCCTGCTGAAGCAAATCTTTACCACGCGGCCTATGTTCTTTAGACTCAAACCTACCAATTGGAGAGTGACAACGCCTACCATATAAGACCTCGAATAGGGCTATTTGAATACTAGAGTGGTAGCTGCTCTTGTACACAAACTCCGCCAAAGGCATGAACTGGTCCCACTGACCTCCAAAATCCATAACACAGGCCCGCAACATATCCTCAAGAACATGAATAGTACGCTCCAACTGGCCATCCATTTGTGGGTGAAAAGTTGTGCTAAGGTGGACATGGGTGCCCAACTCCTCCTGAAAGGGCCTCCAAAAGATGGAAGTGAAGTGTGAACCCTGGTCTCAAATGATAGAATCAGGTATGCCATGAAGAAGGACCACCTCCTTAATGTAGATACGAGAGAACCTCTCGGCACTGAAAGTAGTATGAACATGGAGAAAGTGTGCTGACTTGGTCAATCGATCCACGATGACCCAAATGCTATCAAAACCTCTATAAGTCAATGGAAAATCCATAATGAAGTCCATAGTGATACGATACCATTTCCACTCTGGAATGGGTAATCGCTGGAACTCGCCACCAGGCCTCAAATGCTCGGCCTTCAACTGTTGGCAGCATAAACAACGAGATAGTAGTCGATAATATCTCTCCTCATACCACTTCACCAACAATGCTACCTCAAATCACGATACATCTTAGCCGTGGCCAGATGGATGGAATATCTGGAATCATGGGCCTAGCTCAAGATCAGTTGAATCAAACCCCCTCCTCTCAGAACACACAACCGGCCATCGAATTTGATAACCCCATCCTAATTTAAGGTAGCCTATATAGCATCACCTGTCAACACCCTATCTCTGAGTGCCACCAAAGACTGTTCCTCGAACTGAACACCACAGATATTATCTTTTAAAGACGACTGAACTCCCACATAGGCTAACACCAGGCTGGAATCTGAAATATCAAGTTTGATCATTCGAGTAGCTAAGGACTTGATGTCTAAAGCCAACGGTCACTCCAAAACAGAAACAAAGGCCAGACTATGCATACTCCCTGTCTTTCGGCTTAAGGCGTTCGCTACTACATTTTCCTTGTTTGGATGGTAGATAATAGGGAAGTCATAGTCATTCAGGAGTTCAATCCAGTGACGTTGCCTCAAATTAAGGTCCCTTTGGCTCATAAGGTACTGGAGGCTCCAGTGATCAGTGTAGATCTCACAAGGAAACCTATATAGATATTGCCTCCAAATCTTAAGCATGAAAATTACTGCTGCCAACTCCAAGGCATAGGTGTGGTAGTTGTACTTATGTTGCTGAAGCTACCTTGACACGTAAACTATAATACGACCTCGCTATATCAGAACATAACCCAAACTAATGTCGGATGCATCATAGTATATCATGAAGCCCTCGCCCTCAACTGGAAGAGTCAATATAGGAGCAGTAGTAAGCAACTCCTTAAGGTTCCAAAAGCTCCTCTCACACTCCTCTGACCACGTGAAGGTACATCCTGGCAAGTCAACTAACTCAAAGGGTCTGCAATTGTAGAAAAGCCCTCAACAAAGCGTCTATAGTAACTCGCTAACCCAACGACACAATGAACCTCAGTAACAAAAGTGAGCCTATCCCAATCACGAATAGCCTCAATGTTCGCTGGATCAATCCTAATGCCCTCCTTGGAAACCACGTGCCCCAGGAATGCTACAGACTCAAGCCAAAACTCGCACTTTGAGAAATTGGTATAAAGCTGCTAGTTTATTAAGTCTGGAGCACTATCCTCAAATGCTGCACATGCTCACTCCAGCTCCGCGAGTATACCAGTATGTGATCAATGAAAACGATAAAAAATGAATCAAGGTATGGATGAACACACGTGTCATCCAGTCCATAATGGCAACAGGGGTATTAATTAACCTAAAAGACATCACAAGGAACTCATACTTGCCATAACGAGTCCTAAATACGGTCGTAGGGATGGCAGCTTCCCTAATCCTCAGGTGATGGTACCTAGACCTCAATTTAATCTTAGAAAACACGGCAGCACCCTGAAGCTAGTCAAACAAGTCATCAATAGGAGGCATGCATTAACGGTTCTTTGCCGTCACCTTGTTCAGCTGCCTGTAGTCAATGCACATCCTCATAGTCCTATCCTTCTTCTTCACCAACAGAACAGGAGCACCACAATGCTACACACTCGAACAGATAAACCCCTTACCTAAGAGTTCCTCTAACTGAACATTGAGCTCCCTGAGCTCTACAAAAGTCATCTAATAAGGCAGGATAGAAAATAAGATGGGTGTCAAGCTCTAAATCTACGACAAAATCAATGTCACGATCTGGGGGTAGGCCAGGTAGGTCTGTAGGGCGCACATCTGCAAACTCTCAAACCACAGGAACTGAGTCAACTAAGGGGCCCTCCCTACTCACATCTCTCACATTGAACCAATAAGCTAAACACACAGAAGCAACCAACCATCTAGCCCGCATAAAAGAGATAATCCCCACAGTGTGTGACTATGAGCACCCTGCCACAACAGTGAGGGAATGTCAGGCATGGCTAAAGTAATGGTCTTCGCATAGCAATCCAAGACCACATGGTAGGGGGATAATAAGTCCATCCCCAGAATCACATCAAAATCAACCATATCTAGTATAATAAGAACAACTCTAGTATAATAACCCTGGTTAGTCACTAAGCAAGATCACAGTACCCAATTCACTACTAAGGACTCACCCACCGGGGTCGAAACTTGAACCAGTTCCGCCAAAGACTCAGACCTCATACCCAATCGGAGCCAAATAAACAAATATGTATAAGAATGTGGACCCAGGATGAAATAATACTGTACCAGGCTAATAGCATAATAAAAGCATACCTAACATGATATTGTCATATACCACAATCGCCGCCCTCATCAAGAATTCGTATAAATGGCCCTGAGCACCTCTGCCTAGAGCGTCTAATCTACCACTTGACCTACCTCCTCGAGCTCTAACTCTTGTACCTTTTTGGCTATCTCGACGGCCCTAGTTCGTACCACCACTCGTAGCTGGAGAAGGCAATGCTAAAATCAATCTAGGTGAAAGGGGAGCTTGATAATCACCCTTCTCCCTCATTGGGGCCATACATTGGATCAGTAGTAAAGAGCACCGCAATCAAAACACCCTGAAGTTGAACGCCCTATAGTAACCCGACCATGGTAGGAAGGGAGGGAATCTGATCCCCTCAAACTATGGCCCGTACTAGGACCACCCTTCTGATGTTGGCTTTCCTCAGAAGCAGGTAATGCTGCCTGAACAGTCCGACTGGACCTACCCTGCTGCAACCTCTAACGGGGCCTATCACAGGAGTCTCTCCCTCTACTCTGGGACCCGCTGTAGTTGCCCTGGTAGCGTATCCTTTTATCGCTGCCCCTTGGGCCTGACGATGAATATGCTCCATGGATCGGGCATGGTCGACCATATCAAGAAATGAACGGCCGGCCGAAACCAAATGCTCTGTGTTGACCCTCAGACGGTACTGCAACCCACTTACAAAACAACGAACTCTCTCCTATTCCGTGGGTAGGATCATGGTAGCATGTCGAGACAACTCATGGAGCCTCACCTCATACTTTGAGACGGTTATAGGGCCCTACTCTAATCTAGAGAACTGATCACAAAGCCTATTCCTGACGCTCCGTGGCATGCATCGAGCAAAAAAGGCCTCAGAGAACTCACGCAAAGATATAAGAGGTGATCCAACTAGCTTGGACTCTCGATACGTGCTCCACCACTGCCTAGCTGGCCCATAGAATTGATAAGCTTTGAAGTCGCCTCCTCTGTACTCTAAGAGACCTAATGACTATAGCTGCTCCTGTCAAGTGATCTGAAACTCGTGGGCATCTTCTACAATCGCTCCTGAGAATATCAGTGGTTCCAACCTCTGGAATACCCCAAATATCTTTTGCTCGTGTAGTGGCATCTTTTTATTATTTAATTCTGGCAGGGCGACAACATGAACTGGTTGTGGCTGAACCTTTGGAGATGCTACGGCAGGCTGGCCCTGCGGTGCTACAGTGGGAGTTGGAGCTAGTGCTGGTGCTGGTGCCTGATGCATATCCCCAATAGCTGCTAATTTCTGAGTCAGCAGGGCATAAAGATCAAGAGTTACAGCTAGCGCAGGTGCTGGCTGGGCTGGTCCTAGCCCCACTGGCTGTGGAGGTACATATGTTGTTTGGGGCTCCTCCTCCTTATGTTGGGTTGGTGCTGCGGCCCTGACTCAATCTCGAGATTGGAGTCTACTCCAAACAGGGTCTCTTTCTGTAGGCCTGGGTGCATCACCCCCAGCCGTGCACCTCGCATGCGAGCCATCCTATGAAAGAGTGAAACAAGTGAGATTCCAAGGAACCAATGAGATAGACATTGCACGAAAGTGAAACAAAAGTTGAAATCTTCCTAAAGACATCATGTAGACTCCCGAAGATAAGTTACGGACATCTCCGCACCGATCTGCAAGACTCTACTATAAGTTAGCTCCGTTCAGGTGAGACCGATGAACCTAGGGATCTAATACCAACTTGTCACGACTCAATTTCTAAAGCCATGATGGCACCTACTATAAACCCACCAGTAGGTAAGCCAACCCATAACCCGAAACAATAAGTAATGTGTCTTAGGACAGAAACTAAACAAGAGAAGAGAAAATTTAAGATAACAATCAAATAACAGGTAGAAGCAAACCAAAACACATATACAAGTAAAGATCCCTCCCAGAATGTGGAAGTCACTAGTAAAGAGCTACTAACAAAAGTAGTACAAGTCCATAAGTGAATCACAAAGGCAGGACTATTTCGAAAGGTAAAAGACAAGTCTATATACGCAGATGGAGACTAAAATAGTACAAAATGTTGTGTGCTCACCCCCTTCTCCGGATCAGACTACTCCAAATTGTATCAACACTAGCCAAAAGTTCTCGGACCTGCATTACGAAATAGATGCAAAATGTAGCATGAGTACCAAAATAACAGGTACCCAGTAGGCATCATAGGCCGACCAAAGTTGCAATTTAAAGGCAATATGAAAAGAAGGAATAACACAAACAGAGGTCAAGAATGAAAAATTAAGTAGTAATGAAATGCACACAAGTGTAGAAAGAACTAACTAAAGTAATCTATAAGCTAACTACACCTAACTGGACCCCTATAAGCCCAAAAGGTACACTCGTGCACAAGTTAAATTAAAACCCCGAACAGACACCCATAAGCCCGACGAATACGCAAAAGAACAATAACTAAAG
This sequence comes from Solanum bulbocastanum, assembly GCA_037074985.1. NCBI lineage: Eukaryota > Viridiplantae > Streptophyta > Magnoliopsida > Solanales > Solanaceae > Solanum > Solanum bulbocastanum. Next base: position 17,271,780 of record CM073608.1, on the reverse strand, counting down.
TGAATTGCATATGAGAACACAAGAACGAAGAGCATCAAACCAAAACCTCAACACCTATAGTAGAATTTGACATTACAGAGGTTGGACCTTGAACCGGATGCTCACTACAAGTACCCAAGTAACCAATTACAACTATCAAGTAACTAAGGTCAGATCTTTAATCGGATTCTCCGTATAAGTATCTGGATGATAAAGGCCGGACTTTAAAGCAGATGCTCTATATAAGTATCTGGGCGATAGAGGTTAGACTTTAAATCGGATGCTCTTCAAAAATATCAATGAGGTTGAGACCGGATCTTGAATTTGGATTCCCGACCAAGGTGCCAATGTAGTTGCTAAAAGAGTCCCAGCTGGTCCATGCTCATAATTGTTCATGGAACACCGTCCACACTTAGTCAATCAATGCATGTCCTTGGAACCGAATCGAAAACTAATTTCAAATTGTGAATCAAAGCCAGTGTCGCCGACGTAACTTGTTAAGCCATAACAACAGAGAAATAAGATAACGTCGGACCAAGCGTATCACCTAGCTAATGCCAAATCTATCAAACTCAAGTCTGCTACACCAGTATACAGGGATCTAAGTCAGCCGAGCGACGTCTGGGCAAAACTAAGGTCTATCGATTTCGAATCATATATTTCTAAGGCAATCTCTAGTCAAACCTAAACTAAGGCCCAACATGCTTCAAATAAACAGTAATTAAGCATACAAATACTCCACATAGATAGGAGGATCAATTAGTAACACCAAGCATGCTCATAGTTACCCGATGAATCCCGAAAGAGGCCGAAACATTGCTAAATACCTATGCATTATTCAATAACTAGCAATCCAAAATTCCAACTAATAAACAGGCATTCACACTCTCGAGCTCAATCTAAGACAGGAATGTCATAGCCGATAAAAAAGGAATGGCCTCAAAACACTGCCACACTATAAAAATGGAGTCACAATTTTATAACGGTCGTTTAGACACTGAAATTGCAAGAAATGCAGACGGACCAATTTCGAGGTCAAAATGGGGAAAGTGGGACAAGCACTGGAAATTCTGGAATTAAACCCAAAAATACGTCCTAAACACCTCCCCAAACTTGTGTTCCAAATTGGAACACAATTCGGGGCTCAGAACACTCCCAACATGAACATGCAATGAAAAACTCAAAGTTACGCTAAAAGGTACAATAATGGCAACAACTATTTACAAAAATTACAAGAAACGAGTGTCCAACTGCTAAAACCAATCACACCAAGACGATCCAAACGAAAATCCCCACAATCTAGGCCCTTGAATCACCAAATTCAGACTTAAAATGGCCAAAAAATCATCTTTAAAATTTTTTTAAAATTGAGCTAAAAAATGAGCTATGGCAGCAGTTAAATCAGAAATCTTACCTCCAACGAAGCTTGAAATATGCATTTCAACCACGCTAACACTTTCTTCTCGAAAAACTACTCAAGATAGCCGCAAATATAACTAGATCAAGACTTGAAATTAGAGAGTCATAAGGGTTTGAAGTTTGACAAATGAGGTTGAAATGAGGCTTTTGAAAGTGGAAAAATTGGTCTCTAAAAAGACCCAAAATCTTCTTGTTAAAAGCCCAAATTTTGGTCGCTAGAAGGGCTACACCACCTTTCAGCTATTGTCATCTATTCAAAGTCTCCATCGAAGGGCTCAAAATTCGTTCAAAACCCGATAAAGATAAAATAGAAATGCTACCCTACTAGATTCGACACACCGCAATTAACGGTGCTGAAGAAATTTCCATCAGAGGTCACCTTGATAGAAAGAGGGTCCCACTACCAAAGGCTATTTTTTGCCAAAATCCATGAGGGGCTCGAAATGAGTTCGAAGGCCTCGAGGATCGAACAAAAGGTTGTTCTAGACCAAACTCGACATTTCAGGGCTAATCGTACTGTCGAATTTTTCATTTGAGTGCATTTTCCAAGAATATTGACAAAAGTCAACATCAGGCCAAATTTCATAGGCTAAAATGCCTAATGGTCCAAACTCACACTGAAGGCCTCGATACTCATGCCAACCATGCTACTAGCTTAATTTGGCCATTCCAAAGCTGATGGAACAGTCAAAATTTTATTCTGAGGTCATTCACCTGACGCTTTAACTAAATTTAGTTATTCAAGCATCAAGGTCTCTAAAACACCAAAAGCTAAAAAAAAAATCCAAATAAATGACCAAGTGACCAAACAGTCAGTGCCAACAAGTAATAAATGACATGGCGTCGCTATAGGAACACTTCAAACAACGAAAATAAGGCATTAAGGAAAAAATGGCCTAGAGGGTCATTACAACATTGACTACTAAAAGAACTTTAGTCGGCAAAAGAAAGGATAAGGATATACCTGATGGCTCAAATAAGCTAGGGAAATGCTCCTGCATCACCTGCTCGATCTCCCAAGTCGCCTCCTTGGCTGGACAATGCCTCCAACGGATCATAACAATAGGATGGCTCTTGACCACAACTGCCTAACATCTATGGCTAGAATGGAAACCGGCTCCCCTATAAAAGTCAGACGATCATCCAACTCAACTGAATCATACTGGAGCACGTAGGACTCATCTGGAACATACCGGTACAGTATCGATACACGAAAAAGTAGGTGGATAGCCGACAGTTCTTGATGGAAAGTTAACTCATATGCAACCTCGCCAACTGCTCTCAAAATCTCAAAAGAGCCTATAACCTGGGGCAAAGCTTGCCCCGCCTCTCCAATCTCATAACGCCCTTTATGGGCGATACTTGGAGAAATACCCGATCACCAACTGTAAACCTCAACGTCCAAAGCTTGCGATCCGCGTAAGTCTGATGTGCACTCTGAGCCTTTCTAAACCTATCTTGAATCACCCTTACCTGATCCACAGCCTCATGAAGCAAATTGTACCACGCGGCCTATGCTCTTTAGACTCAAACCAAACAAATAGAGATCGACAACGCCTACCGTATAGGTCCTTGAATGGGGCCATATAAATACTAGAGTAGTAGTTGTTGTTGTATGCAAACTCTGCCAAAGGCAAGAACTGGAACCACTGCCCTCCAAAATCCATAACACAGAATTGCAGCATATCCTCAAGAAGCTGAACAGTACGCTTCGACTGGCCACCCATTTGTGGGTAAAAAGTTGTGCTAAGGTGGACACGGGTGCCTAACTCCTCCTGAAAGGGCATCCATAAGTTGGAAGTGAACTGTGAACCTCCCAAATGTAGATACTAGCCAACCTCTCGGCACTGAAAGTAGTATGAATAGGGAGGAAGTGTGCTAACATGGTCAATCGATCCACGATGACCAGAATGTTGTTAAAACCTCTATAAGTCTGTGGCAAACCCACAATAAAGTCCATGGTGATACATTCCCACTTTCACTCCAAAATGGGTAGTCTCTGAAACTCCCCATCAGGCCTCAAATGCTCGGCCTTCAACTGTTGGCAGCACAAACAGCATAATACCTAGTCAGTAATATCTCTCCTCATATCGCTCCACCAATAATGTTTCCTCAAATCACGATACATCTTAGCCGTTCCCGAATGGATGGAATATTTGGAATCATGGGCCTCGCTCAAGATCAGCTGAATCAAACCCCTGCTCTCGTAACATACAATCGGCCATCGAATCTTAAAACCACATCTGAATCTAAGGTAGCCTATCTGGCACCACCTGCCAACACCCTATCTCTGAGTGCCACCAAAGACTCATCCTCCAACTGACAATCACGGATCCTATCTAATAAAGACGACTGAACTCCCACATAGGCTAACACCCGCCTAGAATCTGAAATATCAAGTATGATCATTGGGTTAGCTAAGGATTGGATGTCCAAAGACAATAGTCACTCCGAAACAGAAAGGAAGGCTAGACTACCCATACTCCCCGCCTTCCAGCTCAAGGAATCTGCTACTACATTCTCCTTACCCATATGGTAAAGAAGAGAGAGGTCATAGTCCTTCAGGAGTTCAATCCAGCGACGTTGCCTCGAATAAAGGTCCCTCTGGCTTATAATGTAGTGGAGGCTCCGGTGATCAGTGTAGATCTCACAACGAACCCCATATTGATATTGCCTCCAAATCATAAGCGCAAAAACTATTGCCGCCAACTCCAAGTCATGTGTGGTGTAGTTGTACTTATGTTGCTTAAGCTGCCTTGACACGTAAGCTATAACCCGGCCTCGCTGTGTCGGTACACACCCTAAACTAACGCCGGATGCGTCACAATATACTGTGAAGACCTCGCCCTCAATTGGAAGACTCCATATATGAGCGGTAGTAAGCAACTCCTTAAACTTTCGTAAACTCCTCTCACACTCCTCTAACCTCATGAAGAGTACATCTTGGCGAGTAAATTGAGTCAAAAGGGGCTGCAATAGTAGAAAAGCCCTCAACAAAGCGTTTGTAATAACTCGCTAACCCAAAGAAGCTATGAACCTCAATAACAGAAGTGGGCCTATCCCTATCACAAATAGCCTCAATCTTTATCGGATCAACCCTACTACACTCATTGTACAACGACTTAAGCCAAATCTCACACTTTTAGAACTTGGCATAAAGCAGCTAGTTTCTCAAAGTCTGGAGCACTATCCATAAATACTGCTCATGCTCACTCCGGCTCTGCAAGTATACCAATATGTCATCAATGAAGACGATAACAAATGAATCAAGGTATGGCCTAAACACATATGTCATCAAGTCCGTGAAAGCGGCAAGGGCATTAGTTAACCCAAAAGACATCACAAGAAACTCATAGTGGCCGTATCTAGTCCTAAATACGGTCTTATGGATGTCCACTGACCTAATCCTCATATGATGTTACCCTGACCTCAAATCAATCTTAGAAAACACGGCAGCACCCAGAAGCTGGTCAAACAAGTCATCAATACGAGGCATGGGGTAATGGTTCTTCACCGTCACCTTGTTCAGCTATATGTAGTCAATGCACATCCTTATAGTCATGTCCTTCTTCTTCACCAATAGAACAGGAGCACCCCATGGCGACACACTCGAACAAATAAATCTCTAACATAATAGGTCCTCTAACTGAACACTGGGCTCCTTGAGCTCTGCAAGAGCCATATGGTAAGGTTGGATAGAAATAGAACGGGTGTCAGGCTCCAAATTTATGGCAAAATCAATGTCACGCTCGGGGGGTAGGACAGGTAGGTCTGTAGGGAAGACATCTACAAACTCTCTAACCACAGGAACTGAGTCAACTAAAGGGCCCTCCCTACTCACATCTCTCAGATAGGCCCAATTAGCCAAATGCCCAGAAGCAACCAACCATCTAGCCCACATAAAAGAGAAGATCCCCTTCAATATGTGACTATGAGCACCCTACCACAACACTGGGGAAATGTCAGGCATGGCTAATGTAATGGTCTTAGCATAGCAATCCAAGACCACATGGTAGGGGGATAACAATTCCATGCCCTGAGTCATATCAAAATCAACCATATCTAGCAGAATAAAATCAACTCTAGTATAATAACCATGGATTGTCACTAACCAAGATTGCAATATCTTATCCACTATTAAGGACTCACCCACTAGGGTCGAAATATGAACCGGCTCCACTGAGGACTCAGACCTCATATCCAATTGAAGCCAAATAAATAGATACATATGAGAATGTAGACCTAGGAACAAATAATACTGTAGGATGCTAATGGCATAATAAAATCATACCTATGATGACATCATCAGATGCCTCAGTCACCGCCCTTATCGGGGCTGTGTAGAAATGGCCATGAGAACCTCTGCCCGATGCGTCTGATCTACTAATTTACCTGTCTCCCCGAACTTTACCTCTGCTACCTTGTCGGCTATCCTGATGGCCCTTAGCCTTACCACCACTACTAGCTGAAGAGGGCACTGCTGAAATTGGTCTAGGTGCAAGGCAAGCTGGAACATTCACCCTCACCCTTCCCCTTGCCGTGGGACATACTCTGCACCAATGGTCAAGAGCACCACAATAATAACATCCTGAAGTTGAACGCTCTGTAGTAACTCGACCACAGTATAAAGGGAGGGAATCTGATCCCCTCCAACTCTAGCCTGTATTAGGACCACCCTACTGATGCTGACCTTCCTCAGAAATAGGTAATACCGCCTGAACAAGCCGATTGAACTGACCCTGCTGGAACCCGTTGTAGTTGCCCTGGTAGCGCGCCCTCTTATCCCAGCCCCCTTGGAGCTCACGATGAATATGCTTCATGAATTGGGCATGGTCGAACACATCAAGAAATGAACGGCCGGCCAAAATAAAATGCTTTATTTTCGTCCCTCAGACGGTACAACAGCCCACATACAAAATAATGAACTCTCTCCTCCTCCATAGCTAGGATCATGGTAGCATGTTGAGACAACTCATGGAACCTCGCCTTGTACTCTGAGATAACCAAAGGGCCCTGATCTAATCATGGAGAACTGATCACGAAGCCTATCCGTGATGCTCCGTGTCATGAACCAATCCAAGAAGGACGCTGAGAAATCAAGCCAAGATATAGGAGGTGACACAGCTGGCCTAGACTCTCGATACGCACGCCACCACTACCTGGCTGGGCCATAGAATAGATGAGCGGTGAAGTCGGCTCCTCTCGACTCTAAGAGGCCTAATGACAGTAGCTGCTCCTGGCAAGTGAGCTGAAACTCGTGAGCATCCTCCCCAATCGCCCTTGAGAATATCGATGGTGCCAACCTCTGGAATACCCTGAGCATCTTCTGCTCGTGCAGTGGCATCTTCATGTGCTTTAAGTCTAGCAGGGCAGACACATGAACTGGTGGCGGCTGAACCTCTGGTCCTGCTATGGTAGGATGACCCTGCGGTGCTAGAGCGGAAGTTGGAGTTGGTGCTGGTGCAGGTTCGTGACACATGTCCCTAATAACTGCTAAGATCTTAGTTAGTAGAGCACGCAGATTAGGAGTTGCAGTTGGCGCGGGTGGTGGCTACGATGGTCCTGGCGCCACTGGTTGTGGAGATACATATGCTGCCTAGGGCTCCTCCTCCCTATCTCGGGCCGATGCTGCGGCCGTGACTTGATCTCGAGATCGGTGTCTACCCCAAACTGGGGATTTATCTGCAAGCCTGGATGCATCACCCCCGACCGCACCACCCTGCATGTGAGCCATCCTACGAAAGAGTTAAACAAGTGAGATTCCAAGGAACCAATGTGACACACGTTGCACAAAAGTGAAACAACAAAGGAAATCTTACTAAAGACATCATATAGCCTCCCGAAGATAGGTTACGGACGTCTCCACACCATTTTGCAGGACTCTACTAGACGTTAGCTCTGTACAAGTGAGACCAGTGAACCTGGGGCTCTGATACCAACTTGTCATGACTCGATTTCTCATGCCATATTGGCAGCTACTATAAACCCTCCTATAGTAAAGCCAACCCGCAACCTAAAACAACAAGTAATGGGTTTGAGGGCAGAAACTAAACAAGAGAAGGTAAAACTTAAGATAACAATTAAATAACAGGAATACTCAAGCCAAAACATATATAAAAATAAAGATCCCTCTCAGAACCTAGAAGTCACTAGCAGAAAGCTACTAAAAAACAGAGTACAAGTGCCAAAAGTGGACCACAGAGCCTGGATTGTCTCGAAAGGTAAAAGACAAGTCTATATATATATAGATGGAGACTGAAATAGTACAAAACACCGTGTGCGCACCTCCGAATCCGAATTAGACTACTCCGAACTGTATCAATGTTGGCCACTACAGCTCGGACCTGCATCACGAAATAGATGCAAAGCGTAGCATGAGTACCAACATAACATGTACCCAGTAGGCATCATAGGCCTACTGAACTTGAAAAGTAAAGGCAATATGAAAACAATGAATAACACAAACAGAGGTCAAGAACGGAAAACTAAGTAATAAAGGAATGCACACGAATGTAGAAAAAACTAACTAAAGTAATCTATAAGCTAACTACACATAACTGGACCCCCATAAGCCCAGAAGGTACACTCGTGCACAAGTTAAATTAAAAACCCAAACTGACTCTCATAAGCCTGACGAGTACGCAGAATAACTATAACTACAGAGAATTGCATATGAAAACACAAGAACAAAGAGCGTCAAACCAGAACCTCAACCCCAATAGTAGAATATAATAGTATGGAGGTCGAACCTCAAACCGGATGCTCCTAGAAGTACCTACGTAACAAATCACAAATATCAAGTAATTGAGGCCTGACCTTTAATCGGATGCTCTGTATAAGTATCTGGGCGATAGAGGTTAGACCTTAAATCGGATGCTCTATATAAGTATCTGGGCGATAGAGGTCGAACTTGAAACCGGATGCTCTTCAAAAATATCAATGAGGTCGAGAGCGGAGCTTGAATTTGGATGCCCAACAAAGGTGCCAACGTAGTTACTGAAAGATTCCCAGTTGATCCATGCTCATATATTTCTGTGGAAAACCATCCACACTTAGTCAATAAATGTAAGTCCTTGGAACCGGATCGAAAACCAATTTCAAATTGCGAATCAGAACTAGTGTTGCCGACGTAACTCGTGAAGCCGTAACATTAGAGAAACAAGGATAACTATCGTCGGAGAAAGTGTATCACCTAGCTAAGGCCCAAACTATAAGACTCAAGTCTGCTACACTAGTGTAAAGGGATCTAAGTCGGCCGAGCGACGTTGGGGCCAAACTAAGGCCTATCAGTTCCGAATCATGCAATTCTAAGGAAAACCCTAGTCAAACCTAAACTAAGGCCCAACGTGCTTTAAATAAACAATAATTAAGCATACAAGTACTCTACATTGCAAGTAAGATCAATTAGTAACACCAAGCAATGCTCACAGTTATCCGATGAATATCGAAAGAGGCCGAAACATGATTTCGAAACAACTATGTATTATTCAAAGCTAACAAACCAAAAGACCAACTAATCAACATGCATTCACAATCTCGACCTCAATCTAAGAGAGAAAAGTCATACCCTATCGGTAGGCCAACCACGCGCCCTCCAAAAAACACCTCTAGATCTTTTCCATTTCGAATGGTCTCGAAACACTGCAATGCTATAAAGATGGAGTTACAACAGGAATGGCTCTTGACCGCAACTGCCTAACATCTCTACCTAGAATGGCAACCGGCTCCTCTATAAAGGTAAGACGATCATCCAACTCAACTGAATCATACTGGAGCACATGAGACTCATCTGAATCATACCGGCGCAATATCGAAACATGAAAAACTAGGTGGATTGCCGATGGTGCTTGAGGTAAAGTTAACTCATAGGCAACCTCGCCAACTACTCTCAAAATCTCAAAAGAGCCTATATACCAGGGGCTAAGCTTGCCTCGCCTCCTAAATCCCATCACACCCTCTATGGGCGATACTCGAAGAAATACCCAATCAACAACTGCAAACCTCAACAGTCGAAGACTATGATCCACGTAAGTTTTATGTCTACTCTGAGCCATTTTAAGCCTATCTTGAATTACCCTTACCTGATCAAAGGTGTCCTAAAGCAAATCTATACCACGTCGCCTAGCCTCTTTAGACTCAAACCAAACAAATGGAGAGCGACAACGCCTACCATATAGGTCCTCGAATGGGGCCATCTGAATACTAGAGTGGTAGTTGTTGTTGTACGCAAACTCCGCCAAAGGCAAGAACTGGTCCCACTGACCTTTAAAATCCATAAAACAAGCCCGCAACATATCCTCATGAACCTGAATAGTGCTCTTCGATTGGCCATCCATTTGTGAGCTAAGGTTTACATGGGTGCCTAAGTCCTCCTCAAAAGCCCTCCAAAAGCTGGAAGTGAACTGTGAACCCCGGTCTGAAATGATAGAAATAGGCACGCCACAAGGACGAGCCACATCCCTAATGTAGATACGAGCCAACCTATCAGCACTAAATGTAGTATGAATAGGGAGGAAATGTGTAAACATGGTCAATCGATCCACGATGACCCAAACGATGTCAACAACTCTATAAGTCTGTGGCAAACCCACAATGAACTCCATAGTGATACACTCCCACTTCCACTACGAAATGGGTATTTTATGGAACTCGCCACCAGGCCTCAAATTCTCGACCTTCACTTGTTGGCAGCACAAATGACGAGATACATAGTCGGCAATATCTCTCGTCATATCGCTCAACCAATAATGCTGCCTCAAACCACGATACATAATGCTGCCTCAAATCGTGATACATCTTAGCCGTGCGTAGATGAATAAAATATCTTAAATCATGGGCCTTGAACAAGATAAGTTGAATCAAACCCCTTGCTCTCAAAACACACAACCGGCAATCGAATCTCAAAACCCCATCCGAATCTAAAGTAGCCTGTCTAGCATCACCTGCCAACACCCAATCTCTGAGTGCCACCAAAGACTCATCCTCAAACTGACAACCATAGATCCTATCTAATAAAGACAACTAAACTCTCCCATAGGCTAACACCCGCCTAGAATCTGAAATATCAAGTCTGATCATTCGGTTAGCTAAGGACTGGATATTTAAAGCCAACGATCGCCCTAAAACAGAAAGAAAGGCTAGACTACCCATACTCCCTTCTTTCTGGCTCAAGGCGTCCGCTACTACAATCGCATTATCCGGATGGTAGAGAATAGAGAGGTCATAATCCTTCAGGAGTTCAATCCAGCGACGTTGCCTTGAATTAAGGTCCCTCTGGTTCATAAGGTATTGGAGGCTCTGGTGATCAGTGTAGATCTCACAAAGAACCCCATATAAATATTGCCTCCAAATCTTAAGCGCGAAAACTACTACCGCCAACTCCAAGTCATGTGTGGGGTAGTTGTATTTATGTTGCTTAAGCTGCCTTGATGCGTAAGTTATAACCTAGCCTCGCTGCATCAGTACACAACCCAAACTAATGCCGACTGCATCACAATATACCGTGAAGCCATCGCCCTCAACTGGAAAAAGTCCATATAGGAGAGGTAGTAAGCAACTCCTTAAACTTCCGAAAGTTCCTCTCACACTCTTGTGACCACGTGAAGGGTACATCCTGGTGAGTCAACCTAGTCAAAGTGGCTGCAATAGTAGAAAAGCCCTCAACAAAAAGTTTGTAGTAACTCGCTAACCTAATGAAGCTACAAACATCAGTAACAAAAGTGGGCCTATCCCTATCTAGAATAGCCTCAATCTTCGCCGGATCAACCCTAATACCCTCCTTGGACACCAAGTGCTCCATGAATGCTATAGACTGAACCTAAAACTCACACTTTGAGAACTTGGTATAAAGCCGAAGGTTTCTCAAAGTCTGGAGCACTATCCTTGTATGTTGCTCATGCTCACTCTAGCTCCGCGAGTATAATAGTATGTCATCAATGAAGATGATAATAAATGAATCAAGGTATGGGTTGAAGACACGTGTCATCAAGTCCATGAAGGTGGCAGGGGCATTAGTTACATAAAAGACATCACAAGGAACTCATAGTGGCCGTAACGAGTCCTAAATACAGTCTTAGGGATGTCTGTTGCCCTAATCCTCAGCTGATGGTACCCATACCTCAAATAAATCTTAGAAAATTAGCGGCGCCATAAAGCTGGTCAAATTAGTCATCAATTCGAGGCATGGGGTAACAGTTCTTCACCGTCACCTTCTTCAATTGCCTGTAGTCAATGCACACCCCCATAGTCCCGTCCTTCTTCTTCACCAACAGAACAGGGGCACCCCAAGGCGACACACTTGGACGAATAAACACCTTACCTAAGAGGTACTCTAACTAAACACTCAGCTTCATGAGCTCTATAGGAGCCATTCGGTAAGGCGAGACAGAAATAAGATGGGTGTCAGTCTCTAAATCTATGGCAAAATCAATGTCACGCTCTGGGGTAAGGCCTAGAAGGTCTGTAGGGAACACATCTGTAAACTCTCTAACCACAGGAACTTAGTCATCTGAGGGGCCTTTCCTACTTACATATCTCACATAGGCCCAATAAGCTAAACACCTGGAAGCAACCAACCATCTAGCCTGCATAAAAGAGTTGATCCCCATCGGTGTGTGACTGTGAGCACCCTGCCACAACACTAGGGGAATGTCAGGCATGGCTAAAGTAACGATCTTGGCATAGCAATCTAAGACCGCATAATTGGGGGGATAACCATTCCATGCCTAGAATCACATTAATATTAACCATATCTAGTAGAATAAGATCAACTCTAGTATAATAACCCTGGATAGACACTAAGCAAGCTCGAAATTAATTCAGAACCCAATAAAGATAAAATAGAAATGCTACCCTACTAAATTTGACACTCCAAACTCAACGGCATTGACGAAATTTCTATCACAGGTCACCTCAATAAAAAGTAGGTCCCACTCCCAAAGACCATTTTCAGTCAAAATCCATCGAGGTGCTCGAAATGAGTCCGAAGGCCTCGAGAGTCGAACGAAAGGTCTTTCTAGACCAAACTCGACATACTGGGGCTAACCGTGCTGAAGAAATATTCATTCAAGTTTGTTTTTCAAAAATTTTGACAAAAGTCAACCTTAGGCAAAATTTCATAGGCTAAAACGCATAATGGTCCAAACACACACTAAAGGCCTCGATATTCATGCCAACCATGCTACTAGACTAATTTGGCCATTCCGAAGCTGATGGAATCGTCAGAATACTGTTCTGAGATCGTTTACCTGATGCTTTAACTAAAGTTAGTTATTCAAGATTCAAGGTCTCTAAAACACGACAAACTAAAAAGAATCCAAACAAACGACCAGGCGATAGAACAGTCAGTGCTAACAAGTCATAAATTACTTGGGGTCACTATAGGAACCCTCTAAACGACGACAAGGAAGCATTAAGGAAAAAATGACCTAGAAAATCATTACAACATCCACTACTAAAAGAACTTTCGTCCGTGAAAGAAAGGATAAGGATATACCTAAGGGCTTAAATAAGCTGGGGAACTGCTCCTGCATTTACTGCTTGGTCTCGCAAGTTGGCTCCTTGACTAGATGATGCCTCCAACGGACCATAATAACAGGAATAGCTCTCAACCGCAACTGCCTAACATATCTGGCAAGAATGGCAACCAACTCCTCTATAAAGGCCAGACGATCATCCAACTCAACTGAATTATATTGGAGCACATGAGACTCATCTGTTACATACAGGCGTAGCATCGAAACATGAATAACTGGGTGGATAGCTGATAGTGCTAGAGGTAAAGTAAACTCATAGGAAACCTAGCCAACTGCTCTCAAAATCTCAAAAGGGCCTTTATACCTGGGGCTAAGCTTGCCCCGCCTCCCAAATCTTATCACGCTCTTCATGGGTGATACTCAGAGAAATACCAGATCGCCAACTGGAAACCTATAAGGCCAATGCCTATGATTTGCGTAACTCTGATGTCTATTCTAAGCCATTTTAGGCCTATCTTGAATTACCCTTACATGATCTAAGGTCTCCTGAACCAAATCTGTACCACGTGGCCTAGGCTTTATAGACTCAAACCAGCCAGCTGGAGAGCAACAACGCCTACCATATAAGCCTCAAACGGGGCCATCTGGATCTAGAGTGGTAGCTGTTGTTGTATGCAAACTCCGCCAAAGGCAAGAACTGGTCCCACTGACCTCTAAAATCCATAACAAAGGCACGCAGCATATCCTCAAGGAACTGAATAGTACACTCCGACTGGCTATCCCTATGTAGGTGAAAAGTTGTGCTAAGGTGGACACGTATACCCAAATCCTCCTGAAAAGCCCTCCAAAAGCTAGAAGTGAACTGTGAACCCCGTTTTGAAATGATAGAAACAAGCAGGCCATGAAGACGGACCACCTCCGTAAGGTAGATACGAGTCGACTTGTTAGCACTAAAAGTAGTATGAATAGAGAGGAAGTGTACTGACTTGGTCAATCCTTTCACGATGACCCTAATACTGTCAACACCTCTATAAGTCCATGGCAAACCCAAAACAAAGTCCATAGTGATACTCTCCAACTTCCACTACTAAATGGGTAATCTCTGGAACTCGCCATCGGGCCTCAAATGCTCGGCCTTCACCTGTTGGCAGCACAAGCAACGAGATATGTAGTCGGAAGTATCTCTCCTCACACTGTTCCACTAATAATGAAACCTTAAAAGACAATGCATCTTAGTCGTGATCGGATAGATGGAATATCTGGAATTATGGGCCTAGCTCAAGATCGGTTAAACCAGACCCCCTACTCTCGGAAGATACAACCGGCCACTAAATCTTAAAACCCCATCCAAATATAAGGTAGCCTCTCTAGCATCTCCTGCCAAAACCCTATCTTTGAGTGCCACCAAAGACTCATCCTTGAACTGACAACCATGGATCCTATCTAGTGAAGATGACTAAACTCCCACATAGGTTAACAACCCACCCAGAATCTTAAATATCAACTCTGATCATTCGGTTAGCTAAGGGCTAGATGTCCAAAGTCAACGACGCTCCGAAATAGAAAGGAAGGCTAGACTACCCATATTCCCGACCTTTTGACTCAAGGCATCTACTACTGCATTTGCCTTGCCCGTATAGTAGAGAATATAGAGGTCATAGTCCTTTAGGAATTCAATCCAGTGATGTTGCCTCGAATTAATGTCCCTATGGCTCAAATTGCGAATCAGAACTAGTGTTGCCGACATAACTCGTGAAGTTGTAACACCGAAGAAACAAGGATAACTATCATCGGAGCAAGCGTATCACTTAGCTAAGGCCCAAACTAGCAGACTCAATTCTACTACACCAGTGACAGGGATCTAAGTCAGCCGATGCCTGTGATCCGCGTAACTCTAATGTGTACTCTGAGCCATTCTAAGCCTATCTTGAATTACCCTTGCTTGATCCAAGGCATCTTGAAGCAAATATGTACCACTCGGCCTATGCTCTTTAGACTCAAACCAACCAACTGGAGAGCGACAACGCCTACAATATAAGCCCTCGAACGGGGCCATCTGAATACTAAAGTGTTAGATGTTCTTGGACGCAAACTTCACCAAAGGCAAGAACTGGTCCCACTGACCTACAAAATACATAACAAAGGCTTGTAGCGTATCTTTAATAATCTGAATAGTATGCTCCGTCTGGCCAACCGTGTGTGGGTGAAAAGTTGTGCTAAGGTGGACACGGGTGCCTAACTCCTCCTGAAAGGGCATCTAAAAGTTGGAAATGAACTGTAAACCTCCTTAATTTTGATACAAGCCAACCTCTCGGCATTGAAAGTAGTATGAACATGGAGGAAGTGTGCTGACATGGTCAATTGATCCACAATGACCCAAATGCTGTTAACACCTCTATAAGTCTGTGGCAAACCACAATAAAGTCCATAGTGATACGCTCCCACTTCCACTCTGAAATGGGCAATCTCTGAAACTCCCCATCAGGCCTCAAATGCTCGGCCTTCAACTGTTGGCAGCATAAACAACAAAATACGTAGTCGGCAATATCTCTCCACATATTGCTCCACCAATAATGCTACCTCAAATCACGATACATCTTAGCCGTGGCCGAATGGATGGAATATCTGAAATCATGGGTCTCGCTCAAGATCAGCTGAATAAAACTCCCTGCTTTAGAAACACACAACCGGCAATTGAATATCAAAGCCCCATCCAAATCAAAGGTAGCCTGTCTAGCATCACCTGCCAACACCCCATCTTTGAGTGCCACTAAAGACTCATCCTCGAACTGACAACCACGAATACTATCTAGTAAAGATGATTGAAATCCCACATAGGCTAAAACCCGCCTGGAATCTGAAATATCAAGCTTGATCATTCAATTAGTTAAGGAATATATGTCAAAAGCCAATGGTCGCTCCGAAACAAAAAGGAAGGGTAGACTACCCATACTTCCCGCCTTCTGACTCAAGGCGTCTGTTACTACATTTTCCTTGCCTGTATGGTAGAGAATACAGAGGTCATAGTTCAAGAATTCAATCCAGCGATGTTGCCTCGAATTAAGGTCCCTCTGGCTCATAAGGTACTGTAGGCTCCGATGATCACTATAGATCTTACAACGAACCCTATATAGATATTGACCTCAAATCTTAAGTGCGAAAACTACCGCCGCCAACTCCAAGTCATTAGTGGGGTAGTTGTACTTATGTTGCTTAAGAAGCCTTGACGCGTAATCTATAACCCAGTCTCGCTGTAGCAGTACACAACCCAAACCAACGCCGGATGTGTCACAATGTACAGTGAAGCCCTCACCTTCAATTGGAAAAGTCAATATAGGAGCGGTAGTAAGCAACTTCTTAAGCTTCCAAAAGTTCCTCTCACACTCTTCTGACCACGTGAAGGGTACATCCTACGAGTGAACCAAGTCAAAAGGGCTGCAATTGTAGAAAAACCCTCGACAAAGCATCTCTATTAACTCGCTTACCCAACAAAGTTGCAAACCTCAATAACAGAAGTGGGCTTATCCTAATCACGAATAGCCTCAATCTTTGCCGGATCAACCCTAATACAATCCTTGGACACCACGTGCCCCGTGAATGTTACAGACTCAAGCTAAAACTCGCACTTTGAGAACTTGGCATAAAGCCACTGGTTTCTCAAAGTCTAGAGCACTATCTTCAAATGCTGCTCATGCTTACTCCTCCTCCGTCAGTATACCAGTATGTAATCGATGAAGACAATAACAAATGAATTAAGGTATGGCCTGAACACACATATCGTCACGTCCATGAAGGTGGCAGGGGCACTAGTTAACCCAAAAGACATCACAATGAACTCATAGGGGCCGTAATGAGTCCTAAATGCGGTCTTAGGGATGTCCGCTGCCCTAATCCTCAGTTGATGGTACATTGACCTCAAATCAATCTTAGAAAACATGGCGGCACCTTAAAGCTGGTCAAACAAGTCATCAATACTAGGCAAGGGGTAATAGTTCTTCACCGTTACCTTTTTCAGCTACTTGTAGTCAATGCACATCCTCATAGCCTGTCCTTCTTCTTCACAACCTGAACAAGAGAACCCCAATACGACACACTTGGACAGATAAACCCCTTACCTAAGAGGTCCTCTAACTGAACACTGAGCTCTGTAGTAGCCATCCGGTAAGGAGGGATTGAAATAGGACGGGTGTCAGGCTCCAAATCTATGGAAAAAAACAATGTCACACTCTGGGGGTAGGCCAGGTAGGTCTGTAGGGAACCCATCTGCAAACTCTATAACCACAAGAACTATGTCAACTGAGGGGCCCTCCCTACTTACATATCTCACATAGGCCCAATAAGCTAAACACCCAAAAGCAACCAACTGTCTAGCCCACATAAAAGAGATGATCCCCATCGGTGTGTGACAGTGAGCACCCAGCCACAACACTGGGGGAATGTCAGGCATAGCTAAAGTAACGATCTTGGCATAGCAATCCAAGACCGCATGGTAGGGGGATAACCTGTCAATGCCTAGAATCACATCAAAATCAACCATATCTAGCAGAATAAGATAAACTCTAGTATCATAACCCTAGATAGTCACTAAGCGAGATTGCAATACCAAATCCACTACTAAGGATTCACTCACTGGGGTTGAAACATGAATTGGCTCTGCCAAGGACTCAGACCTCATATCCAATTGGGAAGCTAAATAAACAGATACAAACTTGAATATGGACCTAAGATCAAATGATATTGTAGCAGGTTGATGGCATAATAAAAGCATACCTGTGATGACATCGTCAGATGCCTCAGTCGTCGCCCTCATTGGGGCTGCATAGAAATGGCCCTGAGCACCTCTAACTAGTGCATCCGATCAACCTGCTGACCTACCTCCTCGAGCTCTACCTCTTGTACCCTATCGGCTATCCCGACAGCCCTGGTCCTTACCACAACCTCTAGCTGGAGAGGCCACTGCTTAAATCGATCTAGGTGCAAGGGGAGCTGGTACAATTGCCTCTCGTTGGGGGCATGCTGTGGAGAAATGGTCAAGAGCACCACAATCATAAGACCTTGAAGTTGAACGGGAGCCATCACTGCCTTTCTAGCCCACGAAACTGATTAGCAGTGAAGTCTGCTTTTCTCGACTATAAGAGTCTTAATGACTATAGCTGCTCCTGGCAAGTGAACAGAAACTCGTGGATGTCCTCCCCAATCGCCCTATAGAATATTAGTGGTGCCAACCTATGGAATACCCCGAGCATCTTTTGCTCGTACAGTGGCATCTTATTGTCCTTTAGGTCTGGCAGCATGGCCATATGAATTGGTGGAGGCTGAACCTCTGGTGCCGCTGTGGTAGGCTGACCCTGCGGTGCAGAAGCGAAAGTTGGAGCTTGTATTGGTGCTGCTTCCTGACGCATCTCCCCAAAAGCAGCTAATATATGAGTCAGCAGGGTATGAAGATCAGGAGTTGCAGTCGGGGCTGGTGGTGGCTAGGATGGTCCTGGCCCCACTGGTTTTGGAGGTACATATTCAGCCTGGGGTTCCTCATCCCTATCTCGGGCTAGTGCTGTGGCTCTAACTCAATCTCGAGATCGGCGTCTACCCTAAACTGGGGCTCTGTCTGCAGGCCTGAGTGCATCACCCCCAACCCTGTGAGATTTCAAGGAACCAATGAGACACACGCTGGACGAAAGTTAAACAAAAGAGGAAATCTTCCTAAAGACATCATGTAGCTTCCCGAAGATAAGTTACAAACGTCTTAGCACCGTTCTGCATGATTCTACTAGACATTAGCTCTGTACAAGTGAGATTGGTGAATATGGGGCTCTGATACCAATTTGCCGCAACCCAATTTCTCATGCCATGATGGCACCTACAATAAACCCACCAGTAGGTAAGCCAACCCGTAATCCAAAACAACAAGTAATAGGTCTAAGGGGAGAAACTAAACAGGAGAAGGCAAAATTCAAGGTAACAATTAAATAATTGGCAGACACAAACCAAAACAAATATACAAGATCCCTCCAAGAACCTAAAATTCACTAGTGCAGAGCTACTAACAAAAACAGTACATGTCTCAAAAGTGGACCACAGAGACTGGACTTTCCCGAAAGGTAAAAGACAAGTCTATATATACAGATGGAACCTAAAATAGAACAAAACATCGATTGCTCACCCCCATCTTCGAATTATACTACTCCAAACTGTATCAACGCTGGCCACTATTGCTTGGACAGACATCATGAAATAGATGCAGAGCGTAGCATCGTGAAGCCGACATAACTCGTGAAGCCATAACATCGGAGAAACAAGGATAACTATCATAGGAGAAAGCGTATCACCTAGCTAAGGCCCAAACTATCATATTCATGTCTGCTACACTGGTGTACAGGGATCTAAGTCGGCCGAGCGACGTCGAGGCAAAACTAAGGCTTATCGATTCCGAATCATGCATTTCTAAGGCAAGCCCTAGTCAAACCTAAACTAAGGCCTAATATGCTTCAAATAAATAGTAATTAAGCAAACAAATACTCAACAAAGCAAGGAAGATCAATTTGTAACACCAAGCATGCTCACAGATACCCAATGAATCCCAAAAGAGAACGAAACATGATGTCTAAACACCTATGCACTATTCAAAACTACCAACCTAAAATCCCAACTAATTAGTGTTCATTCAGACTCTGGAGCTCAATCTAACAGATGGAAGCCGTAGTCAACCTGTAGGCCGACCACGTACGCTCCAAAAAACACCTTCGAAGCTTTTCCTTTCCAAACGGCCTCAAAACATTGTCATGCTATAAAAATAGAGTCGCAAAGTTATTACGGTCATTTAGACACTAAAATAACAAGAAATAGAGAGGACCAATTTTGGGGTCAAAATGGAAAAAGTGGGACCTGCGCTGGAAATTCCATAATCAAACCCAAAAATAGGTCCTAAACACCTCCCCAAACCTATGTTCAAATTAGAAAATAATTCGGGGATCAGAACAATCCCAACACGAACATGCAATGAAAAACTCAAAATTACACTAAAAGGGACAACAATGGCAACAACTATTTGTAAGAAATTATTAGAAATGAGGGTCTAACTGTTGAAACCAATAACACCACAATGATCCTGACAAATATCCCCACAATATAGGCCCTTGAATCACAAAATTCAAACCTAAAATGGCCAAGAAATCAATTTCAAATATTTCCCAAAAACTGAGCTCAAAAATGAGCTATGGCAGCAGCTAAATCATAAATCTTACCTCCAACAAAGCTTGAAATATGTATTTCAACAATGCCAACGCGTTCGTCTCAAAAAGCCACTCAAGATAGCCCTAAAAATCACTAGAATCAAACTTGAAATGAGAAAGTTATGAGGGTTTGAAGTATAACAAATGAGGCTGAAATAAGACTTTTTGATAGGGTGAATTGGTCGCTAAAAAGACCCAAAATCTAATCGTTAAAAGCCTAAACTCTGGTCGCTAAAAGGGTTGCTCCAAATTCTAGCTATTTCCATCTATTCAAAGTCTACGATGGATGGCTCGAAATTCGTTCAGAACCGGATAAAGATAAAATAGAAATGCTACCCTAACAACTCTAGCTAGAATGGCAACCGGATCCTCTATAAAGGTCAGATGATCATCCAACTCAACTGAATCATACTGGAGCACAGGAGACTCATCTGGAACATACCGACGTTAAATAAAAACATGAAAAACTAAATAGATAGCTGATAGTGCTTGAGGTAAAGTTACCTCATATGCAACCTCGCCAACTGCTCTCAAAATCTTAAAAGAGCCTATATACTTGGGGCTAAGCTTGCCCCGCCACCCGAATCTCATCATGCCCTTCATGGGCGATACTCGGAGAAATACTCGGTCTCCAACTAAAAACCTCAATGGCCAAAGCCTGTGATCTGTGTAACTCTGATGTCTACTCTGAGCCATTCTAAACCTATCTTGAATTACCCTTATCTGATCCAATGCCTCCTGAAGGAAATTTGTAACACGTGGCCTAGGCTCTTTAGACACGAACCACACAAATGGAGAGTAACAACGCCTACCATATAAGGTTTTGAATGGGGCTATTTAAGTACTAGAGTGGTAGTTGTTGTTGTACGCAAACTCCGCCAAAGGTAAGAACTGGTCCCACTGACCTCCAAAATCCATAACACAGCCCCATAGCATATCCTCAAGAACCTGAATAGTAGGGTCCGACTGGTCATCCGTTTGTGTGTAAAAAGTTGTGCTAAGGTGGAAACGGGTGGCCAATTCCTCCTGAAAAGATCTACAAAAGCTTGAAGTGAACTATGAACCCCAGTATGAAATGATTGATATAGGAACGCCATGAAGACAGACCACCACCCTACTGTAGATACGAGACAACCTCTCAGCACTAAAAGTAGTATGAATAGGAAGGAACTGTGCTGACTTGGTTAATCGATCCACGATGATCCCAATGCTGTCAACACCTCTATAAGTCCGTGGCAAATCCTCAATGATGTCTATAGTGATACGATCCCACTTCCACTTCAAAATGGGTACTCTCTAGAACTCGCCACCAGGCCTTAAATGCTCGGCCTTCACCTGTTGGCAGCACAAACAACGAGATACGTAGTCGGCAATATCTTACATCATACTACTTCAATAATAATGCTGCCTCAAATCATGATACATCTTAGTAGTCCCCGAATGGATGGAATATATGGAATCGTGAGCCTCGCTCAAGATCAGCTGAATCAACCCCCTGCTCTCGAAACACACAGCCGACCATCGAATCTCAAAACCCCATTCGTATCTAAGGTAGACTATCTAGCATCACCTACCAATACCTTATCTCTGAGTTCCACCAAAGACTCATCCTCGAACTGACAACCACATATCCTATCTAATAAAGACGACTGAACTCCCACATAGGCTAATACCTACCTAGAATCTAAAATATCAATTCTGATCATTTGGTTAGCTAAGGAATCGATATCCAAACCCAATGGTCACTCCGAAATAGAAAGGAAGGCTAGACTACCCATACTCCCCGCTTTCAGGCTCAAGGCGTTTGCTACTACATTCGCCTTGCTCGTATAGTAAAGAATAGAGAGGTCATAGTCGTTCAGGAGTTCAATCTAGCGACGTTGCCTCAAATTAAGGTCTCTCTGGCTCATTAGGTACTGGAGGCTCTAGTGATCAGTGTATATCTCACAACGAACCATATAGATATTGCCTCTAAATCTTAAGCGCAAAAATTACCGCCACCAACTCCAAATCATGTGAGAGGTAGTTGTACTTTTGTTGCTTAAGATGCCTTGACGTGTAAGCTATAACCCGGACTCGCTGCATCAGTACAGAACCCAAACGAATGCCGAATGTGTCACAATATACCCTGACGCCCTCGCCCTCAACTGGAAGAGTCCATATAGGAGCGGTAGTAACCAACTCCTTAAGCTTTCAAAAGCTCCTCTCACTCTCCTTTGACCACATGAAGGGTAAATCCTAGTGAGTCAGCCAAGTCAAAGGAGCTGCAATAGTAGAAAATCCCTCAACAAAGCGTTTGTAGTAACTCGCTAATCCAACGAAGCTACGAACCTCTGTAATAGAAGTGGGCCTATCCTTATCACGAATAGCCTCAATCTTCATCGCGTCAACCCTAATACCCCCCCTACAGACTCAAGCCAAAACTCACACTTTGAGACCTTGCCATAAATCTATAGGTTTCTCAAAGTCAGGAGCACTATCCTTAAATACTGCTCATTCTTACTCCAGCTCTGCTAGTATACTATTATGTCATCAATGAAGACGATAACAAATGAATCAAGGTATGGCCTGAACACATGTGTCATCAAGTTTATGAAGGTAATGTTGCCGAAATAGGCCGATTGGACTAACCTTGTTGGAACCTCTGACGGGGCCTATCATAGGAGTTCCTCCCTCTAGATTAGGACCCGTTGTAGTTACCCTGGTAGCGTGCCCTCTTATCCCTGCCCCCTTGGACCTCATGATGAATATGCTTCATGATTCGAGCATGGTCGACCACATCAAGAAATGAACGACCAGTTGAAATAAAATGCTCTGTTGTCGACCCTCATACGGTACCGCAACCCACATACAAAAATATGAACTCTCTCCTCCTCCGTGGGTAGGATCATGGTGGCATGTCGAGACAACTCATGGAACGTCGCCTTGTACTATGAGACGGTCATAGGGCCCTGCTCTATTATGGAGAACTGATCAAGAAGCCTATCCCTTATGCACCATGGCATGAACCAGTCCAAGAAGGCCTCTAAGAACTCACGCCAAGATACAGGAGGTGATCCTGCTAGCCTAGACTCTCGATATGCACGCCATCACTACCTGGCTGTCCCATAGAATAGATGAGCGGTAAAGTCGACTCCTCTCGACTCTAAGAGGTCTAATGATTATAGCTACTCCTGGCAAATGAGCTGAAACTTGTGGGTGTCCTCCCTAATTGTCCCCGAGAATATCGGTGGTGCCAACCTCTAAAATACCCCGAGAATCTTCTGCTCATACAGTGGTATCTTCCTGTCCTTTAAGTCTAGTAGGGCGGCCACATGAACTAGTGGCGACTGAGCCTCTGGTCCAGCTACGGTAGGCTGACCCTGCGGTGCTAGAGCAGATATTAAAGCTCGTGGTTGTGCAGGTGCCTGATGCACCTCCCTAATAGCTTCTAATATCTGAGTTAGCAGAGCATGAAGATCAGGAGTTGACGTTGGCGCGAGTGGTGGCTAAGATGATCCTGGTGCCACTGGTTGTGAAGGTACATATGTTGCTAGGGGCTCCTCCTCCCTATCTTGGGCCAATGCTACGGCCCTGACTCGATCTCAAGATCGGAGTCAACCCCAAACTGGGGCTTTATCTATCGGCCTAGGTGCATCACCCCAACCACACCACCTTGCATGCAAGACACACGTTGCACGAAAGTGAATCAAAAGAGAAAATCTTCCTAAAGACATCATGTAGCCTCCCGAAGATAAGTTACACACGTCTCCGCACCATTCTGCAAGACTCTACTAGACGTTAGCTTTGTACAAGTGAGATCGGTGAACCTGGGGCTGTGATACCAACTTTTCATGACTCAATTTTTCAAGCCATGATGGCACCTACTATAAACCTACCAGTAAGTAAGCTAACCCGTAAACCAAAAAAACAAGTAACGG
Organism: Solanum bulbocastanum; assembly: GCA_037074985.1. Taxonomy (NCBI): domain Eukaryota; kingdom Viridiplantae; phylum Streptophyta; class Magnoliopsida; order Solanales; family Solanaceae; genus Solanum; species Solanum bulbocastanum. The sequence continues at coordinate 17,247,759 of CM073608.1, read as the reverse complement.
GTTTGACGGTAGAAACTAAACAAGAGAAGGAAAAATGTAAGATAACAATTAAATAACTGGCAGACGCAAACCAAAACATATGGATAAATAAAGATCCCTCCCATAACTTGGAAGTTACTAGTACAAAGCTACTAAAAAAAAAGTACATGTCCCAAATGTGGACTACAGAGACTGGACTGTCTCGAAGGTAAAAAATAAGTCTATATCTATAGATGGAGATCGAAATAGTACAAAAATCCATGTGCTCAACCTCGTCCCCAGATTAAACTACTCCAAATTGTATCAACGATGGCCACTGTTGCTCGAACCGGCATCACTAAACAGATGCAGAGTATAGCATGAGTACCAAAATATTAGATGCCCAGTAGGCATCATAGACCTATTGAACTTGAAAAGTAAAAGTAATATGAAAAGAAGGAATAACACAAACAGAGGTTAAGAATGAAAAACTAAGTAACAATGGAATGCATATGAGTGTAAAAACAATTAACTAAAGTAATCTATAAGCTAACTACACCTAATTGGACACCCATAAGCCCAAAAGGTACACTCATGCACAAGTTAAATTAAAAACCCGAACAGACCCCCATAAGCCCAATGAGTATGCAGAATAACTATAAATAAAGAGAATTGAATATGAGAACACAAGAATGAAGAGCATCAAACCAGAACCTCAACCCCAACAGTAGAATATAACAGTACGGAGGCCGAACCTCAAATTGGATTCTCACTAGAAGTACCTAAGTAACGAATCACAAGTATCAAGTAACTGAGGCCAGATATTTAACCAGATGCTCTGTATAAGTATCTGGGTGATAGAGGACGGACCTTAAATCAGATACTCTATATAAGTATTTGGAAGATAGAGGTCGGACCTAAAGCCGTATGCTCTTCAAAAATATTAATGAGGTCGAGACCGGAGATTGAATTTGGATGCCCGACAAAGGTGCTAATGTAGGTTTTGAAAGAGTCTCAGTTGATCCATGCTCATAAATGTCCATGGAATAGCATCCACACTAAGTCAATAAATGAAAGTCCTTGGAATTGAATCGAAAACCAATTTCAAAATGCGAATCAGAACTAGTATCGCCGACGGAACTCCTGAAGCCGTAACATCTGAGAAACAAAGATAACTATCATCGGAGAAAGCGTATCGCCTAGATAAGGCCAAAACTATCAGACTCAAATCTGTTACACCGATGCATAGGGATCTAAGTCGGCCGAGCAACGTCAGGGCAAAACTAAGGCCTATCGATTCCGAATCATACATTTCTACGAAAAGCCCTATTCAAACCTAAACTAAGGCCAACATGCTTCAAATAAACAGTAATTAAGCTTACAAGCATTCCACATAGCAATGAAGATCAATTTGTAACACCAAGCATGCTCACAGATACCTGATGAATCCCAAAAGAGGCTGAAACATGATGTCTAAACACCTATGCATTATTCAAAGCTACCAACATAAAATCACAACTAATCAACATGCATTCACATTCTCAAGCTCAATCCAAGAGAGGGAAGTTGTAGCCAACATGTGGCCAACCACGCACGCTTCAAAAATACACCTTCAGAGAATTTCCTTTCCAAAAGGCCTTGAAACATTGCCACGCTATAAAAATGGAGTCACAATGTTATTACTGTCGTTTAGACACAAAAATCACAGGAAACAGAGATGGATTTCAGGGTCAAAATGGGGAAAGTTGGACTCACACTGGAAATTCTAGAATTAAATAGAAAAATAGGTCCTAAACACCTCCCTAAACTTGTGTTCCGAATTGGAACATAATTCAGGGCTCAGAACAGTCCCAACACGAACATGCAACGAAAAACTCAAACTTACACTAAAAGGGACAACAATGGCAGCAACTATTTACAAAAAATTACTAGAAACGAAGGTCCAACCACTCAAACCAATTACACCACGATGATCCTCACAAAAATCCCCACAATCTAGAACCTTGAATCACAAAATTTAGACCTAAAATGGCCAAGAAATCATCTTAAAAAATTTCCCAAAAATTGAGCTCGAAAATGAGCTATGGCAGCACCTAAATCATAAATCTTACCTTCAACAAAGCTTGAAATATGCATATCAACTATGCCAACACATTCGTCTCAAAAAGCCACTCAAGATAGCTTTAGAATCACAAGAATCGGACTTGAAATGAGAGAGTTATGAGGGTTTAAAGTTTGAAAAATGAGGCTGAAATGAGGCTTTTGAAAGGGCAAAACTAGTCACTAAAAAGACCCAAAGCCTGGTCGTTAAAAGCCAAAACTCTGGTTGCTAAAAGGGTTGCACTAGATTCCAGCTATTGCCATCTATTCAAAGTCTATGACTGAGGGCTCGAAATTCATTCAGAAATAGATAAAGATAAAATAGAAATACTACCCTACTATATTCGACTATCCAGACTCAACGGCGTTGATAGAATTTACTTCAGAGTTTACCTCGATAAAAAGTGGGTCCTACTTCCAAAGGCCATTTTTAGCCAAAATTCAACGAAGGGCTCGAAATGAGTCAGGAAGCCTCGAGGGTCTATCAAAAGGTTATTCTAGACCAGACTCAACATTTTGAGGCTAACCATGTGGACGAAATTTTCATCCGAGTGCGTTTTCCAAGAATATTGGCCAAAGTCAACCTAAGGCCAAATATCATAAGCTAAAATGCCTAAAGGTCTAAACTCACACTAAAGGCCTCGATACTCATGCCAACCATGCTACTAGGTAGGCTACGACTTCCTTATCTTAAATTGAGCTCGAGAGTGTGAATGCATGTTGATTAGTTGGGACTTTGAGTTAGTAGTTATTGAATAATGCATAGGTGTTTAGAAATCATGTTTTCGATCTTTTTTGGGATTCATCCAGTAACTGTGAGCAAGCTTGGTGTTACTAATTGATCGTTCTTGCAATATGGAGTACTTGTATGATTACTTACTATTTATTTGAAACATGTTGGGCCTTAGTTTAGGTTTGACTAGGGCTTACCTTAGAAATGCATGATTCGGAACCGATAAGCCTTAGTTTTGCCCCGATGTCACTCGGCCGACTTAAATCCCTGTACACTTGTGTAGCAGACATAAGTCTGATAGCTTGGCCATTAGCTAGGCAATACACTTGCTTCGATGATAGTTATCCTTGTTTCTCTGATGTTACGGCTTCACGAATTACGTGGGAAATACTGGTTTTGATTCACATTTTGAAATTAGTTTTCAATTTGGTTCCAAGGACTTGTATTGATTGATTAAGTGCGGACGGTGTTCCATGGACATTTATGAGCATGGATTAACTCAGACTCTTTCAGCAACTACATTGGCACTTTGTCGAGAATCCGAATCCGAATTCGAGTTTCGATCTCAACATCATTGATATTTTTGGTTAATATCCAATTTATGGTCTGGCCTCTATCTCCCAAATAATTATATAGAGCATCTGGTATAAGGTCTGGCCTCTATTGCCCAGAGACTTATACAAAGCATCCGGTTAGATATCCAGCCTTAGTTAATTGATACTTGTGACTGGTTACTTCTAGTGGGCATCCAGTTCGAGGTCCAGCCTCCGTACTGCCAGATTTGACTATTGGGGTTGAGGTTCTGGTTCGATGCTCTTCGTTCTTCGGTTCTCATATGCTATTCTCTTTAGTTATAGTTATTTTGTAGACTCGTCGGGCATATGGGGTTCCGTTTGGGTTTTTGATTTAACTTGTACACGAGTATACCTTTTGGGCTTATGAGGGTCCAGTTAGGTGTAATTAGCTTATAGATTACATTAGTTAGTTCTTTCTACACTCGTCTGCATTCCATTGTTACTTAGTTTTTCGTTCTTAACCTCCGTTTGTGTTACTCCTTCTTGTCATATTGCCTTTACTTTTCAAGTTCAGTCAACCTATGATGCCTACTGCGTTCCTATTATTTTTGTTCTCATGCTACGCTCTGCATCTGTTTTGTGATGCAGGTCTGAGCACAAGTGGCCAGCGTTGATACAGTTTGGAGTAGTCTGATCCGAAGATATAGGTGAGAAAACAGTTTTGTACTATTTCAGTCTCCATATGTACATATAGACTTGTCTTTACCTCTCCAGATAGTCTAGTCTCTGTAGTCCAATCTAGGGACTTGTACTCTTTTTGTTAGTAGCCCTGTACTAGTGACTTCTAGGTTGTTGGAGGGATCATTATTTGTATATATGTTTTGGATTGCGTCTGCCTGTTACTTGATTGTTCTCTTAAATTTTTCCTTCTCTTGTTTAGTTTCTACCTTAAGACCCATTACTTGTTGTTCCGAGTTATGGGTTGGCTTACCTACTAGTGGGTTTATAGTAAGTGTCATCATGGCTTGAGAAATCGAGTCATGGCAAGTTGGTATTAGAGCCCCAAGTTTACCAGTCTCACTTGTACAGAGCTAATGTGTAATAGAGCCTTGCGGACAAGTGCGGAGACATCCGTAACTTATCTTCGGGAGGCTACATGATATCTTTATGAAGAATTCCTCTTTTGTTTCACTTTCATGTAATGTGTGTCTTATTGGTTCTTTGAAATCTCACTTGTTTCACTCTTTCGCATAATGGCTTGCATGCGAGGCGGTGAGGCTGGGGGTGATGCACCCAGGCTTGTAGACAGAGCCTCAGTTTGGGGTACATATCGATCCCGAGATCGAGTCAAGATGCAACTTCGGCCCGAGATAGGGAGGAGGAGCCTCATGCAGTATATGTACCTCCACAGCCAGTAAGGCCAGGACCAGCCAAGTCACTACCGGCGCTAGCTGAAACTCCTTAACTCCATGCCCTCCTAACTCTGATATTAGTAGTTATTGGGGAGATGTGTCAAGCACCAGCTCCAGCTCTAGCACCGTAAGGTCAACCTGTCGCACCATCACTAGAGGTTCAGCAGCCACCAGTTCATGTGGCCGCCCTGCCAAACATAAAGGACAGGGATATGCCACTGCACGAGCAGAAGATGCTCATGGATTTCCAGAGTTTTCCACCGCCTATATTCTCACGGGTGATTGGGGAGGACGCCCATGAGTATCAACTCACTTGTCAGGAACAGCTACAGTCATTAGACCTTTTAGAGTCAAGTTGAGCCGACTTCACCGCTCATCAGGTCCGTGGGCTAGCCAGGCAATGGTGGCGAATGTATAGAGAATCCAGGCTAGATGGATCACCTCTTGTATCTTGGCGTGATTTCTCAGAGGCCTTCTTGGCCCGGTTCATGCCACAGAGCATCAGGGATAGGCTTCATGATCAGTTCTCCAAATTGGAGCAGGGCCCTATGACTATCTAAGTGTATGAGGTGAGGTTCCATGAGTTGTCTCGACATGCTACCACGATCCTATCCATAGAGAAGGAGAGAGTTCGTCATGGGTTACGGTACCTTATGAGGGTTGACACAAAACATTTAGTTTCTGCCGGCTGTTCATTTCTTGATGTGGTCGACTATGCCCAATCCATGGTGCATATACATCGTGGGTCCGAAGGGGGTAGCGATAAAAGGGCACGCTACTAGGGTAGCTACAGCGGGTCCCAGACTAGAGAGAGGGACTACTATGATACGCCCCGTTAAAGGTTCCAGCAGTGTAAGTCTAGTGGGCCTGTTCAGGTGGCATTACCTACTTTTGAGTAAGGTTAGCATCAGCAGGGTGGTCCTAGTATAGGCCAGAGTTCGTTCGGATCAGATTTCGTCCCTTCCTATCATGGTTGGGTTACTATAGGGCGTTCAACTTTAGGGTGTTATGATTGTGGTTCTCTTGACCATTGGTCCAGAGTATGCCCCCAGCAAGGGTGAGGGGCGATTATACCAGCTCCCCTTGAACCTAGACCAATTTCAACAGTGCCCTAACTAGTTAGAGGTGGTGGTCAGGACAAAGGCCATCAGTATAGTCGATAGGGTACTGAAATAGAGCTCGGGCAGGCAGGGCAGGTGGTAGATCAGACACACCTGGCATAGGTGCTCAGTGCCATTTCTACTCAACCCAGATGAGGGTGACGACTGAGGTGTCTAACGATGTCAGCACAGGTATGCTTTTATTATGTTATCAACCTGCTACAATATTATTTGATCCTAGGTCCACATTCTCGTATGTATCTATTTATTTGGCTCCTCGATCGGGTATGAGGTTTGAGTCCTTGGTAGAGCCAATTCATGTTTCGACCCCTATGGAAGAGTCTTTAGAAGTTGATCAGGTTTTGCGATCTTGCTTAGTGATTATCCAGGGTTATAATACTAGAGTTGATCTTATTCTGCTATATATGGTTCATTTTGATGTAATTATGTGCATGGACTGGTTATCCCCCTACCATATGGTCTTGGATTACTATGCCAAGACCATTACTTTAGACATGCCTGAATTCCCCCAGTGTTGTAGCAGAGTGTTCATAGTCACACACCGTTGTTTTTGGGTGTTTAGCTTATTAGGCCTATGTGAGAGATGTGAGTAAGGAGGGCCTCTCAGTTAATTCTGTTCCTATGGTTAGAGTTTGCAAATGTGTTCCGTATAGACCTACCTGGCCTACGGAAGCTTAGTGTTTAGTTAGAGGACCTCTTAGGTAAGGGGTTTATCCGTCCAAGTGTGTCGCCATAGGGTGCTCCTATTCTGTTTGTGAAGAAGAAAGACGGGACTATGAGGATATGCATTGACTACAGGCAGTTGAACATGGTGACGCAGAAGAACCATTACCCCATGCCTCTTATTGATGACTTGTTTTGCCAGCATCAGGGTGCCGCTGTCTTTTCTAAGTTTAATTTGAGGTCTGGGCACCATCAACTGAGGAATAGGGCAGCAGACATCCCTAAGACTGCATTTAGGACTCGTTACGGCCACTATGAGTTCCTTGTAATGTCTTTTGGGTTGACTAATGCCCCTGTTGCCTTAATGGACTTGATGACACGTGTATTCCGGCTGTACCCTGATTCTTTTGTTATTGTCTTCACTGATGACATATAGGTATACTCACGGAGCCGGAGTGAGCATGAGCAGTATTTGAGGATAGTGCTTCGGACTTTGAGAAACAAGCGACTTTATGCCAAGTTCTCAAAGTACGAGTTTTGGCTTCATTCTATAGCATTCTTGAGGCACATGGTGTCCAAGAAGGGTATTAAGGTTGATCTGGCGAAGTTTGATGCAATTCATGGTTGGGATAAGCCCACTTCTGTTGCTATGGTTCGTAGCTTCGTTAGGGAAGCGAATTACTACAAACACTTTGTCCAGGGCTTTTATACTATTGCAGCCCCTTTGACACGATTGACTCTTCCAGTTGAGGGCAAGGGCTTCACGATATATTTTGATGTATCCGGCATTGGTTTAGGTTATATACTGATGCTGCGAGGCTAGGTTATCGCTTACGCGTCAAGGTAGCTTAAGCAACATGAGTACAATTGCACCACTCGTGATATGGAGTTGGCGGTGGTAGTTTTCACACTTATGATTTAAAGGCACTATCTATATAGGGTTCGTTATGAGATCTACACTGATCATCAGAGCCTCCAGTACCTTATGAGCCAGAGGGACCTTAATTTGAGGCAACGTCGCTGGATTGAACTCCTGAAAGACTATGACCTCTCTATTCTCTACCCTTCGGGCAATGCGAATGTAGTAGCAGACGCCTTGAGCCAGAAGGCGGGGAGTATGCGTGGTCTAGCCTTCCTTTCTATTTCAGAGCGACTATTGTCTTTGGACATTCAGTCCTTAACTAACCGAATGATCAGAATTGACATTTCAGATTCCTAGCGGGTGCTAGCCTATGTGGGAGTTTAGTCATCTTTACTAGATAGGATCCATGGTTGACAGTTCGAGGATGAGTCTTTGGTGGCACTCAGAGATAGGGTGTTGGCAGGTGATGCTAGACAGGCTACCTTAGATTCGAATGGGGTTTTGAGATTCAATGGTCGGTTGTGTGTTTCGAGAGTAGGGGTTTTGATTCAGTTTATCTTGAGTGAGGCCCATGATTCTAGATATTCCATCCATCAAGTGACGGCTAAGATGTATCGTGATTTGAGGCAGCATTATTGCTGGAGCGGTATAAGGACAAATATTTCCAACTATGTATCTCATTGTTTATGCTTCCAACAGGTGAAGGCCAAGCATTTGAGGCCTGGTGGCGAGTTTCATAGATTACCCATTCCGAAGTGGAAGTGGGAGCGTATCTTTATAGACTTCATTGTGATTTTTCCATGGACTTATAGAGATGTTAACAGCATTTGGGTCATCGTGGATCGATTGATGAAGTCAGCACACTTCCTACCTATTCATACTACTTTCAGTGCTGAGAGGTTGGCTCGTATCTACATTAGGAAGGTGGGCTGTCTTCATGGCGTGCCTGTTTCTATCATTTCAGACCAGGGTTCACGGTTCACTTCCAGCTTTTGGAGGGCTTTTCAGGTGGAGTTGGACCCCCGTGTCCACCTTAGCACAAATTTTCACCCACAGAAGAATGGCCAGTCGGAGCATATTATTCAGGTCCTTAAGGATATGCTGCAGGCCTGTGCTAAGGATTTTGGAGGTCACTGGGATCAGTTCTTGCCTTTGGCGGAGTTTTTATACAACAACAACTACCACTCTAGTATTCAGATAGCCCCATTTGAGGAATTATATAGTAGGCATTGTCGCTCTATAGCTAGTTTGTTTGAGTCTACAGAGCTTAGGCCGCATGGTACAGATTTGCTTCAGGAGGCCTTGGATCAGGTAAGCGTAATTCAAGATAGGCTTACAATGGCTCAGAGTAGACATTAGAGTTGCACGGATCATAGGCGTCGATCGTTGAGGTTTGTAGTTGGCAATTGGGTATTTCCTCGAGTATCACCAATGAAGGGCGTGATGAGATTAGGGAGGCAGGGCAAGCTTTGCCCCAGGTATATTGGCCCTTTTGAGATTTCGAGAGCCATTGGTGAGGTTGTCTATGAGTTAACTTTACCTCCAGCACTATCGACTATCCACCCAGTTTTTCATGTTTTGATAATGTGCCGGTATGTTCCTGATGAGTCTCATGTGCTCCAGTTTGATTCAATTGAGTTGGATGATCGTTTGACCTTTATAGAGTAGCCTGTTGACATTCTAGCAAGAGATGTTAGGCATTTGCGCTCGAGATCCATTGTTGTTGTCAAGGTCCGTTGGAGGCATCGTCTAGTTCAGTAGGCTACCTGGGAGATCAAGCAGAAGATGTGGGAGCAGTTCCCCAGCTTATTTGAGCCCTCGGGTATGTATCCTTTCTTTTTCGGATGAAAGTTCTTTTAGTAGTGGATGTTGTAATGACCCTCTAGGTCATTTTTGCCTTAATGTCTCTTTTTCATCATGTAGATCTTTCCTATAGCGACCCCAAGTCATTTATGACTTACTGGCTCTGACTGTTCGATCGCCTGGTCATTCATTTGGATTTTTTTTTAGTTTTTCGTGTTTTAGATACCTTGAAGCTTGAATAACTGACTTTAGTTAAAGCGTCAATTAAGCAACTTCAGAATGGAATTTGACGGTTCCATCATCTTCGGAATGACCAAATAAGGCTTGTAGCATTGTTTGCACGAGTATTGAGGCTTTCAATGCGATTTTAGACTATTAGGCATTTCAACCTTTGAAATTTGGCCTAAGGTTGACTTTGGTCAACATTCTTGAAAAACGTGCTAGGATGAAATTTCCGTCAGCACGATTAGCCCCAAAATTTTGAGTTTGGTCTAAAATGACCTTTCGTTCGACTCTCGAGGCATCCAAACTTATCCAAGCCCCTCAATGGATTTTGGCTAAAAATGACCTTTTGGAAGTTGGACCCACTTTTTATCGAGGTGACCTCTGATGGAAATTTTGTCAGCACCGTTGAGTCTGGACTGTAGAATTTAGTAGGGTAGCATTTCTAGTTTATCTTTATCGGGTTTCGAAGGAATTTCGAGCCCTCCGTTAGAGACTTTGAATAGATGGCAATAGCTGAAATCTGGTGCAGCCCTTTTAGCGACCAGAGTTTGAGCTTTTAACGACCAAATTTTTTGTCTTTTTAGCGACCAGTTTCGCCCTTTTAAACGCCTCATTTCAGCCTCATTTGTCAAACTTCAAACCCTCATAATTCTCTTATTTCAAGTCCGATTCTAATGATTCTTTGGGCTATCTTGAGTGGTTTTTTGAGAAGAACGCATTGGAGTGGTTGAAATGCATATTTGAAGCTTTGTTGGAGGTAAGATTTATGATTTAACAGCTACCATAGCTCATTTTCGAGTTCAATTTTTGGGAAATTTTGGAAGATGATTTCATGGCCATTTTAGGTCCAAATTTGTTGATTAAAGGGCCTAGATTGTAGGAATTTTTGTTAAGATCATCGTGGTGTGATTAGTTTCAATAGTTGGACCCTTGTATCTGTTAATTTCTTGTAAATATCTGCTGCCATTCTTGTCCCTTTTAGTGTAACTTTGAGTTTTTCGTTGCTAGTTCATTTGAGACTATTTCGAACCCCGAATTGTGTTCTAATTTGGAACAAAAGTTTGGGGAGGTGTTTAGGACATATTTTTGGGGTTAACTCCAGAATTTTCAGCAAGGGTCCCATTTTTCCCATTTTGAGCCCAAAATTGGTTTGTCTCCATTTCTTGCAATTTTAGTGTCTAAACGACTGTAATAATGTTGTGACTCTATTTTTTATAGCGTGGAAATTTTTTGAGGCTGTTCGAAAAGGAAACGCTCTGGAGGTGTGTTTTTGGAGCGCGCGTGGTTGGGCTACTGGTAGGTTATGGCTGTCCTCTCTTAGAGTGAGTTCGAGAGTGTGAATGCATGTTGATTTGTTGGGATTTTGAGTTGGTAGTTATTGAATATTGCATAGGTGTTTAGAAATCATGTTTTCGGCCTCTTTCGAGATTCATCGAGTAACTATGTGCAAGCTTGGTGTTACTAATTGATCGCTCTTGCTATGTGGAGTACTTGTATGCTTAATTACTATTTATTTGAAACATTTTGGGCCTTAGTTTAGGTTTCACTAGTGCTTGCCTTAGTTTTGCCCCGACATTACTCGGCCGACTTAGATCCCTATACACTTCTGTTGCAGACATAAGTCTGATAGTTTGAGCCTTAGCTAGGCTATACGCTTTCTCTGATGATAGTTATCCTTGTTTCTCTGATGTTATGGCTTCATGAGTTATGTCGGCAACACTGGTTCTGAAATTGGTTTTCAATTTGGTTCCAAGGACTTGTATTTATTGACTATGTGTGGACGGTGTTCCACGGACATTTATGAGCATGGATCAACTGGAACTCTTTCAGTAACTACGTTGGCACCTTTGTTGGGAATCCGACGAGTTTCGGTCTCGACCTCATTGATATTTTTGAAGAAAATCCGGTTTAAGGTCTGGCCTCTATCGCCTATATAATTATATAGAGCATCCGGTATAAGTTCCGACCTCTATCGCCCAGATACTTATACAGAGCATCTAGTTAGATGTCCGACCTTAGTTACTTGATACTTTTGATTGGTTACTTGGGTACTTCTATTGAGCGTCTGGTTCAAGTTCCGGCCTTCGTACTGTTAGATTCGACTATTGGAGTTGAGGTTCTTGTTCGATGCTCTTCTTTCTTCGGTTCTCATATGCAATTATCTTTAGTTATAGTCATTTAGTATACTCGTTGGGCATATGGGTCCGTTCGGGTTTTTAATTTAACTTGCGCACGAGTGTACCTTCTGGGCTGATAGGGGTCCAGTTAGCTGAAGTTAGCTTACAGATTACTTTAGTTAGTTTTTCTACACTCATGTGCATTCCATTGTTACTTAGTTTTCCGTTCTTGACCTCCGTTTGTGTTATTCCTTCTTTTCATATTACCTTTACTTTTCAAGTTCAGTCGGCTTATGATGCCTACTGGGTACCTGTTATTTTAGTACTCATGCTACGCTCTATATATGTTTAGTGAAGCAATTTCGAGCACTAGTGGCCAGTGTTGATACAGTTTGGAGTAGTTTGATATGGAGATGGAGGTGAGCACACATCGTTATGTACTAGTTCAGTCTCCATATGTATATATATATATATATATAGACTTGTCTATTACCTTTCGATAAAGTCTACTCTCTATAGTCCACTTTAGAGACATGTAATCTTTTTGTTAGTAGACCTATACTAGTGACTTCCAGGTTCTAGGAGGGATTTTTATTTGTATATATGTTATGGTTTGTGTCTGCCTGTTATTTAATTGTTATATTAAATTTTTCCTTCTCTTGTTTAGTTTCTACCCTCAGATCCATTACTTGTTGTACCGGATTACGGGTTGGCTTACCTATTAGTGGGTTTATAGTAAGTGCCATCATGGCTTGAGAAATTGGGTTGTGACAAGTTGGTATTAGAGCCCCAGGTTTACCAGTCTCACTTATATAGAGCTAATGTCTTGTAGAGTCTTGTGGACAAGTACGGAGACTTTCATAACTTATCTTTGGGAGACTACATGATGTCTTTAGGAAGATTTCCTCTTTTGTTTCACTTTTGTGCAACATGTGTCTCATTGGTCCCTTGAAATCTCACTTATTTCACTCTTTTGCATGATGGCTCATACGCGAAGCGGCGTGGTAAGGGGTGCATCACTCGGGCCTGCAGACAGAGCCCCAGTTTAGGGTAGACGCCGATCCCTAGATCGAGTAAAGGACGCTACATTGGCCCGAGATAGGGAAGAGGAGCCTCATGTAGCATATGTAGCTCCACAGCCAGTAAGGTCAGGACCAGCCCAGCCACTACTTGCACCAGCTGCAACTCCTCAACTTCATGCCCTACTAACTTAGATATTAGTAGCTATTGGGGAGATGCATGAGGCACCAGCACCAGTACCAGCTCCAGCTCCATCTCCAGATCCAGTACCATAGGGTCAACCTGCCGCACCATCACCAGATGTTCTGTAGCCACCAGTTTATGTGGCCGCCCTACCAAACTTAAAGGATAGAGACATACCACTGCACGAGCAGAAGATGCTCGGGGTATTCTAGAGTTTGGCACTGCCAATATTCTCAAGGGCGATTAGGGAGGACGCCTATGAGTTTCAGCTCACTTGCCAGGAGGAGCTACAATCATTAGACCTCTTGGAGGCGAGAGTAACCGAATTCACCGCTCATCAGTTTCGTGGGCCAGCCATGCAATGGGCGATAGCGGCACCATTTTGACTTGCCGGGTGCTTCATCCAATACAAAGCATCCACGGTCGTTCAATATAAATATAACCCAACTAGTGAGTTGGGGTTGAGCCCCAAAGGAGCGGTTTGTTACAGAGAATTAAGAGAAAAGCAAGTATTTGTTCAAGTCAATTATAGTTATAAACATTTACAAAGAAAAACATATCAAATTAAAGGGTGAGACAAGTTTCAATAATCGAAGGGGATATTGTAATCAATTATCAACTAAAATGACAACTAAGAACGAAAAATGCAAATATGTAGACGGGATTCTTGGTATCTGATAGGAATATGGGCTAAAATAAACAACCGGGTAAATGTTTTTGATAGTAAGTCGCTGTAAATTGGTAACCAAGCTAGACTTTAGTTGGGGTAAATTTTCTCTCAAACAATTTACCCAGAATCAAATCGATTTCTCTCGAACACCGATAAGCAACATTGAAGCACAACCTTTGCCTTAGTCCATTCACTCTCTTAAGCTGAATGTATGGGAGAGGTTTGAGGATTCACACTCATGAGCTGAACCCACGACAACCCAATAACTACAAAGTATTGACTCAATAGTTTTGGTTTTAAAGCTTCTCTCTCGAGCAAGTCAAAAACGCGAAGATAAAATTGTATTTGCAACTACAACCCCATTATATTCAAACACAACTACTGAACTAAATCACCTTTAAACATCCAATTATGTATCTATCAGCAATACGCAGTAGTAAATTCAACCCATATTAACATATTCACACCCCAAGAATTGGGGTTTAAGCTAGACATAGTAAAGGGATAAATATTGATACCAAAAAGTGTTTTCATCAAATGGGTGCGATAGATATTGTTTTTACAGACGTCAAAGATGAAGAATTATCAATACCCACTTCCAATTTCTTATAAAAGGGAACCTTCAAATCTTCAAAGCTAAGGAACAAAGTCTCCAAAACTCTATGTTCTAAAAACATAAAATAATGTTTGATACTGATTGCATACAAAATCTGATACTAAGCTAAGAATTTAAACAAGTATTTATAGTTGTTAAAAAGTGTGCTGCAAAGGACCATTCGGAGATCCTCCCTTCAGTCTGGTTCATCGCTTTTTTGTATTGGCCTTTAGCAAATTCAAGTTTTGTAACGTTGGACGATGGAGTACTGCATTGCAGAATCGTTCGGCGACTCGCCGAATGGTCTTTTATCTTGCCAACTCGATTTTCTACTTCAGAGCTTGGCACACTAGAACATTAGGCGATATCATAGACATTCGGTGACTGACCTAATGGTTTAGGCGATCCTCAGTCTGTCCTTTCTTCATTTTTTTCAGCTGCCTTGTTTCTTTCTGCCCTATAGTGTCCATGCTTAGTCTCTAACTCCAAATACCTGAAACTCAAGGATTTTCATCAGTTATTGAGACAAAATATGCATTTGAGGACATTAAATTTATCAAAATAAAGCCCTAAAAGATTCCAAATCGTGGACTCATCCAGAATTTGAAACCCCTACTATTGAGTCGGTTCCCATTTTAAATAAGTTTTTAGAAGTGTTCCCAGATGATCTACCCGGTATTCCTCCTGTGCGGGAAATAGACATCGGTATTAACCTTCTTATCGATACACAACCCATCTCAATTCCTCCTTATAGAATGGCTCTGGTGATACTTAAGAAGTTGAAAGAATAATTGAAGGATCTTTTGGATAAAGGCTTCATACGACAAAGCATCTCTCCTTGGGGTGCTCTCCTTGGGGTGCTCCGGTGTTATTTAATAGAAAGAGAGATTGGTTTTTTCATATGTGCATTGATAATCAACAATTGAATAAGTTCACCATTAAGCATAAGTATCCTCTCCCGAGGATAGATGAATTGTTTGACCAACTTCAAGGGGCTAGTTATTTCTCTAACATTGATCTTCGTTTGGGTTATCACCAATTGAGTGTGAGTGATGAGTCTAAGATTCGGACTCATTTAGGGCTTTATATGGATTAATTTAGTGCCCTCAAATTCTTATTTTGTGCCATTAACTTATTTAAGATCCATGATTTCCAGTTATTTGGATTGCGGAGCAAAGCAAGGGCACTAATTTGCAAAAAAGGAATGAAGCGAGGGGAAAGAAGGAAGACATGAGAGCCTGGTGATCGCCAAGTCCATTTGGCTAGTCGCTGAGTGGCCAGTTGACCACCTAAAGTTCCATTGTGCCATGCCCTGAAGGAGAAAATCAAGTTGAAGAAACAAAGAATCAGTTGGCAGATCACTGAGTAATTCTGCGATGTGGAGTCAGATTGCACAAAGTTACAGGCTGGGAGGTGCTGCAGGCCAAGGCAAGAAGGCAATGAAATGGGCCAAAGGGCAAATTGCCTAGTAAATCGATGAGCCCGACTAATTAAGTTGAATGGCCCTTCGCATCATATTTTTGGCGATTATAAATACATTTTAAAACATCAAGTTAGAAATCTTTTGATATATCTTTTATCATTTTTAGAAGTATCATTTTTTGAATAGTTTGAACTCTAAGTTTGGAGACAAGTTTTCCTTATCTTTGAAGAATTAAAGTTTTTCATTTTTTAGAAATTGGAAGTGGGTCTTTGAGATTCTTCAATTTGGACCTTTATAAAGATGAAATTAATCTTACCCAGTTAATGGAAACACAATTTGGTAACGAATTTTATCTTTTTATGATGTCTAGCTAAAACCCCAATTCTTGGGGTGTGATTATGTGATTAGGGGCTGATTTAGTTATTGGTATTGCTAATTGTTGATGTAAATGATGTTTAGAAGTGTTTTCAATTAGTAATTCTAATTCAATTTAAAGAATTGTAGTTGCAAATACAGTTCTACCTTTTTCTTTTTGGCTTGCTCGAGAGAGAGAGAGAGATGTTTTAAAACCAAGATTACTGAATTGATAGTCTGTGGGTATTAGGTGTCATGGGTTTAACTCAAGAGAGTGAATCCTAATCCCTTTTCCATGCATTCAGCTCGAGAGAGTGAATGGACTAAAGCATAGGTTGTTCTTATTTTGTATGCTTGTTGATGTTCGAAAGAAATCAACTCGGTTCGGAATAAATTGTTCGAGAGAAAATTTACCTCCTCTATAGTCTATCTTATTCTTAGATTAACAGTTATTATCTAGCAATTGCAATTACCCATTTGTCTGCACCCAAGAACCTGACTCATTATAGACATTCTCGTATTATTTGTTGTTATAGCTAATAGTTAAAACCAAAACTCCCTTATTTGAAATTCGTGTCACTCCCTGATTTACAATATGTTTATGCGTAAATTTCTATTCCTATGATTGACTTGATCATATTCGTACATTCCTATTGAATCTTAAACACGTACCACTCCCTGTGAGATTCGACACCAACTCATTTAGTTGGGCTATATACTTACTAACAATAGTTGACTCTTAGAACTCAATTAGGTATCTTTGATAGGGTTATTCAACAAAAATGGCACCGCTTCCAGGGAGTGGTGTTGTTTAAGATTCTTTGGTTAAGTTGAATTTTTTTCTTTTTAGTTGTAGTAGAATCTAATTACTTTTAGTGTTGATTTGTTTGATGACCGTTTAGAACAGAAGAAATGAGCATGTCTTGTAGCAACGGTGGTCAAATGGACCACAATCCTTTGAGAATGATGATTCATAGGGATAAAATCCTAAGTTTTAGTCAATCGAAGGATGAGTCAATTCATGAGTTGTGGCTGAGACTTAAGTCACTATTGCTGCAATGCCTAACTCATGGAATCTCAGATCAAATGCTACTGGAATGCATCTACAGAGGTCTTGGTTTGGAGAATAGAGAAGTGACTGAACAAATTTCTCTGGGTGGTCTCATACGACTACACTATGCAATAGCAACCCAACTCCTTGATCATATGGCCAAGATCAGCAAAGACACTTAGAAGGACTAGATTTTGGCCACATTGTTGACTCAGCTGGAAATCATGGCCAAATAGATTATAGAATTGGAGGTACCGTACAAAAAGAAAGAATGGTACATTCCCCCTCACGAGCATATAAAGCCCAAGGGGTACGAAGGTAGACAAGTGGAAGAGATTTTCTCACTCACTCTCCACAAATTCGAAGAGCACTACAAAATATTGAATGAGATAAAAGAAATTCCCACTACTGAATCAGATGACTGCTTCCTATTCCATATCTATTCAACTACTGGAGACCTAAATGGGCAATGTGTTGTCTCGTCTCTACCCCACTAAGGCACTTCTTGGGAGGCAACACAAGCTTTTATTAGTTTAGTTTTTCTTTTAGAATTAATCGTGTGATGATTTTGCAAGTTGAAATGTAAGATGTGTTTGAAAAGTGCAGATTGGCGAGCAAAATATCCAGTCGATGACTCATCGAAGAGGTCTACGAGCCCGACTTGGACTGTCGTTGGACTCAAGAAATTCTAAGGGTGGAGTCTGTAAAACTCAGCGAGCCCAGGAGAAAATGGGTGTGTCACCAAACAGTCAGCGATCACAACTTAATCCACCGTTTGGACCCTAATATTAACTAGATCTCCTATAAAACTAGGCGAGGTAAGTGTCCACTTGGCGTGTTGCCGAGTGGGTCGGCGAGCAAAACTTATGTTACTAAATGGGTGAGAACTGGACTGTTTTAAAGGCCAAAAGTTCAAAAGTTCAAAATCTTTCACACTCCCTCACTTTTCAACTTTCGAAACTCACACCCATACTTTATGTTTCTACTAACTCTTAGCCATTGATTGTGTGATCGGAGTTTCATTCTTTGCCGCCTTGCTTTTCAACTGATTTATTCGACATAAAAGGATGGTTTTCCGAACCCAAAATTCATATTTTGCATTTTTACTCATTTGCAATTTATTTGATCTTAGTGAAGTATGTTGGGCCTCTCTAATTTTAATGATTGTGTGCTTATTTGCCTAATTTAATTTGAATATCTTGCCCTAATTGATTAATTATTGATTTCTCAAATTTTTGTGCTAAAATTGGTCGAAATTGTTGGGTTGTGCTTAAATTGTTGTTGGGTCTAGTCGGGTGAAGTCTATGTAACCCACATTCGTGCCAAATGACGTACTTTGCCCAATGATGGAGCGGTTGACGTCAATCTTAAGGGTTCAAGTCATCAAATGACCAAATTTGGCCAAACCGGGAGAAGTATGTGTATCCCGGGGATATGGGTGTAATGGGTCTTAGTTTAATTGAATGAGTGCATGGTTTGATTTTGTTTTCAGAGGCTGTGGGTTTGAATTTTGAAAGTAGGCATGTTGGGTTGTTTGGCGAGCTGAGTCGAGCTTGCGAAACAACTCGGCGGTTCACTGAATCCCTTTAGATCACCTTTAATTTCATACTAAATTTGAGTTAGAAGTCTGTAACTTTTTGCGAGAAACCTAAGTTCGCTGAGTGCACTTGGCGACTCGACTATTGTCTTTCTTGATCGCCCTTTTTGAGCCCCTAACCCAAAAAATGCACTGTATCTTTCGGCGGGCTAGTCCTTGCTCGCCGAATGCTATCAGTGAATCACCAAAACGCCTTTCCCATCACCGACATGCAAGTTTTCTGAGAATTTTTTCAGCCAGTCCTTTTGGCGACTCTGCAACTCTGTTTGGACTATTTCTAACTCTTTTTTTTATTTTTGCTGGTATGGCTAGAACCAACATTGATATGCTATCCAATAAAAGAGCACGAGGCATAGGTATAAATAAAGTAGGAGCCAACCCTCCTAAAAAGGGAAGAACAGAGCCTCAGAGAGGCAAGGGAAAAGGAAAGAAGCCTACATTTGAGGCTCCAGAGCACAACTTTGGCAGCGAGGGAGAAGCCTTTGACTCTCAACCTGTATTATGTGAGCGGGAGGATGACAAACCATTATAGTTTAGGAGAGCAGAGATCCATGCTAGGTCTCGCCCTAGCTCCTCGAGAGCTCCAGCAGACATAGTGCTAGCTTCGGCACCACCTATGGCCCCAGTGCCACTAGTACATGTCACTCGTCCCAAGCGACTCAACAGATTAAAAGTCGATAGGTTGCGGACTATTCTAGAGGAGAAACTACTTTCTACAGAGGTCCTAGATGGCAAATACACTGGGGTGAGGGAGACACTCCAGTATCATCACTTCGAGTAGTTGACCATGTCCTGAGGCTCCTACACTCCTATATGGGTCCGGGAGTTTTATACAACATACAGAGAGTTATTTCCCAAGGGGAAGAACAAGGTCAGTACCTTCAGACCAGTAGGGTCCATCATGGTATGGGGGATAGTAGTTAGCTCCCCTCATCTCTGAAACCACACCGAGGTGTATTGAGGAAGGAGTGCTGATCGAGAAGAAGGACTTGAGTGTAGCTACGTGATAGTGGTTTGGATTCATCAGCAGCTCTATTATGCCATCCCAGAATTAGTCCATCCTACCTCAAATCGATTATGTCTAAACAGAGAATTGACATAGGGCTTATCATAGAGCAGAAGATGGCTATGAGGGCTAAGTACAGACAGATGTCCCTACCATTCCCGATGATGATTATAGAGCTATGCGGACATGCTGGAGTTCCTCGTGATGAGATGAGAGATTTTTAGGCCATCCCTACATCCTCTATTGATATTCGGCATATAGAGGTTAAGTACACTCGGGAGGAGGTAGAAAGAAGGAGACCTGATCCAGTGGATGCATCTCCAGAGATTGACATAGATACGATTCGTACAGAGGCATCTTTGCCTACTTAGGCCTCCGAGCCTTCAGGTACATCTGCTCCCACTTCTTCCTCCTAAGCGTTGGGTACTTCTACCACTTCTCAGCCCGCCAAGATTACTCAGGCTATGATCCTAAAGATGGGGTACCTAGCCCATTCGACTGATGTGAGGGCTACCCAATTAGAGGTTGCAGTCCCATGGATAATCGATAGTGTTATCCTATCTACACTAAACCACTTATGAAAATCCATTGACACTCTCACTATGAGAGTTGAGGCTTGTGAGAGCAGACATGGGGAATCCTATTAGGTGACAACTTTGGAAGCTGAGGTTACTGATCAGAGGAAGGACGTGGACTACTTGAAGTCCACTAACTTCACTTCATTATTGGAGGCACAAGATGATGTGGATGCCCAGCCCAGTTCTAAGATTCCTTTAGCCACCACTAGAGATGTACAATGGGATGACATTGCAGCTGATAAGTCAGAGGCAGAGTCCGATAAGGAGCAGATAGAGGTGAGGGAGGAGAGCATATATGGAGACCTGCCAGATCTAGAGGAAACGATTGTACAATTGGTGATCCAGACATCACTGATAGAGACGTCCATGCCAACCCCTAGTGGATCTGGTACTGTTGTGACTCCGGGCACTGATGCCCAAATTCAGAGTATTCAACCGGTCACTGAAGCCTTGACAGATGGAGTAACTGTGTAGACTGGACCCCTTTTCCCTCTTTGTCTTCTTTTATTGAATTTTGGATGCTTTTATTGCATTTGAGGACAAAATGCTTTCTGTTTGTAGTGGGGTAAGGTATTTCCATAACTATCTCTTATGGTTATTATATATGTTTATACATTGGATTTTGTGCTATATATTGTGTTTTGACACTATTTTTGTGGATGTTTAAGCTATGGCTCCATATTTTGAATGTAAATGATTTTTGGACCCTTCCAAAAAATTTTGCTTTCTTTTTTGTATTTAATTGTGGCTATTCTTGTGCAAATATGAGTGTTGATTGTGATCAATACCAATGACTTGAATAGTGCTATTAATCGAACAAACATTAATGTGCGGCTATGATGAGGCGAAATGAAGTTGCATAGGCAATATATCTCTTTTGATGAACATTTCACACTAGCGAAAGTGTGGAATCTTGTTTGACATTGGTGTCAATGCCTTGTGTGATGAGCCTACCGTGAACCGTGTGTGATGACAGTTAGAATTTGCCCCTTTGGTCTGGTTGACCAAGTGATGTGAGCTCTTGAAATGATCTTAGGCAACAATTTTAAAGAGTGAAACAATTTGACATTATGCCTCTTTTGTAGACCATGTTTCATGGGGATGGTAGCCACTGAGCCTAAATGACCATACATTTACACTCATCTCCATTACAAGCCTTGAAAAGACCTTTTTGATCTTGAGTGAGCTAAAACAAGTGTTGATTGGAAAATAAAGGAAAACCTATGGGTGGAGTCATGCATGTGTTCATCTTTGTGAGTGTGAGAGATTTTTGTGATTACAGAGCTATAAATTGTTGAACAAAGTGTGTGTGATTAAGGAATCATCTTTGTGTGAGGACATTTGTGTCATGACCCGAGAGCACCCCCTAGTCGTAACACAGCGTACTCGACCTTAAGAGGTGCATAGACAATAGGAAATAGTGCAGAATTTAAAATTTTATTTAAAGCCAACTATTTAAAATCTCGTTAAACATCGTTCAAAGGCACAGCAGAAGACTATGTCTCACATAGCCATCCTTTGACAAACATACAAGATAGGGTCAGTATCCTTTTTACATAAAAAATGCTTAAGTCTATTACAAGAGTCTCAATGAAAAACTAGAAACACAGAATCCTTGTCTAAGTCTTTTACAAGAGTCTCAATAAAAAACTAGAAACATAGAATCCTTGTCCTCGAACATATGAGGACATACCAAGGTAGATCTTGAGAAAACTTCTAATCCCAAGCTTCACTAGAGAATTACTATCACTTGTCGAAACCTACACTTTGTAGAAAATGAAGAATGGGGTTAACACAATTAAGCACTAAGTATGATGACCATGCAAAAACATGCTAAAAACGACATTTGAGTTCAAATCATACTTGTATGTCATTTTTGATAAAATCTTCATAACATGATATTAAGGCATAATAATCATCACATTCAATATATAAAGTCTCATCCATCACCTTTAGGAAAGAACCACATATAACCCGTAAGTACATACATCAATAAGCCATTCAACCACTTAGGGCCTCTATCTAAAGTTACCCTAAGGCACACCTAAGTAAGACATGAAGTGGCTGCCCATAAAACCTCTTCATACCACACCTAGGTACTCCTCAAGGCTACAATAGACAACAACCTTTCCATTTATACACAACATGCTAAGTAATCATTTCATCAATACAAGCTACTGATTCATCATTTCATTTAGAAAATAAGTCTACATCTTTATTAAGACATTTAGGACACATTCATTCCTTTAGAGGACTTTCACTCATTAGCCATTAAGGCTTAGGGAACTCACTTTAGTATCTTTAATGCTTACTTGTGCCATGTGTAGATAGCATCACATACTACTACCTACACGTTATAGAGCCTATCATATAACTAGAGTGCACATCCCACATGATGGGAATAAGCATTAACTGACATAGACCATGAGAGCTAGACATGGAATCTGGTGTTCTACCCCCACACCGAAAAGAGGTATTCTACTTACCTAAGGTAGAACTAGATGATGTTATAGCATTGGTGTAGACCACTAGTTAATATATCTCCTATGTGGGCACATAGTTTTGGGGTAGGAAGATGTTCATTGGAACTCTAGCCTATCATTGGGAGAGTTTCAATCTAACCCTATCCACTTGGTGCTTAGCCTCCATTCCCATAGATTATTTCATTCACATTCCTTGTACTTGAGAGGGCTACCAATACTAGGTCTACCGACCCAAAGTACATTACACAATAAAGAGTCCTTTCACTAGGTCTTTCGATTCAAGGTACATTAAGGATAGCTCATGACTTTCCAAGAAGGGTGCCTTCTACATTGGGTCTACCGATTCAAGGTCATTACTCATTCATTCATGAAAGGCCACTTATACTAGGTCTACCAATTGAAGACATCAATCACGCTTCATGGAGAGGATACCACATTTGGTCTATCGGTCATAAGATACATTCATCACATCACATTCAATTACACAAGGTGGAGGATGCCCTAGGCCTACCAAATCAATGTGAAGGATTACATAACAATACTAGAAGGACCTTTCACATTAGATCACCCTCATACATGATCATTAAGAGAGAACATACTTTCCATCAAAATACAATAATACTACACACAAGATCATCATTAAGATCACATAAACACCTTCACATTATACAACCATCTATACAATAACATGATAACACTTCAATTCATCATATAATGCCTTCATGGACAAAACCACAACACATTCAATATATAACCAACTCCACCTTTCAAGTGGATCAATCCATATAAGAACAATTCTACTATAATATGAGGTTACGTCAACTTACCATTCTCAAAAGCCATAATCACCATTAGTCAATTCCCCAAAAATTCACCATAATTAGGCATAGACAACAATAGAAATCAATAATACAAATCAATCTAAGAATAATTCCACCATTATCCAATCATAAACATAAAACCCACTTCATAAGCCAAATTTAAGAGTTTAGTGAAATCATGGGTTCGTAGATTTTTTCATTAAAATCATCAATTAAACATCAACATAATTATTCTTATTAATTAAAATCGATTGATGCAAGAACCCATGAGTTTGAGTAAGAATTAGGGTTTTTTATAAACATTGGAAACTTGAAAACTATTCTGAAATTGACTCTAGAGCGAAGATTTCCCTAGCTAAAGGATCACCATACCTTAACCTTGATGAACCCAAATGAAATTGAAGAAGAAGACCTTGAAAATCCACAACCCTAGCTTGATCTTCACCTTGACCTTCAATGGAGTTCTAGAGAGAAACTTTTTAGGAGAGAAGGGTTTTATTAGAAGAGTGAATTCTAAATAGGGGAATTATAGTTTTAATATACTTAAAATACCTAAAAATAAATAAAATAATTGTCCATGTCTTAATAGGAATGTGGGTGAATTTACCAACTGATCCCTCAAGTTGGCCAAAACTTGATAGATTACAGGCCATGACTTATGACCACCATCCACGGATCGTGGATGGGACCATGAGCCATACTGGTTGTCCGTGGTTTTGGTCAAAGAGTTGCAATTTGGGGGCCTGACCTACGGAGGCCATCCACGAACCATGGATGGACCTATGGGGCGTGAACCCCATCTGTAGGTCACCTCATTTTAGCCACCTCTCTTGATTCAGCGGGGTCTTGGGGTTAAACTTGGGGTCCTCCACAAGGACCCTTATGGTGGTCCTTGGGGAGTTGTACCTTGACGTTTAACCCCTAAACTCCTCAACCATGCATTGAGAAAACATAAAACACCATCAAAACTCAAGACGAACACAAACAATCACACGTTAGACTCTAGTTTCACTAGTTCATTTTTAGGGTTGTTACAATTTGATTACCTTTGCTGAGCTTGAACTTTTATTTGAAGCAAGTAATTTGAACTTGAGAATGTTTGATAAAGGTGAGTCACAACTTGAATCTTTGAGTGTGCAATTAATCCTTGCATAAGTAAGTTGAGTCATGTTGTGTGCATTCATGATTGAATCTTGTGTAGCATTATATGAGACATCCTTTTTGAATTGCTGAAATTGAGCTTTACTTGAGGACAAGCAATAGTTTAAGTTGGGTGTGTTGATGCGTCCGAGATTTGGACTCATTTAGGGCTTTATTTTGATAGATTTAGTGTCCTCAAATACTTATTTTGTGCCCATAATGATGTAAAATTCTTGATTTCCAGGTATTTGGATCGAGGATCAAGCCAAGGACACTAATTTGCAAAAAAACGAAATGAAGCGAGCTAAAAAAAAGAAGAAACGAGAGCCTTGTGATCGCCAAGTCCATTTGGCGAGTCACCGAGTGGCTAGTTGACCGCCTAAAGTTCCAGTATGCCAAGCCCTAGAGGAGAAAATAAAGTTTGTGAGAGAAAGGAGTAGTCGGTGAATCGCCGAGTGATTTTGCGATGCAGAGTTAGATCGCCCAAAGTTATAGACATAGAAGATGCTGAAGGCCAAGGCAAAAATGTGATGAAATGGGCCAAAGGGCGGATCGTCGAGTTGATCGGTGAGCCCGACTTACTGCACCGAATAGCGCTTTGCAGCATATTTTTGGCGACAATAAACACAGTTTCAAACATTAAGTTACGAATCTTTTGATAAATGTTTTATCATTTTTAGAAGTATAATTTTTTGAATAGTTTGAACACTGAGTTTGGAGACAAGTTTTCCTTAGGCTTGAAGAATTGAAGTTTCCGTTTTTGAGAAATTGGAAGTGGGTCATTGAGATTCTTCAATTTGGAACTTTTTAAAGATGAAATTAATCTTACCTAGTTGATGGAAACACAATTTGGTAACGATTTTTATCTTTTTATGATGTCTAGCTAAAACCCCAATTCTTGGGGTCTGATTATGTGATTATGGGCTGATTTAGTTTATGGATATTGGTAATTGTTAATTTAAATGCCATTTAGAAGTGATTTTAATTAGTAATTGTTGTTCAAGTTAAAGAATTGTAGTTGCAAATGCAGTTCTACCTTCGTGTTTTTGTCTTGTTCGAGAGAGAGATTTTAAAACCAAGATTACTGAATTGATGGTCTGTGGGTATTGGGTCGTCATGGATTCAGCTCGAGAGAGTGAATCCTAAACCCTTTTCCATATATTCAGTTCAAGGGAGTGAATGGACTAAAGTGTAGGTTGTTCTTACTTTTCATGCTTGTTGATGTTCGAGGGAAATCAACTCGATTCTGGGTAAATTGTTCGAGAGAAAATTTACCTCCTCTATAGTCTAACTTATTCACTAATTTACAACTATTTTCTAACAATTTCAATTACCCATTTGTCTAACTTAGCCTATAATAAAATCACATCCCAAGAACCCGTCTCATTATTAACTTTCTCATATTATTTGTTATTGTTGTAGCTGATAGTTAAAACCAAAACCCCATTATTTGACATTCGTGTCACCCCCTGATTTACGTTATGTTTTATGCATAAATGTCTATTCATATGATTGACTTGAGCATATTCGTACTTTCCTATTGAATCATAAACATGTACCACTCCCTGTTAGATTCGACTTGAACTCATTTTGTTGGGTTATGTACTGACTAACGATCGTTGACTCTTAGAACTACAATTAATGACTTCGATAGCATTATTCAATCAGTGAGGGGTAAAGATATTCCAAAGATGTCCTTAAAAACTTGATATGGTAACGATGAGTTTCTAGCAATGTCATTTGGTTTGAGTAACGCTCCGGTGGTGTTCATGTAATTGATGAATAGATTATTCCGGCAATATCTTAACATGTTCGTGATAGTGTTTATCAATGATATTTTGATCTATTTAAGAAGTGACAATGAGCATGTGGACCATTTAAGAGTTGTATTGCAAGTTCTTAAGGACCTTCAACTTTTTGCAAAGTTTACTAAGTGTGAATTTTGGTTAAGGTCTGTAGTATCCCTTGGGCATATTGTGTCATGTAGGGGTATTGAGGTGGATCATAAGAAGATGGATGTGATCAAGAGTTGGCCAAGACCACTAACACTTTAGGACATTAGAAATTTCTTAGGTTTGGCTGGTCATTATAGAAGGTTTGTTGATGGTTTCTCTTCTATTCCCTCTCCGATGACGGCTTTGAATCAAAAGAAGGCTAAGTTTGTGTGGTCGGAAGCGTGTGATAAAAGTTTTCAAGAGTTGAAAGATATACTTACTTCTGCTCTGGTGTTGACTTTATCGGAAGGTATAGATGGTTTTGTGGTGTACTGTGATGCCTCTAGAGTTGGGTTGGGATGTATGCCTATGCAAAATCGTATGGTGATTGCCTATGCTTTAAGGCAACATAAAATCCATCAGAAGAATTATCCTACCCATGACCTCTAGTTAGCGGCGATAGTGTTTGCCTTAATGATTTGGAGGCATTATTTGTATGGGGTTTATGTTGATCTGTTCACCGATCATAAGAGTTTGCAATACGTGTTTAGTCAATAGGACTTGAATCTTCGCCAAAGAAGGTGGATAGAACTGTTGAAGCATTATGACATGAGTGTTATTTATCACCCCAGCAAGGCCAATGTGGTAGCAGATGCTCTTAGTAGGTTTTCTATGGGTAGTGCGACACATGTTGATGATGGTAAGAAAGAGTTGGTTCCTGATATTCATTGGTTGGCCCAGTTAGGTGTTCAACTAGTGGATTCCTCCAAGGGTGGTGTCAAGGTTCATAATGGTTCTGAGTCATCCTTTGTGATGGATGTAAAGGCTAAGCAAGGCCTTCATCCTATTTTGGTAGACTTGAAATAGTCGATACTTAAAAAATCCGTTGAGGTTGTCTCCTAAGGGGTAAATGGTGTGCTTAGATACCAAGGCCGGTTATTTGTTTCGAATGTGGATAACTTGAGTGAGCAAATTTTATTGGAAGCCCATAGTTCTCAGTATTCTATTCACCTGGGAGACACCAAGATGTACCATGACTTACGGGAAGTCTAATGGTGGAATGGGTTGAAAAAGGACATTGTCAGATTTGTGGCTAGATGTCCAAATTGTCAACAAGTTAATGTTGAGAATCAAAGACCGAGAGGTTTATCTAAAGATATATGTATCCCCACATGGAAGTGGGAAGAGATAAATATGGATTTTATTATGGGTTTGCCTCACACTCGAAGGCAACATGATTAAATTAGGGTCATTATAGATCGAATGACAAAATTGGTTCATTTCATACCCGTTAAGGATTCCTTTTCGGCGAAAGACTGCCAAATTATATATAAGAGAAATGGTGAAGTTTCATGTGGTTCCTCTATCCATTTTCTTTATCAGGGTACTAAATTTACTTCACATTTTTGGAAGTCATTCCAAACAAGTCTTGGCACTAAGGTTAAGCTTAGCACGACTTTTCATCCCCAAACCAATGGGCAACAGGAACGTACCATCAAAATATTGGAGGGTATGTTAAGGGAATGTGTAATTGACTTCAAGGGTAATTGGGATGACCACTTTCCATTGATAGAATTTTCCTAAAATAATATCTATCACACAAGTATCGGTATGACCCCCTTTAAAGCCTTGTATGGTAGGAGATGTAGGTCTTCTGTTGGTTGGTTTGAGGAGGGTGAGGTTGCCCTACTAGGCCCAAACTAGTTTGTGAGGCCATTGAGAAAGTCTGACTCATTCGAGAGAGGTTGAAGATGGCCCAAAGTCGGCAAAAGTCTTATGTCGATATTCGAAGAAGAGATTTAGAATTTCAGGTTAATTATTGGGTCTATCTAAAAATCTCACCTATGAAAGGTGTGATGAGGTTTGGCAAAAAGGGAAAATTTAGTCCCCGATATGTGAGCCCATACCAAAATTTGAAACATATTGGGAAAGTTGCCTATGAGTTAGACTTGCAAAATGAGTTGGCTCGGGTACATCTAGTGCTTCATGTTTCCATGCTCAAGAAGTGTGTTGGAGATCCAACATCCATTATATACTTAGAAGGGTTGGGTGTTGATGAAAGTCTTTCATATGAGGAAGTTTTTATAGAGATTCTAAACCACCAAACTAGGAGGTTGAGGAACAAGGAAATAGCTTCAGTGAAGGTTTAGTGGAGGAATCATCTAGTTGAGGGTGCTACTTGGGAGGCCGAGGCTGATATGATGACCCGATATCCTCATCTTTTTCCTTCTACTCCTACCCTTGTTTGAGGTGAGTAGTTCCTCTTGAGTTTTCCTTAATTTTTGGGAGTCATGTGTGTTATTTGAGTTTTCCATGATTTCCCTATGCTATGCATGTTCTTGAGAAAGAAATTTATGTTTAGTAAGAAAATGAGTTTTTTGATTGATTTTCCTCATGTTGTTGTGCATTGAGTAAGAGTTGCCTATATGCTTCATGAGATGAATTTTCGAACATGCTTTCGTTGTGCTTTTTGAAAATATGTTACATAAGGGCTTCATGAAATTGTGTTGAGCATGCTTTTAGTTGGAGAAGTTAGTTCCTCCTATGAATATAAGAAATGTTGAGTTTTCACACATAATAGGTTGCAGATGTAGTTACTACTTTTTTATATTGCATTGATTATGTTAGAGATGCAGTTGAATTTTTCCTCCTTTGAATTGTGCATTATTTTGATGTTGCATGCATGATGGGCTACTAGTCTTGCATCTTTACTTTCATAAGGTGTCTAGATCGTCATTAGAGGACGAATGTTCCCAAGGGGGAGAGGCTAAACTAAAGATTAATGTGAGGGTTAGAGTCAAGAATGTAACTCCCCATACTTAAAATAAAGGATTTCATGTTTGAACATCAAGGTACAAACCCTCAAGCACCAAACATGGGTCCTTGAGGAGGACGTTTGGAAACTTCCCAAAAGTAGTGAAGCACGGCAGGACCCACGCTTTGTAGGTGGGTCCACACCCTGTGGGTGAGGGGTCGTGGTTCAGGGTCCCAAAAACCAAGTCTCAGTCACCCAACCACGGTTCACCAGCATGCCCTATGGGTCCAACCATGGTTCGTGGATGTAGTTCCGAGGTGGTGACCTGGGGACTGTTTTGAGTAATTAGCTAGGGGCACTATAGGGTTTTCCTGTTTTAATTAATATTAAGTGGTGTCATTTTAGCCTAACTTAGACCAACTATATAAGGATTTTAGACCCCTAAATTAAGTCATCCAACTCATTGTTTCTAAAATCCAAAACCTCATCCTCTCCAAATATTCTCTCTCTAGAACTTCAAGGAAGAAGAAGAGGGCAGTTGGAGCTAGGGTTCAAGGAGGAACGTCTTTCACTCAAATTCATTGGGAATTATTGATCAAGGTATGGTAGTCTTTCATCCATAGATAGCTTTCATTCATGGAGTCCCTTCAAAACCTAATTTTGAACTAGAAATCCCAAAAAAGTTAGGGTTTGAGTTAAAACCCATGGATTCCTTTCAAAATAATTTATAATGATTGAATTATGTTATATTATGTATAAATTGATGATTTCCTATGGTTTTAAGTTTAATCTCCCAAAAATCCATGAATTCCCCATATTTCCCAATTATGATCTTGTAATGTGGGTATTGGTTGATGAAGGGAGAATGTTATAGAATTATGCATGTAGTGATTAAGTTGTTTGAATTATGATTATATCCATGTCTAGTTTAGTGAATTATAGATGTGTGGATTGAATATTACAACTAATTAGAAATACAAGACAACCAATCAGAAATGTCACGAAATCCCCCGCTCTTCAGGATCCTTGAAGGGCAAGATATGAGAATTATGTATGATTATGAGATTTATGTATACGCTTTAAGAACACTTTGAGAGTGAAATGCCTATGATTATGATGTAGTTGTTTTGTTGTGAATGGTTATTCTCATATACACATTTATGTATGATTATGATATGATGTGAAAGGTTGTTCTCACAATATGATGATTCTAAAGTTGAAAGGCTTTATCTCCTAATTGAGTCTATGATTTATCTTAAGAATTTTGTTGGATTGAGTGTCAAGACATTCTTCCATCAATTTGAACTTAATTCAAGACTTAATATGAACTCCATGGGAAATGAATGCTTAGCACTGAATGGATATTATATATGAGATGAAAGCTTTTACACTAGTTGAGTCTGGCTTTCCAAATGGCTTCCTTATACGCTAGTTGAGTCCGGGATCCCGAAGTATTTCTCATGAGATGGAAACCTTCTACCCTAGTTGAGTTTGGGTTTCTAGTAGCAATCTTCTTATCCCATAAACTATGTGCCCTCATAGGTATTTACCTAGTGGATCCACCTAAGCTAAGAGTATGGTTCTACCTTAGGCAAGTAGAACAACCTTTTTCGGTGTGGGATTCACCAAATTCCACCTGTAGCTAACATGGTCTCATGTCGGTTAAGTCTTATTTCCCACACCAAGAACAAGAATATTAATTATGAACTATGGTAACACAATAAGCTTTGTATATGAGTTCTCAAAGGCTTTCATGATGATTATAACTATGTTCACTATGGTATGACTTATGCTCTCTAGACTCTCAAATCATGTTTAAACTTGGTAAATTGCATACTTTTAAATGAAATGTCCCTTTTAGCATGTTTTAAGTATTTTTATGCATGGCTACATACTTGGTGAATTTTTGTACTAACGCCTACTTTTCCTACATCTTTTTCGAAGTGTAGGGTTTGGTTCTCAAGGTGATCATCGTTGTGGCTAAATCTTGGATTTGCTTATTTCTCCTAACTTGTTGGTGAGTCCTCATAATTTGAGTATTAATGGTATCTCATTGTAGTTTCATTTCTTGTATTTCCTTTCCGGACTATGTTTTATGGGTTGTGTCCCTTTCTCTTTCAAATATTGTAATAGATGGCTATGTTGAGACTTAAAGAATAGACTTCCACTTTTCTATTGTGAAATTTTTTTACTTGAAATGCATTTTTACTCTTATTATTATATTGTTTATGTTAGGATATGCTAAGTGGGTTGTATGGACTCCTTCGGGGTTCTATATGCCATGTTACATCTACGGGGTACCCCTGGGTCATGACAGAACCCCCAGCTAACTCTAACAAAGCTGGAAATTGAAATGACTATTATGACAAGCATGTCTATTGTCCTCGAAGAATGAGGACTCTCCACTGAAGCTATTGAATGCGGACCGATAATTGATCTAAGTGTTATCACAATGATGGGTACGTGAACCTACATCATGACAGGATGTATCTCAGAGTATGCATTAGTACTTGGAATATACTGAGCATGCAGGATATAGATACTAAGCTAAAAAAATATATATAAGTTGAACAAAGAATAACTTAGTAATGACATCATATGAACATAATGTAAATACTGAAACATATAACTGAAAATTGAGCTAAATGCAACGACCAAGTACTAATCATTAACATAACATACTGAGATTAAATACTGAAGTATAAACTAAACACCTAGTTAAATGTACTAGAGTTTGGCTGTAGGAGAAACTACTAACCGACATAAAACCACGTGAGCTAAACGTGGAGTCTGATCTATATGCCCCATCGAGAGGACCCAATATACCTTATTAGGGGTATAAAGGCATGACTGGCATGACCACTAAATCTGATTCCCAACAAAGGGGACTTATACTCCTATGGGGGGCACGTAATTCTAGGACTATACAGGTACGATGAACCCTTGTTTAACTCGGTGTAAACTCTACAGTGAATATGTATATGACACATAATGACTGAAATATTGAATAGCTCAAAATACTGGCATGCAAAATCTGAGAATGTAACAATCATATTTTGATAATGTGACATTCGAAAATTGAAGCATGATTATTTGTTTTACCGACCTAGAAAGTGCATTTAGTGAAATAACAGAAACTACACAACTAGGTTTTTGAGTTTCATACAAGGAATTTAACAACGCTTCCAAGAAAACATGTTAATTCTATAGGAACACTATAACAGCTAAATCACAATAAATATATAAAGTTTCTAGAAATTGTGGTCTCAACAAGATATAGGAAATCAAGAGTCTGACAGAATTCTAGGGACCTAGTGGACGAAAGGAACCCACTAGTGAAATCCCACATACCTTGTGATGAAATCTACGAAAAAATCCTTCCATTTCAAGGCTAGAACTTGAAGAAAACCTGTTGGTTGTTCTTGGGAAAACTAGCTCCTCTTGCTTCTCTTTTTGGTCTAATTTTGATGAATTTCAGAGAATAAAGGTTTCGGGTATATCTGACTAAGTTATTGGGCTTAAACTTTACAAAACAACGTGGTTTAGGCACTAAATGAAGTAGTTTAACTGCACCAACAGACAGGAAAAATAAATAAAAGAATCTAACTTAAAATTTGATGAAGGTCATCTACGGAGGGACCTATGGACCATCGATTGACCTGCCAACCGTCTGTGAGGGTCATCGGTAAAGCTCTGCCTGATAGGGCTTCACTAAAATAAGCATAACCTTTTACACAGATATGATATTTTAGAAAACTCGATGGTGTTCAAAAGAGGATTCAATTATCTTTCATTTGATAGGTCATGGGCAACCTATTTCATTCTATGCTAAAGATATGAATGCTTGAAGTTGACCCTAGAACCAATTCCCTCCAATTGACTGCTAACCCTCACCTATGATCAGACCTATGGGCCATAGGTCCAAACATAGACCATCCTGGTCAACCGTGGGTGGGGTGAATTACCATAAATATTTGGTCTTCAATGATGGACCCTACCTAGGAACCGTGTGTCAGACCGTAGACTATCAGTGGCTTTCGTGGTTCTTGCACCAAGTCTAGAAAGCTGCATTTTTCTTTTTTCTCAAATCCGCGGTGTTACAAGTGAACTTGAGGCTATACTCATGCACACTCAGGGATTTCTGGTTCAAGTTAAGGAATTCTCTTACCTTTGCCTCCCTGAGCTCATAGGAAAAGAAACGCCCCAAGAAGGCATCTTCGAACACTACTCGGCTCACAGTTAGTGCACCCTCAGATGTACTCTTCTTCCATTGGTCATACCAGACTCTAGAAATACCCTTTAATTGGTATAGAGCTAGTTCCACATGCTCAGCATCTGCAACATGCATCATCTCAAACACTTTCTGCAACACTTCCATAATGTTTTATGGATCCTCATTGACATTTCAACTGGTGAAGTCTAGAGGATTCATCCTCAAGAACTCACGAATCTTGGATGTATCAGCCACATCCTTTTTAATCTCCCTTTGTTGTCCAGCTTGGTTAGTCAAAACTTGACTCAACATCCAAATAGCATCCCGGAACTCATCATTATTGACCTCTCCTTGAGGTTGCACTTCTGGGTTGTGGGGAACCCCTTAATCCTATGTATCAACATTCCTCCTAGCAGGACGACCTCGACAACTCTTTGTGGAGACATGATCAGAAATATATGAGAAATTACGAATTAGAAGGAAACTTTTATAGATTTAAACTCTCTCCCACGAAAATTGTAATAAAGAAATGAGATAGTTCTTAAATGTCATAGCCTCCTTATTATAGATATGGTGTGCTTCACATCGAAAACTAAGATTCTACAGATACGACTTAATAGACAACCTAGGAATCTTGAACTCTATTCTCTGATATCAAGTTTGTAACGCCCCAAACCTAAACCCTGGACATGGCCGAAACTCGAGAATCATTGCTAGCCCTATTGTGAACCCTTGGCTTGGCTCAATTTTCAGTGGAAGACTGAATCAACAATAAATGAACTCAATTACAAAGATTTAGCTCAACTGTCTCAAATAAATTACTTAGAATATATAAGAATATTCAACTAGCCATAAATAGGCAACTCAAGTCTTTAATACATTTAACAAAATAAATGGAAATGACTTCTCAAAACACTACTATCCATGAATCCTATAATAACAATGTTAAAAGTCAGAAAAAGACTCACGATATCCTAACAAAACTTAAAAGTATATAGGAATCTTCTGGAAGCAATGAGGCTCATTAAAGAAACTCAGGATTGCACGTGGTATCAACGGTGCGCCTGTTGACCCTAAACTCCCGTATCTGCATCATGAAAGATACAGGTCAAATGGCGTTAGTACATGGAATGTACGAGCATTCAAGGGGAAGTCTAAAGCACAAACATAAGTTTAAACTTGATAAAACTGAAGAACATACTCACCTCGTCTCAACTCAACTCAACTAAACTCATGGATACTCTAGAATACTCAAAGGTACTCGAAGATACTCAAAGATACTCAAACTCAGAAATACTAACTCAGTTCAATATAAAAGCAACAATAGAAATGCATTATAAAGAAAAATTTTAAATTAGTAGATAATAACTTAGATGTGTTTAAAAATAGAATAATAACTCTTTTACTCTTATTTGGAAGATTCTCTAACCGACAACCATAACTATGAGCTATGTGATGATACAACGTGTTGCCCACGTTGCCAAAACTATCATATACCTTGCTAGAGTATAAGATATCCTCAACTAGGTGGATATACTAAGCTATGCTTAAAAAAACAAAATGGAATCATCTAAAAAGTATGACCCTTTCTACCCACGTTGGCATACATGATTTATGAGGAATTTTAGTTGTCTGAACTCGTCCCCATACGAATGCTCAATACTGCTACCAATAATATAACTAATGCTATATTTTAAAACGCATTTCCTCATTCTCAAACTTTTAGAATAGTACTCAAAAGGTTATTTTAAAAGAGATAGTGATCAAAAACTCCTCATGAACTCATTTGGAATCAAAATTTCCTCTCATTTTAAATGTAAAGACATTTACACTTGGGATTACTTTGTTCCGGTATATTCATCTTGAAAAATGAAAATCGAATCTCCTCATCCTCATACTCAAACTTAATCTTAATATTTTCTTGTATTTGAATTATGAATTAAAGAGTTATGATTCATGATATGGAGAATCTCGTGATGATTAAATGTAGTTTAGATAGCTAGGATTAATAAAGGAATGAAAGCTTGACTCAAAGGAAATGTATGAATTGAAAACGATGAAGTAAATGGCCTGACGCTTTGTGGCGCAGGGTTGCCGCACCGTGCAAGGCCTCCCCTTACTGGGGTTGGTTTTTGGGGCACTACTAGCACACCACGCCAGCCTTTTTGGTGCATTAGGGGTGCGATGCCACAACCTTTTTCTAGGTAATCACGATGAATTTTTCTTCTCAATTTTTCACCTTAGTTCACCTAGAATCAAATGGTTTCTTCCAAACTCTCTTAGATTCGAATACACAACATAAATACATGAAAATCTACTCAAAAACAACCCCCAAACTAAAAAATTCATCTCAAGAACTTATCAAAAACCCATTATTAACGATTCAAGAACGAAACTTCAAGAAACTCATCAAGAACTTAAATATATGGATTGTCATGGTCGATTAACTCAAAAACTTATAATTGTGTGAGGGTGAATGAATCCATAACTATGAAAAATTACATACCCTGTTAGGATCAAATCCTTGGCAAAATCTCTCGACAACTGCATGAAAAACTTGAATGCTTGAATCCTCTCTCCCTTTTACTCTTGTTAAACATCTCTCTAAAACCCTGAGCATATTTTAGAATTGTGAAAACTGATCCAATACAGTTTAAACCCCTAAAATATTACTAAAAATGAGTTAGGCTAGTAGGGCAAGGAAAAGACCAAAACAACCCTCCTTAATTCGGATGAATTTCGTTAATCGGACATGCTGAACTCAAATGGGCATATCTCCCTCATCTGAACTCAAAATTTAGAAAACTCGGTCGCATTGGAAAGAGGACTAAGAGATATTTCATTTGATACCTGATTTCCCGTATCAGGACACTTCATCCAATACTAAGTGCCAATGATCGTGAGTAGTAATATAACTCAACTAAGTTAGTTGGGGTCAAGTCCCAAGGGAATAGTTCATAATTCAGAATCAATAGGCAAGTAAGAATATACTCTAGTCAATCATAGCTAAAAACATTTACAAATAAAAGCATGGTTTAAATTATAGGTGACACAAGTATCAAATATCAAGGGGGTTTGTTTGTACTATCAACTAAAACAGTAAATAACACGAAAATATGAATATGGAGATGAGATTATTGGGATGTGATAGGATTATGGGTCAAGGTAAACAATCGAGTAATTGCAACTAATAATAAACAACTACAAATCAGTGAATAAGCTAGATTTTAGTGGGGATAAACTTTCTCTCAAACAATTTACCCCAATCAAATTGGTTTCTCTCAAACTCCAATAAGCAGCAATGAAGCACAATCTTCATTTTAGTCCATTCACTTTCTCGAGCTGAATGTGTGGAAAATGGTTTAGGATTCACTCTCTCGAGCTGAACCCATGATAGCCTAATACCTACAGACTATTGATTCAATAATTTTTGTTTTTAAAACCTCTCTCTCGAGAAAGCCAAAAACACAAAGATAAGATTGTATTTGCAACTACAACCCATTAAATTCAACAAAAATTACATAACAAAATCACTTTTAAATAGCAAATAAACTATCAATTAACAATGCTCAACATTAAATCAACCCATATTTGCATAATCACACCGCAAGAATTGGGGTTTTAGCTAGACATAGTAAAAAGGTAAAAATCATTACCAAGTTCTGTTTCCATCAACTAGGTACGATTGATATTGTCTTTACAAAGGTCTAAGATGAAGAATCTTGAACAGCCACTTCAAATTTCTTCGAAATGGAAATCTGCAAATCTTCAAACCTAAGGAAATATTGTCTCTCTATTTAGTTCTAAGTTCTAAACTACAAAAACTACTGAATGTTAAATCAGATTCTAAGCTATAAAATTTTAAAAAGTATTTATAGTTGTCAAAAAGTGTGTTGCAAAGGTTCAGTCGGCGCACACCTTTTGACAACTACAAATACTTGTTTCTCTATTCATGTTTATTCAATTATGAACACTACTCAATTCATCGGCATTGATTGAAACTGATACTCAATTTTGCGATAGAACAACCACATTCAACACATACAAGAGGTGGCAAATTTTTTTGAAAGGGTCAAAAATCATTTTCAATTTAAAATGAAGTAGCCACAAGCTCAAACATCCACGAAAAGCAATGTAACACAAATTTAGAACAAAACCCAAATAGATAAACAAAACTATAGTCATAATCAGCACACAAAGGTGGGCCTCACCCCACCACAAATAAAAACCATTTGTCCTCAAACAAAAATAAAAATATTTAAAATTGAAATAAAGCAAAACAGAGAGGGAGGAAAAAAGGGGGTTTGTCTACACAGTCGCTTCGTGTATCTGGGCATCAATGCCCGATGCCTCACCCTGAAACTGGGCATCACTGCCCGATGCCTCACCCTGAACCTGGGCATCAGTACCTGGCTCACAAAGTTTTGTTGAGTGTGAGTCCACCAGAAAGACATGCACCACTATGCAGAATCCCCAGGCCCATGAAGGAATATTAGGGTCTAGGGTAATGGTCTTCTTGGCAGAAGTGGGCCTCTTGCCCTTGCCTTTCCCAGTAGTTGTGGGTAGTTTCATAGCTTTGCCTTTCAATGTAGCGGCATCCTCATTTAGCGCAATCACTTTCGACTTTTATTGGTCTGGTGTTATTCTTTCAGAGGCTTTTGATTCAGTCGTGTCTTCAAAATCTCAAAGTACAGTTAGAAAAACATACACAAAAGCACAGCAGAATAATTTCAGACAGGCTCGGCATACCAGATGGCGAATTGCTGAATTTTTTGAGCAATCTAGATCGAACTCACCAAATGAATTAGGTCTAAAATAGCAGCAAGTAGATGATAAGGAAACCACTCGGTGTGTCGCCAATAGCTTCCGGTGAACAAGGATAGGCCTGCCAAAAATTCTATTGCACAAAGGTTCAAGGTGCAGACAAAGAGGGAAAAAGAAGCTTTTCGGTGAATCGCCAAGTGCTTTTTGCGACATCAAGCTTCTCACTGATAGTTACAAAATCAATCATCAAATAGAGAATGAAATCAAAGACGAGATGGGGACATTAGGCGAACCGCCGAGTGGTTCAGCAAGCTTGACCTAGCTCGCCAAAAGGCCCAACATGCCTATTTTCAACCAAACTTCTCCAATTCAACCCTACAACCCCCGAAAACAAAATCAAAGCATGTACTAGTACAATTAAGCTTAGACCCATAACACTCATTGCCTCGAAATACTCAGACTTCTCCCAGTTTTGTAAAATTTGGCTATTTGACGAGGTTTGCCCTTAAGAATAGTGTCACCCACTCCATCATTGTGCAATTTACACCATTTAGCACAAATAAGGGCTACTCAGGATTCACCCAACAAATCTAACCAACATGCAAGTACACCCCCATAAAATTTAACTAATTTAAGGCACAAATTTATGGGCATTCGACGATCAAAACAACACGGGCAAGATTATCAAATCCAAATCGACATTTAAACATTCTAATGCTATCAGAGAATCCCAGCACACCATAATATGATATGATCATTACAAATGAGTACCAAATTTTTGAAAGTAAACTCGGGTTTCGAAAAACCAACCTTTGTGCAGATTAAAGTACTTTTAAATGCTAGGTGGCAATAAAATCCAACTCCGAGCACAAATCAACAACAAAAATACTTATGGAATGCAAAAATATTTAAAGTACTTACTTGGTGTGAGTTTGTGAAGTTTAGAAGCGAGGGAAAGTAAAGAGTTTCAAACTCTAAAACCTTTGACCTACAAAACCGTCCAGTTCTTCGCCCATTCGACGACATTAGTCAAGCTCTCGTATCCACTCAACGATACCTCAAGTGTCCATTTTCCTTGCTGAATTTTACTAGACCTTCAGTTCGTATGGTGGTCCTAACGACAGTATCTGTTGGGATTGCCGACATGGTTGGAGACTCACTAATAATTTCTTGGGCTCGCCGAGTTTTACAGACTCCAATTTGAAGATGTCTTGAGTCAAACGGCAGATTAGGTCGGCTCGCCGACTTGACCTGTTGCTCGCCACCACGCATTTTTCCAACACTTTCCACACTTCAACTTGTACAAACAACACATCATTAATTTACCAAAATACAAATAAAAGTAATAAGGGGTTTTGGGTTGCCTCCTAAACAGCACCTTAGTTAACGTTGTAGCACGACGCAAGTCCACGATCAAGTTTTACTAATGTGGTTTTCTTGAATTTCATCAGGCAACCCCTTTTTCGGATCTTTATAGTGCTCATTTAGTACTTGGTCCATTTGGGATCCTAGTAGTTAGATGAGCATGACATGGGAAGTTGAAATCTGGTTTAGCAGCAATACGTTCTCCCTGAGTTCCTCCAGTACCCTATCCTGCGTATTAGCTTTTCGGAGAAGGAGCATGAGCATTGCTTTATTTTGTCCATCCCTCTAATTCTTTGATTTTCTTCACTCATGAGGAAGGACATAGCGGTCTTTCTTGATGCACTGGACGTCAAGCTCTCTAACCTAGGCCAACTCATCCATCTGAGTCATCTGTGCGGCTATCATGAAGTCCTTTTCTACTTCTTGGTTTTTCTCGGCCATGTCACCAAGCACTTGGATTGCTATCGCATATGGTTGTTTTGCAATGCCACCGGGAATGAGTTAATCTGTCAACACCTTATTTTTGGGACCAAGACTTCTGTAGAAATAGTCAAGAAGGACAATATCGAGAATTTCATGAGTTGGACATTAAGTTATTTGTTCTTTAAACCTTGCTCATGTCTCGTGGATCCGTTGACCTTCCAATTGTTTGAAAGTTAGGATGTGATCCCTGAACAACAATACTTCCAATGGAGGAAACTGCATTTGCTCTTATGTACTGCTCAACCTGCTCACCTCTTGTGTTTCTAAGCTCACAGAAACAAAACAAAACTAAAAACTAAGTAAGTAGAAGTACGAATAACAAGAGCAAAATTCAACTCTACTAATAATTCTCAAGTAACACCACTCCCCGACATCGACACCATTTTGATGTTTGCGTAATCAAGACACAACTTCCAATTCAACTGTCTACGATTGTACAATAGTAATATAACCCAATCGAATGGGTTGGGGTCGAGTCCCAAGGGAGCGGTTTCTGAGAATTTAGAGTCAAGTGCGAATATGGTAGAGTTAACCATAACTAAAAATATTATCGAGTAAAAACATTATAAATTAAGGGGTTGACACGAATGTCAATTATCAATGGTGGGTTTGTAGTTGATTAACAACTAAAATAGAGAAAATACAAAGATGCAAATATAAGGAAAAGGGATTCTTGGGATGCTATAGGAATATGGAATAAACTACACAATTGGGTAAATGCTATTGATAGCTAATTGCTGAAAATTTGTAAGTAGGTTAGACTTTAGTGGGGGTAAATTCTATCTCGAGCAATTTATCCCGAATCAACTCGGTTTCTCTCGAACTCCGAGTTGCCGCTTCTAAGAACAATCTCCACCTTAGCCATTCACTCTCTCAAGATGAATGTGTGGGAAAAAGCCTAGGATTCACTCTCTTGAGTTGAACCCACGACGACCCAATAACCACTGACAATCGATTTAGTAGTCTTAGTTTTAAAGCCTCTCTCTCTCGCAAGCAAAAAACACTAAGATGAAATCTTATTTACATCTACAATCCTATTAAGTTAAAACACAATTACTAAAAGAAATCACATTTAAACAACAAATAGATTAACAATAAGCATTACCCAATAGGAAATTTAACCCATATTCACAAAATCACAACCCAAGAATTGGTGTTTTAGCTAGACATAGAAAAGGGAAGAAAATGATACCAAATCGAAGTAACATCAGCTGGGTATAATTTATATTCACTTTAAACGAGTCTAGGATGAAGAATCTTCAACACCCATTTCTAATTTCCTGGAGTTGGAAGTCTTCAAATCTTCAAAGGCTAAGCAGCAAATATGTTCTATACTTGGAAAATTAGAAAATAAAATTTGTATCAGAAATTGCATACTAATATATAAATTCTAACTAGTATTTATAGT
This sequence comes from Solanum bulbocastanum, assembly GCA_037074985.1. Classification (NCBI taxonomy): domain Eukaryota; kingdom Viridiplantae; phylum Streptophyta; class Magnoliopsida; order Solanales; family Solanaceae; genus Solanum; species Solanum bulbocastanum. The sequence goes on along the minus strand of CM073608.1, from coordinate 17,206,407 downwards.
TGTCTAAAAATGTGCTACGAAGGATCACTCGGCACAGTTAGTCGGGATCGCCGATGCACTAGATGATCCACCATTTGTTCTGCTTCATTACCATTCTGCTTTTGCCTTCGGCATCTTTGTTTTCTAGATCATTGGGTGATAAAGTATTGCTTCGTGGAACTATTTGGCAACACGTCGACTGCTTCTTTTCATCATCGACTTATTTTTTCCTTTAGGGCTTACTTACTATAACAATGGGCGAGGTTAAGACCATTCGGCGAATCACCCAAAGGTTTAGGCAATCCTCAGGCCTTCTTTTCTTCGTCTTTTCAGTTGTTTTGTTCCTCTTTGCCAAGTAGTGTCCATGTTTTGCCTCAAACTCCAAATACCTAAAATTTAAGGATTTACATCAGTTATTGAGACAAAATATTCATTTTAGGACACTAATTCTATAAAGATAAAGCCCTAAATGAGTCCAAATTATGGACTCATTAGAAGGTTCAGTCAGCGTAGTTAATTAGGATCGCCAACCCAATCTAGGATCCGCCCTTTTATCATTTTTATCGTAGTTTTGCTTTTGCCTTTAGCATCATCAGGTTATGTAACTTTGGGCAATATGGTACTACATCATGGAACCATTCGGCGACTCGTCGACTGCTCCTTTCTCCCACCGACTAGATTTTCTCCTTTAGGGCTAGCACACTGGAACATTAGGCGAGGCCAAGGCTGTTCGGTGACTTGCCCAATGGGTTAGGTGATCCTCAGGCCTTCTTTTCTTCATTCTTTCAGTTGCCTTGTTCCTTTTTGCTCAAAAGTGTCCATGCTTTGTTCCTCAATCTAAATACCTGAAATTCAAAGATTTACATCAGTTATTGGCACAAAATATGCATTTGAGGGCACTAAATCTATTAAAATAAAGCCCTAAATGAGCCCAAATCGTGGACTCATCAATACCTTATAGGCCACCTAACTCATCTTTTACTCAATGTTATGGTCACTTGAAGTTGACCCAAAATTTACAATTTAAGGCTACCTTGCAAAATTCTCAATTTCGCTCTTTCCAATTTATTTCTTTCTAAAAATAGCTCTTTCTAAGGCCGAGGTCTTACATTTTTATAGTTGAATATCTAAAATATAGACACAATTTAAATAATGTTTGCTAGTGGTAGAAGTTGTAGTAGTAAGCATAACAACAACACTTACTACCGGTGGTCATAGAGACAAACTCACACATCAATATTACCTTAAATGTATGAACTCCTAACTTGACTATTTAATTACTATAATATTCCTAACATAGGTTGTGAATTTTTCGATGAGTTGTGACTTTTTTGATAAGTTGTGACTTTTTCTAAGGGTTGTGATTTTTCGATGAATTGTGACTTTTCCAAAGAGTTCTGACTTTTCAAAGAGTTGTGACTTTTTCAATAAGTTGTGACTTTTCCTAAGGGTTGTGACTTCTTGGAAAGATCATTATTTTTCAAATAAGACACAAAAAACACTTATTGAGTGAGTTCGTAGTTTACCGGAATATGAGGTACCACTATTCTGATAAAGTAAATTGTCTATCCTAAGAGAGTATATTCTTTAACCTCGAGCACTTGAGGAAAATAATTCTGATGATATAATATTTATTTTTTTGTTTAGTATATACATTAGTATGTCATGTTCCAATATATGAAGTTAACATGATGTTTATCAATACTACTTATGTGATTTAGATTGTCAGGAAGTTTGCTTCAAAATAATTATTACTATATAAACATTGCCCTTTTGCTTTATGGATTTACTATTTCTTAATATTTAAGTATTTTCGATGAAGAAAAGTTTATATAACTTGTAATAAAGCCAGTCGAAATTTGTATTAGTTTAATTTTTACTGTATTCTAAATTCATTTGTTTTTGTTAACAATTTCTCTTGTGAGGTATATATATGCTTTTGAATATATTTTTTCAAAATTATTAAACTTCTCATGAGTTAGAGAATTGTAACAATTTGTTTTTTTTTTGATGCCCGGGACAAAAGAATGACTTTATTAATCAATGTTCTTTATGTGATTTAGATTGTCCGGAAATTTGCTTCAAAATATTTATTACTATATAAATATTTTCCTTTTGTTTTACTGTTTACTATTTCTTAATATTTCAATATTTTCAATGAAGAAATGTTCATATGACTTATAATAACGCTAGTTGAAGTTTGTATACGTTTAATTTTTATTGTTGTATAAATTTATTTGTTTTTGTTAACATTTTCTCTTGTGATGTTGATATATGTTTCTGAATATCTTTTTCCAAAATTATTAAGCTTCTCATGAGTTAGAGAATTGTCACAATTTGTTTTTTTGATGCTTAACACAAAAGAATGACTTTATTAATCACTGACACACATGTGATTTTGATTGTCAGGAAGTTTGATTCAAAATAGTTATTACTATGTAAACATTGTCCTTTTATTTTACTAATTTAATATTACTTAATACTTCAGTATTTCCAATGAAGAAAAGTTCATGCGACTTCTAATAACGCCAGTTGAAGTTTCTATTAGTTTAATTTTTATTATTTATTTAATAGCTAATTCTTATGAGATATATTTTCATTAATGCATATACATATTATTGCAATTGTTGTTCACACTCATTTACACTCTTTAGTTATAATATTATGAATTCTCGTAGTTATTGCATTAATTATTCTATCTTTCATCTTTCCTAATATTAACTTTTGACCAATAAATTTTCACATTATTATACCGCCCCTATGTATATGATAACATGGTGTTGTTATTTCTCCTTGGACAAATCATACTTGGTTGACTAAATTAAAATTTTTTTACAATTATATGACCTATATCGTTTTTGGGTGTAACATAAATAGGTGATTATATATATGATTTCACATATAAAATATATTCTTTAATTTTAATTTTTATCCTTTTTAGTTAAAAATAAGAAGGAAACCTTTCTCAATTAACTATGGACATTCAGATAAATATCTTTGATTCATGTCAGTCAATCGAGAAGTCAAATATGAGAGCTAACAAAAAAAACACCATCTATTTAGTTATAACTTATAAAATAAAAATAAATATACAAAAATAGCTCTAAAAATAAGTGTAGTTGTTTCTCCACATGTCCATATGACATCTAAATAAATTAAATGTAATATACGTGCAAAGAATATCTGGTAAAGTAACAAGAAAAATACACTACAAATATTGTCTATATTACATGACTGAACCTCATCAAATTGAAATAAATGTATACATTATTGCATTGAACTAATAAAATTTCTCATTGACCATCTTCATATTTTCGGGTGAATAAGAGATATATATATGATGATCCACATTGAACATTCACAAAAGAATCTGCACTATTATTTTGTGCCAAATCTTATTATTCAAATCTTCGCTTAAATTTTCAGTATTGCTAATCACATGCAACGCACGTGTTGAAAACTAGTTCTTAGGAAAATCATAGATGGAGTTTAGGAGGTGCCTTGGATAATTAAAATGAATATGAAGAGAATTAAGCAAGTAATAATGCAATGGAGGTGGAGCAACACTCTCAAAGAAGGAAATTAATTTGCTGATTTTTTACCAACTCTATTTTTAATTTTGTAGGAACAAAAGTTCTATAATTTAACGCAATAAAAGATTTTCATCACAAGAATGAAAAGTAATAAAATTGGAAAAGAAAAAAATGATGAATCTAAGAAGAGGGAAGTGCCAAAATAAGTATTTCACTACACAAAGAGGCAATCAAACACACCATTCAACACAATCACAAGTGGATAAAAAATTACAATTACAACTAGGAAGAAAAGTTGGATAAAAGAAAAATTAACAATAGATTACATAGGCAAAAAAACGTTTAAAAAAGGTTTTAATCTGTAGATCAAAATAATCTCGATGAATTTGAGGACATAACTTTTAGATCTAGATCTAGTTGTTTTTGTATCTGCTCCTCAAGGCTCATTTTGATAAGAAAAAGGAGATAACAGTAAAATCTGTCATTTGTAGTCCATAGCTATGTGAAATAGAGAAAATAGTGGTCTTACCTCATGAAGGTTGATTTCATGGCGTTAGTGAGATTTAAGGACTTTTATCTAAACATTACAAGATGTCTATATTTTTTTTATCCCAAGAACTTATCCAAGATCCACATGAATTTTGAGTTGATTCTACCCATATAACTTCGATGAATAAGATGAATCGATCGACTTATCTAGATGCTTCTAGGTTCTCTTCATTTTCTTGTGGGATAAGGCACAAGTACCCCTAGACTATGACAAAAGTCCAGAGACACATAAAATTAACTAGGGTCCTATTACACCCTAAACTCATTTTTTTATATTTTTGTGCACCTTTTGTATTGACGTGGCCCCTTCAACCACCCAAGTTGATTGTGTTCGTACGCACTCGCATGCCACGTGTGTGAATATTACTTTTTATTTTTTAAAAAACAAATTAATTATTTTAAAAATTATTTCTTAAAAAAATATTTCTATATTCTTGATCTTGTATTTAAATTAAGTTAATACTCCTTTTTTGACCTTCTATTGATTTTTTTTTTACCTTCATTCATTGTTTTTTATCTTTTAGTTTTCTATGAATTTTACTTTCTTTGTCTTTCATTTTGATTTAATTCCAAATGTCTCATATTTAAAATAAGTTAATTTTGAACGGATATTAAAATAAGTAAAGAAAATCAAATAAAACATAAAAAAATTAAAATGTTAAAATGTAAGGATACTTTTCAATTTTTTTTAAGAAATGCACATAATCTTTTAAAGATAATTAAAACTTAAAAGATAATAAATTAATAAAAAAAATTTAAAGTGGGAAAGAAATTAAACTAAATATTTTACAAAGAATGAAATAAAAATAAATAAACATATATCAGCTTAAATATAAAAAAATGTGTACTAACTATTTATAAAGTTACCAATCAAATAATGTCATGTGTCCAATTTATGCATTTATCACTTGCCTTCAAGAGACTGTGCACACTCTCTATGTCATATCAACATTTGTGTTGTATTTATTCCATTTTAAATTAGTTTTAGGGGGTAGTAGGACCCTATTTAAGTTTAGGTGTGTCTCTAAGATTTAAGTCATGTTCTAGAGGTACTTATGGCTTATCCCTATTCTTGTCTTAGTTGATCACTATTTATTTTATTATAATTTTTTTGTTTTGATTTTTATTTATGATTGGGCGTGAGTCACTTCTAGGCCCAAGTGTTGTATATACTTCTTTCTATTTTAATAAATGGGCTATATATGTCCCAATTTTATTTAGAAAAAGTTTTATAACTTTTGGAAAATCTTTCTGATCCGAGGCGTATTTAAATGCCAAAAAACCAAATTTAACCCATATGAGAGCTATGTTCTTGGTGCATACATGTAAAGTTTTTTTGAGAGTGTGAGCGTTGTTTTTGGATGAGATCCTTAAATTATGTTACTCTTTTGAATTGAATGTATGAACCAACTCTTTTTGTGAGGGCAAGTGTTTGGTGAAGGATGGGGATGACTAAATAATGTTGCATGAAGCCTTTTGTTTGAGTTGCTAAAAGATTTCAAGTTCATCATTGAGGTCAGAAGGTTGCTATGTATTTTCTTGTGTTGAATTTGAGCATTAACATGTTTTCTGGTGAAGTGCTAAAGACACTGCAGGTTTGTAGCCAAAGTACAAATGTTGTTCGTTTTGAGTCTAGGTCTAGGGTATATATGTGGAAATCGTTTGAGTAAGAACAATGCTCTATGTGTGGGGTGGTGTTCAGAGGTGCATTTATATGCTAAAAAGTCAAATTAAACCCATATGAGAGCAAAGTTTGAGGGAAGAACTCAATATTTTAAATTACGAGTATGCCTATTGAATAACCATTTTGATTAGTGTTTGCAGGTGAGATGGCACAAAGAAGAGGCAGAAAAGTGGCTAAATTTGAAGTGGACATATATCGAACAACAAGAGAAGAGTTTCAAAGGAGTGGAATAATGATGTTCGAGGAACTACATAGCTCCATATCGGCTCCATATCGTGGAGAGGGAATTTATTAATTGAATCCTGATGTTGCCAAGACAAAAGACTATGCATCCTCTTTGTGTCACAGAGGGGAGCATTCTAAGAAGATAGGCAGATTTATTGTAACATGGTGAAAATTTCTAAGTTTACGACTCGAAACATTCCTCATTTATGAATAGGAATGTTCCGAGTGATTTTTAATTGTTCTTAGGTGCTAAGGTCAGTTATTGAGTGTGAGAGTGATATTTTATATGAATTAAGGTCACTAGAATCCCCTGGCACAAAGTTGAGTTGAAAGCTTTCTTGCCGATTGATTTTCAATTCGAGATTTTATTTGGGTTAACTTCAAACGATCATAACTCTTAAAACATAAATAATTAGGTGACCCATGACCTATCAAATAATATGTCTTTCAGTCCTCTTTCCACAGCTGCAAATTATGCTTCATTTTGATCTAGGAGTAAAATGATATCTATGTGTTAGTAAGGCCTTCTTTTTAAGGCACCTAAATCATTTTTAGAGGGGTAGTTTTGTTTTTTCCCATAGTTCCTAAGCCTAAGCCACGTTTTTTCCCACCCACTTGAGATATGATCATTGTTAAAAAAATCTCATGTTCTTTGACACTTAGAAGAATTAAAGCAAGGTTCTAAAGGTGAAAAAGATAGGGTTCAAGCGTTCTTTAAGTTTCCATCAGTTTCTAAAAGAAACATTGTTCTTTCCTGGTATGTAAGGCTTCTCATAGTGTTGTAGTTGTTCATTCTCATGCCCTACATATCAATTTATTTAAGAAATCGTTATATGTAAAGGAATCATTCCTAGTTCTTGATTTACAAATGGATTCTTTAACAATGGAGGTTTAGGTTTCGATTCTTTTGTGCCGTGAGCATTTGGTAAAAGATATGTTTTCAAAGAGATTGTGTGAAAGTTTGCATCTAATCGTGTTGGGCTTGAGAATCAAGAAGAGTTTAGGAGAAATTTACCAATTATAAACTTAGTTGGGGTCCTACTATAGGCTTGAAAATTCATCAAGTTGTTGGGAATGGCCTGGGGTGGTGCGCCATGATAGCGGCAAGGCTGAACTTCAGTAGTTCAGGGCCTAGTGCAATGCGCCTGTAGTACGCAAAGGCCTGAATTCTGAAGTTCAGGCCTTGAGGCGACACACCAGTATTACGCGAGGAGTTTTGGGACAATCTTTCCTTGTTTCATCTGGTACGTGTTCCTTTAAGTTGTGGCTATGGTTTCCTTCCCTTAATTAGTTCCTATTTGCTCCATTTACCTTTGAGAATTATTGAATATCCTAATCACATGCCTTAATGTGCGTTCAAAACTAAAGTGAGTTTAAGAGGAAAGTACAAGAGATTTTATTGAGTTGATTTTGAGTTCTTGAGTTCCTATTATTTTTGCAATTTTATTCCTAATTATTGAATTGCTATAGGTAATGCATTGAGTTTCTTGAATTGTTTTGTTCATGTCTATATTTCAGCATACACCCTATGAATTGAGTATTTTTGAGATGAGTAGTATCGTTGAGTTCTGAGATCTGGGCTCTTAAGTTCTTGTGTTTTGAGTATTAAGTTCTCTATATTGATATTGAGATCCTTGAGTTGATTCGTTCATTTCTATATTTCAGTATGAAACCTATTTTGAGTATTAAATTTTGAGAAACATTTAAAGCCAACAATTGTGTTTTAAACTAAGTTTTTGAGGAACCAAAGAAGAGTTTGAGAAAGAGTATAAAGGGTCTAAGTGTTTCAAAAATGTTCCATTTTACTATCACTACCCAGGGGTACCCCCTAGACGTAACATGGCATACATGACCCCGAAGGGGTCTCATACAAGCCTTAGCATATCATAACATAAGATAATAGGAAAGTACGGAAAATTAAAACTTCTTTCAAACCCTACAATCGAAAACATTTTCATAATCAAGCGGAAGTCTTTACTATAACTTTGTCTCAAACCATCTATTAAACTCTTGAATAAAAGTCTTTGGACGTAGCCCTTACAAATGTATAAAACATAAAAAAATTACATAAAAGAATACTAGGTTTGTCCTCAAAGCTATGAGGACTCACCAAAATCTTCAACTCTTCTTGCTCCTTAGAAACGTTACCTCCAAAGGAACTCAATCTCCAAAACCCTACATTTGATTAGAATGTCGGCAAAGTATGCGTTAGTACAATATTTACCAAGTATGAAAGCTAGCACAACATCATAAGAACATCTCAAAATGGTTAGTCAACATAAGACATAAGCATAAGAGATAATAAGATAATCATAGCATAATCTCAAACGTAAGCATCATATCATCACAGGTCAACATAAGACATAGTTAATGAGCATATGAGATAAATCATATTCATGGCATAGTCTTTACTTTGACTTTCATATTTACATACTTCAACCTTTAGTCTGTCATATTACAAGAGAACTACTTCACAAGTCACCTCAAAGCATGCTTGTGCAAGGCAAGAATAGCATCCCATAATATCATCCAAGCTAAGTACCTATTCTTGGTCATTCTTGGGGATGGTCCAGATTCTTAGTCAAGGCCTAGGTTTTCATGTCACAAAAGCACTACACTCCTAAGAAACCTCATGGAGAACTTATGCAATGCATGAATGGCATCCCATAGTACCATCCACACTAAGCATATCATTGAAGTCACTCTATTCATGCGTACTAATCATAGGTGCCATTCATGACCAATTTCATAAAAATAAGGAACTATCATCTTAAGTCAATTATATCATGAAAGGCAACTATAGCAACAATCCAAGCTAAGCATACATCACATAAGAGAACACTTCATAAGTAGCTTCAAGTCATATTTGTGTCATGTATGAATGGCATCCCATACTACCACTCACACTAAGTACTTCTTTAGGCTAGCTTACTCAATCTTTACTATTTATCATTCTAGACTATCAAAGAATAGCACACTACTGGGCTAGACCTAACTACCATGGAAGGCACACTATCATGCAACACATACTATACAAGGAAGAATACAAGTATTCCAACCTAGCTACCATGCAAACATTCCACATGATGCATGCTACCCTTAAGGGAGTATGAATCCTCAACCCTAAGCTATCCTTAGAAGAGTATGAATCCTCAATCCTAAGCTACCACGAAATGGTTTTGGCTTAACCAAGTCATGCTACTATGAAGGTATTCTAACAATGCTAGTTCAAGCTACCCTTAGGAGAGTATAGGTCCTCAATCCTAGGCTACCATGCCTATACTAATGCAAGCTACCATGAAGAACAACCCACAAATGCTCATTCAAGCTACCATGAGGAGAATCCCATAAATGCTAATTCAAGCTAACCTTAGGAGAGTATGGTTCCTCAATCCCAAGGTACGACGATAACTTCTAAGTCATGCTACTTAAACAACCTATACATGAGGGGATTATAAGTCAAAACTTCAAGCTATTCTATTCTAATATGTTTTGATTCATTTTAGGTGATTAACCTTTCAATCTAGAACTATTCTATGTGAGAAGACCTTTCACAATCTACATACAAGCATTCATATAGTTCTACGTAGGTCATGTGGGTGAAAGCCTTCCACCACAACCCTATCTATTTATACACAATTCATGCAAGCAATATCATCATATTAGACTTACTCTATAAGACCTAGTGATCAAAATTATGATTTCAAGCCCTACTATCAAGCTTTACTCCACAATCATCATACTAGACTAGATCACAAGACATATTAGTCACAAGCCTTAATCATAGGCAATTCTAAGCATAATTCATTATAAAGTCAATAATTCAATCACTATAATTCATGATCTATCATGCATTCATAAATCTAGATCAATTCATGATTTCATATTCCTATTCTTGAAAATGCTCTATACATGGTAGCAATTCGAGAGAATCTATCAACAATCATCAGTTTCTCTTCACAAGACATAAACCCACATACTTTGATTTCTAGGGTTAACCATGGAATTCACCTAAATTCTTCATAATATCATGAATCAACACTAAATCAACCAGAAATAAGTAATATCCAACCAATTGGAGTCATGCGCAATTAAACCGACTCATTGGAAGAAACCCAGACTTAGTTGGTGTTCTTCTTCTCAAATTTAGGGAAATTATAGGAGAATGTATGGGTGGAAGAACCCATAGATGAAAAGCTAAACATACCTTTAGTCAAAGCCCTACACAAGCCTTCAACAATGGAGTCTTTGTTCTTGACCTTAGCTTCATGCCCTAGCTTCTTCTTCCACGAAGGTTTTCTAGAGAGAGAATATTTGAGAGGAGAGTATTTTGGGGTTTTGATTTGGGTCTTGTGAAAAAGTGACTTAAGTGTGTGTTTAAAAGATTAAAATATCTTAAATAGGGGTTTTAGGACTAGGCAAAACGACCCCACCCAAAGCCTCCCACGTTTGGAATTTCTTATTAACTCCCCACTTGGCAGCCTACTACCCAAGTCTACACGAGAGGCACTATGTGTCGTGGTCCTTGCCACTGACCGTGCTCCTACTCGTGGTCTTGGGACCAGTAGCTAGGCCTTGTGTCTTTGCCTCCACAAAACCAAGGGAGGACCACGATACCTCCCATGATCCATGGTTAAGACTACGAGTCGTGGTGATGGTCGTGGCCCCTAGGCAGTGTCTTGGCATTAAGGAATTAACATCCACATGTCTAAGGGGACTTCACAAACCATGGTCAAGACCACTGGTCATGAAGGCAGTCGGGAACATGGTACAACACTTGGCTTTAAAGGTTCTTGGCTCCCCTCACCTTAAGGCATCTTCACGAGCCTTCCAACGATCCGTGGTCAAGACAACGAATTGTGAAGTGGCTTGTGGAGGTAAGCCACATTGTGGCAGCCCTTAGGGAGCTACTGCCTTGGCCTCATGACCCACACCACGAGTTGTGGTAGTGGTCGTGGACTTGAGGCATTGTTCTTCCAAGCTTGGGAAGCCTTGGCCTTGGCTTTGGCCCTGCCCCCTTGGCCTTGGCTCTTTTCCCTTGCCTTGGCCCTCACTAAGCCATAGATGGTCTACTATTTTATGGGGTGTAAGACGTGCCTCGACATTCAACCCCTAAACCCCTCATTCTAAGTACGAAAAGTCTCATCTATGACTCTAACCCTCAATATCAAACTCTAGAACCCTAGCTTGAGGCTCTAATTTGGTCTAATAGTTTTCGAGATGTTACATTTACATGAAGAAAGAGATTATTATTTGGAAAAAGTAGAAACTTTTATTTCTTAATGATTTTATGAATTTAGAGATATTTCAGAGCAAATACCTCTTATAAGAGGATAGTTTGAGGAATTATCTCAAAATAGAGAAATAGTATGTTTTATACATTTGAGTATAAGTGTGTGTGTGTGTATATATATATATATATTATAGGGAGTAGTATTGAGAATTGATATGAGGATTAATTCAGAAAATGCAAAGTCCTCATAAATCATGTATGCCAACATGGGTAAAGGATAACACTTTTTAGATGACTCCTTATTGAATTCGAGCATAGCTTAGTAAATCCACTTAGTTGAGGTGTTTTGTAGCCTAGCAAGGTATAGGAATGTTCTAGTAGTGTAAGCAAGATGTATCATCACGTAGATCAAAGTGATGGTTGTCGATTAGAGAATCACACAAATAGAGTTAAAAGTGTATTTTTATTGTATCACTTAATATGTTGAGTTCATATATAAGTATGTTTTTGTAAGATTTTAATGATTTAACGTCTTTATTTCATTACTTTCAGTCTAGTGTATATCTATATCTACTATAGTCAATTCATTCAGTTATTTGTAAGTCAGCTATATTACATACTCTTAAATTCAATGTATTGATATCATTCAACTAACATGTTTTAATGATACAGATAGAGAATATGGCAAAAATCCCCCTCGATCTATATTAAAATTTGCAAATACACTCTTCAATTTTACGGGGTTCCTATCACCTCTTGAAGTGTTTAAAACTGAAACTATTACACCATTAAAAAGCCACAACCACATCTATGTTAACATGTGAGTGTCACGCGTTTGACACCTAGAAATTTCATTAAATTTTGTTTCTTTTCAACTTCTTTTATAATTCTTTATTCTTTCCTCGTATATCTTAACCATACCCCTTTTCACCATTACTGTAAAACCTAAATATCTTGGAGTTTTACTTGTGAGGAAGAGAGGTGAATAATGATGGTGGGACTTATTAAGAAGCTTCGCCCGTCGAAAGATATGAAAAAACAAAGTAAAAAAAAAAGGTGAGAAAGAAGGATAGAGAGGGGATTAATAGAAAAAAGTGGTGTTGCCATTAATGGAGATCAACGGGCATGAACACTATTCTCTTCGAAAGATGAAGAGGAGTCGATAATCTACTCCACATCATTGTCGAGTCGATGCCGGTGACAATTTTGAAGAGAAAAAAAGGTTGATTCACCTGCGATTGAACAATTAATAAGATTGAAAATATGCTAATTTTAAGATATAGTTGATTGGTTGAGATTTGAGATTGATAATTAGACAGTCTATTAGTAAGAAAATATTTATTTTTTTCTTTTTTGAGATTTCAAATGAATTTGATTTAAATTCAGACCAATTGTTTTTCAAATCATATTCGAAGTTTTTGGGGTGATATAAATATATACTCCATATCAACTTATCAGTAGTTTATTAGATTGATTTAGTAAATTTGCTTAATGGAGAGTTTAAATTTTTTTCTTGAATCAAGAATGGTGAAGTTGGTGAAGTTGGTGATTGTAGTAATGCCTTAAAGATGGTGAGATTTGGTATAATAATAATGATAATTAAAAATACATATTTACAAATAAAAATTATTAAAAATAAAATTTTAATATTTACTTTTGATGTTCACTCTCTCAAAGAGAATGAGATACACTCACTTTGCCAGCTATGCATTTAGGGTGGCAATAATTTCAGTTTTAAACACTTCTGGAGTCATAGGACCCCCCTTGAAATTGAAGTGTGTACTTGAAAATTTGAATATACATTTAGGGGGCTTTTGGCCATTTTCCGATGCAGGGATAAGTTCTTAGGATCCTTAAAACTATTCCCTTGAGATCACTTCATCTGCTCGTTAGCTTTCGAGTAAGACCTCCTTACTTCTAAAGGACTCTAGTTTTATGAGTTATTAGTAGTATTTCCCTTGAGGAGTCATGGGTCTTGTCCCAATACTCATCTTTATACATTAGAGACTTCATAGATAAATAAATTAGAGGAGTCTTTTATTATGTATTTTCTTCCTTGACATGTTTTTGCAAAATATTATACTTGTATTGTTGAGTATTTTACAGGCAATTTATGTTGAGTAGTTACTTTGAGTTTAAATGTTCAAAATTAAATTTTAAGCCTTTTATCGCTTGAGTAAGTCTTCCACTAAGTAGTTAGCCAGGCCAATGGTTCATTTGGGGACCATAAATGGTTCTCGAGTGCCAGCCACATCCAGGGTGTAGGCTCGGGGAATGGAAAATTTTGTATCAGAGCACAGAGTTCCAAGTGTCCTAGGGTGTCTATGAAGTTATGCCAGTAGGATCTCATTTAGGGTTGTGACGGCCCCACTTCTATAAATGATGGAATACACACATTAAAGAAAAGTTTCCTTTCTTTCATACTCTAAATTGTGTACTAAAACTTTGTCACAAGGAACTTATTCATACTCGTGTGTTTCTCAAACCCATTCAGTTACCCCTCATACTCAAGGTGGAAAGCCCAAATCCTTATAGATGAGTTGCTCTCAGCAAAAGTCTTCACAATGTGATGAGACTCCAAGGGGGGCTTGACAGAAGCCTATGAATGTGCTTAAGTGTTGACATTCGACACAATTCACTCCTATTCATATGAATCATGCGTTCGAGCTAAAAGCGATATATACTCCTAGACTCTCTTCTCTAAAGCTTGTTTCTGGTAAAACCCTTATGAGGATAGCATATTTTAAAGCTTATGCATTATTTTCCACCTAAAAATATAGAATGAGTTACGATGTTACGAGCCAGTATTAGTACAAGTTCCCAAAGTTTAAAGTATACATTCAATAGTATAGTAAATTAAGAGATAGGGATAGTTATTGAGTAGATTATGTAATTTGTAGTCATGAACCTAGTAAGTCATTAAGGATGAGTTTTCCTTTATGTGTAGACTAAGGAATAATAATTTCTCATGGAATTAATGATAGAGGGTAGAGGAATAGTTATGGTTAAGGATGAGTTCGAGTATACTTTAACTAGAAAGAAGTTTATAATGATGTGCCAATGTGTTAGTAACAACCAAGTATAGGTTATTGAATAAATGAGTAGGAGTATTCATGTGGTGAGAGATCTACGATAGGCTCATAATTTTTGAAGGGAGAGACTCATGGTATTCAATGGTTTATAGAAATAATTAGGCAATGCGTGTAGTGAAAGGGTAAGTAGTACTTAAGTTGTGAAATGGTTTGTGACGGTAAACTTCAAGTATGTAGATTCAGAGATAAAGATTGACTACTTATCATGAGGTCTTGGTGGGTGAGTCTTTCTAAATTTTATTTAGTAGTTATCAGTTAGTATAGTATGCGAGAAATTATATTGATATCCATTTTTAGTACTAGACACTAAGCTTGAATTTGAGATGAGTGTTGTGATTAAAGAAAGGGATGACAAAATGAAGGTGATAATGTTAGTTTTGAGATCTAATCTGGTAGATTTGAGATAAAGTAGGTGAGGAATTAAGAGGTTAGTCACCATGAATGTCAGTGGTAAAAGTGTGGGATTTAGAATTTTAGATGAGAGAAATAAAGTCCGACTAAGTCATTAGAGTAACTAGAGTATTAAGAGGTGTACCCAAGATCGTATGTAGTCAGACGAGGTTCCAATTACATTTATGATTTTTTATGTGTACCTAGATAGTATATTTGAGCTGTTAATATGAAATAGGCTAATGAAAGAATAATTTTTTCCTTAAGAGTTAAATTAAGTGGTTTTATAAGTTAATGCGGGTAATAGTTATAGAAAGTCTTTATAGAAGCTGAAAGAAGTTACGAGAAGAATATGATGAAGAAGACTTAGAAGGAATCTTAGTATATGTGCATGGAGATTTTAGTAGCCATAAGATTAAGATATTCTGCGTAAGTAAAGAAAATATAGACTCGTTTAGAGATGATGCAATATATCCATAGCTTTAAAGCAACAGTTTTAGACCTAAAAGGGAGATGATAAGATGAGAAACCAAGTCGAGTGTTGAGAATCAGATAGAAATGTGTTCAGGCAGAGTTAGAGGGATATATCGATCTATTCATGTTACAATCCAGGGGTACACCCTAAATGTAAGATAGAGTACAGGACCCTGAGAAGCCCCATACAAGCCACTTTGCATTTATAACATAATAAATAGAACAAAAGAAATAACGACAACATTTCAAGTCCAAAAGTTTTATAATAGAAAGTGGAAGTCTAAAACATTTGTTTCATTAGTCATCTAGTACAATAGAATGAAATTGGGCCTAGCCCATAAATCATGTCCAAAACATGAAATAATAAAGAAACTGATAACAATGAAAATCCTTCCTCGAAGCATAAGGAGTCATCAAGCTCGAAAACATCTCAATCAATCACTAGCCACAAAACTGAGGACTTTGACTGTCGGACCCTACATTTTGGGAAATGTAGGCAAGAGTATGCATTAGTACAAATCAAGTATCAAGTATGATAGCCATATATAAAACATTTTATAAGATGCCAAAATAAGACATTTCATGACATGCAATTGACCAAGCTAAAATATAATACAAAAAGGTTAACAAACATAAGTCATAAAACATCTTCAATGCAAGCTAACCTCTTTAAATCCCTTGAACACATGTGAGATACTTCTTGAAGTAACCTTAGTTCATTATTATTGTGGGAAGTAGCCTTAACCAACATAGAGACCATGTGAGCTATAACATGATCCCCCGGTGCCTCCCACAGAGAAAAGGGTTATCCTACTTGCCATGGTACGGACCATGAACTTCTAGCTTAAGTGGATCTATTATCAAATGTCTATCTAGAAAATCATCCTATGGGGGAAGATATGTAAGGGATGAGGATATTGCTTCTAGAAACTCAATTTCTACTAACGGGACAACTTCTATCACGATATCCTTTCGGTGCTAAGCATAAATCCCATGGAATAGTCATTTCTTAATTGTTCTTATTATCCATGGAAGGGCAAGTATTCTTGCCAATCCAAGCTAAGTCACAACTTTGCATTGAAAGGTACAATTCAATAGCCAATCAAAGCTCGGTTTCATTAGGATGGTTCTTTGTCTTCATTCATTTGGGTGAGAAGACGTTTCAACCTTAGAATCCTTACTATGTGAGAAAACCTTTTGCAATCATGATTTTATGTCTATATGAAATAATCCTTTCAGCAACACAACAACAACATCATCATTGATACATTACTCTCACAGCATCCTTAAAATATTTACATAGATTTCATAAGAACATGCATAATTCCATAATTCACATTTCAAGGTTTGAAACCCACTTTCAATCATAAGTATCTATAAAATAGGGGTTATTCATGGGTTTCATCATAAATTCATGCAATTCTATCAATTCAGGCTTGATTTCATAAAATTTTTCCTTTATAGTGCAACACCCACACTATATGCTCATAATTTGGAAAGCATGGGGATTTCATTGTTTCATAGGGGAATCATCATAAAATTATAGTATTTCATCATTTCACGCATAAGAGCTTATAATTCAATCATTTAAATCAATAATCAAGAGAATCCATTGAAGTTGAAGAAAACCCTAACTCAATTGGGAGTTCTAACTTAGAAAATAGAAGCGTTTTATAACTCCATGAATGGAGGGAATCCATGGATGAAAACTATCATACCTTGATATCAAAGCCCAAAGCAATTGAAGAATTAAGGCTTGATCTTGAACCCTAGCTTGAATCTTCTTCGTCAAGCATATAGAGAGAGAAATATATTTGGGAGAGAAAGACTTAACTTCTTGATGAGTCTGAGATTTCAACTCATTTAGGGCTTGGTTTTCATAGTTTTATTCTCCTCAAATGTTTAAGTTATGCTCTAAACTAATGTTAAGTGTTGGTTTTCAGCAATGAAGTCTAAGGAGCAAGGCAAGGACATTATAGGGCAAAAAGGAGCGAGAAAGCCGAAGAAGTTGAAGAAAGGTAATCCTGGTGATCGCCTAGACTCGAGTGGCTCTTTAGCTCACCAAAAGTTCCAGCATGCCAGCCCTGGTGAAGAATCTACTTGTTTATGGAAATGGACAGTCGGCGAACAAGCGAACGGATCGATGACCTCGATCCTGGTCGCCTAAAGTCATAGAACCCTAAGGGTAAAAACCCAAGGCTAACCAGTGATGAAATGGAGAAATGGGTGTGTCGCCGACTTGGTCAACAGCACTGGACATACCTTACCTAATGGTCCTGAAAGCCAAATTTGGGAAACTAGAAGTTGAATTTCAAAAAACAAAAAAAGTATCAATTGGAGAGAGAATTCTTGAATCCTGTTTTTCCTAAGTTTTCCATTGAAGAACTTGGAGCTTTTGAGACTTTTTTGAGGAGTTTTCAATTGGATTTTTGAATTAAGTTGATTTGAAAAATTGTAGAGATTTGGGAACTATTACCTAGTTCATGGATAACATCATTAGTAATCGTTTCTTCCTCTTTATGATATATGGCTAAAACCCCAATTCTTGGGGTGTGATCATGTGATTATTTTCTTTAATTAGCATATGGGTATTGTTGTTTACTGATATAAATGTTGATTTGAAATGGGTTTAATTGATAGTTGTGTATTAATGTATGAATTGTAGTTGCAAATGCAATTCTAACTTACTGTTCTGGGATTGCTTGAGAAAGAGGTTTTAGACCTATGGGTTTTAATTGATGATTGTAGTTATTGGGTTGTTGTGGGTTCAAATCGAGAGCTGAATCTTAACTCGATCCTAGCTATCTAGCTCAATAGAGTAGATAAATTGAGGTATTAAGTTTTTTTTACTTTTATGCTTGTAGAGGTTCGAGAGAACTCACTTGAATCGTAATAGTTATTCGAGAGAAATCTATTGCATCAATAGTCTAGCCTACCCACTGAGGTTCAGGAATTTTGAGTAAATTCCAATTACCCATATAGCGAAATTAGACTATAATCGATCACATCCCCAAGAATTCCTCTCTACTTATTGTTTACGTTGTTTTTGAAATTGTTATATTTGTTATTTGACAAACCAAATCCCCCTATCTGTCATTCGTGTCAACCCTTTGATTTATATAAATGATTTTATTAATATCTATTCTTCTAATTGATTAGACCATATTTATAACTTCGTGATTGAATTAGAACTTGTACCGCTACCTGTGGATTCAACCCCAAATCTTTGTTGAGTTTTATACTAGATTATGATCACCTACACCTAGTATTGGATGAGGTGTAGTTGAGCGTTTATCAAAAATGGCGTCGTTGTTGGGGAATGGTGTTTAGAATTCTCTTATTGAAGTTGAAATTGTGATCTTTTTGCGTTGTATTTGAATCGACTTACCTTGTTTTGTGTTTGTTGTTGGCTGTTTGTAAACAGAGGATGAGATGAGTCTAAACAGAAGTAATGGTAGCCAACATGGACGCCAAGATGACTTGGGCAATATGAATGATGCCAAGGAAATTCACTTGGGTGGTGTTGGTACGATTCGTTTACCTTCGGTCGAGGGATATGTGGTATTCCACGTGACAATCATAATGCTGTAACTATTGTAAATGAAAGGGTTGTTTGGAGGTTTGGCTTATGAGGATCCCTATGACTATATTTGGAATTTTTTGGACCATTCTAGTCCTTTCTCTTTCGAAAACATCTTATGAGAATCTGTCCGACTTTGATTGTTCCCTTTTTCACTGATGGGGGACACAACCAAGTGGTTAGCCGACCTACCAAGGGACTCCATTACCACTTGGGATGAACTTACTGAGGTGTCCTACATAAGGTACTTTCCTCCTTCAAGGATGATCTCTTTGAGAATTAATATCCATGGTTTCAAACGCTTGGATGGTGAGCCAATCCATGAGACTTGGCTGAGATTTCAGAAATTATTGCTTTAGTATCCAACTAACGAACTTCAAAACAATGTGTTGTTACAACACTTCTACCGGAGTCTAGACTCGGTGAAAAAATGGTAGGCTGATCAACTGGTCCAAGGAGGTATTATGAAACAACCTTTTGAGATAGTGTCAGCCCTCTTTAATGTGATGATGAAGATAAATCATTGTATACTCGGGAGGACCAGGTGTCTCCTCTAACCTTTAGGATGAAAAAAAGAGTAGATCAAGAAAGACCAAGAGCGAGACCAAAATATTGCCAAAATGATGACCCAATAGGATCTTTTGTCAAAAAATGTGATGGGTAGTGGTACTAGAATAGTGAATGTTGTTGATGTTAGTAGGGTGACCCCCGATGATGCACACTTTGATGCTCTATATAACGAGCAAGTGAACTTTCTTGCAAATCAAGAAGGAGGTTTCCGTCTGAGCTATTCAAGGCTGGGCGGGAATCAAGGTTTGAATAGAGAGCGTGATGATTGCTGGAGAGACCATGATAGATAATGGCATGACCGTGGAGAAAATTCAAAGGAACGGGATGGTGACAAAAGAAAGATAAGTTCCACCCCAGGAGCATCAAAAGCCAATGGAGCAAAGGGCTGACCCGGAGAACTTTCGCACGGAAGATATGCTTGTATCATTCTCAATAAAGTGGAAGGTTCGGATAAGGTGCATAGAGAAAAGAAAGAGGACGTCACCACACTAAATCATTTGGTCACCTCTCACTTAGTGTCTATCAAACAGTTGGAGACACAAATGGGTCAAATCTCGACTCATTTAAATCCAAGGCCAAAAGGGGGACTACCGAGTGATACCATGGTCAATCCCATAATGAATCTTTAATAGGTATCTTTATCATGCTACAACGTTAAATAAGGTGCTTCATGGAAGGCAACCCATGCTTTTATGCTTTTAATATTGCTTTTGAAAAACGGGTGTTGAATGTGCAGGTTAAAAAGTTGAAATTTTGGTAAAATGGTAGCAAGGCGAGCCAAAGGTCCATTTGAGGACTCGCTGAACAAGTCAGCGAGCCCTACTTGGATTGCTGTTAGAACAACTTAGTTTGCTAGGGGTTCTATAAAACTTGGCGGGAAAAAGTACAACTCGGCGTATTGTCGAGTGGGTCAGCGACGTAAGTCATGGTCACCGAATGCCGCGCAAACTGAAAGTCTTTAAAGGCCAAAACGTTTTGAATTCAAAATCTCTTCATTTTCATACTTCTAGACTTCCAAACATTCACAACTGCATATTTTACTATTTTGTATTAGTTTTCATACTTTTTGGTATGGGATTTACGACTAGGGGAGGATATTTGGATTCTTTGCTTGCCTAGAATTTCAAATATTCGGCATACAAGGTTTGTTTTCCGAACCCCATATTACAATTGGTGGTAATTAAATGCATGATCGTTTTATGGTCATTATATGTGCTTAGTGTTGACTTTTTGAATGTGTGGTGGTTTATTTGCCCGTATTTAGTTTTAATCTTGATTAATTGGCATTAGATAGTGAATTCACGTGTCTAAGCATGTTAAAATTATTAGGTTGTGTTGAATTTGTTGTGTGTCTAGTGGGGTGAAGTGTGAATAACCCTGAATTGTGCTAATTATCGATTTTTGCCGAAAGATAGAGCAGTTGACATCATTCTTAAGGGAAAAAGATGACAATTGGCCAAGTCTGGCCAAATCGGAGGAAGTCTGAGTACCCCGTGGGCATGGGTAGTATGGGTCTTAGTTTAATTGGATGGAATAATAGTTTAATTTGTTTAAGTGGGATGCAAATTAGATTCTGAAGGTCGTGGTGAAAACTTGGAAGGTTGATCTACTTAGCAAGCTACGTCGAGTTCACTGAGTTGTTCAGCAGTTGGCCTAAAGTCCCCTGGATCACCTTTTATTTCTCTATTTTAATGGTTTAAATTCTATAACTTTTAGTGATACTCTTGAGCTTGCCGAGTTCACTCGATGACTCGCTAAAAGTTCCTTCTGATCACCCTTGTGTGCCCCTAATTCCTTAAATTATTCGATAGTTTTCGATGAGCTAGTTCTAGTTCGCCAAAAGGTGTCGGTGATCGATCGATTGAATGAGTTTATTTTGGAACTTTCGGTGAGCCTGACGTGGCTCGCCAAAGGGGTTTGGTGATTCGTTGATCTGTTCGGTGAGTCTTTTTGTGCAATTTTCAAATGTTAAATTCTTTTCTGAATTGCATCAAATGTTTGTTGTTATGTGTTGTAGAAATGGATAGACCCAACGTAGCAAGAAGGAATCAACCACCCCAAAAGTGGGCATAACGAATAATGATCAATGAGGAGGCTGCTTCCTCCCGGGCCGCAACTACCAAACATCCTACATTATGAGGAATAGACAAGGGCATTGTTCCTGTGCAACTGACATTTGTGGAGTGGAGCTTTGATAATGAGGGTATTTACTCCACATACCTCACTCCCTCCAGTAGTGGGGGTCAGTCTGAGGACAGTTATCTAGCATCCCTTTTTTAGCCGGAAGATGACCAACTCCTACAAGCTAGGAGAGTGTAGCTACACTCCAAGGCATTTAATGATCTATCTAGGATCTAGGTTCCTCCTATGCCTCTTCCTCCTCCAGCCCTAGCTTTGACCATGGTACAGGTTCCACCAGTTTCAGGGTCCTCCTCCTCAATCACTCAAAAGCCTAAAGGCAGAGAGTTTGTGGACCATTTTAGAAGAAAAGTGGTTGTATACTGACAGTATGGTGGACAGGTATCCTGAGGTGTGGAACACCTTGAAGTTCCAAAAAATTAAAGTTTTTACTAAACCTTAAGGCCCTTACATTCCTACTTTGGTCCGAGAGTTTTATTCGGCATACGGGGAGTTGGTGCTGAAGGGGAATAAGAAGGAAAGTTCCTTCAAGCTAGTTGACTTCATGGTTGTTCGGAGAGAAAAGGTCAAGTTCAGATGCTCAGTTATAAACGAGGTACTCGGGTGTTCCCAGAACTTCATGCGTAACTACATTGACTCATTAAGAAGAAGACCCTAGATAATATAATGGGTTGGTTGGCACCCCTTGTTTTTGATGTTAAGCCGAGGTGGATCAAGGAAGGTGCACAAATTTAGAAGAAGGATCTGAATGTAGTATCTCGGTATTGGTTCGGGTTCATTAGTAGCACCATCATGACTTCACATAATGAGTCAATCCTCTGACCTCTAAAGTCTTCTTATCTAGGTCTATTATGGATCGACAGAGGTTAAATTTTGGTATGCTCTTTGAGTAAGAGATGACTATAAGGGCCAAGCAGAGGCAGATCTCTCTTCCATTTTCGGTGTTAATCACTAACCTGTGTAGGCGAGCTTGTGTCCCCATGATTGAGAAGATGGATGTGGAAGTGACTCCCATATCCTCTACTGACATCCAACAGATAGAGGATGAGTACATGCGTGATGAGGCCGATCGGAGGAGGACTGCACCAGCAGATACATCTGCGAAGGTTGATGTTTATATGTTGCCGACCAAGGCAAAAATGCCACCTAAGGCTAGTGTGCCTATAGGTACCTTCGGTCCTTTTACTTCTCCTTCTCCCAGTTCTACTGTTGAACCCCCTCCCACTTTTTCTGGTGCTGCAGCCTCTCGACCCCTTATCAAATAGGCTATGTTAACTACAACAAATATGATATATAACTACGAAATTATTAGCTACGACAACAAATTTGTCACTAAATTTTTGCTTTAGGTGACAAAATTTACTTTTCATGTTTAAATATATGAGACACATAATTTTAGTGAAGAAAAATAAAAATACGTAGCAAAGTTTTATCCACTAAAGTTTCCCACCAAAAAATTAATTGGCGCCATTTGTTAAGGAGAGTTAATCACGAATTTAAAGTTATTTGTGACACATTATTTCATAACTAATGATGTATCTAATTCATGAAAAATTATTTTTTGTCTTAAAATTTATTAATTTTTGGACACAACAAAATTTTATCTAAAAAAATATGATGTTACAATACCGACAAATTACAGTTCGTAGTTAAATATTATAAGTTTTAGCTCTAAAAATTTATATTTAACTATGACATTTATTTTCGTCACTAATAAGGTGAATAATTGGTAACAAAAATTTTATTGTCTCTAATCAATCTGTGATTTAGTGAAAACAAATCACAAAATATGTAAGGTGTTAAATAGCAACGACTTAAAATTTGTAGTGAATAATTCAATTATTTGCAACGAAAAAATTTCATAGATAAATACAATTTTTTTGGCTACAATTGTTCATAATTACAAGTGACAACTTACAAAAAGAATAATGCAAGTGCTTCATAAGAAATAGACAGAGTCCATTCATTAATTGGCGAGGAAAAATATTAAAACCAACGAATTCAGTCGATTTTGTAAAAATGAAAAAGTTTGATTCATCAATTTTCTCAAATAATGCAATTATGAAATGCATCATTTGAAAAATACAATCCATATTATAAGTATCGTGAGTGGGGTACAGTTCTACCACTATGTTGCAAATATTTATCGGTTTAACACTTTTGTTTTTTATTTGATATACTTTCATCCACAAATACGATAGAAAAAATAATTTCTCAAGTCTTGATGCTAATTTTTGAGCATGTCTATTGATTTCTAATTGGTAAACTGCATAGACTAAGCCGATCTATTTGCTTCTCCCAAAAAATATGTACATATTTAATAGTAATTCCACATAGGTACATAAAAAAACTATACAGAGATACCATCGACTTACAAATTTAGACTTTGCAAATGTGCAAAATATTTCATTAATATCTATTAACTTTTTCCATTAGTGTGAATATTGAAACAAATTAAAAAATGAAAGTACAAATGAAAGAAATGAACCAACTAGGATTTCAAATATATTATGATGAAATACTATAGTTATGGGTATCAATGTTTTTTTTCAAAACAATTGATTTACTAATCCAATTGAACCGATTATTCAATTTTTTTAATAAAATTGAAAGTTTAATTTTATATAAATTTATAATTGTACTGAATAATTCATAAATTTATAAAAATAAATAAATAAAATGACAGAATCGTACTGAATATATTTAAAGATATTTTAAAAAGTATACAGTTTAATTAAAATATAATCTACATTTGAATGAATTGTGGGTGGTAAATTTCATGCATTTGTGTATGTCTATATATAAAAATATAATATATTATTTCTACAGAAGTTAAATTTGAAAGAAGTGAATGAAGTTAAAAATAAAACAAAAATGAGAGACAAGAGAGAGTTGATAGGATGGTCAAAACTCCTCACTTCCAACCTTAAGGTTGTGAGTTCGAGTTCCCAAGAAAGCATAATGTGGGAGCCCCTCTTGGGGAGGGGTTAAAAAAATTAGATACGGAGTAATAGGAACATTAATCTTTTTAATAATAATAAATTTATCCATAATTAATACATTTAAGAACAAAATAATTTTTTTTATATAAAATATAGTCAACAGTGAAGAAATTAGATTTTGTTCAACTAGGAAATACATATAACTTTAGAGACAATTGATATCGTCATTGATTGAAGAAAAATAATTAGGGATGATACAATTTTGTCTGTAGTAATAACCTTTTTAGTGACAAAGAATACTATTAACTACAAAAAAACATACTCTTTACGACAAATAAATTTGTCACAAATGTTTATGCATTTGGGGATGATATTTCTTTTTATAGTTAAATAATACTTTTAGTGACAAAACACTAAACCGTATTTGTAAACTTTTAGCGACAAACATTTGGTGACGATTGATTGATGAATTATATTTTGTCTCACAAGATTTTTAGTGACAAAATATGATTTATAAATGACCAAATTATTTGTCCCTGATAATCAAATTTCTTGTACTGGTTGTATAAGATGGGCCATCTGGCACAGTCTGCTAATGTGGGTGCCACTCGAGTGGAGGCCGCTATGCCTTGGATGATAGACTGGGCGATTATTGTTGCCTTGGCCCCAATTAGGGCTGAGATGAGAGAGCATCGAGAGATGATTGATGCCCACAAGTTGGCAATTGAGGCCCTTATAGTATGGGTCGAGGCTTGTGAGCAGAGCCAGGGTGCTACTGATGCTGTGGCAGCCTTCAAGGCCGACTGACATTCCTAGCATCAATATTTTAGCTATTTCTGAGGTTCCTCCAACTACTACAACTGGAAATGTTGATACGACTGATGATGCAGATATCGAGTTAGAGGTAGAGACTGATGAGGAGGAGCTTGGAGTCCGTGATGCTGTACTAGATTTTGAGGGAGCCGTGGTTGAGACATTTTTGCATCCATTGCTCAGAGACACCTTGATGGTAGGCTCCAGTGGAGCCAATGATAATGTTTCACTTGGATTTGATGCCCTTGATGATGGAGTCATTGATATGTAGAGTTCACCCCAGGCTTAGCCTGGCATAATTTTTTTTTTTTAGTCCTTTTCTATTTTGGTTTACATATTTGTTTTCATTTGAGAACAACTGCTATTTTTTCTGCCGGGGTGAGGTATTTTCATACCTACCTCTATTGAGTTTTTTTTGTCGATATTTTTGTTGTTTGTTTTGGTTTGGTGAATGTTGTATCTTATCCTGTGATTATATATATATATATATATATACACACACATATATATATCTTAGTTTTCGATCCATATTGGTCCATTGTTTTTTTATGTGCAAATTTTTTTTGAACTTATTTTAAAATTTGCCACCTCTTGATAGGTGTGAATCTGGCTATTCTCTTACAAATTTTGAGTGTCGGTTTTTGTCAATACAGCTAACCTTAATAGTGCTCTCAATTGAACGATATAAGTGTATGGCCATGATGAGTAAAACTGAGTTACATAAATCATATCTGAACTACTAGCATTTCATTGTGACTAGTCGGTTATTGAGTTGATCTCTTGTGATGATCATTGCACACTAGCTGAAAATTGTAGAGTCTTGTTTGATGATTGTGTAGAATATTATGTGTGGTGAGGTTGGTTTGAATGTGTGTTTGATGAAGCCTAGAACAAGCCTTCTTAGTCCAATTGATTGATTAAAGCGAGCGATTGAAATGATCTTAGGAAAAATATATGAAGAGTGAACCAATTTGATGACATGCCTCCTTATAAAGCCACCTCATGCTAGATCCCTCAATTATATTGTTTCACCCCCTCTCTCTTCTGGTGGTGTTGCTACCTCCCGAGCCCTATCAAACAGGCTATGTTGTAAAATATGGGCCATCTGGCTCAGTTTAGTGATGTGTATGCCTCCTGGGTAGAGGCTAATGTACTTGGGATGATAGAATGGGTGATTATTGCTGCCTTGGCCTCGATTAGGGCTGAGATGAGAGAGCATCGAGAGATGATTGATGGCCACAAGGTGGAATTTTATTCCTATACTGTGAGGGTGAAGGCTTGTGAGTAGAGCCAGGGTGCTACTTGTAACACCCCTAAAATACTAAACAAGAGTTGCATGTCGATTTACCGTTGCTTATTACTACAATATGTTTTACTCTCATGTTGGGAACTTGAAATTTTGTGATAATTGCTAGCTTGTTTAGCATAAATTATATCGTAATTTATGGGATTTTTATTGGGGTATTTACATAATAGTATAATTAGAATTTTGTAGAATTGTTAAAGGAGGTGACGGATATATAGATATAGGTGCATATGTATGCATTTTGGGCATCACACAATATATCTTGGGCAGCACCTTCATTGGACAAGTGTACAAGTGATAAACATCACTTGTTTGACTATATATTTTCAATCCTCTTTGAGATAATTTCAGTTCCTTGAAGACTTAGAACCTTAGAACCTTAGCTTACAATTTGTTCTACAAAATCACAAGAGAAAAACTTGGTCTTTAGGCTGGAATAAGAGACACACTATTTTTGGTAAGTAGTCGAAATCTGTTTTTGTAGCTGAGAAGTATGTATTATGTTTAGAATATCTCGTTCTGTAGAACTCCGTTTTGGGTGAATAAATATGATTTGGAAAGCTAATTCATATACCTACAACTCTTATGTTTATTTGAAACTCTAATTTAGCAATTATGGATTCCAAAGATGGGACGAAACATAGGACAAGTTCTGTCTAGATTTTGGATTTAGAAATCCTCTATGAACCACTATTAGTGTATCGATCATATCCTTTTGTACAAAATGTATTGTTTGGTGATTCTTGTTGGTTTTCAACCTTAGGAGATGAACCTACATCTTTCATGAAGGTTATAAAATCTAGTTTTTTCATTTTCTTGTTCAAATCTAAGGTACAACATGGGCTACTAGACTGGCCATAGTCACTGTTTTGGGAACATAGTTGCATATGTGCTGGCTGAACTCCCTTGTCATTATAATCCTGTTTTATTTCGATATTATTGAGATATTAGGAATTAAAGAAGTTATTTAATTGCATTTTTAAGGTTGTATATATTTGTGAACAAGTTGAGGACCTTGATATGTTGGTTGTTCTACGGTTTGAACTCGCGGAGTTGTGTTGGATTGTTCTACGCTAAAGCATTAAGGTTTGTGTATAAGCTTATACTTGCACTCTTTTAACTGCTGGTATATCTGAAACTTGATATTGATACCTTGGTTACCTCTTGTCACTTTGCATTGTCGTGCTGGTATGACGCTTGTGTAACTCGCCCACTTGTACCGATTGTTTGATCACTTGACACTCTTGTTGGGACCTTGTCCTTCTTATGGTTGTGGCTTTGTAACTATTGGCATTCCTCTTGATTCAAATCATTTGCCATCTTGACTTTGTATTTTTAGTCCATCTTAAGAATGGAAGTTGTCCATTGTAAGTACGAACTAGGAAGCCATTTTTAATATGGTTCTTGGTTCTCTTGACTATTGGGTTATGACCCTTCTTGATACAAGACGTTGACCCTTCTTGATATTGCTTGTGCCGGGTGTGACGACATGAGGTATATATTGGGCGATCTTTGTTATTGAATATCTTGGAAAATGGTGCTATGAGCATTCTTGTCATTTCTATCTTTGAAAATCGAACTTGATACTCGTTATATATTGTTACTTGATTTATTTATTATGTTTCAAATATGCTGCATATTGACTTGAAAAATAATAGCATGGTGAATTTTGAGGACTCCAAACCTATAGTTTTTACAACACTAAGCTATATACTTAGCGATAAATGTTTCTATCGTATGGGCTGATCGAGAGGAGGCATGAAGCTGGCCATTGGAGATGGAAATTTTGAGAACTTTAAAGAAGATCACATCTGCATATAGGCATCTATATTTTGTATAAACTTTGGGACTTATACATGATCTATGTATTGTATATTTGCATGTAATTTTGAGGGCTAAACGAATCATGTCACCAGATGGTTCTATGAGTGGTGGAATTGTTTTGGAGGAAATCAAAAGGTTATGCCTAAAGTATTTTTAGATAAATTTGGCTAGTTTCAAAATGAGCAAGATATTTCTACTCTGCCAGAACACATTAAATTGTGCAAACATTTTATACAGAAAACAATTTCTTATATTATTAGTTGGACATTTTATATTCATGAATTTGACAGGATCAAATATTTGTCTAAAGAGATTCTCATCAAAGGAGGGTCACCGGCTCATAAAGAAGCTCAACGACAATCCCCTCCAACTGTAAATGAAAAGAAATCATCTTCTAAGAATGATTTAAAGAAAAGGCTTCAACAAGCTTTGTCAGACCTCAAAGAAGATAAACCCAATGAAGAAGTAGCTCTGCAGCTGTTAGAAGAAGCTTCTTCACAGAGTAATAATAATAGAGATATGTTAAAGCCAAGAGCTTTAGCACAGTCCTACTTAGATCCATTTTATGATTAATTCAAATTAAATAAATAATCCAGTAGAGGATATTAATATCCGAAATTACTAACCTTCTAAATAGAAACTCCAAGAGTCGAAATTATTCAAGAAGGTAAGAGATGAAACTCAAAGAGTTGGAATATCTCTTGATTAATTATTCAATTAAAATTATTCAAATTGATCAAAGAATCCTACAACAGGGAAATATAAATTGGCATGTTGAGGAAATTATCAAAATCAGCCATCACTTTGTCTAAAGCAAAAACAAATGGTTGACAACTTTAAAAGCAGCCATCACTTTTTCGAAAAGAAAAAGGAGATGCCTGACAAAAGAAAAAGAACATGCTTTCTCTAACCAATCAGAAAGAAGCATCTTTATTTCAATTATTCCTTCTCCGCCTATTTAAGGAAGAAAAATTGTCACTGTAAGGCATCAAAAAAATACTTCATATTTTTTTTAGCCTTCTGCACTTTGTAATGGAAAACACTTTGGCTTCCACCGTTTGAATAAAATTGTAAGTGTGTTTGTTTACTTCTACTCTTCTTTACTTTTATTTCTCTGTTTACTATTATATGTTTTCCCTTGTTAAAACCTCCTCCTGCTAGGAAAGCAGGAAAAAGAGAAAGAACTATTGGAAAATATAGGAGAAAATCTTCTAAGAAAGGAAGAGATTTCGAAGAAAAGCGTAAAGGGAAATATAAGAAACAAACTTCCAGAGATTCTCCTTCAGAAGACATTTGCTGGGCATGTGGTAAAAAGGAAAACCTGTGAATCCACCATAGATATCAATAATTCTCTTGAAACTATCACGTTGTTAATTTCTGCTGATATTGATAGATATAAGATAGAATTTAAATTCCTTCATATTAGCCTTGTGCAAGTTGCTGTTAAACCTTTTTTCCATAAAGTTTTGAATATTCCCCTTTGTCTGCTTCTTAGAGATGATAGACTTCTTAATTTTGATGATTACTTGTTAGGAGTCCTAGAAAGTAATCTTGTTTATGAAACAGTTTACTTTAACTGTTATCCTAAATTTTCTATAGATATTCATGATCCTAATATTATTGATAGTTTGACCCTTAATGTCAAGACCAAGAACATGAATAGTATAATAGATACTAGAGAGATAGCGGTAATATATCGAGTATATTACAAGCTAATGAAAATCACTACAACCCGAAAGGCTATAACTTTTAGTGTTAAAGGAGTCAATAAGCTTATGGAAGCTAACCAAGAGCATATAACTACTTTTGTCCCTAGACTCCTCAAATGGAATGATAGCCTTACCGATGAGGAATGGAAATTCGACTCTATTACTAATCCTTCACCCCTCCAACCTGAGACATATCATATATAATGGGTTATTCAATTCCCTGATGGATCTATTAATCTTAAATTTTTAAGATCCAGCTCTTTTAGCCAAGCTTCTTCAAATAGAAGAATGTCTTCGCCCAGACCTTCTTCTTTTAAACCCCATAAGGAGGAGGAAGACTATTTTAGTCAACCTGATAAAGGAAACATTCATGGGGTTGATTTCACCAAAACCATTCCAAAAGTTTATTATGAAGAGACCATAGGAAGTCCTACCGCTAGTGACATGAAACCTATTCATGAGAAAAAAGACTCCATTGGAGTTCTTACTTTTGGTGATAAATTTGTTCCAAGTTAAAAAATACTACATGTATGGTGGAAATCTCCAGAACATAAACAGAAGGTAGATTGGTATAAAGCTACCTACACTTTGGATCAAAGAATCTCTCTCAGGGATAAATGGTTTAAAGATCTGGAAAGATTCAAAACTGAAGTCGAGCTTTTCACTTGGTTTGAATCTTCTGGTCAAATTAATGATACTCAGTCATCTCTTCAAGTTCTTATCAATAAATGGTACACCAAAGATCAGGTGGTAGAAAGTGTGACCCCTCCACTTGAAGGACTTAGCATCCCTTCTAAACATGAGATCCTTAAAGCTGCCCCATTCAAAAAACCCATAAAAAAGGAATCATCATTGATAACAGCTGAAGATCTTAATAAAGTTCTGGAACAGAACAATTATACTAATCAAGTTCTCCATGTAATCTGCCAGCAGATTGAAGAACATAAAGGAGATAATTTCAAAGGAATTAGTCATATAGGTGACAAACCTAGTTCCTATAAGGCTAGTCCTCAAATTGAGACTAACCCTATCTTTAAAATTCCCAAATTTTCCAAAGAAAATTTCCCTAAACTATCCAAAGAGTTTAGCCATTCCAATGAATTATTGGATAAGATTAATGAGCAATTGTCTAGGCTCAACATTAGCCAAGGCAATAAGCTTAGAACTCTCTTAGAAAGACACCCGTATTAAAGGAATTCTTATCCTAGACCTTCCTTCCCAAATGTACAGTTTAAAGACGTTCTTCATCCGCCGCCACTGGCAAATGGATCAAGTGCGACTAAATGGAATATAGATGGTATGGTCGAAAGTCAGATTTATGCTAAACTCCACAAAATGGGAATGAATATCACTGCATACAAAATGAATAATGCAGGTGATAAGGAAGCAACTCACATGATTATTTCAGGGTTCACAGGAACTCTAAAAAATTAGTGGAATAATTACCTCATTGATCAAAACAGGAATGACATCCTTAATGCAGTAACCACCAGAGTTGTTGTTAAAACAGAAGATGGAGTGAATACTTCATCAGAGGTTGTTTATGAAGATGCTACAGCTACTTTGTTGTATAGCATTGCTAAGCATTTTGTAGGAGAACCAAGGCTTTTCCAAGATAGAAGTCTTGAGATTCTTAATAATCTGTACTGCAAAAAATTAACAGATTTTAGATGGTACAAAGATATATTTCTTAACAAAGTCATGATAAGATCTGACTGTAACAATGATTATTAGAAGGAACGCCCTATCAGTGTCATCTTTAACAAGATTTTATATTGACAGTAAAAGTATAAAATTCATGTTTTATAAAGAGATGATAAATTTATTAAAAAATTAAATTACTGTTTAACTTATCATTAGCATAGTCAAAGGCATTCTCTCTCTTCATGGATAATAGACAACATCTTGTTAATAATGTTAATATATCCATTTCAAAAATGGAAAATGATTTGCAAAATTGGTCTATTCCTAAAGAACCTTTTGAAAAAATTTATCAGTTAGGAAATTTTTCAATGTTAAAAAGGTATAATATTAAAACCTGTGAATCCACCATAGCTATCAATAATTCTCTTGAAACTATGAAGTTGTTAATTTCTGCTGATGTTGATAGATATAAGAAAGAATTTAAATTCCTTCATATTGGCCTTGTGCATGTTGCTGTTAAACCTCTTCTGCAAGTTGATGATTCCTTGTTAGGAGTCCTTGAAAGTAATCTTGCTTACGGATCAGTTTACTTTAACTGTTATCCTAATTTTTCTGTAGATATTCATGATCCCAATATTATTGATACTTTGACCCTTAATGTTAAGACCAAGAACATAAATAGTAAAATAGATACAAGAGAGATAGCGGTAATATATCGGGTATATTACAAGCTAATGAAAACCACTATAGCCCCAATGGCTATCACTTCTAGTGTTAAAGGAGTCACTATGCTTAAGGAAGCTAACCAAGAGCATAGTGCTACTTTCGTCCCTAGACTCCTCAAATGGAATGATATCCTTACCGATGAGGAATGGAAATTCTACTCCATTACTAAAC
Organism: Solanum bulbocastanum; assembly: GCA_037074985.1. Classification (NCBI taxonomy): domain Eukaryota; kingdom Viridiplantae; phylum Streptophyta; class Magnoliopsida; order Solanales; family Solanaceae; genus Solanum; species Solanum bulbocastanum. Next base: position 17,173,824 of record CM073608.1, on the reverse strand, counting down.
CTTCACCCCTCCAACCTGAGACATCTCCGATAGAACGGGTTATTCAATTCCTTGATGGATCTATTAATCTTAAATTTATAAGATCCAGCTCTTTTAGCCAAGATTCTTCAAGTGGAAGAATGACTTCGACCAAACCTTTTTCTTTTCAACCCAGGAGGAGGAGGAGGACTATTTTAGTCAACCTAATAAAGGAAAAATTCATGGGGTAGATTTTGCCGAAACCATTCCAAAAGTTTATTATGAAGAGACTGTAGGAAGTCCTACTGCGAGTGACATGAAACCTATTCATGAGAAAAAAGACTCCATTAGAGTTCTTACTTCTGGTGATAAATTTGTTCCAAATAAAAAAAATACTACATGCATGGTGGAAATCTCTAGAACATAAATAGAAGGTGGATTGGTATAAAGCTACCTACACTTTGGATAAAAGAATCTCTTTCAAGGATAAATGGTTTAAAGATATGGAAAGATTCAAAACTGAAGTCGAGTTTTTTATTTGGTTTAAATCTTCTGGTCAAATCGATGATACTTAGTCATATCTTTAAGTTCTCATCAATAAATGGTACACCAAAGTTCAGGTGATAGAAAGTGTGACCCCTCCACTTGACGGACTTAGTAACACTTATAGAAAGAAGATCCTTAAAGCTGCCCCATTCAAAAAACCCATAAAAAAGGAATCAGTATTGATAACAGCTAAAGATCTTAATAAAGTTTTGGAACAGAACAATTATGCCAATCAAGTTCTGCATGTAATCCCCCAGCAGATTGAAGAACACAAAGGAGATAATTTCAAAGGAATTAGTCAGATAGGTGACAAACCTAGTTCCTCTAAGGCTAGTCCTCAAATTGAGACTAAACTTATCTTTAAAATTCCCAAATTTTCCAAAGAAAATTTCCCTAAACTATCCAAAGTGTTTGCCCATTCCTATGAATTATTGGATAAGATTAATGAGCAATTGTCAAGGCTCGACATTACCCTTGGCAATAAGCTTAGAACTCTCTTAGAAAGACACCCGAATAAAAGGAATTATTATCCGAGACCTTCTTTTTCCAGATGTATAGTTTGAAGAAGTTGTTCTTCATCCGGCATCAGCGGCAGATGGATCAAGTCTGACTAAATGGAATATAAATGGTGTGGCCGAAGATCAGATTTATGCTAAACTCCAGGAAATGGGAATGTATATCACTGCATACAAATTGAAGAATGCAAGTGATAAGGGTCACAGGTCTATCCAGTTCCCAGGAATAAGAGAAAGAAGAAGAAAGTTAATCTTCTTGGCATAGATGAGGAGATCAAGCAAAAGCTCTTTTCTATCATAGAGGAAGTGGATTCAGAAACAAAATACTCTTCCTCTAAAGAAGAAAGCAACAAAGAATTTCTTAATGTCCCCCAAAATTCAGAATCTGAAGATAATGAGTCAAAATGTAATTGTATTGGTGCATTTTGCCTCTGTGCTAATAAAACTATCAGTGTTATCTCAGAAAGGACAGTCGAAACTCTCTTTTCTACAATTGAGCACATCCAGGATGAAGAAGCCAGGAGAAAGTATCTCCTTGAACTGCAGAAATTAGTTACTAGGCAAAAGGAAGAAAAGCCTAAGGTTTTTCCCTTTAGCATGAAACAAATCATGGACAGATTTGACTCCAAAAAGGAAGAACCTTCTATCGAAGAACTTAGAAGAGAAGTTAATTTTGTTAAATAAGAAATTAGTGGAATCAAGTCTCGACTCCATAAAATAGAGATTGATGCCCTTACGGAACAAGTCCTTAAGGGAATCAAAAATGACGAAAGAACCTCTAAAGCAGCAGCCTCAAATAATGAAGAACAAGATACATCTGACAGGGAAGCAGGTATCAACACTATTACTAAAATCAAATATCAGATTTCTCACATTCTTATTAAATTAGTTGTCAATAATAATTTGACTCTTAACAAAATTGCTTTGTTAGACAGTGGTGCAGATAGGAATTGTATAGTGGAAGGATTAATTCCTACTAAGTACCTTACAAAAGGAACTACCAAGTTATACAGTTCTACAGGTGAACGTGTCATGATTGACCACAAATTATCTGATGCTCATATTTGCAATAATGGTATTTGCTTAAAAAATGATTTTGTTATTACTAAAAACATAAATGAAGAATTCATTTTGGAATACCCTTTATTACTCAGATAAAACCTTATATTTCTGATTTTGATTCTATTAAAACAAAAATTTTAGTAAAAGAAATTTCATTTCCTTTTATTAAAACCCTTTCTCAGGAAGAAAGTAAATTTTTACATAAACAAACCGCTTTTCGAATTAATCTTATATCTCAGCAGATTTGTTTTCTTAAAGAAGATATAAGAATTAATAGAGTTGAGAAAATTTTAAAAACACCGAGAATGGTAAGCAAGATTGCCAATTTACAAAAAACTTTTGAAAAGGAAATTTGCTTAGATTTTCCAAATGCTTTTTGGGCCAGAAAAGTCCATACTGTAGATCTGCCTTATGATGGATTCAATGAAAATGACATTTCAACAAAATCTAGGCTCATTCAGATGAATCATGATTTAATGGAAATTTGCAAAAAGGAGATTAATACTCTTTTAGAAAACAACATTATTAGACCCTCTAAATCCCCGTGGAGTTGTTCAGCTTTTTATGTTAACAACGCTGCAGAGAAGGAAAGAGGTTTTCCTTGACTAGTCATTAATTATAAACCTTTAAACTTTGTTTTAAAATGGATTAGATATCCAATTCCTAATTAAAGGGATCTTTTAGAAAGAACTTTTAAAGCCAATGTTTATAGTAAGTTTGATATGAAATCAGGATTTTGGCAAATATAGATTTCTGAAAAAGATAAATATAAAACTGTTTTCAATGTCCCTTTTGGACAATATGAATGGAATGTTATGCCTTTTGGGTTAAAAAATGCCCCTTCAGAATTTCAAAATATCATGAATTCTATTTTTAATCATATCAGTCATATTTCAATTGTTTATATTGATGATGGTTTAATATTTTCTGAGGACATTGATTCTCATTTTAATCATTTAAATATATTTTTGAAAACAGTTAAACATAATGGCCTTGTGGTTAGCGCCAAAAAGATCAAACTTTTCCAAACTAAAATTAGATTTCTTGGTCATGATCTTTATCAAGGCATTTATAAACCCATTTGCAGAGCCATTGAGTTTTCAGATAAATTCCCTGATGTTATTCCCGATAAAACCCAATTACAAAGGTTTTTGGCTAGTCTCAACTATGTTACAGATTTTATTCCCAAAGTTAGACAAGTTTGCAAGCCCCATTATGACAGGCTTAAGAAAACACTTGTTCCTTGGACTAGTGAACATACCAGAGCTGTTATCCAGATTAAAGAAATGGTTAAGAGTTTGCCTTGCTTAGGTATCCCTAACACAGATGCTTTAATGATTGACGAGACAGATGTTTCTGATATTGGTTATTGAGGAATTCCCAAACAAAAGAAAACTCCAGAAAGCCCAGAACAATTAGTTCATTTTACTTTATGAATTTGGAGTTCTACCCAGAGAAATTATAGTACATTCAAGAAAGATGTCCTTGCTATAGTTCTTTGTATTACAAAGTTTCAGGATGACTTGATTAATAAATAATTTTTACTTAGAGTAGATTGTAAGTCTGCTAAAGAAATTCTTCAGAAAGATGTTAAAAGCCTTGTTTCTAAACAGATATTTGCTAGATGGCAAGCATTATTATCTAGTTTTGATTTTAAAGTTGAGTATATCAAGGGAGAAGAAAACTCTCTCCTAGATTTTCTAACTAGAGAATTCTTGCAGGGAAAATCATGAAGCCAGGATTTAGGCCATCCACATGCAGCCCTTTCAAAGAAAAGGGAAAAGAAGTAAAGTCATCAGCTACGCCATTTGCAATAAGGCCATATCTAAATAGCACCAACAAGTTCTCAGCTATAGCAAGCTTGCCTCCTATAAATCTAGGCTACTCTATCACTCTATTTCCACCGCTATCACCTAGCTCATCTTCATCAAACCTTTTGGTTCTAAAGAAACCCTTTTCAAAAGAATCAGAACCATGTTCTTTTTCTCCCTCAGGAAAACCTAGATTTTCTTCACCTCAAACCAAAGATTCTTACACCATGAAAGCTCCAGAAAGCTTTCTAGAAGAATTATCTCCTTTTCATGGAAATAAACCAAAAGAAAGAGAAAACTTTAATATGGTTACTTTCCAGGTCAACCCTATTGTTTCCCTAGAAAAAGAATATGAAAACTATGAGGTTAAGCATTTGCTTAAAACTTGTTACACCAATAGAAATTATGTGAAAACTGAAAATCCATTAAATACAAGGAAATATTATGAGTTCATTTTGGTTGATACAGGTTCCATCGAAGTGGAGCATAAGTTAAGCAATGATTCAGATCCAGATAGTATTGCCTATTCAAAATTTACAATTAAAAAGTTTCTCTCCCTATTTGAATGACATGTAGACCATTTGCACACCCCTATTAATCTTTCAAGAGAGCACAAACCTCAGACTTTCAACTGGTTTGATTATAAGAATGCTTGGTTTAACTTTTTATTTTTAAGGCCAACCACTCATACCTGGTTTGTGAAATATAGTCCTGAATTTTCTAAAGCTATTATCCCAAGATGATTCTATGAATGGCGGAATTGTTTTGGAGGAAATCAAAAGGTTATGCCCAAAGCATTTTTAGATAAATTTGGCCAGTTTCAAACTGAACAGGATTTTTCTACTCTTCCAGAACACATTAAATTTTGTAAATATTTTATACAAAAAAGAATTTCCTTCATTATTAGTTGGACATTTTATATTCATGAATTTGATAGGATCAAATACTTGTCCAAAGAGATACTCATCAAAGGATGGTCGCCCGCTCCTAAAGAAGCTCAAAGACAATCCACTCCATCTGCATAGGTGAAGAAATCCTCTTCTGAAGATGATTTAAAGAAAAGGCTCCAAGAAGCTCTATCTGATCTAGAAGAAGACAAGCCAAATGAAGAAGCAGCATTACAGTTGTTAAAAGAAGCTTCTTCACAGAGTGATGATAATGGAGATATGTTAAAGCCAAAAGCTTTAGCACAATCTTACTTAGATCCATTTTATGATTAATTTAATTAAATAAATAATCCAGTAGAGGATATTAAAATTTGGAATTATTGACCTTCTAAATAGAGACTCAAAGTGTTTGAATTATTTAAGAAGGTAAGAGATGAGACTCAAAGAGTTGGAATATCTCTTGATTAATTATTCAATTAAAATTATTCATATTGATCAAAAAATACCACAACAGCAAAAGATAAATTGGCATGTTGTGGAAATTATTAAAAGGAGCCATCACCTTGTCAAAAGCAAAAGTAAATGGCAGACAACTTTTGCAAAAGAAAAGCAACCATCACTTTTCCAAAAGAAAAAGTAGATGCCCGACAAAAGAAAAGCAGCCCTCACTTTTCAAAAAGAAAAAGTAGATGCCCGAGAAAACAAAAGAAGATACTTTCTCTAACCAATCAGAGAGAAGCACCTTTGTTTCAATTATTCCTTCTCTGTCTATTTAAGGAAGAAAAATTTTCATTGTAATGCATCAGAAAAATACTTCATATTTTATTTAACATGATCGGAGAGCATATAACAGTAAACAGAAAAATAACAGTAAAGAACAATAGAAGTAAACAAACGCACTTACAATTTTATTCAAACGGCGGAAGCCAAAGTGTTTTCCATTACAAAGTGCAGTAGGCTAAAAAAAATATAAAGTAGTTTTCTAATGCCTTACAATGAAAATTTTCCTTCCTTAAATAGGCAGAGAAGGAATAATTGAAATACAGATGCTTCTTTCTGATTGGTTAGAGAAAACATATTCTTTTTCTTTTGTCGGGCATCTACATTTTCTTTTCAGAAAAGTGATGGCTTCTTTTAAAGTTGCCGGCCATTTGCTTTTGCTTTAGACAAAGTGATAGTTGCTTTTGATAATTTCCTCAACATGCCAATTAACCTTTTGTTGTTTTGGGATTCTTTGATCAATTTGAATAATTCTAATTGAATAATTAATCAAGAGATATTCCAACTCTTTGAGTTTCATCTCTTACCTTCTTAAATAATTTTGACCCTTGGAGTCTTTATTTAGAAGGTCAGTAATTTCGAATTTTAATATCCTCTACTCTATTATTTATTTAATTTAAATTAATCATAAAATGGATCTAAGTAGGACTGTGCTAAAGCTCTTGGATTTAACATATCTCCATTATCATCACTCTGTGAAGAAACTTCTTCTAACAACTGCAGAGCTGCTTCTTCGTTGGGTTTGTCTTTTTCGAGGTCTCACAAAGCTTGTTGAAGCCTTTTCTTTAAATCGTTCTTAGAAGATGATTCCTTTTCTTTTACAGTTGGAGGGATTGTCATTCAGCTTCTTTAGGAGCCGGTGACCATTCTTTGATGAGAATCTCTTTAGAAAAATATCTGATCCTGTCAAATTTAGGAATACAAAATGTCCAACTAATAATATAAGAAATTCTTTTCTATATAAAATATTTGCAAAATTTAATGTGTTCTGGCAGAGTAGAAATATCTTGCTCAGTTTGAAACTGGCCAAATTTATCTAAACATACTTTAGGCATAACCTTTTGATTTACTCCAAAACAATTCCACCATTCATAGAACCATCTAGGGATAATAACTTTAGAAAATTCAGGACTATATTTCACAAACTAGGTATGAGTGGTTGGCCTTAAAAATAAAAAGTTAAACCAAGCATTCTTATAATCAAACTATTTGAAAGTTTGAGGTCTGTGCTCTCCTGAAAGATTAATAGGGGTATGCAAATGGTCTACTTGCCATTCAAATGGGGAGAGAACCCTTTTAATTGTAAATTTCGAATAGGCAATACTATTCAGATCTGAATCATTACTTAACTTATGCTCCACTTCGATGGAACCTGTATCAACCAAAATGAACATATAATATTTCCTTGTTTTTAATGGATTCTCAGTTTCCACATAATTTCTATTGGTGTAACAAGGTTTAAGCAAATGCTTAACCTCGTAGTTTTTATATTCTTTCTCAAGGGTAAGAATAGGGTTAACTTGCAAAGTAACAACATTAAAGATTTCTCTTTCTTTTGGTTTGCTACCATGAGAAGGAGATACTACTTCTAAAAAACTTTCTGGCGTTTTCATGGTGTAAGAATCTATGGTTTGGGGTGAAGAAAATATGGGTTTTCCTAAGGGAGAAAAAAAACATGGTTCTGATTCTTTTGAAAAGGGTTTCTTTAGAACCAAAAGGTTTGATGAAGATGAGCTAGGTGGTAGCAGTGGAAATGGAGTTATAGAATAACCTGGATTTAAAGGAGGCAAGCTTGCTAGAGCTAAGAACTTGTTGGGGCTATTCAGAGATGGCCTTATTTCATATGGTGTAGCTGATGGCTTTACTTCTTTTCTCCTTTCTTTGAAAGGGCTGCTTGTAGATGGCCTGAATCCTAGGCTCATGATTTTCCCTGCAGGAAGTCGCTAATTAGAAAATCTGGAAGAGAGTTTTCTTCTCCCTTGATATACTCAACTTTAAAATCAAAACTAGATAATAATGCTTGCCATCTAGCAAATATCTTTTTAGAAACAAGGTTTTTAACATATTTTTGATGAATTTCTTTAGCAGACTTACAATTTACTCTAAGTAAAAATTATTTATTAATCAACTCATCCTGAAACTTTGTAATAGAAAGAACTATAGCAAGGACTTCTTTCTTGACTATACTATAATTTCTTTGGGCAGAATTCCAAATTCTTGAAGTAAAACAAACTAATTGTTCTTGTCTTTCTAGAATGTTCTTTTGTTTGAGAATTCCTCCATAACCTATATCAGAAGCATCTGTCTCAACAATCATAAAAGTATCTGGGATAGGGATACCTAAGCAACGCAAACTCTTAACCATTTCTTTAATGTGGATAATAGCTTTGGTCTATTCACTAGTCCAACGAACAGGTGTTTTCTTAAGCCTGTCATAAAGGGGCTTGCAAACTAGTCTAACTTTGGGAATAAAATTTGCAACATAGTTGAGACTGCCCAAAAACCTTTGTAATTGGGTTTTATCAGGAATAACATCAGGGAAATTATCTGAAAACTGAATAGCTCTGCAAATGGGATTATAAGTGCCTTGGTAAAGATCACGACCAAGAAATCTAATATTAGTTTGGAAAAGTTTGATCTTTTTGGCGCTAACCACAAGTCCATTATGTTTAACTATTTTGAAAAATATATTCCAATATTTAAAATGAGAATCAATGTCCTCGGAGAAGATTAAAACATCGTCAATATAAACAATTGAAATATGACTGATATGATTAAAAATAGAATTCATGATATTTTGAAATTCTAAAGGGGTGTTTTTTAACCCAAAAGGCATAACATTCCATTCATATTGTCCAAAAAGGACATTGAAAGCAGTTTTATATTTATCGTTTTCAGAAATCTGTATTTGCCAAAATATTGATTTCATATCAAACCTACTACAAACATTGGCTTTAGATGTTCTTTTTAAAAGATCCCTTTTATTAGGAATTGGATATCTAGTCCATTTTAAAACTGAGTTTAAAGATTTATAATTAATGACTAGTCGGGGAGAAGCTCTTTCTTTCTCTGCAGCGTTGTTAACATAAAAAGCTGAACAACTCCACGGGGATTTAGAGGGTCTAATAATGTTGTTTTCTAAAAGAGTATTTATCCCCTTTTTGCAAATTTCCATTAAATCATGATTCATCTAAATGGGACTAGCTTTCATTGAAATGGCCTTTTTATTGAATCCATCTATTTAAGGCAGATCTACAGTATGGGCTTTTCTGGCCCAAAAACCATTTGGAAAATCTGAGCAAATTTCCTTTTCAAAATTTTTTTGTAAATAGGCAATCTTGCTTACCATTCCCGGGGTTTTCAAAATTTTCTCAATTTTCTTAATTTTTAAATCTTCTTTAAGAAAACAAATCTGCTAAAATATAAAATTAATTCAAAAAGCAGTTTGTTTATGTAAAAATTTACTTTCTTACTGAGAAAGGGTTTTAATAAAAGTAAATGAAATTTCTTTTCCTAAAATTTTTGTTTTAATAGAATCAAAATCATAAATATAAGGGTTTATCTGAGTAATAAAGGGTATTCCCAAAATGATTTCTTCATTTACGTTTTTAGTAATAACAAAATCATTTTTTAGGAAAATACCATTATTGAAAATATGAGCATAAGATAATTTGTAGTCAATCATGATACGTTCACCTGTACCACTATATAACTTGGTAGTTCTTTTTGTAAGGTACTTAGTAGGAATTAATCCTTCCACAATACAATTCCTATCTACACCACTGTCTAACGAAGCAATTTTGTTAAGAGTCAAATTATTATTGACAACTAATTTAATAAGAATGTGAGAACTCTGAGGTCTGATTTTTGTAATAGTGTTGATACCTGCTTCACTGTCAGATGTATCTTGTTCTTCATTATCTGAGGCTGCTACTTTATTCCTTCGTCATTTTTTATTCCCTTAAGGACTTGTTCCGTAAGGGCGTCAATCTCTATTTTATGGATTCTAGACTTGATTCCTCTAATTTCTTCTTTAACAGAATTAACTTCTCTTCTATGTTCTTCGATAGAAGGTTCTTCCTTTTTTGAGTCAAATCAGTCAATGATTTGTTTCATGCTGAAGGGAATAACCTTAGGCTTTTCTTCCTTTTACCTAGTAACTAATTTCTGTAGTTCGAGGAGATACTTTCTCCTGACTTCTTCATCCTGGATGTGCTCAATTGTAAACAAGAGAATTGCAGCTGTCCTTTCTGAGTTAACATTGATAATTTTACTATCACAGAGGCAAAATGCACCATTACAATTATATTCTGACTTATTATCTTCAGATTCTGAATTTTGAACGACATTAAGAAATTCTTCATCGTTTTCTTCTTCAGAGGAAGAGTATTCTATTTCTGAATCCTCTTCTTCTATGATAAAAAAGAGCTTTTGTGTGATCTCCTCATATATGCCAAGAAGATTAACTTTCTTCTTCTTTCTCTTATTCTTGGGGCATTGGTTAGACCTGTGACCCTTTTTACCACATGTCCAGCAAGTGTCTTCTGAAGGAGAATCTTTGGATGTTTGCTTCTTATTTATCCCTTTACGTTTTTCTTTGAAATCTCTCCCATTCTTAGAATATTTTCGCTTATAGTTTCGAATAGTTCTTTCTCTTTTTCCTACTTTCCTAGCAGAAGGAGGCTTTAACAAGGGAAAACCGAAGTCTTGGCAGAAACTTCCTAGTTCTGCATAAGTAGACTTTTGATTTTTCTTAAGCTGCTCTTTTAGCTTAAGATTAGTACAAAGTTCCATAACAACAACATTTATGAGTCTTATGAGATCTTCGTATGCGAGTTGTGAATACGGGATCATTCCTTCACATCTATCTCGAATTTTGGACCTAACTATTTCAGTGAAATGAGTAGGTAAACCACTGATAAAGCATTCCTTCCAATAATCATGTTACAATAAGATCTTCTCATGACTTTGTTAAGAAATATATCTTTGTACCATCTAAAATCTGTTAATTTTTTGTAGTACAGATTATTGAGAATCTCAAGACTTCTATCTTGGAAAAGCCTTGGTTTTCCTACAAAATGCTTAGCAATGCTATACAACTAAGTAGCTGTAGCATCTTCATAAACAACCTCTGATGAAGTATTCCCTCCATCTTCTATTTTAACAACAACTCTTGTGGTTACAACATTAAGGATGTCATTCCTCCTTTGATCTGTGAGGTAATTATTCCACCAATTTTTTAGAGTTCCTGTGAACCCTGCAATCCCTGCAATAATCATGTGAACTTCTTCCTTATCACCTGCATTCTTCATTTTGTATGCAGTGATATTCACTACCATTTCCTGGAGTTTAGCAAAAATCTGTCCTTCGGCAATACCATTTATATTCCATTCAGTCAGACTTGATCCATCTGCCACTGATGCCAGATGAAGAGCATTTTCTTGAAACAGTACATCTGGGAAAGAAGATCTAGGATAATAATTCCTTTTATTCAAGTATCTTTCTAAAAGAGTTCTAAGCTTATTGCTTGGGTAATGTTGAGCCTCGATAGTTGCTCATTAATCTTATCCAATAATTCATTGGAATGGCTAAACTTTTTGTATATTTTAGGAAATTTTCTTTGGAAAATTTGGGAATTTTAAAGATAGGGTTAGTCTCAATTTGAGGACTAGCCTTAGAGGAACTAGGGTTATCACCTATCTGACTGATTCCTTTGAAATTATCTCCTTTATGTTCTTCAATCTGCTGGGAGATTACATGGAAAACTTGATTGGTATAATTGTTCTGTTCCAGAACTTTATTAAGATCTTCAGCCGTTATCAATGTTGATTCCTTTTTTTATGGGTTTTTGAACGGGGCAGCTTTAAGGATCTCCTTCCTATAAGGGATGCTAAGTCCTTCAAGTGGAGGGGTCACACTTTCTATCACCTGAGCTTTGGTGTACCATTTATTGATGAGAACATGAAGAGATGACTGAGTATCATCAATTGGACCAGAAGATTCAAACTATGTAAACAACTAGACTTCAGTTTTGAATCTTTCCATATATTTAAACCATTTAACCCTGAAAGATATTATTTGATCCAAAGTGTAGGTAGCTTTATACTAATCTACCTTCTGTTTATGTTCTGGAGATTTCCACCATGCATGTAGTATTTTTTTTTTTTTTGGAACAAATTTATCACCAGAAGTAAGAACTCCAATGGAGTCTTTTTTCTCATGAATAGGTTTCATGTCACTAGCTGTAGGAGTTCTTTTTAAAAGATCCCTTTTATTAGGAATTGGATATCTAATCCATTTTAAAACAGTTTATAAAATGATTAAGGCGTGTATAGCATGTTACCAGTAATTTCAAATTGTAAGTGTGTTTGTTTACCTCTATTGTTCTTTACTGTTATTTTTCTATTTACTATTACATGGTCTTCGATCGTGTTAAATGGCATCAACGCCATGTTAGGCATGTATAGCATGTTACCAGTAATCTCAGACGTTATTACTTTCCCCATGAGCGGCTAGATATTAATGCCATGACTATGTTTATGAGAAGTTAAATAGTCTCTTAGTCTTTTAGTGGAATTTTATCTCAATATACTATATGAAATTTGAAATCTTTACTTGTAATTTGGTAATTATGTTTGGTGTTCAAAGAAAGGTGTTGAATACTTCCAGTAGTTTCGATGCCGACAGGCGGTCGTTTAGCCTAGGGAATGGCGTTGAGACTGCAAGGTACTTTACTGGAAGAATTCTTGTAAAATCCAAAATCTTTGGTGTATGAACCTTAACTTAATTCCATGATTACCTAGTAAACATTTGAAAATTCATGTTTTACATCGAGATGATAATTTTACTACTAGACTAAAGTCATTGTTTAAATTATCATTAGCATAGTCAAAGGCATTCTCTCTCTTCATAGAAAATAGACAACATATTGTTAATAATGTTAATATATCTATTTCTAAAGTAGAAAATGATTTGCAAAATTGGTCTATCCCTAAGGAACCTTTTGAAAAGATTTACCAGTTAGGAAATTTTTCTATGTTTAAAAAATATAATATTAAAACTTGTGAATCAACTATAGCTATCAATAATTCTCTTAAAACTGTCAAGTTGTTAATTTTTGCTGATATTGATAGATATAAGAAAGAATTTAAATTCCTTCATATTGATACTTTGACCCTTACTGTCAAGACCAAGAACATGAATAGTAAAATAGATACCAGAGAAATAGCTGTAATATATCGGGTATGTTACAAGCTAATGAAAACCACTATATCCCCGAAGGCTATAACTTCTAGTGTTAAAGGAGTCACTATGCTTATGGAAGCGAACCAAGAGCATAGTACTACTTACGTCCCTAGACTCCTTAAATGGAATGATATTCTTACTGATGAAGAATGGAAATTCGACTCTATCACTAACCCTTCACCCCTCCAACCTGAGACATTTCAACTAGAACGAGTTATTCAATTCCCTAATGGATCCATTAATCTTAAATTTTTAAGATTCAGCTCTTTTAGCCAAGCTTTTTCAAATAGAAGAATGTTTTCGGCCATACCTTCTTCTTTTTACCCTCGGGAAGAGGAAGATTCTAGCGAACCTGACAAGGAAAAATTAATGGGGTAGAATTCTCCAAAACCATTCCAAAAGTTTATTATGAAGAGACTATAGAAAGCCCAATGACTAGTGACATGAAACCTATTCATAGTAGAAAAGATTCTATTGGAGTCCTTACTTCTGGTGATAAATTTGTTCCCAACAAAAGGATATTGCATGTCTGGTTGAAATTAATGTAGCATAAATAGAAGGTAGATTGGTATAAGGCTACCTACACTTTGGAGCAAAGAATCTCGTTCATAGATAAATGGTTTAAAAATATGGAAAGATTCAAAACTGAAGTTGAGCTTTTTAGCTGGTTTGAATCTTCTGGTCAAATTGATGATACTCAGTCATCTCTTCAAGTTCTCATCAATAAATGGTACACCAAAGAACAGGTGATTGAAAGTGTAACCCCTCCACTTGAAAGTCTTAGCATCCCTTATAGGAAGGAAATCCTTAAAGCTGCACCCTTTAAGAAACCCATTGAAATGGAGACAACTTTCATAACTGCTGGAGACCTTAATAAAGTTATGGAACAAAATAACTATACCAATCAAGTTCTCCATGTGATCTCCCAACAGATTGAAGAACATAAAGGAGATAACTTTAAATGAATCAGTCAGATAGGTGATAAACCTAGGTCCTCGAAGGCTAGCCCTCAAATTGAGACTAACCCTATCTTTAAAATTCCCAAATTTTCCAAAGAAAATTTCCCTAAGTTATCTAAGGAGTTTAGCCATTCCAATGAATTGCTAGATAAGATCAATGAGCAATTGTCTAGGCTCAACATCACCCAAGGCAATAAGATTAGAACTCTGTTAGAAAGACACCCTAATAAAAGGAATTATTATCTTAGACCTTCTTTCCCAGATATACAGATTGAGGAAAATGTTCTTCATCCGACATCGGCTGCAGATGGATCAAGTTTGACTGAGTGGAATATAGATGGTATGGTTGAAGGTCAGATTTATGCCAAACTCCAAGAAATGGCAATGAATATCACTGCATACAAAATGAAGAATGCAGGAGATAAGGAAGCAGCCTATATGATTATTGTAGGGTTCACAGGAACTTTAAAAAATTTGTGGGATAATTACCCCACTGATCTAAACAAGAATGATATTCTTAATGCAGTAACCACCATAGTTGTTGTTAAAACAAAAGATGGAGTGAATACTTCATTAGAAGTTTTTTATGAAGATTCTACACCTACTTTGCTATATAGTATATAAAAGCATTTCGTAGGTGAACCAATGCTTTTCCAAGATAAAAGTCTTGAGATCCTTAATAATCTGTACTGCAAAAAATTAATAGATTTTAGATGGTACAAGGATATGTTTCTTAACAAAGTCATGATAAAATATGATTGTAACAATGATTATTGGAAAGAACGCTTTATCAGTGGTTTACCTACTCGCTTCGCTGAAAAGGTCAGATCCAAAATCAGAGATAGATGCGAAGGAAAAATCCCATATTCTCAACTCGCATACGGAGATCTAATAAGTATTATAAATGTAGTAGCTATGGAACTTTGTACTAATCTTAAGCTAAAGGAACAACTTAAGAAAGATCAAAAGTCTACGTATGCAGAACTTGGAAGTTTGTGCCAAGATTTTGGTTTTCCATTGCTAAAACCTCCTTCTGCTAGGAAAGCAGGAAAAAGAGAAAGGACTACTAGAAAATATAAGTGAAGATCTTCTAGGAAAGGAAGAGATTTCAAAGAAAAGCGTAAAGCAAGAAATAAGAAACAAACTTCCAAAGACTCTTCTTCAGAAGACACTTGCTGGTCATGCGGTAAAAAGGGTCACCGGTCTAATCAGTGCCCTAGAAATAAGAAAAATAAGAAGAAAGTTAATCTTCTTGGCATAGATGATGATATCAAACAAAAGCTCTTTTCTATCGTAGAAGAAGAGGATTCTGAAACAAAATATTCATCCTTCGAAGAAGAAAGCGACGAAGAGTTCCTTAATGTCCCCCAAAATTCAGAATCTGAAGATAATGAGTCAAAATGTAATTGTAATGGTGCACTTTGACTGTGTGATAGTAAAACTATCAATGTTATCTCAGAAAGGACCGCCGAAACTATCTTTTCTACAATTGAGCACATTCAGGATGAAGAAGCCAGGAGAAAGTATCTCCTCGAACTACAGAAATTGGTTACTAGGCAAAGGAAGAAAAGCCTAAGGTCATTCCCTTCAGCATGAAACAAATCATGCACAGATTCAACATAAAAAAGGAAGAACCTTTTGTCGAAGAACTTAGAAGAGAACTTAATTCTCTTAAAGAAGAAATTAGAGGAATCAAGTCTAGACTCCATAAAATGGAGATTGAAGCTCTTACGGAACAAGTCCTTAAGAAAGTAAATCAACAAGAAGGAACCTCTAAAGTAGTGGCTTCAGATGATGAAGATCAAGAAACAACTGACAGTGAAGCAGGTATCAATACTGCTACTGAGATTAGACCTCAGAGTTTTCACATTCTTATTAAACTAGTAATCAATGACAATTTAACTCATAAAAAGATTGCTTTGCTAGACAGTGGTGCAGATAGGAATTGTATTGTGGAAGGCTTAATTCCTACAAAGTACCTTACAAAAGGAACTACAAAGTTATACAGTGCTACAGGTGAATGTATCATGATTGACTACAAGTTATCTGAAGCTCATATTTGCAATAATGGTATTTGTCTACAAAATTATTTTGTTATTACTAAAAACATCAATGAAGAAATCATTTTAGGAATACACTTTATTACTCAAATAAAATCTTATATTTCTGATTTTGATTCTATTAAAACCAAAATATTATGAAAAGAAATTTCATTTCCTTTTATTAAAACTGTTTCTCAGGAAGAAAGTACATTTTTACATAAACAAATTGCATTTAGAATTAACCTTCTATCTAAACAGATTTGTTTTCTTAGAGAAGATATAAGAGTTAAGAAAATTGAAAAAATTTTAAAAACCCTGGGAATGGTAACCAAGATTGCCCAATTGCAAAAAACTTTTGAAAACAAAATGTGCTCTAATTTTCCAGATGCTTTTTGGGCCAGAAAAGCCCATACTGTTGATCTACCTTATATAGATGGATTCAATAAAAAAGCTATTTCAACCAAAGCTAGGCCAATTCAGATGAATTATGATTTAATGGATATTTGTAAAAACGAGATTAACACTCTTTTAGAAAACAACATTATTAGACCTTCTAAATCTCCGTGGAGTTGTTCATCTTTTTATGTTAACAACGCTGCAGAGAAAGAAGAGGTTCGCCCCGGCTAGTCATTAATTATAAACTATTAAACTCTACTTTAAAATGAATTAGATATCCAATTCCTAATAAAAGAGATCTTTTAAAGAGAACTTTTAAAGCCAATATTTACAGCAAGTTTGATATGAAATCAGGATTTTGGCAAATACAGATTTTTGAAAAAGATAAATATAAAACTCCTTCCAATGTCCCTTTTGGACAATACGAATGGAATGTTATACCTTTTGGGCTAAGAAACGCCCCTTCTGAGTTTCAAAATATTATGAACTCCATTTTTAATCATATCAGTCATATTTCAATTGTTTATATAGATAATTTTTTTATCTTCTTTAAGGACATTGATTCTCATTTTAAATGTTTAAATATATTTTTCAAAATAGCTAAACATAATGGTCTTGTGGTTAGCGCCAAAAAGATCAAACTTCTCCAAACAAAAATTAGATTTCTTGGTCATGATCTATATCAAGGCACTTATAAACCCATTCGCAAAGCCATTGAGTTTTCAGATATATTCCCTGATGTTATTATTGACAAAAACCCAACTACAAAGGTTTTTAGGGAGTCTCAACTATGTTACAGATTTCATTCCTAAGGTTAGACAGGTTTGCAAACCTCTTTATGATAGACTCAAGAAAAACCCTGTTCCTTGGACAAATGAACAGACCAAAGTTGTTATCCTAATCAAAGAAATGGTTAAGAGTTTTCCTTGCTTAGGTATTCCTAACCCAAATTCATTTATGATAGTCGAGACAGATGCTTCTGTTATTGGTTATGGAGGAACTCTCAAACAAAAGAAAACTTTAGAAAGCCAAGAACAATTAGTTCGTTTTACCTGCGAAATTTGGAATTCTGCCCAGAGAAATTATAGTATAGTCAAGAAAGATGTCCTTTCTATAGTTCTTTGTATTACAAAGTTTCAGGATGACTTGATTAATAAAGAATTTTTACTTAGAGTAGATTGTAAGTCTGCTAAAGAAATTCTTCAGAAAGCTGTTAAAAACCTTGTTTTTAAATAGATATTTGGTAGATGGCAAGCATTATTATCTAGTTTTGATTTTAAAGTTGAGTATATCAAGGGAGAAGAAAACTCTCTCCTAGATTTTCTAACTAGAGAATTCTTGCAGGGAAAATCATGAAGCCAGGATTTAGGCCATCCACATGCAGCCCTTTCAAAGAAAAGGGAAAAGAAGTAAAGTCATCAGCTACGCCATTTGCAATAAGGCCATATCTAAATAGCACCAACAAGTTCTCAGCTATAGCAAGCTTGCCTCCTATAAATCTAGGCTACTCTATCACTCTATTTCCACCGCTATCACCTAGCTCATCTTCATCAAACCTTTTGGTTCTAAAGAAACCCTTTTCAAAAGAATCAAAACCATGTTCTTTTTCTCCCTTAGGAAAACCCATATTTTCTTCACCTCAAACCACAAATTCTTACACCATGAAAGCTCCTGAAAGCTTTCTAGAAGCAGTATCTCCTTTTCATGGAAATAAACCAAAAGAAAGAGAAAACTTTAATGTGGTTACATTGCAGGTCAACCCTATTCTTGCCCTGGAAAAAGAATATGAAAACTACGAGGTTAAGCATTTGCTTAAACCTTGTTACGCCAATAGAAATTATGTGGAAACTGAAAAACCATTAAAAACAAGGAAATATTATGAGTTCATTTTGTTTGATACAGGTTCCATCGAAATGGAGCATAAGTTAAGTAATAATTCAGATCCAAATAGTATTGCCTATCCAAAATTTACAATTAAAAAGGTTCTCTCCCCGTTTGAATGACAAGTAAACCTTTGCACACCCCTATTAATCTTTCAAGAGAGCACAAACCTCAGACTTTCAACTGGTTTGATTATAAGAATGCTTGGTTTAACTTTTTATTTTTAAGGCCAACCACTCATACCTGGTTTGTCAAATATAGTCCTGAATTTTCTAAAGCTATTATCCCAAGATGATTCTATGAATGGCAGAATTTTTTTGGAGGAAATCAAAAGGTTATGCCCAAAGCATTTTTAGATAAATTTGGCCAGTTTCCAACTGAACAAGATATTTCTACTCTTCCGGAACACAATAAACTGTGTAAATATTTTATACAAAAAAGAATTTCCTTCATTATTAGTTGGACATTTTATATTCATGAATTTGATAGGATCAAATACTTGTCCAAAGAGATACTCATCAAAGGATGGTCGTCGGCTCCTAAAGAAGCTCAAAGACAATCCACTCCATCTGCAAAGGTGAAGAAATCCTCTTCTAAAGAAGATTTAAAGAAAAGGCTCCAACAAGCTCTTTCTGATCTAGAAGAAGATAAACCAAATGAAGAGGCAGCATTACACTTGTTAAAAAAAGCTTCTTCACAAAGTGATGATAATAGAGGTATGTTAAAGCCAAAAGGTTTAGCACAATCTTACTTAATTACATTTTATGATTAATTTAATTAAATAAATAATCCAATAGAGGATATTAAAATTTGAAATTACTGATACCATTTAACACGATCGGAGAGTATATAACAGTAAACAGAAAAATAATAGTAAAGAATAATAGAAGTAAACAAACGCACTTACAATTTTATTCAAACGGTGGAAGCCAAAGTGTTTTCCATAACAAAGTGCAGAAGGCTAAAAAAAAATATGAAGTATTTTTCTGATGCCTTACAATGAAAATTTTTCTTCCTTAAATAGGCAGAGAAGGAATAATTGAAATAGAGATGCTTCTTTCGGACTGGTTAGAGAGCATCTTCTTTTTCTTTTGTCAGGCATCTACTTTTTCTTTTCGAAAAAGTGATGGATGCTTTTAAAGTAATTGGCCATTTGCTATTGCTTTAGACAAAGTGATGGTTGTTTTTGATAATTTCCTCAACATGCCAATTTATCTTTCGGTATTGTGGGATTCTTTGATCAATTTGAATATTTCTAATTGAATAGTTCATCAAGAGATATTCCAACTCTTTGAGTTTCATCTCTTACCTTCTTAAATAATTTTGACTCTTGGAGTCTCTATTTAGAAGGTTAGTAATTCCGCATTTTAATATCCTCTATTGGATTTTTTATTTAATTTGAATTAATCATAAAATGGATCTAAGTAGGACTGTGCTAAAGCTCTTGGCTTTTCTTCCTTTTGCCTAGTTCTCCTGGCTTCTTCATCCTAGATGTGCTCAATTGTAGAAAAGTGAGTCTTGGCTGTCCTTTCTAAGATAACACTGATAGTTTTATAATCACAAAGTCAAAATACACCATTACAATTACATTCTGACTCATTATCTTCAGATTCTTAATTTTGAGCGACATTAAGAAATTCTTCGTCGCTTTCTTCTTCAGAGGAAGAGTATTCTGTTTCTGAATCCTCTTCTTCTATGATAGAAAAGAGCTTTTGTTTGATCTCCTCATCTATGCCAAGATGATTAACTTTCTTCTTCTTTCTCTTATTCCTAGGGCACTGGTTAGACCTGTGAACCTTTTTACCACATGTCCAGAAAGTGTCTTCTGAAGGAGAGTCTTTGGATGTTTGTTTCTTATTTTTCCCTTTACGCTTTTCTTTGAAATGGCTTCCTTTGTTGGAAGATTTTCACTTATAATTTCCAGCAGTACTTTCTCTTTTTCCTGCTTTCCTAGCAGAAGGAGGTTTTAACAAGGGAAAAATCGAAGTCTTGGCAGAAACTTCCTAGTTCAGCATAAGTAGACTTTTGATCTTTCTTAAGCTCTCTTTTAGCTTAAGATCAGTACAAAGTTCCATAGCAACAACATTTATAATGCTTATGAGATCTCCGTAAACTAGTTGTGAATACGGGATCTTTCCTTCTCATCTATCTCAGATTTTGGACCTAACCTTTTTTGCGAAATGAGTAGGTAAACCACTGATAAAGCATTCCTTCCAATAATCATTGCTACAGTCAGATCTTATCTTGACTTTGTTAAGAAACATATCTTTGTACCATCTAAAATCTGTTAATATTTTGCGGTACAGATTATTGAGAATCTCCAGACTTCTATCTTGGAAAAGCCTTGGTTCTCCTACAAAATGCTTAGCAATACTATACAACAAAGTAGCTGTAGCATCTTCATAAACAACCTCTGATGAAGTAATCACTCCATATTCTGTTTTAACAACAATTCTGGTGGTTATCGCATTAAGGATTTCATTCCTGTTTTGTTCTGTGAGGTAATTATCCCACCAATTTTTTTGGAGTTCCTGTGAACCATGCAATAATCATATGAGCTGCTTCCTTATCCCCTGCAATCTTCATTTTGTATGCAGTGATATTCATTCCCATTTCTTGGATTTTAGCATAAATCTGACCTTTGGCCATACCATCTATATTCCATTCAGTCAGACTTGATCCTTCTGCCACTGACGCCGAATGAAGAAAATTTTATTCAAACTGTACATCTGGGAAAGAAGGTCTAGGATAATAATTACTTTTATTCGGGTGTCTTTCTAAGAGAGTTCTAAGCTTATTGCCTTGGGTAATGTTGAGCCTAGAGAATTTCTTATTAATCTTATCCAATAATTCATTGGAATGGCTAAACTCTTTGGATAGTTTAGGGAAATTTTCTTTGGAAAATTCGGGAATTTTAAAGATAGGGTTAGTCTCAATTTGAGGACTACCCTTAGAGGAACTAGGTTTGTCACCAATCTGAGTGATTCCTTTGAAATTATCTCCTTTATGTTCTTCAATCTGCTGGGAGATTACATGGAGAACTTGATTGGTATAATTGTTCTGTTCTAGAACTTTATTATGATTTTCAGCCGTTATGAATGTTGATTCCATTTTTATGGGTTTTCTGAACGAGGCAGCTTAAAGGATCTCCTTTCTATAAGGGATGCTAAGTCCTTCAAATGGAGGGGTCACACTTTATATCACCTGATCTTTGGTGTACCATTTATTGATAAGAACTTAAAGAGATGACTAAGTATCATCAATTTGACCAGAAGATTCAAACCAAGTAAAAACCTCGACTTCAGTTTTGAATCTTTCCATATATTTAAACCATTTATCCCTGAAAGAGATTCTTTGATCCAAAATATAGGTAGCTTTATAACAATCTACCTTCTGTTTATGTTCTGGAGATTTCCACCATGCATGTAGTATTATTTTTATTTGGAATAAATTTATCACTAGAAGTAAGAACTCCAATGGAGTCTTTTTTCTCATGAATAGGTTCCATGTCACTAGCGGTTGGACTTCCTACAATCTCTTCATAATAAACTTTTGGAATGGTTTTGGCATAATCTACCCCATGATTTTTTCCTTTATCAGGTTGACTAAAATAGTCCTCCTCCTCCTCTTGGGGTTGAAAAGAAGAAGGTCTGGCCAAATACATTCTTCTACTTGAAGAAGCTTGGCTAAAAGAGTTGGATCTTAAACATTTAAGATTAATAGATCCATCAGGGAATTGAATAACCCGTTCTATCTGAGTTGTCTCAAGTTGGAGGGGTAAAGGGTTAGTAATGGAGTTGAATTTTCATTCCTCATCGGTAAGGATATCAATCCATTTGGGGAGTCTAGGGACAAAAGTAGTACTATGCTCTTGGTTAGCTTCCATAAGCATAGTGACTCCTTTAACACTAGAAGTTATAGCCTTTGAGACGATAGTGGTTTTCATTAGCTTGTAATATACCCGATATATTACCGCTATCTCTCTTGTATCTATTTTACTATTCATGTTCTTGGTCTTGACATTAAGGGTCAAAGTACCAATAATATTGGGATCATGAATATCTACAGAACAATTAGGATAACAGTTAAAGTAAACTAATCCATAAGCAAGATTACTTTCTAGGACTCCTAACAAGGAATCATCAAGATTAAGAAGTCTATCATCTCTAAGAAGCAGACTGTCGCGCCCCGTTTTTTCTCAAAAAGGATTTTGTTGCACGACCTAACAACTCTTTTGGGTTTTGGGTAGATGAAGAGTCGCCACCTAACGAATTAAGGTGCGTTAGGGCACCTATCTAACTTAACTAATTCTAACTAAGGTCAACGAACCAGAGATCGAGTCAGGGTTCAAGTTACCTCGAGGGGAAGGTGTTAGGCATCCCTCGAGGTCCACAAAAGGTGGGTCCCGGCCGTATCTCATGCAATTATGTGGGGGTTACAAATAGCAATTATGGTCACTTCATTATTTATTATTTAATTAAACATGTGAACTAAGTGATAACAATAAATAAACAATTAATATTATTTTAATCTTTTTAAGTTATTAATCATGCTTTACTAGGTGATAATATAACAAATAAATATTAAATAATTAGAAGAGATAAGTGAGGAGACAGAAAATTACACGAATAGATATATTAATAAATTTATTTATTATTATTTAAGCTACCCCAAATAAATATAATAAAACATATAAAGTGGTAAAAGGGAAGGGAGACTCTAAATGACTTTTGGATCAGCACTCGACTTTTTATTTTTATTTCAGTAGGCTTCCATGTAGGGACATACAAAACCAAAGTTTGTCGTTAAGCCTGAGTCGATGTCATCCTATCCATAGGGCCTAAAACTACCCCTACCCCACCACCCCATGCTTTTCATCCTAAAAAGGTGTCTAACGCCCCCGCTTAACGTCCAAGAGGCATTGGACTACTATTAGGATGGTTTAGACAAAAATAAAATATATAGGCCCACCTAGACACCAAGTCAAACACGTTGGACAACAATTGGCACATAAAGTCTCACATTAGCCTCTAAAGTTTTAATTTATCATGCTTGCAAACAACACAAAATTCGTGAACATTTCATGCTAAGTGAGTGTACATATAAACAGGCAGCATAACAATATGTACTGAATTTTGAAGGGTAGAAAATTATTATAAATGCAAAAAGTAATTAATCACGGTTATTAACTGATTTTACCAAGGGCAGAATGTAGTTTCAGATCACAATTTTTTTTTTAATTACTGGTCAGATTAATTAAGTCATACTAGTTCAAATAAACTCAAATAAGGGCAGAAATTACATATATAAAAAAAAAGAAGCAGTGGCAGATTTTAGTTGATAATGATCTCAACGGGACAAATTAGAATATGTAGAAATTATTTTAGCGGCAGTCTGTTGATTTAGTACAGAAATTAATTAATTTGAGCAAAGCTTAATTGAGGCAGCCAATATTTGAAACAAACATAGGACGGGCATAATTTTAAAGCATAGGTTAATTCAAGTTAGCAATTATCTAAACAAGGAAGTTTAAATTAAAGCATGTAAAGAAATTTATTAGTTATCATTATGTGGTAATGCCTAATTAAGTCACAGAATTTGCTTAACAATGGTAGAAAATATGCACAACAGAATATTAGTTAAATCATATAACAAGCTGAAAATCATTTAACCTAATTAACGTTAGTTTCATTATTTGAACCCTATAAACATGATTTCTAAGTGTGAGTATGCTGAAATTATTATTGATCTTATAGACATGATAATTATTTAAACCTATAGGCATGGTTTTTATGCCACAACATGCTGAAAACAATTTTTTTTTTTTAACATACTACGTAGTATTAAAAATAGAATAGCCAAGTCATGGATTTTAACACAATTACAAATTAGTTAACTATTTTTTTTTTCTAATTGACTACCAATTACAATATAAATAAACAATCAAGGATTGATTGTAAGTCAATTATTTAAGAGATTTTGACATGCTTGCATATAGACATATTAGCAATCACACATAATAAAATAAGACTAAAAAATAAAAGAAAACACTTAGCACAAAATCCCCTTCCCCCTTTAGGCGATCCCCAAATTCATTTTATATAGTGTGTTACTACAAAATTATTACAACACCAAATAATACAAATATTATAAACATGAATGAAAACTAGATCCCATCCAAAAGACCCATCCCTAGCGACTCTTCGAACTTGAAATCAAATCCAAACCTGCTAAAATGAGATACGGACAGATATTTATAGCATACAAAGCAATAAAATATAATAAAGCAATAACACTGATTATAGGCAGATTCAACATATACGCATATTCATTTTATACGCTTTCAGCAAAATAAGCATTTAGACAAATAAAGCATAACGACAAATATAATATCACACAGAGCAGCCAGAGATTGAGAACTGACCTAGATGCTTCCTTTTATTTATCAATGTCCATTTTGGACTTACGTATACCAATAAGTAACTAAAAATGCACAAATTAAATACATGTCTGAAAGACACTAACCGGTTAAGAAATAAAATAATAATAGCAATGAAGACCCACTTCCTCTACTATTCGACCCGAACAAAGCAAAACAAAGTGGAGAAGTACGTAGAAAGTTTTACTGAAATCTTAATTCTTTTTTTAAAAAAAAAAAAAAAGAAAAGAGAAGAGCAATATATTGTTTGTATTCCAGTATGAGCTGCGAAAGGGATGTAGGCAGTGGTTATTCCGATGGTTCTCTCTTTTTATAATGAAACAAAAGGTCATTTTAGTGAAGGGGAGGGCACAAATAAAGGAAAAGAAATAAATTAGGGATCAATTAACATTTTCCTTATTAAGAAGGAAGACAAATTACTTATTTATTTTTACCAATTACGAAATCTGCTCTATTTTCAAATAAGGTAAAGCAAGTCAGTCAAATTCCCTTTATACATCAATCTCAATAAAAGCTTACCAAAACCAAAGCATGTAAGAATCTGTCTTGACTTAATAATGGAAAGGAACAACAATTAAGGGCAATTGACAGATATTCACAATGGCTACTATCAACAGTATTATAATGATTTTACTGTAACCAGAAAGGTAAAAGGTCTGTCACAATATGCCTAAGGCAAAGGAATCAATTTAAGATGTTATACAAACCAATATTATGTAAGAATGCACGAAGTAGTTTCACAAGGAATAATCTGCACCAAAGGTAATATTCACGCTTACTTGAATATTTGTTAGTAACTAAATCAGCAAGAATCAGTAGCAAGGTTAAAGGGATTCTATGAACTTGTTAAGCAGGCTAACTAAAAGGAAAAAATTCACATACTAAACAAAAAATTTGCAGCCATCAACAACTAGTTTGTCAAATCACAACCCAAACATGCTTCGGTAATTGACGTGATAGTCATACAAATTTAAACATACATTAACAATGATGATATCTTACAAAGCTTGTATAATCTTCCACAAAAATCAAGAACAAAGAGTTGAAACGGTGACCATAAAATTAATTGAAGCTTACCTGGATGGATCTATTAAGATCCGTCTTAATAAACTCGAGAACATAAAAAATACAGGCATTCGCTATCTACAAAGCTCGCCTGGTTGTTGGTTGGGACTGCTGTCGATTGGAGCGAGAGAGAAGAAAGGGCACCGGAGCTACTGTTGCTCTCGCGATGTTGCTGTCCGCCGGTAGCGTTGGTTGGCGTTGACTGCTCACTGGTGGCTTCGTGTTTCTACTGCTGGAGCTCGTGGGCCGGAATAGTTGTTGGTGACCCTCGTCGTTCGCCGCTGCTGTTGTCGCCAGCTGGAGCCGCTGGTGGTCTGCTCGGCGGTCTTCGTCAGAGCTGCTGGTGGTGTCGTCCGTCGCTGCTGGTCGGAGCTCGCTGGTTCTGATGGTCCTCACGCGAGAAAGAGGAGAGAAAGGGCGATGGAACAGCACCGGCTGCTGGCTGTTCTCACCTGTGGCTATCTCGCCGGAAAGGACGGAGAGAACAAAGAGGAGGGAGGAGCTTTTCACCGGCGGTGGTGATGGTGGAAGAGAGGGGTTGAGGCGGCTTGAGGGAGGAGAGGAAGAGGATCAAAAAATATTTTTAGGGTTGGGTCTTCTTTTGGAACTAAAATAGGAAGGGTTTAGAGGAAACGATCTTGGCCGTTGATTTAATAAGAGATGAAGGGATGGGATTTGATCTCAAAGTATAGACGGTCAAGATTAAAAGCATGAAACAAAAATGAATTGAACTTTGGATGGCCACAATTGTAATAGCATTGATTAGAACTAAAAAAAAAATGGCTATAATTGAAATAAGAATTTGAATTGAAGTGGCTAAAATTGGAATGAATTGAATAAGAAAAGGCTTAAATTGAAATAAATTTGAATAGAATAGGCTGAAAGTTAAATAATTGGAGGAAGATTAAGAGAACGCTATTCAATTAAACATATTTAATATTAAAAAATATAACTACGTAAAGTATAGTTTCAAGTTTAACTATTGGTAAATATAATTTATCACAATAATTTATTTTTTTTTTAAATTTTTTTTATTATTATTTTTTTATTTTTTATTTTGTTTTTTTTTAATAAATACAATATTTTTGAAAATCATGCATACTAAACATATCAATTTTAAATGAAAATAATTTAAATTTAAATTTCGAAATATGTTTTAAAATTAGGTATTTAATCAAATAGCATTCCCAAAATGATTAAAGGTCGGTCAAAATTGGGTGTCAACACAAACAAAGGGGAATATTCAAACCTTTACGGAAAAGAGGTTTAAAAGCAACATGCACAAGGCCAATATGAAGGAATTTAAATTCTTTCTTATATCTATCAATATCAGCAGAAATTAACAATTTGATAGTTTCAAGAGAATTATTGATAGCTATGGTGGATTCATAGGTTTTAATATTAAAGTTGAGTATATCAAGGGAGAAGAAAAATCTCTCCTAGATTTTCTAACTAGAGAATTCTTGCAGGGAAAATCAAGAGGCCAGGATTCAGGCCATCCACCAGCAACCCTTTCAAAGAAAAGGGAAAAGAAGTAAAGCCATCAGCTACACCATTTGCAATAAGGCCATTTCAGAATAGCCCCAACAAGTTCTCAGCTCTAGCAAGCTTGACCCCTATAAATCCAAACTACTCTATAACTCCATCTCCACCGCTACCACCTAGCTCATCTTCATCAAACCTTTCGGTTCTAAAGAAACACTTTTCAAAAGAATCAAAACCATGTTCTTTTTTCTCCCTCAGGAAAACCCAGATTTTCTTCACCCCAAACCAAAAATTCCTACAGCATCAAAACTCTAGAAATTTTTCTAGAAGCAGTATCTCCTTCTCATGGTAGCAAACCAAAAGAAAGAGAAATCTATAATGTTGTTACTTTGCAAGTTAACCCTATTATTGCCCTTGCGAAAGAATATGAAAACTACGAGGTTAAGCATTTGCTTAAACCTTGTTACACCAATAGAAATTATGTGGAAACTGAGAATCCATTAAAAATAAGGAAATATTATGAGTTCATTTTGGTTGATACAGGTTCCAGTGAAGTGGAGCATAAGTTAAGTGATGATTCAGATCCGAATAGTATTGCCTATTTAAAATTTACAATTAAAAAGGTTCTCTCCCCATTTGAATGGCAAGTAGACCATTTCCATACCCCTATTAATCTTTCAAGAGTGCACAGACCTTAAACTTTCAACTGGTTTGATTATAAGAATGTTTGGTTTAACTTTTTATTTTTAAGGCCAACCACTCATACCTGGTTTGTCAAATTTATTCCTGAATTTTCTAAAGCTATTATCACTAGATTATTTTGTTTTGTTCTATAGTACCCATGAGAGTCTAATTCTTGATGCCATGACTGTGTTAATGAAACGTTAAATAGTTTCTTAGTCTTTTATTAAAGTTATCTCTCATTTATATTATATGATTCTTGAACTTTTACTGGTAATATAAAACTTATGTTGGGTGTTCATAGAACGGTGTTGAGTGATTATTCTAGTAGTTGCGATGTCGACAGGCGGTTGTTTAGCCTAGGGATGGCTAAACTATTTAAGGTTTCATTAATGCAGTCATGGCATTAAGAATTAGCCTCTCATGGCTACTATAGAACAAAATAAAATTACAGATAACATGCTAAACATGGCTCTGATACCATATAACACGATCGGAGAGCATATAACAGTAAACAAAAAATAACATTAATGAGCAATAGAAGTAAACAAACGCACTTAAAATTTTATTCAAACGGCGGAAGCCAAAGTGTTTTCCATTACAAAGTGCAGAAGGCTAAAAAAAAACATATGAAGTATTTTTCTGATGCTTTACAATGAAAATTTTTCTTCATTAAATAGGCAGAGAGGGAATAATTGAAATAGAGATACTTCTTTCTGATTAGTTAGAGAAAGCATCTTCTTTTTCTTTTGTCGTGCATCTACTTTTTCTTTTTGAAAAAGTGATGGCTGCTTTTAAAGTTGTCAGCCAGTTGCTTCAACTTTAGACAAAGTGATGGTTGCTTTTGATAATTTCCTCAACATGCCAATTTATCTTTCACTGTTGTGGGATTATTTGATCAATTTGAATAATCCTAATTGAATAATTAATCATGAGATATTCCAACTCTTTGAGTATCATCTCTTACCTTCTTAAATAATTTTGACTCTTGGAGTCCCTATTTAGAAGGTCAGTAATTCCGGATTTTAATATCCTCTACTGGATTATTTATTTAATTTGAATTATTCATAAAATAGATCTAAGTAGGACTGTGCTAAAGCTCTTGGCTTTAACATATCTCCATTATCATCACTTTGTGAAGAAGCTTCTTCTAACAGCTGCAGAGCTGCTTCTTCGTTGGGTTTATCTTCTTTGAGGTCTGACAAAGCTTGTTGAAGTCTTTTCTTTAAATCATTCTTCGAAGATGATTTCTTTTGTTTTACAGTTGGAGGGGAATGTCGTTGAGCTTCTTTAGGAGCCAGTGACCATCCTTTGATGAGAATCTCTTTAGACAAATATTTGATCCTGTCAAATTCATGAATACAAAGTGTCCAACTAATAATATAAGAAATTCTTTTTTGTATAAAATATTCCACATTTTAATGCGTTCTGGCAGAGTAGATATATCTTGCTCAGTTTGACTCTGGCCAAATTTATCTAAAAATACTTTAGGCATAACCTTTTGATTTCCTCCAAAATAATTCCACCATTCATAGAACCATCTGGGGATAATAGATTTAGAAAATTCAGGACTATATTTGACAAACCAGGCATGAGTGGTTGGCCTTAAAAATAAAATGTTAAACCAAGCATTCTTATAATCAAACCAGTTGAAAGTTTAAGGTATGTGCTCTCTTGAAAGATTAATAGGGGTATGCAAATGGTCTACTTGCCATTCAAATGGGGAGTGAACCTTTTTAATTGTAAATTTTGAATATTCAATACTATTCGGATCTGAATCATCACTTAACTTTTGCTCCACTTCACTGGAACCTGTATCAACCAAAATGAACTCATAATATTTCCTTATTTTTAATGGATTCTCAGTTTCCACATAATTTCTATTGGTGTAACAAGTTTAAGCAAATGCTTAACCTCGTAGTTTTCATATTCTTTCTCAAGGGCAAGAATAGGGTTAACTTGCAAAGTAACAACATTATAGATTTCTCTTTCTTTTGGTTTGCTACCATGAGAAGGAGATACTGCTTCTAAAAAATTTTCTAGAGTTTTGATGGTGTAGGAATTTTTGGTTTGGGGTGAAGAAAATCTGGGTTTTCCTGAGGGAGTAAAAGAACATGGTTTTGATTCTTTTGAAAAGGGTTTCTTTAGAACCGAAAGGTTTGATGAAGATGAGCTAGGTGGTAGCGGTAGAGATAGAGTTATAGAGTAGCTTGGATTTATAGAGGTTAAGCGTGCTAGAGCTGAGAACATGTTCGGGCTACTCTGAGATGGCCTTATTGCAAATGGTGTAGCTGATGGCTTTACTTCTTTTCCCTTTTCTTTGAAAGGGTAGTTGGTGGATGTCCTGAATCTTGGCCTCATGAGTTTCCCTGCAAGAATTCTCAAGTTAGAAAATCTGGGAAAGAGTTTTATTCTCCCTTGATATACTCAACTTTAAAATCAAAACTAGATAATAATGTTTGTCATCTAGCATATATCTTTTTAGATACATGGTTTTTAACATCTTTCTGAAGAATTTCTTTAGCAGACTTACAATCTACTCTAAGTAAAATTTCTTTATTAATTTAGTCATCCTGAAACTTTGTAATATAAAGAACTATAGCAAGGACTTCTTTCTTGACTATACTATAATTTCTCTGTGGAGAATTCCAAATTCCTGAAGTAAAACGAACTGACTGTTCTTGGATTTCTGGTGTTTTCTTTTGATTGAAAATTCCTCCATAACCAATATTAGAAGCATTTGTCTCAACAATCATAAAAGAATCTAGATTAGGGATACCTAAGCAAAGCAAACTCTTAAACATTTCTTTAATCTGGATAACAGCTCTGGTCTATTCACTAGTCCAAGGAACAGGTGTTTTCTTCAGCCTGTCATAAAGGGGCTTGAAAACTTGTATAACCTTGGGAATAAAATATGCAACATAGTTGTGACTGCCAAAAAACCTTTGTAATTGGGTTTTATCAAGAATAACATCAGGGAATTTATCTGAAAACTCAATGGCTCTGCAAATGGGTTTGTAAGTGCCTTGATAAAGATCAAGACCAAGAAATCTAATTTTAGTTTGGAAAAGTTTGATCTTTTTGGCGCTAACCACAAGGCCATTATGTTTAACTATTTTGAAAATATATTTAAATGTTTAAAATGAGAATCAACGTCCTCGGAGAAGATTAAAACATCATTAATATAAACTTTTGAAATATGACCGATATGATTAAAAATAGAATTCATGATATTTTGAAATTCTGAAGGGGAGTTTTTTAAAAGGCATAACATTCCATTCATATTGTCCAAAAGGGACATTGGAAGCAGTTTTATATATATCTTTTTCAGAAATCTGTATTTGCCAAAATCTTGATTTCATATCAAACTTACTATAAATATTGGCTTTAAAAGTTCTTTTTAAAAGACCCCTTTTATTTGGAGTTGGATATCTAATCCATTTTAAAATAGAGTTGAAAGGTTCATAATTAATGACTAGTCGGGGAGAACCTCTTTCTTTTCTGCAGCGTTGTTAACATAAAAAGCTGAACAACTCCATGGGGATTCAGAGGGTCTAATAATGTTGTTTTCTAAAAGAGTATTAATCTCCTTTTTGTAAATATCCATTAAATCATGATTCATATGAATGGGCCTAGATTTTGTTGAAATCGCCTTTTCATTGAATCTATCTATATAAGACAGATCTACAGTATGGGCTTTTCTGGCCCAAAAAGCATTTGGAAAATCTGAGCAAATTTCCTTTTCAAAAGTTTTTTGTAAATTGGCAATCTTGCTTACCATTCCCGGGGTTTTTAAAATTTCATCAATTTTCTTAATTTTTATATCTTCTTTAAGAAATAAAATTTGCTGAGATATAAAATTAATTTAAAAGTAATTTGTTTATGTAAAAATTTACTTTCTTCCTAAGAAAGAGTTTTAATAAAAGGAAATGAAATTTCTTTTCCTAAAATTATTGTTTTAATAGAATCAAAATCAGAAATATAAGGTTTTATCTAAGTAATAAAGGGTATTCCCAAAATGATTTCTTCATTTATGTTTTTAGTAATAACAAAATCATTTTTTAGGCAAATACCATTATTGCAAATATGAGCATTAGTTAATTTGTAGTCAATCATGATACATTCACCTGTAGCACTGTATAACTTGGTAGTTCCTTTTGTAAGGTACTTAGTAGGAATTAATCCTTCCACAATATAATTTCTATTTGCACAACTGTCTAACAAAGCAATTTTGTTAAGAGTCAAATTATTATCGACAACTAATTTAATAAGAATGTGAGAACTCTGAGGTCTGATTTTAGGAATAGTGTTGATACCTGCTTCACTGTCAGATCTATCTTGTTCTTCATTATCTGAGGCTACCGCTTTAGAGGTTTCTTCATCATTTTTGATTCCCTTAAGGACTTGTTCCATAAGGACGTCAATCTCCATTTTATGGATTCTGGACTTGATAACTCTAATTTATTCTTTTAAGAGAATTAACTTCTCTTCTAACTTCTTTGACAGCAGGTTCTACCTTTTTGGAGTCAAATCTGTCCATGATTTGTTTCATGCTGAAGGGAATTACCATAGGCATTTCTTCCTTTTGCCTAGTAACTTATTTTTGAAGTTCAAGGAGATACTTTCTCCTGGCTTCTTCATCCTAGATTTGCTCAATTGTAGAAAACAGAGTTTCGACTGTCCTTTCTGAGATAGCACTGATAGTTTTATTATCACTGAGGTAAAATGCACCATTACAATTACATTCTGACTCATTATCTTCAGATTCTGAATTGTGAGCGACATTAAGAAATTCTTCGTCGCTTTCTTCTTCAGAGGAAGAGTATTCTATTTTTGAATCCTCTTCTTCTATGATAGAAAAGAGTTGTTGTTTGATCTCCTCATCTATAGCAAGAATATTAACTTTCTTCTTCTTTCTCTTATTCCTGGGCACTGGTTAGACCTGTGACCCTTTTTACCATATGTCTAGCAGTGTCTTCTGAAGGAGAGTCTTTGGAAGTTTGTTTCTTAATTTTCCCTTTAAACTTTTCTTTGAAATCTCTTCCTTTCTGAGAAGATTTTCACTTAAAATTTTCCAGTAGTTCTTTTTCTTTTTCCTGCTTTCCTAGAAAAAGGAGGTTTTAACAAGGGAAAACCGAAGTCTTGGCATAAACTTCCTAGTTCTGCATATGTAGACTTTTGATCTTTCTTAAGCTACTCTTTTTGCTTAAGATCAATACAAAGTTCCATAGCAACAACATTTATGATGCTTATGAGATCTCCGTATGTGAGTTATGAATACGGGATCTTTCCTTCTCATCTATCTCGGATTTTGGACCTAACCTTTTCAGCGAAATGAGTAGGTAAACCACTGATAAAGCGTTCGTGCCAATAATCATTGTTATAGTCAGATCTTATCTTGACTTTGTTAAGAAACATATCTTTGTACCATCTAAAATTTGTTAATATTTTACAGTACAGATTATTGAGAATCTCAAGACTTCTATCTTAGAAAAGCCTTGGTTTCCTACAAAATGCTTAGCAATGCTATACAACAAACTAGCTGTAACATCTTCATAAACAACTTCTGATGAAGTATTCACTCCATCTTCTGTTTTAACGACAATTGTGGTGATTACCGCATTAAGGATGTCATTCCTGTTTTGATCAGTGAGGTAATTATCCCACTAATTTTTTAGAGTTCCTGTGAACCCTGCAATAATCGTGTGAGTTGCTTCCTTATCACTTGCATTCTTCATTTTGTATGCAATGATATTTATTTGTATTTCCTAAAGTTTAGCATAAATCTGACCTTCAGCCATACCATCTATAGTCCATTCAGTCACACTTGATCCATCTACCGCTGACGCTGGATGAGGAACATTTTCTTCAAACTGTACATCTAGGAAAGAAGGTCTAGGATAATAATTACTTTTATTCGGGTGTCTTTCTAAGAGAGTTCTAAGCTTATTGCCTTGGCTAATGTTGAGCCTAGACAATTACTCATTAATCTTATCCAATAATTCATTGGAATGGCTAAACTCTTTGGATAGTTTAGGGAAATTTTCTTTGGAAAATTCAGGAATTTTAAAGATAGGGTTAGTCTCAATTTGAGGAATAGCCTTAGAGGAACTAGGTTTGTCACCTATCTGACTAATTCCTTTGAAATTATCTCCATTATATTCTTCAATCTGCTGGGAGATTAAATGGATAACTTGACTAGTATAATTGTTCTATTTAAGAACTTTATTAAGATATTCAGCCCTTATCAATGATGATTCCTTTTTTATGGGTTTTTCTAATGGGGTAGCTTTAAGGATCTCCTTTCCATAAGGGATGCTAAGTCATTCAAATGGAGGGGTCACACTTTCTATCACCTGATCTTTGGTGTACCATTTATTGATGAGAACTTTAATAGATGACTGAGTATCATCAATTTGACCAGAAGAATTATACCAAGTAAAAAACTCAACTTCAATTTTGAATCTTTCCATATCGTTAAACCATTTATCCCTGAAAGAGATTCTTTGATCCAAAGTGTAGGTAGCTTTATACCAATCTACCTTCTGATTATGTTTTGGAGATTTCCACCATGCATGTAGTATTTTTTTTCTTTGGAACAAATTTATCACCAGAAGTAAGAACTCCAATGGAGTCTTCTTTCTCATGAATAGGTTTCATGTCAGTAGCGGTAGAACTTCCTACAGTCTCTTCATAATAAACTTTTGGAATGGTTTTGGAGAAAACTACCCCATGAATTTTTCCTTTATCAAGTTGACTAAAATAGTCCTCCTCCTCCTCCTCCTGGGGTTGAAAAGAAGAAGGTCTGGCCAAAGACATTCTTCTACTTGAAGAATCTTGGCTAAAAGAGTTGGATCTTAAAAATTTAAGATTAATAGATCCATCAGGGAATTGAATAACCCTTTCTATCTGATATGTCTCAGTTTGGAGGGGTGAAGGTTTAGTAATGGAGTCGAATTTCCATTCCTCATCGGTAAGGATATCATTCCATTTAAGGAGTCTAGGGACGAAATTAGTACTATGCTCTTGGTTAGCTTCCATAAGCATAGTGACTCCTTTAAAAATAGAAGTTATAGCCTTTGGGGCTATAGTGGTTTGCATTAGCTTGTAATATACCCGATATATTACCGCTATCTCTCTTGTATCTATTTTACTATTCATGTTCTTGGTCTTGACATTAAGGGTCAAAGTATCAATAATATTGGGATCATGAATATCTACAGAAAAATTAGGATAACAGTTAATGTAAACTGGTCCATAAGCAAGATTACTTTCTAGGACTCCTAACAAGGAATCATCAAAATTAAGAAGTCTACCATCTCTAATAAGCAGACTGAGGGGAATATTCAAACCTTTACAGAAAAGAGGTTTAACAGCAACTTGCACAAGGCCAATATGAAGGAATTTAAATTCTTTTTTCTATCTATCAATATCAGCAGAAATTAACAACTTGATAGTTTCAAGAGAATTATTGATAGCTATTGTGGATTCCCAGGTTTTAATATTATACCTTTTAAACATGGAAAAATTTCCTAGCTGATAAATTTTTTCAAAAGGTTCTTTAGGAATAGACCAATTTTGCAAATCATTTTCCATTTTTGAAATGGTTACATTAACATTATTAACAATATGTTGTCTATTATCCATGAAGAGAGAGAATGTCTTTGACTATGCTAATGATAAGTTAAACAGTAATTTAGTTTTTTAATAAATTTATCATCTCTTTATAAAACATGAATTTGATACTTTTACTGTCATTATAAAATCATGTTAAGGATCTTACATCAAAGAGTATGGATTTTATATGAGTTTTTCTAGTATAGTGCCTCGCAGTCTAAAACGACATCCCTTGGCTAAACGATCGCCTATCGGCATCGCAACTACTAGAATAATCACTCAACACCATTCTTTGAACAGCCAACATAAGTTTTATATTACCAGTAAAAGTTCAAGATGCATATAATATAAATGAGAGACAACTTTAATAAAAGACTAAGAAACTATTTAACGTTTCATTAACACAGTCATGACATCAAGAATTAGCCTCTCATAGCTATTATAGAAAAAAATAAAATTACACATAACCATTTAACACGATCAGAGACCATATAACAGTAAAAAAAAATAACAGTAAAGAACAAGAGAAGTAAACAAACACACTTACGATTTTATTCAAACGGTGGAAGCCAAAGTGTTTTCCATTACAAACTGCAGAAGGCTAAAAACAATATGAATTATTTTTCTGATGCCATACAATGAAAATTTTTCTTCCTTAAATAGGCAGAGAAGGAATAATTGAAATAGAGATACTTCTTTCTGATTGGTTGGAGAAAGCATCTTCTTTTTCTTTTGTCGGGCATCTACTTTTTCTTTACGGAAAAGTGATGGCTTCTTTTAAAGTTGTCGGTCATTTGCTTTTGCTTTAGGCAAAGTGATGGCTGCTTTTGATAACTTCCTCAACATGCCAATTTATCTTTCGTTGTTGTGGGATTCTTTGATCAATTTGAATAATTCTAATTGAATAATTAATCAAGAGATATTCCAACTCTTTTAGTTTCATCTCTTACCTTCTTAAATAATTACGACTCTTGGAGTCTCTATTTAGAAGGTCAGTAATTTTGGATTTTTATATCATCTACTGTATTATTTATTTAATTTGAATTAATCATAAAATGGATCTAAGTAGGACTGTTCTAAAGCTCTTGGCTTTAACATATCTCCATTATCATCACTCTATGAAAAAGCTTCTTCTAACAGCTGCAGAGCTGCTTCTTCGTTGGGTTTATCTTCTTCGAGGTCTGACAAAACTTGTTGAAGCCTTTTCTTTAAATCATTCTTAGAAGATGATTTATTTTCTTTTACAGTTGAAGGGAATTGTCGTTGAGCTTCTTTAGGAGTCGGTGACCATACTTTGATGAGAATCTCTTTAGACAAATATTTGATCCTGTCAAATTCATGAATACAAAATTTCCAACTAATAATATAAGAAATTATTTTCTGTATAAAATATTTGCACAATTTAATGTGATTTGGCAGAGTAGAAATATCTTGCTCAGTTTGAAACTAGCCAAATTTATGTAAAAAAACTTTAGGCATAACCTTTTGATTTCCTCCAAAACTATTCCACCACTCATAAAACCATCTGGGGATAATAGCTTTAGAAAATTCATGACTATATTTGACAGACCAGGTATGAATGGTTGGCCTTACAAATAAAAAGTTAAAACAAGCATTCTTATAATCAAACCAGTTGAAAGTTTGAGGTCTACGCTCTCTTGAAAGATTAATAGGGGTATGCAAATGGTCTACTAGCCATTCAAATAGGGAGATAACCTTTTTAATTGTAAATTTTGAATAGGCAATACTATCCGAATCTGAATCAGTACTTAACTTATGCTCCACTTCGATAGAACCTGTATCAACCAAAATGAACTCATAATATTTCGTTGTTTTTAATGGATTCTCAGTTTCCATATAATTTCTATTGGTGTAACAAGATTTAATCAAATGCTTAACCTCGTAGTTTTCATATTCTTTCTCAAGGGCAAGCATAGGATTAACCTGCAAAGTAACAACATTAAAGATTTCTCTTTCTTTTGGTTTGCTACCATGAGAAGGAGATACTGCTTCTAGAAAACTTTCTGGAGTTTTCATGGTGTAGGAATCTTTGGTTTGGGGTGAAGAAAATCTGGGTTTTCCTGAGGGAGAAAAAGGGCATGGTTCTTATTCTTTTAAAAAGGGTTTCTTTAGAACCAAAAGGTTTGATGAAGATGATATAGGTTGTAGCAGTGGAAATGGAGTTATAGAGTAGCCTGGATTTATAGGAGTCAAGCTTGCTAGAGCTGAGAATTTGCTGGGTCTATTCAGAGATGGCCTTATTGCAAATGGTGTAGCTGATGGCTTTACTTCTTTTCCATTTTCTTTGAATGGGCTGCTAGTGGATGGTCTAAATCCTGGCCTCATGATTTTCCCTGCAAGAATTCTCTAGTTACAAAATCTGTGAGAGAGTTTTCTTCTCCCTTTATATACTCAACTTTAAAATTGAAACTGGATAATAATGCTTGCCATCTAGCAAATATCTATTTAGAAACAAGGTTTTTAACATCTTTCTAAAGTATTTCTTTAGCAGACTTACAATCTACTCTGTGTAAAAATTCTTTATTTATCAAGTCATCCTGAAACTTTGTAATACAAAGAACTATAGAAAGGACTTCTTTCTTGACCGTACTATAATTTCTCTGGGCAGAATTCCAAATAGGTGAAGTAAAAAACGAATTAATTGTTCTTGGCTTTTTGGAGTTTTCTTTTTCTTGAGAATTCCTCCATTACCAATATCAGAAGCATATGTCTCAACAATCATAAAAGAATCTGGGTTAGGGATACCTAAGTAAGGCAAACTGTTAACCATTTCTTTAATGTAGATGATAGCTCTGGTCTATTCACCAGTCCAAGCAACAGGTGTTTTCTTAAGCCTGTCATAAAGGGGCTTGCAAAGTTGTCTAACTTTGGGAATAAAATCTGCAACATAGTTGAGACTGCCCAAAAACCTTTGTAATTGGGTTTTATCTGGAATAACATCAGCGAATTTATCTGAAAACTCAATGGCTCTGCAAATGGGTTTGTAAGTGCCTTGATAAAGATCATGACCAAGAAATTTAATTTTAGTTTGGAAAAGTTTGATCTTTTTGGCGCTAACCACAAGACCATTATGTTTAACTATTTTGAAAAAATATATTTACATGTTTAAAAAGAGAATCAATGTCCTCGGAGAAGATTAAAACATCATCAATAAAAACAATTGAAATATGACTGATATGATTAAAAATAGAATTCATGATATTTTGAAATTCTGAAGGGGCGTTTTTTAACCCAAAAGGCATAACATTCCATTTATATTATCCAAAAGACACATTGAAAGTAGTTTTATATTTATCTTTTTCAGAAATCTGTATTTGCCAAAATCCTGATTTAATATCAAACATATTATAAACATTGGCTTTAAAAGTTATTTTTAAAAGATCCCTTTTATTAGGAATTGGATATCTAATACTTTTTAAAATAGTGTTTAAAGGTTTATAATTAATGACTAGTCGGGGAGAACCTCATTCTTTTTCTGCAGCATTGTTAACATAAAAAGCTTAACAACTTCACGGGGATTTAGAGGGTCTAATAATGTTCTTTTCTAAAAGAGTATTAATCTCCTTTTTGCAAATTTCCATTAAATCATGATTCATCTTAATGGGCCTAGCTTTTGTTGAAATGGAATTTTCATTTAATCCATCCATATAAAGCAAATCAACAGTATGGGCTTTTCTGGCCCAAAAAGCATTTGGAAAATCTAAGCAAATTTCCTTTTCGAAAGTCTTTTGTAAATTGGCAATCTTGCTTATCATTCCCGGGGTTTTTAAAATTTTCTCAATTTTCTTAATTTTTATATCTTCTTTAAGAGAACAAATCTGCCGAGACATAAGATTAACTTAAAACGAAGTTTGTTTATGTAAAAATTTACTTTCTTCCGGAGAAAAGGTTTTAATAAAAGGAAATAAAATTTCTTTTCCTAAAATTTTTGTTTTAATATAATCAAAATCAGAAATATAAGGTTTTATCTGAGTAATAAAGGGTATTCCCAAAATGATTTCTTCATTTATTTTTTTTAATAATAACAAAATAATTTTTTAGGCAAATACCATTATTGCTAATATGAGCATCAGATAATTTGTAGTCAATCATGATACATTCACCTGTAGCACTGTATAACTTGGTAGTTCCTTTTGTAAGGTACTTAGTAGGAATTAATCCTTCCACAATACAATTCCTATCTACACCACTGTCTAACAAAGCAATTTTGTTAGGACTCAAATTATTATTGACAACTAATTTAATAAGAAGGTGAGAACTCTGAGGTCTGATTTTAGTAATAGTGTTGCTACCTGCTTCACTGACAGATGCATCTTGTTCTTCATTATCTGAGGCTGCTGCATTAGAGGTTCCTTCGTCATTTTTGATTCCCTTAAGGACTTGTTCCGTAAGGGCGTCAATCTCCATTTTATAGAGTCTAGACTTGATTCCTCTAATTTCTTCTTTAAGAGAATTGACTTCTCTTCTAAGTTCTTCTACAGAAGGTTCTTTCTTTTTGGACTCAAATTTGTCCATGATTTGTTTCATGTTGAAGGGAATAACCTTAGGCTTTTCTTCCTTTTTCCTAGTAGCTAATTTTTGTAGTTCGAGGAGATACTTTCTCCTGGCTTCTTCATCCTGGATGTGCTCAATTGTAGAAAAGAGAGTTTCGACTGTCCTTTCTAAGATAACACTGATTGTTTTATTATCACAGAGGCAAAATACACCATTACAATTACATTCTGACTCATTATCTTTAGATTCTGAATTTTGAGTGACATTAAGAAATTCTTCGTCTCTTTCTTCTTCAGAGGAAGAGTATTCTGTTTCTGAATCCTCTTCTTCTATGATAGAAAAGAATTTTTGTTTGATCTCCTCATCTATGCCAAGAATATTAAATTTCTTCTTCTTTCTCTTATTCATAGGGCATTGGTTAGACCTGTGAACCTTTTTACCACATGTCCAGCAAGTGTCTTCTGAAGGAGCGTCTTTGGAAGTTTGTTTCTTATTTTTCCCTATACACTTTTCTTTGAAATCTCTTCCTTTCTTAGAAGATTTTCTCTTATATTTTCTAATAGTTCTTTATCTTTTTCCTGCTTTCCTAGCAAAAGGAGGTTTTAACAAGGGAAAATCGAAGTCTTGGTAGAAACTTCCTAGTTCTGCATAAGTAGACTTTTGATCTTTCTAAAGCTGCACTTTAGCATAAGATTAGCACAAAGTTCCATAGCAACAACATTTATGATGCTTATGAGATCTCCGTATGCGAGTTGTGGATACGGGATCTTTCCTTCACATCTATCTCAGATTTTGGACCTAACTTTTTCAGTGAAATGAGTAGGTAAACCATTGATAAAGCATTCCTTCCAATAATGAATGTTATAGTTAGATCTTATCATGAATTTGTTAAGAAACATATCTTTGTACCATCTAAAATCTGTTAATTTTTTACAGTATAGATTATTGAGAATCTCAAGTCTTCTATCTTGGAAAAGCCTTGATTCTCCTACAAAATGCTTAGCAATGCTATACAACAAAGTAACTGTAGCATCTTCATAAACAATCTCTGTTGAAGTATTCACTCCGTTTTCTATTTTAACAACAACGCTGGTGTTTAGTGCATTAAGGATGTCATTCCTATTTTGATTAGTGACATAATTATCCCACCAATTTTTTAGAGTTCCTGTGAACCCTGCAATAATAATGTGAGTTGCTTCCTTATCACCTGCATTCTTCATTTAGTATACAGTGATGTTCATTCCTATTTCCTGGAGTTTAGCATAAATCTGAGATTCAGCCATACCATGTATATTCTATTCAGTCAGACTTGATCCATCTGCCGCTGACGCTGGATGAAGAACATTTTCCTCAAACTGTACATCTGGGAAAGAAGGTCTAGGATAATAATTCCTTTTATTCGGGTGTCATTCTAAGAGAGTTCTAAGCTTATTGCATTGGGTAATGTTGAGCCTAGACAATTGCTCATTAACCTTATCCAATAATTCATTGGAATGGCTAAACTCTTTGGATAGATTAGGGAATTTTTCTTTAAAAAATTTTGGAATTTTAATGATAGGGGTAGTCTCAATTTGAGGACTAGCCTTAGAAGAACTAGGTTTGTCATCTACCTGACTGATTCCTTTGAAATTATCTCCTTTATGTTCTTCAATCTGCTGGGAGATTACATGGAGAACTTTATTGGTATAATTGTTCTGTTCCAGAACTTTATTAAGATCTTTTGCCCTTATCAATTCTGATTATTATTTTTTTTGGGTTTTTTGAACGGGGCAGCTTTAAGGATCTCCTTTTTATAACGGATGGTAAGTCCTTCAACTAGAGGGGTCACACTTTCTATCACCTGATGTTTTGTGTACCATTTATTGATGAGAACTTGAAGAGATGACTGAGTATCATCAATTTGACCGGAAGATGCAAACCAAGTAAAGAACTCGACTTTAGTTTTGAGACTTTCCATATCTTTAAACTATTTATCCCTGAAAGATATTCTTTGATCCAAAGTGTAGGTAGCTTTATACGAATCTACCTTATGTTTATGTTCTGGAGATTTCCAACATGCATGCAATATTTTTTTATTTGGAAGAAATTTATCATCAGAAGTAATAACTCCAATGGAGTCTTTTTTCTCATGAATAGGTTTCATGTCACTAGCGGTAGGACTTCCTACAGTATCTTCATAATAAACTTTCGGAATGGATTTCGGGAAATCTACTCCATGAATTTTTCCTTTATTAGGTTGACTAAAATAGTTCTCCTCCTCCTCCTGGGGTTGAAAAGAAGAAGGTCTAGCCGAAGACATTCTTCTACTTGAAGAAGCTTCGCTAAAAGAGCTGGATCTTAAAAATTTATGATTAATAGATCCATCAGGGAATTGAATAACCTGTTCTATCTGAGATGTCTCAGGTTGGAGGGGTGAAGGGTTAGTAATGGAGTCGAATTTCCATTCCTCATCAGCAAGGATATCATTCCATTTGAGGAGTTTAGGGATGAAAGTAGTACTATGCTTTTGGTTAGCTTCCATAAGCATAGTGACTCCTTTAACACTAAAAGTTATAGCCTTTGGGGCTACAATAGTTTTCATTAGCTTGTAATATACCAGATGTATTACCGTTATCTCTCTGGTATCTGCATTACTATTCACGTTCTTAGTCTTGACATTAAGGGTCAAAGTATCAATAATATTGGGATCATGAATATCTACAGAAAAATTAGGATAACAGTTAAAGTAAACGGGTCCATAAGCAAGATTAATTTCTAGGACTCGTAACAAGGAATCATCAAAATTAAGAAGTCTATCATCTCTAAGAAGCAGACAGAGGGGAATATTCAAACCTTTACAGAAAAGAGGTTTAACAACAACTTGCACAAGGCCAATATGAAGGAATTTAAATTCTTTCTTATATCTATCAATATCAGCAGAAATTAACAACTTGATAGTTTCAAGAGAATGATTGATAGCTGTGGTAGATTCACAGGTTTTAATATTATACCTTTTAAACATGGAAAAATTTCCTAACTGATAAATTTTTTTAAAAGGTTCTTTAGGAATAGATCAATTTTGCAAATCATTTTCCATTTTAGAAATGGATATATCAACATTATTAACAATATGTTGTCTATTATCCATGAAGAGAGAGAATGCCTTTGATTGTGCTAATGATAAGTTAAACAGTAATTTATTTTTTAATAAATTTATCATCTCTCTATAAAACATGAATTTTATACTTTTTCTGTCATTATAAAATCATGTTGAGGATCTTACATCAAAGATTATGGATTTTATATGAGTTTTTCTAGTAAAGTACCTCATAGTCTAAAACGCCATCCCTCGGCTAAACGACCGTTTGTCGGTATCGCAACTACTAGAATAATCACTCAACACCGTTCTTTGAAAACCCAACATAAGTTTTATATTACCAGTAAAAGTTCAAGATTCATATAATATAAATGAGCGATAACTTTAATAAAAGACAAAGAAACTATTTAACATTTCATTAACATAGTCATGACATCAGGAATTAGCCTCTCATGGCTATTATAGAACAAAATAAAATTACTGATACCATTTAACACTATCGGAGAGCATATAATAGTAAACTAAAAATAACAGTCAGGAACAATAGAAATAAACTAATGCACTTACAATTTTATTTAAACGGCGGAAGCCTATGTGTTTTCCATTACAAAGTGTAGAAGGCTAAAAAAAATATGAAGTATTTTTTTGATGCCTTACAGTGAAAATTTTTCTCCCTTTAATAGGCAGAGAAGGAATAATTGAAATACAGATGCTTCTTTCTGATTGGTTAGAGAAAGCATCTTCTATTTCTTTTGTCGGGCATCTACTTTTTCTTTACGGAAAAGTGATGGCTGCTTTTAAAGTTGTCGGCCATTTGCTTCAGCTTTAGACAATGTGATGTCTTCTTTAGATAATTTCCTCAACATGCCAATTTATCTTTTGCTGTTGATGGATTCTTTGATCAATTTGAATAATTCTAATTGAATAATTAATCAAGAGATATTCCAACTCTTTGAGTTTCATCTCTTACCTTCTTAAATAATTCTTACTCTTGGAGTCTCTATTTAAAAGGTCAGCAATTTCGGATTTTAATATCCACTACTGAATTATTTATTTAATTTGAATTATTCACAAAATGGATCTAAGTAG
Organism: Solanum bulbocastanum; assembly: GCA_037074985.1. NCBI lineage: Eukaryota > Viridiplantae > Streptophyta > Magnoliopsida > Solanales > Solanaceae > Solanum > Solanum bulbocastanum. The sequence continues at coordinate 17,129,775 of CM073608.1, read as the reverse complement.
GATTGTGCTAAAGATCTTGGCTTTAACATATCTCCATTATCATCACTCTGTGAAGAAGCTTCTTCTAACAGTTGCTTCTTCGTTGGGTTTATCTTCTTCGAGGTCTGACAAAGCATGTTGAAGCCTTTTCTTTAAATCATTCTTAGAAGATGATTTCTTTTCTTTTACAGGTGAAGGGGATTATCGTTGAGCTTCTTTAGGAGCCGGTGATCATCCTTTTATGAAAATCTCTTTAGACAAATATTTGATCCTGTCAAATTCATGAAAACAAAATGTCCAACTAATAATATAAGAAATTCTTTTCTATATAAAATATTTGCACAATTTAATGTGTTCTAGCAGAGTAGAAATATCTTGCTCAGTTTGAAACTAGCCAAATTTATCAAAAAATACTTTAGGCATAACCTATTGATTTACTCCGAAACAATTCCACCACTCATACAACCATCTAGGGATAATAGCTTTAGAGAATTCAGGACTATATTCGACAAACCAGGTATGAGTGGTTGGCCTTAAAAATAAAAAGTTAAACCAAGCATTCTTATAATCAAACCAGTTGAAAGTTTGAGGTCTGTGCTCTCTTGAAAGATTAATAGGGGTATGCAAATGGTCTACTTGCCATTATAATGGGGAGAGAACCTTTTCAATTGTAAATTTCGAATAGGCAATACTATCCGGATCTGAACCATTACTTAACTTATTCTCCACTTCGATGGAACCTATATCAACCAAAATGAACTCATAATATTTCGTTGTTTTTAATGGATTCTCAGTTTCCAGATAATTTCTTTTGGTGTAACAAGGTTTAAGAAAATGCTTAGCCTCGTAGTTTTCATATTCTTTCTCAAGGGAAAGAATAGGATTAACCTGTAAAGTAACAACATTAAAGGTTTCTCTTTCTTTTGGATCGCCACCAGGAGAAGAAGATACTGCTTCTAGAAAACTTTCTGGAGTTTTGATGGTGTAGGAATCTTATGTTTGGGGTGAAGAAAATCTGGGTTTTCCTGAGGGAGAAAAAGAACCTGGTTTTGATTCTTTTGAAAAGGGTTTCTTTAGAACCAAAAGGTTTGATGAACATGAGCTAGGTGGTAGTGGTGGAAATGGAGTTATAGAGTAGCCTAGATTTATAGGAAGCAAGCTTGCTAGAGCTGAGAACTTGTTGGGTCTATTCAGAGATGGCCTTATTGCAAATGGTGTAGCTGATGGCTTTACTTCTTTTCCCTTTTTTATGAAAGGGCTGCTGGTGGATGGCCTGAATCCTGGCCTCATGATTTTCCCTGCAAGAATTCTCTAGTTAGAAAATCTGAGAGAGTTTTCTTCTCCCTTGATATACTCAACTTTAAAATTGAAACTGGATAATAATGCTTGCCATCTAGCAAATATCTGTTTAGAAACAAGGTTTTTGACATCTTTCTGAAGAATTTCTTTAGCATACTTACAATCTACTCTAAGTAAAAATTCTTTATTGATAAAGTCATCCGAAATCTTTGTAATACAAATAACTATAGCAAGGACTTCTTTCTTGACCATACTATAATTTCTCTGGGCATAATTCCAAATTCCTGAAGTAAAACGAAATAATTGTTCTTGGCTTTTTGGAGTTTTCTTTTATTTGTGAATACCTTCATAACCAAAATCAGAAGAATTTGTGTCAACAATCATAAAAGATTGTGGGTTAGGGATACATAAGCAAGGCAAACTCTTAAACATTTCTTTAATCTGGATAATAGTTCTGGTATGGTCACTAGTCCAAGGAACAGGTGTTTTCTTAAGCTTGTCATAAAGAGGCTTGCACACTAGTCTAATTTTGGGAATAAAATCTGCAACATAGTTGAGACTTCCCTAAAATCTTTGTAATTGGGTTTTAATAGGAATAACATCAGGTAATTTATCTGAAAACTAATGGCTCTACAAGTGGGTTTATAAGTGCCTTGATAAAGATCATGAGTAAGAAATCTAATTTTAGTTCAGAAAAGTTTGATCTTTTTGGTTCTAACCACAAGGCCATTATGTTTAACTATTTTGAAAACTATATTTAATTGTTTAAAATGAGAATCAATGTCCTCAGAGAAGATTAAAGCATCATCAATATAAAGAATTGAAATATGACTGATATGATTAAAAATAGAATTCATGATATTTTGAAATTCTGAAGGGTCATTTTTTAACCCAAAAGGCTTAACATTCCATTCATATTGTCCAAAAGGGAAGTTGAAAGCAGTTTTATATTTTGTCTTTTTTAGAAATCTGTATTTGCCAAAATCCTGATTTCATATCAAACTTACTATAAACATTGTCTTTAAAAGTTCTTTTAAAAAGATCCCTTTTATTAGGAATTAGATATCTAATCCATTTTAAAACAGAGTTTAAAGGTTTATAATTAATGACTAGTCGAGGAGAACCTCTTTCTTTCTCTGCAGCGTTGTTAACATAAAAAGCTAAACAACTCCATGGGGATTTAGAGGGTCTAATAATGTTGTTTTCTTAAAGAGTATTAATTTCCTTTTTACAAATTTCCATTAAATCATGATTCATCTTAATGGGCCTAGGTTTTGTTGAAATGACCTTTTCATTGAATCCATCTGTATAAGGAAGATCTACAGTATGGGCTTTTCTGGCCCAAAAAGCATTTGGAAAATCTGAGCAAATTTCCTTTTCAAAAGTTTTTTGTAAATTGGCAATATTTCTTACCATTCCCGGGGTTCTTAAAATTTTCTCAACTTTCTTAATTTTTATTTCTTCTTTAATAAAACAAAGCTGCTAAGATATAAGATTAATTCGAAAAGCAGTTTGTTTTTGTAAAAATTAACTTTCTTCCGGAGAAAGGGTTTTAATAAAAGGAAATGAAATTTATTTTCCTAGAATTTTTGTTTTAATAGAAAAAAATTAGAAATATATGGTTTTGTCTTAGTGATAAAGGGTATTCCCAAAATGATTTCTTCATTTATGTTTTTAGTAATAACAAAATCATTTTTTAGGCAAATACCATTATTTCAAAAATGAGCATTAGATAATTTGTAGTCAATCATGATATGTTCACCAGTAGCACTGTATAACTTGGTAGTTCCTTTTGTAAGGTACTTAGTAGGAATTAATCCTTCCACAATACAATTCTAATCTGCACCACTGTCTAACAAAGAAATTTTGTTAAGACTCAAATTATTAATGACAACTAATTTAATAAGAATGTGAGAACTCTGAGGTCTGATTTTAGTAATAGTTTTGATACCTGCTTCACTGTCAGATGTATCTTGTTCTTCATTATCTGAGGCTGCTGATTTAGAGGTTCCTTCGTCATTTTTTATTCCCTTAAGGACTTGTTCTGTAAGGGCGTCAATCTCCATTTTATGTAGTCTAGATTTGATTCCTCTAATTTCTTCTTTAAGAGAATTAACTTCTCTTCTAAGTTCTCGACAGAAGGATCTTCCTTTTTGGAGTCAAATCTGTCCATGATTTGTTTCATGCTGGAGGGAGTTACCTTAGGCATTTCTTCCTTTTGCCTAGTAACTAATTTCTGCAGTTCGAGGAGATACTTTCTCCTGGCTTCTTCATCCTGGATGTGCTCAATTGTAGAAAAGAGAGTTTCAGCTGTCCTTTCTAAGATAACACTAATTGTTTTATTATCACAGAGGCAAAATGCATAATTACGATTACATTCTGAGTTATTATCTTCAGATTCTGAATTTTGAGCGACATTAAGAAATTCATCGTCTCTTTCTTCTTCAGAGGAAGAGTATTCTGTTTCTGAATCCTCTTCTTCTATGATAGAAAAGAGCTTTTGTTTGATCTCCTCATCTATGCCAAGAAGATTAACTTTGTTCTTCTTGCTCTTATTCCTGTGGAACTGGTTAGACCTGTGACCCTTTTTACCACATGTCCAGCAAGTGTCTTCTGAAGGAGAGTCTTTGGAAGTTTGTTTCTTATTTTTCCCTTTACGCTTTTCTTTGGAATCTCTTCCTTTCTTAGAAGATTTTCGCTTATATTTTCCAATAGTTCTTTCACTTTTTCCAGCTTTCCTAGTAGAAGGAGGTTTTAACAGGGGAAAACTGAAGTCTTGGCAGAAACTTCCTATTTCTGCATAAGTAGACTTTTGATCTTTCTTAAGCTGATCTTTTAGCTTAAGATTAGTACAAAGTTCCATAGCAGAAAAACTTATGAGGCTTATGAGATCTCCGTATGTGAGTTGTGAATACAAGATCTTTCCTGCACATCTATCTCCAATTTTGGACCAAACCTTTTCAGCGAAATGAGTAGGCAAACCACTGAAAAAGCGTTCCTTCCAATAATCATTGTTACAGTCAGATCCTATCATGACTTTATTAAGATTCATATCTTTGAACCATCTAAAATTAGTTAATTTTTTGTAGTACAGATTATTGAGAAACTCAAGACTTCTATCTTGGAAAACCCTTGGTTCTCCTACAAAATGCTTAGCAATGCTATACAATAAAGTAGTTATAGCATCTACATGAACAACCTCTGATAAAGTATTCACTCCATCTTCTGTTTTAACGACAACTCTGGTGGTTACCGCATTAAGGATGTCATTCCTGTTTTGATCAGTCAGGTAATTATCCCACCAATTTTTTAGAGTTCCTGTGAACCCTGCAATAATCATGTGACCTACTTCCTTATCACCTGCATTCTTCATTTTGTAAGCAGTGATATTCATTCACATTTCCTAGATTTTAGCATAAATCTGACATTCAGCCATACCATCTATATTCCATTCAGTCAGACTTGTTCCATCTGCCGCTAACACCGGATGAAGAACATTTTCTTCAAACTGTACATCTGGGAAAGAAGGTCTAGGATAATAATTCCTTTTATTCGGGTGTCTTTCTAATAGAGTTCTAAGCTTATTGCCTTGGATAATATTGAGCCTAGACAATTTCTCATTAATCTTATCTAATAATTCATTCGAATGGCTAAACTCTTTGGATAGTTTAGGGAAATTTCCTTTGGAAAATTTGGGAATTATAAAGATAGGGTTAGTCTCAATTTGAGGACTAGACATAGAGAAACTTGGTTTGTCACCTATCTGACTGATTCCGTAGAAATTATCTCCGTTATGTTCTTCAATCTGCTGGGAGATTACATGGAGAACTTGATTGGTATATTTGTTCTGTTCCAGAACTTTATTAAGATCTTTTACTGTTATCAATGTTGATTACTTTTTTATGGGTTTTTTGAACGGGGCAGCTATAAGGATCTCCTGTTTATAAGGGATGCTAAGTCCTTCAAGTGGAGGGGTCACACTTTCTATCACATGATCTTTGGTGTACCATTTATTGATGAGAACTTGAAGAGATGACTGAGTATCATGAATTTGACCAGAAGATTCAAACCAAGTAAAAAACTCGACTTCAGTTTTGAATCTTTCCATATCTTTTAACCATTTTTCCCTGAAAGAGAATCTTTTATCGAACGTGTAGTTAGCTTTATACCAATCTACCTTCTGTTTATGTTCTGGAGATTTCCACCATGCATGTAGTATTTTTTTATTTGGAACAAATTTATCACTAGAATTAAGAACTCTAATGGAGTCTTTTTTCTCATGAATAGGTTTCATGTCACTAGCGGTGGGACTTCCAAGAGTCTCTTCATAATAAACTTTTGGAATGGTTTTGGGAAAATCTACCCCATGAATTTTTCCTTTATCGGGTTGACTAAAATAGTCCTCTCCTCCTACTGGGGTTGAAAAGAAGAAGGTCTGGCCGTAGACATTCTTCTACTTGAAGAAGCTTCGCTAAAAGAGCTAGATCATAAAAATTTAAGATTAATAGATCCATCAGGGTATTGAATAACCCATTCTATCTGAGATGTCTCAAGTTGGAGGGGTGAAGGGTTAGGAATGGAGTCGAATTTCCATTCCTCATCGGTAAGGATATCATTCCATTTGAGGAGTCTAGGGAAGAAAGTAGTACTATGCTCTTAGTTAGCTTCCATAAGCATAGTGACTCCTTTAACACTAGAAGTTATAGCTTTTGGGGCTATAGTGGTTTTCATTATCTTGTAATATACCCGATATATTACCGCTATCTCTCTGGTAGCTATTTTACTATTCATGTTTTTGGTCTTGACAGAAAGGTTCAAAGTATCAATAATATTGGGATCATGAATATCTATAGAAAAATTAGCATTACAGTTAAAGTAAACTGGTCCATAAGCAAGATTACTTCCTAGGACTCCTAACAAGGAATCATCAAAATTTAGAAGTCTATCATCTCTAAGAAGCAGACAAAGGGGAATATTCAAACCTTTACAGAAAAGAGGTTTAACAGCAACTTGCACAAGGCCAATATGAAGGAATTTAAATTCTTTCTTATAGCTATCAATATCAGCAGAAATTAACAACTGGATAGTTTCAAGAGAATTATTGATAGCTATGGCGGATTCACAAGTTTTAATATTATACCTTTTAAACATGGAAAAAATTTCCTAACTGATACATTTTTTCAAAAGGTTCTTTAGGAATAGACAAATTTTGGAAATAATTTTCCATTTTTGAAATGGATATATTAACATTATTAACAATATGTTGTCTATTATCCATGAAGAGAGAGGATGCCGTTCATTGTGCTAATGATAAGTTAAACAATAATATAGTTTTTTAACAAATTTATCATCTCTTTATAAAGCATGAATTCTATAGTTTTACTGTCATTATAAAATCATGTTAAGGATCTTACATCAAAGATTATGGATTTTATATGAGGTTTTCTAGTAAAGTACCTCGCAATCTAAAATGCCATCCCTCGGCTAAAGGAACGCCTCTCGGCATCGCAACTACTAGAATAATCAGTCAACACCGTTCTTTGAACACGCACCATAAGTTTTATATTACCATTAAAAGTTCAAGATTCATATAATATAAATGAGAGATAACTTTAATAAAAGACTAAGAAACTATTTAATGTTTCATTAACACAGTCATGACATCATGAATTAGCCTCTCATGGCTACTATAGAACTGAACAAAATTACTAATAACATGCTAAACATGGGGTATATTTCGCTAAAACCATTCCACAAGTTTATTATGAAGAGATTGTAGGAAGTCCTACCGCTAGAGACATGAAACCTATTCATGAGAAAAAAGACTCCATTGGAGTTCTTAATTCTGGTGATAAATTTGTTCCAAATAAAAAAATACTACATGCATGGCGGAAATCTCCACAACATAAACAGAAGGTAGATTGGTATAAAGCTACCTACACTTTGAATCAAAGAATTTCTTTAAGGAATAAATGGTTTAAAGATATGGAAAGATTCAAAACTGAAGTCGAGTTTTTTACTTGGTTTTAATATTCTGGTCAAATTGATGATAGTCAGTCATATCTTCAAGTTCTCATCAATAAATGGTACACCAAAGATCAAGTGATAGAAAGTGTGACCCCTCCACTTGAAATACTAAGCCTCCCTTATAGAAAGGAGATCCGATATTTCTACCCTGCCAGAACACATTAAATTGTGTAACTATTTTATATAGAAAAGAATTTCTAATATTATTAGCTAGACATTTTAATCTTTGATGTAAGATCCTTAACATGATTTTATAATGACAGTAAAAGTATAAAATTTATATTTTAGAAAGAGATGATAAATTTATTAAAAAACTAAATTACTGTTTAACTTATCATTAGCATAGTCAAAGGCATTCTCTCTCTTCATGGATAATAGACAACATATTGTTAATAATGTTAATATATCCATTTCAAAAATGGAAAATGATTTGTAAAGTTGGTCTATTCCTAAAGAACCTTTTGAAAAAATTTATCCGTTAGGAAATTTTTCCATGTTTAAAAGGTATAATATTAAAACCTGTGAATCCACCATAGCTATCAATAATTCTCTTGAAACTATCAAGTTGTTAATTTATGTTGATATTGATAGATACAAGAAAGAATTTAAATTCCTTTGTGCAAGTTGCTGTTAAACCTCTTTTCCGTAAAGGTCTAAATATTCCCCTTTGTCTGCTTCTTAGAGATGATAGACTTCTTAATTTTGATGATTCTTTGTTAGGAGTCCTAGAAAGTAATCTTGCTTATGAACCAGTTTACTTTAACTGTTATCCTAATTTTTCTGTAGATATTTATGACCCCAATATTATTGATACTTTGACCCTCAATGTCAAGACCAAGAACATGAATAGTAAAATAGATACCAGAGAGATAACGGTAATATATTGGGTATATTACAAGCTAATGAAAACCACTATAGCCCCAAAGGCTATAACTTCTAGTGTTAAAGGAGTCACTATGCTTATGAAAGCTAACCAAGACCATAGTACTACTTTCGTCCCTAGACTCCTCAAATGGAATTATATCCTTACCGATGGGGAATGGAAATTCGACTCCATTACTAACACTTCACCCCTCCAACCTGAGACATCTCAAATAGAATGGGCTATTCAATTCCCTAATGGATCTATTGATCTTAAATTTTTAAGATCCAACTCTTATAGCCAAGCTTCTTCAAGTAGAAGAATGTCTTTGGCCAGACCTTCTTCTTTTCAACCCCATGAGGAGGAGGAGGACTATTTTAGTCAACCTTATAAAGGAAATATTCATGGGGTAGATTTCGCCAAAACCATTCCAAAAGTTTATTATGAAGAGACTGTAGGAAGTCCTACTGCTAGTGACATGAAACCTATTCATGATAAAAAAGACTCCATTGGAGTTCTTACTTTTGGTGATAAATTTGTTCCAAATAAAAAAATACTACAAGCATGGTGGAAATCTCCAGAACATAAACAGAAGGTAGATTGGTATAAAGCTACCTACACTCTGGATCAAAGAATCTCTTCTAGGGATAAATGGTTTAAAGATATGGAAATATTCAAAACTGAAGTCGATCTTTTTACTTGGTTTGAATCTTCTGGTCAAATTGATGATACTCAATCATCTCTTCAAGTTCTCATCAATAAATGGTACACCAAAGATCAGGTGATAGAAAGTGTGATCCCTCCACTTGAAGGACTTAGCATCCCTTATAGAAAGGATACCCCTAAAGCAGCCCTGTTCAAAAAACCTATAAAAAAGGAATCAGCATTGATAATGGCCGAAGATCTTAATAAAGATCTGGAACAAAACAATTATACCAATCAAGTTCTACATGTAATTTCCCAGCAGATTGAAGAACATAAAGGAGATAATTTGAAAAGGAATCAGTCAGATAGGTGAAAAACCTAGTTCCTCTAAGGCTAGTCCTCAAATTGAGACTAACCTTATCTTTAAAATTCCCAAATTTTCCAAAGAATATTTCCCTTAACTATCCAAAGAGTTTAGTAATTCCAATGAATTATTGGATAAGATTAATGAGCAAGTGTCTAGGCTCAACATTACCCAAGACAATAAGCTTAGAACTCTCTTAGAAAGACACCCGAATAAAAGGAATTATTATCCTAGACCTTCTTTCCTAGATGTACAGCTTGAAGAAAATGTTCTTCATCCGACGTCAGCGGCAGATGGATCAAGTCTGACTAAATGGAATATAGATGGTATGGCCGAAGGTCAAATTTATGCTAAACTCCAGGAAATGGGAATGAATATTACTGCATACAAAATGAAGAATGCAGGTGATAAGGAAGTAGGTCACATGATTATTGCAGGGTTCACAGGAACTCTAAAAAATTGGTAGGATAATTACCTCATTGATCAAAACAGGAATGACATCCTTAATGCGGTAACCACCAGAGTTGTTGCTAAAATAGAAGATTGAGTGAATACTTCATCAGAGGTTGTTTATGAAGATGATACAACTACTTTGTTGTATAGCATTGCTAAGCATTTTGTAGGAGAACCAAGTCTTTTCCAAGATAGAAGTCTTGAGATTCTCAATAATCTGTACTGAAAAAAATTAATAGATTTTAGATGGTACAAAGATATGTTTCTTAACAAAGTCATGATAAGACCTGACTGTAACAATGATTATTGGAAGGAACGTTTCATCAGTGGGTTACCTATTGATTTCGCTGAAAAGGTTAGGTCCAAAATTCGAGATAAATGTGAAGGAAAGATCTCGTATTCACAACTTGCATGCGGAGATCTCATAAGCATCATAAATGTTGTTGCTATGGAACTTTGTACTGATGTTAAGCTAAAAGAGCAGCTTAAGAAAGATCAAAAGTCTACTTATGCATTACTAGGAAGTTTCTGCCAAGACTTCAGTTTTCCCTTGTTAAAACCTCCTTCTGCTAGGAATGCAGGAAAAAGAGAAAGAACTACTGGAAAATATAAGCGAAAATCTTCCGAGAAAGGAAGAGATTTCAAAGAAAAGTGTAAAGGGAAAAATAAGAAAAAACATCCAAAGACTCTCCTTCAGAAGATGCTTGTTGGACATGTGGTCAAAAGGGTAACAGGTCTAATCAGTGCCCCAAGAATAAGAGAAATAAGAAGAAAGTTAATCTTCTTGGCATAGATGAGGAGATCAAACAAAAGCTCTTTTCTATCATAGAAGAAGAGGATTCAGAAACAGAATACTCTTCATCTAAAGAAGAAAGTGACGAAGAATTTCTTAATGTCGCTCAAAATTTAGAATCTAAAGATAATGAGTCAGAATGTAATTTTAATGGTGTATTTTGCCTCTATGATAATAAAACTATCAGTGTTATCTCAGAAAGGATAGTTGAAACTCTCTTCTCTACAATTGAGCACATCCAGGATGAAGAAGTCAGGAGAAATTATCCTCTCGAACAACAGAAATTAGTTACTAGGAAAAAGGAAGAAAAGCCTAAGGTTATTCCCTTCAGCATGAAACAAATCATGGACAGATTTGAGTCCAAAAAGGAAGAACCTTTTGGCAAAGAACTTAGAATAGAAGTTAATTCTCTTAAAGAAAAAATTAGAGGAATCAAGTCTAGACTCTATACAATGCAGATTGACGCCCTTACAAAACAAGTCCTTAAGAAGAATAAAAAATGATGAAGGAACCTCTAAAGCACCAACCACAGATAATGAAGAACATGAAGAACAAGATACATCTGACAGTGAAGAAGGTATCAACACTATTACTAAAATCAGACCTCAGAGTTCTCACATTCTTATTAAATTAGTTGTCAATAATAATTTGAGTCTTAACAAAATTGTTTTGTTAGTGGTGCAGATAGGAATTGTACTGTAGAAGGATTAATTCCTACTAAGTACCTTACAAAAGGAACTACCAAGTTATACAGTACTACAAGTGAACGTATCATGATTGACTGCAAATTATCTGATGCTCATTTTTACAATAATGGTATTTGCCTAAAAAATGATTTTGTTATTACTAAAAACATAAATGATGAAATCGTTTTGGGAATACCCTTTATTACTCAGATAAAACCTTATAATTCTGATTTTGATTCTATTAAAAAAAAAATTTAGGAAAAGAAATTTCATTTCCTTTTATTAAAACCCTTTCTCAAGAAGAAAGTAAATTTTTACATAAACAAACTGCTTTTCGAATTAATCTTATATCTCAGCAGATTTGTTTTCTTAAAGAAGATATAAAAATTAAGAAAATAGAGAAAATTTTAAAATCCCCGGGAATGGTAAGCAAGATTTCCAATTTACAAAAAACTTTTGAAAAGGAAATTTGCTCAGATTTTCCAAATGCTTTTTGGGCCAGAAAAGCCCATACTGTAGATTTGCCTTATATAAATGGATTCAATGAAAAGGCAATTTCAACAAAAGCTAGGCCCATTCAGATGAATCATGATTTAATGGAAATTTGCAAAAAGGAGATTAATACTCTTTAAGAAAACAACATTATTAGACCCTCTAAATCCCCGTGGAGTTGTTCAGCTTTTTATGTTAGCAACGCTGCAGAGAAAGAAAGAAGTTCTCCCTGACTAGTCATTAATTATAAACCTTTAAACTCTGTTTTAAAATGGATTAGATATCTAATTCCTAATAAAAGGGATCTTTTTAAAAAAACTTTTAAAGACAATGTTTATAGTAAGTTTGATATGAAATCAGGATTTTGGCAAATACAAATTTCTGAAAAAGAAAAAATATAAAACTGTTTTCAATGTCCCTTTTGGACAATATGAATGGAATGTTATGCCTTTTGGGTTAAAAAGCGCCCCTTCAGAATTTCAAAATATCATGAATTATATTTTAAATCATAGCAGTCATATTTCAATTGTTTATATTGATGATGTTTTAATCTTTTCCGTGGACATTGATTCTAAATTTAAACATTTAAATATATTTTCAAAATAGTTAAACATAATGGCCTTGTGGTTAGCGCCAAAAATATCAACCTTTTCCAAACTAAAATTAGATTTCTTGGTCATTTTCTTTATCAAGGCACATATAAAGCCATTTGCAGAGCCATTGAGTTTTTAAATAAATTACCTGATGTTATTCCTGATAAAACCCAATTACAAAGGTTTTTGGGCAGTCTCAACTATGTTGCAAATTTTATTCCCAAAGTTGGACAAGTTTGCAAGCCCCTTTATGGCGTGCTTAAGAAAACACCTGCTCCTTGGACTAGTGAACAGACCAAAGTTGTTATCCAGATTAAAGAAATGGTTTAGAGTTTGCCTTGCTTAGGTATTCCTAACCCAGATTCTTTTATGATTGTTGAGACAGATGCATGTGATATTGGTTATGGAGGAATTCTCAAACAAAAGATAACTCCAGAAAGCCAAGAACAATTAATTTGTTTTACTTCAGTAATTTGGAATTCTTCCTAGAGAAATTTTAGTATAGTCAAGAAAGAAGTCCTTGCTATAATTCTTTGTATTACAAAGTTTCAGGATGACTTGATTAATAAAGAATTTTTACTTAGAGTATATTGTAGGTCTGCTAAAGAAATTCTTCAGAAAGATGTTAAAAACCTTGTTTCTAAAAAAATATTTGCTAGATGGAAAGAATTATTATCTATTTTTGATTTTAAAGTTAAGTATATTAAGGGAGAAGAAAACTCTCTCCTAGATTTTCTAACCAGAGAATTCTTGTAGGAAAAATCATGAGGCAAGGATTCAGGCCATCCACCAGCAGCCCTTTCAAAGAAAAGGGAAAAGAAGTAAAGTCATCAGCTACACCATTTGCAATAAGGCCATATCTGAATAGCCCCATCAAGTTCTCAGCTCTAGCAAGCTTGCCTCCTATAAATCCAGGCTACGCTATGACTCCATTTCAACTGCTACCACCTAGCTCATCTTCATTAAACCTTTTGGTTCTAAAGAAACCCTTTTCAAAAGAATCAGAACCATGTCCTTTTTCTCCCTCAGGAAAACCTAGATTTTCATCACCCCAAACCAAAGATTCCCACACCATGAAAACTCCAGAAAGTTTTCTAGAAGCAGTATCTCCTTCTCATGGTAGCAAACCAAAAGAAAGAGAAATCTTTAATGTTGTTACTTTGCAGGTTAACCCTATTCTTGCCCTTGAAAAAGAATATGAAAACTACGAGGTTAAGCATTTGCTTAAACCTTGTTACACCAATAGAAATTATGTGGAAACTGAGAATCCATTAAAAACAAGGAAATATTATGAGTTCATTTTGGTTGATACAGGTTCCATCGAACTGGAGCATAAGTTAAGTAATGATTCCGATCCAAATAGTATTGCCTATTCGAAATTTACAATTAAAAAGGTTCTCTCCCCATTTGAATGGTAAGTGGACCATTTGCATACCCCTATTAATCTTTCAAGAGAGAACAGACCTCAAACTTTCAACCGGTTTGATTATAAGAATGCTTGGTTTAACTTTTTATTTTTAAGGCCAACCACTCATACCTGGTTTGTCAAATATAGTCCTGAATTTTCTAAAGCTATTATCCCCAGATGGTTCTATGAGTGGTGTAATTGTTTTGAAGGAAATCAAAAGGTTATGCCTAAAGTATTTTTAGATAAATTTGGCCAGTTTCAAACTGAGCAAGATATTTCTATTCTGCCAGAACACATTAAATTATGCTAATATTTTGTACAGAAAAGAATTTCTTATATTATTAGTTGGACATTTTGTATTCATGAATTTGACAAGATCAAATATTTGTCTAAAGAGATTCTGATCAAAGAATGGTCACCGGCTCCTAAAGAAGCTCAACGACAATCCCCTCCAACTGTAAAATAAAAGAAATCATCTTCTAAAAATGATTTAAAGAAAAGGCTTCAACAAGCTTTGTCAGATCTCGAAGAAGATAAACCCAATGAAGAAGCAACTCTGCAACTGTTAGAAGAAGCTTCTTCATAGAGTGATGATAATGGAGATATGTTAAAGCCAAGAGCTTCAGCACAGTCCTAGTTAGATCCATTTTATGATTAATTCAAATTAAATAAATAATCCAGTAGAGTTAAAATTCGTATTTTCTGACCTTCTAAATAAAGACTCCAAGAGTCGGAATTATTTAAGAAGGTAAGAGATGAAACTCAAAGAGTTGGAATATCTCTTGATTAATTATTCAATTAGAATTATTTAAATTAATCAAAGAATCCCACAACAGCGAAAGATAAATTGGCATGTTGAGGAAATTATCTAAAGAAGCCATCATTTTGTCTAAAGCAAAAGCAAATGGCTGACAACTTTAAAAGCAACCATCACTTTTCTGAAAACAAAAAGTAGATGCCCGGCAAAAGAAAAAGAAGATTCTTTCTCTAACCAATTCAAAAGAAACATCCTATTTCAATTATTCCTTCTTTGCCTATTTAAGGAAGAAAAATTTTCATTGTAAGGCATCAGAAAAATACTTTATATTTTTTTTAGCCTTCTGCATTTTGTAATGGAAAACACTTTGGCTTCCGCCGTTTGAATAAAATTGTAAGTGCGTTTGTTTAATTCTATTGTTCTTTACTGTTATTTTTCTGTTTACTGTTACACACTCTCTGATCATGTTAAATGGTATCAAAGCCATGTTTATCATGTTATCAGTAATTTATGTTCAGCTTTTTATGTTAACAACGCTGCAGAGAAAGAAAGAGCTTCTCCTCGACTAGTCATTAATTATAAACCTTTAAACTCTTTTTTAAAATGCATTAGATATCCAATTCCTAATAAAAGGGATCTTTTAAAAAGAACTTTAAAGCCAATGTTTATAGCAAGTTTGATATTAAATCAGGATTTTGGCAAATGCAGATTTCTGAAAAAGATATATATAAAACTGCTTTCAATGTCCCTTTTGGACAATGTGAATGGAATGTTATGCCATTTGGGTTAAAAAATGCCCCTTCAAAATTTCAAAATATCATGAATTCTATTTTTAATCATATCAGTCATATTTCAATTGTTTATATTGATGATGTTTTAATCTTCTCCGAGGACATTGATTCTCATTTTAAGCATTTAATATATTTTTAAAATAGTTAAACATAATAACCTTGTGGTTAGCGCCAAAAAGATCAAACTTTTCCAAACTAAAATTAGATTTCTTATTCATGATCTTTATCAAGGCACTTATAAACCCATTTGCAGAGCCATTGAGTTTTCAGATAAATTACCTAATGTTATTCCTGATAAAACCCAATTACAAAGGTTTTTGAGCAGTCTCAACTATGTTGCAAATTTTATTCCCAAAGTTGGACAAGTTTTCAAGCCCCTTTATGACAGGCTTAAGAAAACACCTGTTCCTTAGACTAGTGAACAAACAAGAGCTGTTATCCAGATTAAAGAAATGCTTAAGAGCTTGCCTTGCTTAGGTATCCCTAATTCACAAGTTTTAATATTATACCTTTTAAACATGGAAAAATTGCCTAACTGATAAATTTTTTAAAAGGTTTTTTAGGAATAGACCAATTTTAAAAATCATTTTCCATTTTAGAAAAAAATTTCCAAAGACACTCCTTCAGAAGACACTTGCTGGACATGTGGTAAAAAGGGTCGCAGGTCTAACCAGTGTCCCAAGAATAAGAGAAAGAAGAAGAAAGTTAATCTTCTTGGCATAGATGAGGAGATCAAACGAAAGCTCTTTTCTATCATAGAAGAAGAGGATTCTGAAACAGAATACTCTTCCTCTGAAGAAGAAAGCGGCGAAGAATTTCTTAATGTCGATCAAAATTTAGAATCTAAAGATAATGAGTCAGAATGTAATTTTAATGGTGCATTTTGCCTCTGTGATACTAAAATTATCAGTGTTATCTCAGAAAGGACAGCCAAAACTATCTTTTCTACAATTGAGCACATCCAAGATAAAGAAGCCAGGAGAAAGTTTCTCCTCGAACTACAAAAATTAGTTACTAGGAAAAATGAAGAAAAGCCTAAGGTTATTCCCTTCAGCATGAAACAAATCATGGACAAATTTGAGTCCAAAAAGGAAGAACCTTCTGTCGAAGAACTTAGAAGAGAAGTTAGTTCTCTTAAAGAGGAAATTAGAGGAATCAAGTCTAGACTCCATAAAATGGAGATTGACGCCCTTACGGAATAAGTCCTTAAGGGAATCAAAAATGACGAAGGAACCTCTAAAGCAACAGCCTCAAATAATGAAGAACAAGATGCATCTGACAGTGAAGCAGGTATCAACACTATTACTAAAATCAGACCTCAGAGTTCTCACATTCTTATTAAATTAGTTGTCAATAATAATTTGACTCTTAACAAAATTGGTTTGTTAGAGAATGGTGCAGATAGGAATTGTATTGTGAAAGGATTAATTCCTACTAAGTACCGTACAAAAGGAACCACCAAGTTATACAGCGCTATAGGTGAACATATCATGATTGAATACAAATCATCTAATGCTCATATTTGCAATATTGGTATTTGCCTAAAATATGATGTTGTTATTACTAAAAACATAAATGAAGAAATAATTTTGGGAATACCTTTTATTACTCAAATAAAACCTTATACTTCTAATTTTTATTCTATTAAAAAAAAATTAGGAAAAGAAATTTCATTTCCTTTTATTAAAATCCTTTCTCAGGAAGAAAGTAAATTTTTACATAAACAAACAATGTTCTTTTTCTCCCTCAGGAAAACCCAAATTTTCTTCACCCCAAACCAAAGATTCCTACACCATGAAAACTCCAGAAAGTTTTCTAGAAGCAGTATCTCCTTCTCATGGTAGCAAACTAAAAGAAAGAGAAATCTTTAAGGTTGTTACTTTGCAGGTTAACCCTATTCTTGCCCTTGAGAAAGAATATGAAAACTACGAGGTTAAGCATTTGCTTAAACCTTGTTACACCAATAGAAATTATGT
Organism: Solanum bulbocastanum; assembly: GCA_037074985.1. NCBI lineage: Eukaryota > Viridiplantae > Streptophyta > Magnoliopsida > Solanales > Solanaceae > Solanum > Solanum bulbocastanum. The sequence goes on along the minus strand of CM073608.1, from coordinate 17,112,650 downwards.
GGAAACTGAGAATCCATTAAAAACAAGGAATTATTATGAGTTCATTTTGGTTGATACAGGTTCCATCGAACTGGAGCATAAGTTAAGTAATGATTCAGATCCGAATAGTATTGCCTATTCGAAATTTACAATTAAAAAGGTTCTCTCCCCATTTGAATGGTAAGTGGACCATTTGCATACCCCTATTAATCTTTCAAGAGAGAACAGACCTCAAACTTTCAACCGGTTTGATTATAAGAATGCTTGGTTTAACTTTTTATTTTTAAGGCCAACCACTCATACCTGGTTTGTCAAATATAGTCCTGAATTTTCTAAAGCTATTATCCCCAGATGGTTCTATGAGTGGTGTAATTGTTTTGAAGGAAATCAAAAGGTTATGCCTAAAGTATTTTTAGATAAATTTGGCCAGTTTCAAACTGAGCAAGATATTTCTACTCTGCCAGAACACATTAAATTATGCTAATATTTTGTACAGAAAAGAATTTCTTATATTATTAGTTGGACATTTTGTATTCATGAATTTGACAAGATCAAATATTTGTCTAAAGAGATTCTGATCAAAGGATGGTCACCGGCTCCTAAAGAAGCTCAACGACAATCCCCTCCAACTGTAAAATAAAAGAAATCATCTTCTAAAAATGATTTAAAGAAAAGGCTTCAACAAGCTTTGTCAGATCTCGAAGAAGATAAACCCAACGAAGAAGTAACTCTGCAACTGTTAGAAGAAGCTTTTTCATAGAGATGATAATGGAGATATGTTAAAGCCAAGAGCTTTAGCACAGTCCTACTTAGATCCATTTTATGATTAATTCAAATTAAATAAATAATCTAGTAGAGGATATTAAAATCCAAAATTACTGAGCTTCTAAATAGAGACTCCAAGAGTCGGAATTATTTAAGAAGGTAAGAGACGAAACTCAAAAAGTTGAAATATCTCTTGATTAATTATTCAATTAGAATTATTCAAATTGATAAAAGAATCCCACAACAGGGAAAGATAAATTGGCATGTTGAGGAAATTATCAAAAGCAGCCATCACTTTGTCTAAAGCAAAAGCAAATGGCCGACAACTTTAAAAGCTGCCATCACTTTTCTGAAAAGAATAACTAGATGCCCAACAAAGGAAAAAGAAGATTCTTTCTCTAACCAATCAGAAACAAGCATCTCTATTTCAATTATTCCTTCTCTGCCTATTTAAGGAAGAAAAATTTTCATTGTAAGGCATTAGGAAAATACTTCATATTTTTTTTTTAGCCTTCTGCACTTTGTAATGGAAAACCTCTTTTATCTTAAGATCATTACAAAGTTCCATAGCAACAGCATTTATGATGCTTATGAGACAATACAACGAAGGAAAGATATAGATCTCAACAAAAATTCACATTTGTTAAACTTTGCAAAAAGTTGTTGGTCCTTATGAACTTGCAACACGATCCTCAAATGATCAATATGTTCATCTCACTTCGTGAGTAGATCAAAATATCATTGAGAAACAATCACAAACATGTCTACATATTGCCTAAACACCCTATTCAACAAGTTAACAAATGCCACCAGAGCATTAGTCAAACAAAATGACATTACTAGATACTCATAATAACCATACCAAGTTTGAAAATCCATCTTGGGAATGTTATCATCTTTCACCCTCAATTGGTTATAACCCGATCGGAGATAAATTTTAGAGAAATAACTTGCCCCTTGAAGTTGTTCAAATAGATCATCTATCCTTGGAAGAGGATACTAATTCTTTATAGTCACCTTTTTTAACTGACGATAGTCAATACACTATGAAGAGAACCATCCTTGTTTCTAACAAACAATAGCGTAGCACCCTATGGAGAGATACTCGATCGAATGAAACCCTTATGCTACAAATCCTTCAACTGTACTTTCAACTACTTAAGTTCTGTCGAATCCATATGATAAGGAGGAATAGAGATTGGTTGCGTATCTGGAAGAAGGTCAATACCGAAATGTATTTCCCTCTCAGGAGGAATATCGCGTAAGACATCTAAGAACACTTCTAGAAACTCATTTACAATGGGGATCGACTCAAGAGAAGGGGTTTCAAAATCTACATCCCTTGCCCTTACTAGATTGTAAATGCAACCCGTAGAAATCATTTTTCTAGCTTTAAGACAAGAGACAAATTGACCCTTAAGCATAGAATTTTCCCTCCTTCCACTCTAGGATAGGTTTATTCAGAAATTAAAACTTGACAACATGACTTCTACAATCAATAGAAGCATATCAAGAGTGCAGCCAATCCATACCTAAGATAACATCAAAGTCTAACATATCAAGCTCTACCAATTCAACAAGAGCAACTCTATGGGACATGGAAACGGGACACTTTTTATAGATCCTCATAGCCACTACAGAATCACCAGCAGGGGTAGAGATTGAAAAAGGTTCTAACAACACATCAGGGAGCACATCAAACCTTATAGCCACATATGGTGCAAAAAAGACAAAGTAGCAGCATGATCAAGAAAACCATATACATTAAGTCGTAAACTTTCAACATACTGTTAACCACATCTGAAGAACTCTCTTGTTCACCTCTAGTCTGAAGATCATAAAAGTAGTTTTGCTTAAGAGCATTGGAACCGGAACCACTAGGAGTAGCATGCTTTCCCTCTCTTCCATTAGCCATAAGCATTCGCAAATCCCTCATTTTGTTACCAATCTTACTGCAACCAAAGCAACCATCCATGCCAGCTAGGCACTTACCATCGTGCTTCCTTCCAAACTTAGTACAATTTGGCTTATATAATGAAGATCCACTACCATTACCTACTTGAGGCTTAAGGTTAGACACTTTATCTTTATTGAACTTTGAAGGAGCATTAGAAGAATATCGGCCAAAAAACTTTTGTCAGAATCTAGGACGACCTTGTACATCAGAGCTTGCATGAGAAAAGTTACCATCACCATTCTTAGCACCTTTTTCCTCTCTAGACTTTTCTTTGAGCTTTTCCTCATCAATTTGTTATGCATATACCATGACACGAGAGATATCCATGTCATGAATGAGCATGGTGGTTCAGCATTCTTTAACCACCATTTTGGACAGCCCCGAAACAAACTTACTCATTCTAGCCCTTGAATCCGCAACTATTGTTGGAGCATATATCGACAATTGAGTAAACTTTAGAGTATACTTCCTCACACTCATACTACCTTTCTTAAGGTTAATGAACTCGAGCACCTTGGCCTCCCTCATCTCTTGGGGAAGGAATCTATCAAGAAAAGTGGATTTGAACTTCTCCCAATAAAGAGGTCCCACATCTTTCGATCTTCCTTCTTTTCATTGGTTGTACCACACTTGAGCCACTCCTTTGAATTGATAAGCGGACAACTCTACCTTCTCCAATGGTGTAACTCCCATGCTCATCAAAATCTTATAGACCTCAACAATAAACTCTTGAGGATCTTCCTCAACTTTGGACCCATGAAACTTTGGAGGATTCATCCTTGTAAAGTCTTTCACTCTTGAAGCCGCTGAATTCACTGTGGGAATCGCAACATCCCTATTGGCTTGGGTCATCACCTCTTGATTCAACACTTGAAAAACATCCCTAAACTCCACATTAGACACATGCTGGGCCAAAGGATCAAACGAAACTTGAGGAGCTTGGCGAGGAACTTCTTGTTCCTCATTCTCCCTCACATTGCTACTAGCATAAGCTCTTCGGGTAGCCATATCCTTAAGAACATAGGATAAGGATTAGGAGAGAGAGACTTTATAGAGTTAAACTCTATCACACAACTTAAGAGTAGTTAAAGAAGTGGATTTTTCTACTCATCTTGTAGCTTCTTATTCATAAATGTGGCACGCTTCATACTTATGTAGAAGACTCTACTAGGTGTGTCTTATGAGACATCATAGAACCATTCTAAACCTTGTGCTCTAATTACCAAGTTTTTCATGACCTAGGGGTGCCCTCTACATGTAACATGGCATATAGACCCTAAGGACTACATACAAGAAACTTAGCTCTCATAAAAAAATAAATAGAACATTAAGAGTAAAATAGTTCAAGTCCAAAACATTTTTATATAATGAAAAGAGGAATTATAATACTCATGTCTTGATATAGCCATCTAATACAATAGAATAAACTTGGGCCTAGCCCATACATAATGTTTAAAATGGAAAATCCAAGAAACAAACTAAAACAATAGCTCCATCCTCGAAGCATGATGGCTCACCAGAGCTCGGGAAATTGCAGACCCTGAAACATATCTTTCGGACCCTACATTTGGAAAAAATGTAGGCAAGAGTATGCGTTAGTACAAAAGAATGTATCAAGTATGATAGCCATGCATAAAACATTTAAAACACACTAAAAATGACATTTCATTTCATGACATGAAATTGACCAAGCTAAAATGTGATATGAAAAAGCTATAAAACATAAGTCATAAATCATGGTCAATGCAAGCTAACTTCTTCTTTAACATCATAGAAATCATATGTGATACCCCTTGAGTAAACTTAGTTCATTTACTTGTGGGTAAATAGCCTTAACCGGCATTGAGACCATGTGAGCTATAACATGGAATCTGGTGTCTACGCCACACCAAAAAGAGGTGTTCTACTTGCTTATGGTAGAACCTTAAACTTCTAGATTAAGTGGATCCACTAGCTAATAAACCTCTTTGGGCACATAGTTATGGGATAGGAGATTGCTACCAAAATCTCTGCCTCTACTAATAGGTAAGCTTCCATCTCATGAGATTACTTTGGAAATCCGGCCTCTACTGTAGGAGAGCTTTCATTTCACTATAAATATCCACTCGGTGCGTAGCATAATTCCCACGGAATAGTCATTTCTTACTTGACTTCATTTTTCATGAAAGGGTGCCCTTGGCGTACCGATTCAAGATAGTTTCATTAAGATAGCTCCTAGTCTTTGATTTAATTAGGTGAGAAAACCTTTCAACCTAAGAATCCCTTTCTATATGATAAACCTTTCACAAGATAGAATCATCATTATTGGCACTTTACTCTCAAAGTACCCTTAAAATATTTTCATATATTTATAAAACAATGCATAAGTCCATAATTTATCTCCTTGAGGTCAAAACCTAAATTCAATCATCAGCTCTTAGATAACTTGAGTTAGATATGGATTTCATCATAAATTCATGTAAAACTAGCAATACATGCTCAATTCCATAAAACTCTTCCTTGAAGATCAAAATCCCTCAACATATACTTCATAACTTGAAAACATAGGGATCACATGGGTTCCAAGGGAATTCATCATAAAAGCATTGCAATTCATCAATTCATGCATAGAAGATCATAATTAAAGCATTTAAATCAATAATGATAATAACCCATGCTAATTGAAGAAAACTCTAATTCAATTAGGGAATTCTACTATTTGAAATAGAGAGATTTAGGAACTCCGTGGACTAAAGAGATCTATGCATGAAAACTATAATACCTTGAATCAAAATGCTAGCCTTCAATGGAGGAATTTTACCCTTAGCTTGAAACCCTAGGTGAAACCTTCTTCTTCTTCAAGATTCTAGAGAGAGAATATTCAAGAGGAATTGGATTTCTTTCAAGAATTTGAAAGAATAAAGTAAATATGCTGAAATTTAGGTTTAAAATGTTTAAATCGCGGTTCTAAATATAGGCAAAATGACATAGTATAAGAATTAATTTATTACCAACTAACCCTAAAAATAACTGAGAGCTTGCCTTCCATAGACCCCAATCGATAGACCATTGTCTGACCTATGGTCCGTCCTAGTGGATCGTGGTTCATGATCAGAGACCATGATTTTTGGTTCTCAAACCACGGACTCCGACCATATACCGTGGTCTGTCCTATGATCTGTAGGTCTGGCCGTGGTCCTGGACACAACGACCATGGTAGGGTGACTAACACACAAACCTACCTATGCTCCATGATTCAAACCATGGGCCGTGGTTGGCTTCCGTGGCTGGCATCTGCAACTTCCCAAAAAATATGATTCTTTCCCTTTTTCAAATACGGGGTGTTACAAATATGGGAAAGCCTATAGGTAGAGTCATGCATATGTTCATCTTTGGGAGTGCAAGAGTTGTATTTCATTCTGAAATCTTAAATTGTTGATGAATTTTGTGTGAGCATGGAATTATCGTTGATGTAAGGGCCTTTGAAAGCTTTTGTTGAGCTTGAACTTGAATTTGAAACAAGTATTGTGAGCTCTAGTCTATTTGACATGCTTAATCATAATCTGAAACATGGAGTGCACAATTTAACATTGTATGTGTAGTTTGAACCTCTTGTGTGCATTTATGTTGAGTTTTGAGTAGCACTGTTGTTACATAACCTTGTTGAACAGATTGATCTTGAGTTTTACTTGAGAAAAAAGAAAAGTATAAGTTGGAGGCGTTAATGAGTCTGAGATTCCGACTCATTTAGGGCTTGGATTTCATAGTTTATTGTCCTCAGATGCCTAATTTATGCTCTAAACTGATGTTAAAGTTTTTATTTGCTGCAATGATGGCTAAGGAGCAACGCAAGAATTACCGAGCAAACATGAGCGAAAAAGCTGAAGAAGTTGCAGAAAGGCAATCTTGGTGATCGCCAAGACCACTCGGAGAGCTGCAATTGGCTTTTTAGCTAGCCAAAAGTTCAAGCATGCCAGCCTTGGGGAAGAACCTACTTGGCGATGGAAATGGATAGTCGGTGAACCACCGAATGGATCGTCATTCTCGATCTTAATCGCCTAAAGTCACAGAACCATGAAAATTAAAAGCCAAGTCAAATTGGTGATGGAAAGGAGAAATAAGAGTGAGTCGGCGACACTTGACTTACCTCACCTAATGGTCCTGAATGCCAAAATTTGGGAAACTATAAATTGAATTTCAAAAGGCTGAAAATGTTTCAACTGAAAAGAGAAGTCTTGAATCCACTTTTTCATGAGTTTTCCATTGTAGAACGTGGAGCTTTTGAGACTTTGTTTTAACGAGTTTTCAGTTGGGTTTTTGAATTAAGTTGATTTAAACCATTACCCAGTTCTCCGATAACATAATTGGTAATCGTTTCTTACCTCTTTATGATGTGTGGATAAAACCCCAATTCTTAGGGTGTGATCACGTGATTATTTTCTTTAATAAGCTTACGGTTATTGTAGTTTAGTAATATAAATGATGATTTGAAGTGTGTTTAATTGATAGTTGTGTATTAATCTATGAATTGTAGTTGCAAATGGAATTTTAACTTACTATTCTGTGCATGAGAAAGAGGTTTTAGAACTATGGTTTTCAATTGATGATTGAAGTAATTGGTTGTGTGTTCCGCTCGAAAGAGTTAATCTTAACTCGATCATACCTATCTAGCTCGAGAGAGTAGATATATTGAGGTATTGGGCTTTTTTAGTGTTATGCTTGTCGAGGTTCAAGAGAACTCGCTAGAGTAGTGATAGTTGTTCAAGAGAAAGCTAGTGCATCAATAGTCTAGGCTACCGACTGTGGTTTAGAAATTGTGAGTAAACTCCAATTACTCATATAGCGAAGTTAACCCATAATCGATCACATCCCCAAGAATTTCTCTATACTTATTGTTTCCAATGTTTTTGGAATTCTTATAGTTGTTATTTAACAAACCAAATCCCCTCATTTGACATTCGTGTCAACCCCTTTGATTTATATAAATGATTTTGATAATATCTATTCTTATTACATATTAGACCACATTTATAACTTCATAATTGAATTCGAACTTGTACCGCTCCCTGTGGGTTCGACCCAACTCTTTGTTGGGTTTTATACTAGATTACGATCACCTACACCTAGTATTGGATGAGGTGTAGTTGAGAGTTTATCACTTCCTTTGGTGAATTTGAAGAGGAAGAAGTGAATGAATTAATTTGGGGGGTTGAAATCACGTATATTGGTCTATAGATTCAAGGTAAAACGACATAGTATAGGGATAAAATAATTAAGAAAAGACCCAACTACCCCTAAAATAACTGCCAACTATCGACGACCCTTGATCGATGGACCTGGATGGACCGACGGTCTGTCCTACACCACCTTGTTCTTTGTCACAAGGTGACTTTAAGGGTCCTGACCTATGGGCCCTTGACCACGGGTCATAGACCACATGACAATACATTGGTTTGGTAGTGGTTCTGGGTCCTATGGACCTTATAGTGTAGCCAACTCCACGGACCAGACCCACGGTCTGTGGTTTATCTCATGGGCCCTAGTTGGCCTCCTTTGGATGGCACCAAAACTCCTCAAACTTGTTATCATGCCATTTTTGAATCAGGGGTGTTACATTATCTCCCCCTTGGAATCATTCGTCCTCGAATGAGATTCAAGACATAAAACAAAGATGGAAACTAAGTCTAACAACCCATCATGCATGCAACTTCATTAAAATGAACACAACCAAGGAGGAATAACGACTCTAAGCTAGGAAATATTTAAAACATCATATAGAAGATAGAAACTAACCTAGTAGTCCAACATGAATGCAATCTCATATATGCACATATCCGAGGAGGAAACATCAACTCCAAGCTAAAGCATGTTCACATCATCACATCATGAAGTTTATATGCAAATCATACTCAATGAACATAAACATGTAGATATCAATTAAATAAACTCATTTTCTCAAAAATTAAGCTTTTCATAATCATGCATAAATAAAGAAATCATGGGAATACCGAAGATACATGACTGCGAAACAATGACTAAACCGTGAGGGACTTATTACCTCAAGCTAGAGTATGAGTAGAAGGAATGAAATGAGCATATCAGGACGGCCTCGGCCTCCCAAGTAGCACCCTCAACTAACTGATTTCTCCACAACACTTTTACGGAAGCAACTTATTTGTTTCTCAACTTCTTGACTTGCCAGTCTAAAATATCAATCGAAACTTCTTTCACAAGAAAGATTTTGCTTAACTCCCAAACCTTCTAAGGATACTATGGATGTCGGATCACCAACAAATTTCTTCAACATAGAGACATGAAAAATTAGATGCACCGACGCCAACTCATTAGGCAAGTCTAGTTCATAGGCAACCTTACCAACACGCCTCAAAATTTGATATGGACCTACATATCGGGGACTAAGCTTCCCTTTCTTACCAAACCTCATTACACCCTTCATGGGTGAAATTTTCAAGTAAACCCAAACATGAACATCAAAGTCAAGATCTCTTCTTCTCACATTGGCATAAGAATTTTGTCGACTTTGAGCCATTTTCAACCTTTCTCTAATAAGTCGAACCTTATCTACAGCCATACCAATTTGGGACCTATTAGGGCAACTTCACCCACCTGAAACTAACCTATAAGATATCTACACCTCCTACTATACAAAACCTCAAATGGATCCATATCAATACTCATGTGATAATTATTGTTATAAGCAAACTCAATCAATGGAAAATAATAATCCCAATTACACTTAAAGTCAATCACACGAGTTCTCAACATGTCTTCAAAAGTTTGGATAGTACGCTCCGCTTGCCCATCGATTTGGGGATAGATTCTTTCCGTTAGAGTTGAGAGAGAAAAAAAATCCAAAAGTTCATAAATTTTTGACAAGGAGGTTTTAGTGTGAAAGAGTACGCCCTTAAATTCACTCAATTTTCCAAGTATGCTCCAACCTTCCTGGAGGATTCTAGGGCCAAGATGAACAAATTTGTTATGGGGATATCCAACTTGGTAGTCAATGAATGTCGTTCGGCAATGTTCATCCCAAGTATGAATATTTCACGTCTCATGGTTCATGCCGAACAAATTGAGGAACAAAAGCTCAAGAAAGTGAATAGGAAAGTAAAGAGGGCTAAGACCGATGATGGGAATTCTTCCAAGAGTAGATTCGATGAACAAGGTCAACCAAGGTTCAAAAAGAGGTCCTTCAACCAAGATTCTTCAAACACTCCTAGGGTTAACCAAGATAAAGGTGTTGGGTCTCCATTTCCAAAGCCTACTTGCACCAATTGTGGAAAGAAGCACCATGGGAAGTGCCTAGCCGGTACAAATGGGTGTTACAATTATGGAAAGAGTGATCATCAAGTGAAAGATTTCCCTACACTTATGGCTAAAGGAAGAGAGGCCAAGTAAGTTTCTCTTAATGGTACGGTTCCTATTCCTCCTAATTATGGTCACTTTTATGTACTCCGGTCTAAAGAAGACAAAGGAGCTCTTTCGAATGAAGGTACAGATATGTTGATAATTCCTTATAGGTGTAGATGCTTTACTAATGTCCCTATGCTATTTGCTAGATTTACATGTTAGCCTTAGTAAGGGTTTACTCATAAGGGGGATATGGTATGTTTACAAGGCAAGGTTGTTGAGTGTTCCGATATCCTTATCAGTTTTTTCTATTCCTATTCAAGCTTGAGACCAAGAGTTCCTTATGGCTTGTTTCATGATTTGGAGTCATGTGTGATTATATGTTTCCATGGTCTCCTTATGATATGCATGTTGTTGATTGGATTCATGTTTAATGAGAAAATGAGTTTTTTTAATGATTTATGTGTTCCGCATGTTGATGTGCATTTAGTATGAGTTGCCTATATGCTTCATGAGATGAATTGTTTAACATGCTTAAATATGCTTTTGAAGTAATTGCATAATGTACTTAATGATGTTATGATGAGCATGATTTGGGTTAGAAAAGGTAATTCCTCCAATGAAATGAAAAATGTTGAAGTTTTCATGCATAATGGGTTGTTAGATGTAGTTCCTACTTCATTGTGTTGCATTGAGTATGTTAAGATGGAGTTGATGTTTCCTCCTTCAAATAGTACATTATTTTGATGTTGCATACATGATGGGCTGCTAGTCTTAAGTCTTTAATTTCGTAAGGTGTCTAGAAGTGTCATTCGTGGACGAATGTTCCCAAGGGGGAGATAATGAAACACCTCAAAAATTAGTAGGTTAAACTACAGCCTAAATGTGAGGGTTAGAGTCAAAGTACATGTTAGACCCCAAGTTAGAAGATCATCTAAGGTTTGATTAAGGGTTGCAAGGGCAAGGCTTTGAAGCGTAGCTACTGCTTAGGGACCACGACGTTCACCATGATCAATGGTCTTTACCACGGATCGTGGGAGGTCTCATGGTCATGCCTTCAAATTTTGGAGGCCAAGACCCCAAGCCTTAGCCACTTCCCAAGGACCACAGGTAGGACCAAGGCTTGTGGTCTTGACCAGGGCTCATGAAGACCTCTCGTGGTGCCTTGTAGTGGGCTGCCTAGGGAGGGTCTTTTTGGTAATTTGCAAATTAATTAGTTAATTAATGGGGTCGACTTATATTGTTTTATTTCACATATATATATGATTTTAAGTCATTAAAAACCTCCTTTACTCCATTATTCCCATAAACCCAAATCAAACCTAAAGTTCATATCCCTCACAGTATTTCTCTCTCTAGAAGTTCCCAAAGAAGTAGAAGAAGAAGTGGAGGCTAGGGCTTGAAGAACCAAGGTCTTTCTTCTCAAATTTAGGGGAAAACTCCATTAAGGTATGGTAGCTTTTAATCTTTGGGTAGCTTTCACCTATAGATTCCCTTCAAAATTTGATTTCAAAGCCTCCAATTTCCCCAAAAAGTTGAGGTTTCAGTCTAAGTCATGGGTTTCTTCCTCAAACATTTTCAATTGTTTAATTATGAAGAATTATGATTGAATTGATATTTAATTGTTGATTAAGAAACCATGAATTCCCTAAATTACTAAATCGTGACTTCATGATGTGGGTTTATTGATTATGGAAGCATGTGAATAGATTATGTCTATATTGATTGAATTTATCGAGTTACATCATTATTCATGCCTAAATTGTTATAATTATAGGTGTGTTGGTGAATTATGATTCATGGCCTTGATGGGCAAATTATGAAGGTTGATATATAATCTTGATGCTTATGTATATGCTTTATGATTTCAATGAAATTAATGAGATCATGATTATAGTGAAATTGTGATATTATTGAAAGGTTATTCACAATTATAAACTAGTGCATGATGATGATATGTTGTGAAGGTTTTCTTCAATGTAATATTATACCTTGAATTGATAGGCATAGGGCATCATTTTCTTGTGTAACTATTGTATCTTGACTTAATGAACATTGAATCGGTAAACCTAATGGTGGTAGACCTTTCATAAATTATTAATGAAGTATTCTAAGGCTTTGTCTTGAACTAGTAGACCTAATGGTGGTAGCCCTTTTATGATGAGTCTATGAATTAATGTAATGATGAACCTTGAATCGATAGACCTAATGGTGGTGGCCCTTTTATGAGGATTCAATGAGCTATCCTAATAATGTACGTTGAATCGGTAGACCTAATGGTTGTAGCCCTTACATATGTGTAATAATATTCTTTGGGTTGGTAGACCAAATGGTAGCCCTCTCAAGTATAACAATGTTAAAAGGAATGAACTACTCTATGGGAATTTAAAGCTTAGTACCGAGTGAATATTGTAAGGTGGAAGCTCTCTCCATTTTTAGGCCGGCATTCTATGAATACCTTCCTTATCCCATAACTATGTTTCCACATAGGTTATAGGTAGTCGATCCACTTAAGCTAAAATGTTACTGGTTCTACCTTAGGCAAGTAAACCAACTCTTTTTTGGTGTGGGACATGTCATCGGATTCCATGGTTTGCTCACATGGTCTATGTCGGTTAGGTCTTATTACCATCATGTGAGTTATGTGCTATGGTTACTCAATGAGTTCTATGAAGTGTGAGTGGTAGTTTGGGATGCCATTCATGCATTGCACGAGTAGGCTTGGAGAGTGGCTATGGTGTGTGCTCAAATGTCATAATGTCCAATGAAATGGATGTAATCATAATGATTCTAATGAGAAAGTTGACTTAAAGGATAAATTTAATGATGAATGCATAAATTGGATCTTTATTATGAGTAGCTTTCCTTGTCATGACTTAGTAAATGAGAATGTTCCTTATCTATAAGTATTGACTAAAGATGAGAATGAAGAATGGTAAGTATGTTTATGGTGGCCTCAAAGTGGTACTTAGTATGGTATTATGGGATGCCATTCATACATTGCACAAGTATAACTTAGGGTTGTCCAAGATGATAGTTCAATTATTTTATAATGGTTTATGTGATGATTATGCTTGTGACTCATGTTTTACTCTAAAGGTCATAAAGTTTCTCAAACTTGACATATGGCATGGTTTTCAACCAAAATGTCCTTTTTAGCATGATTTTTGCTTGGCTATCATACTTTGTACATTTTTGTATTAACCCATATTTCTTCTACATTTTTACAAAGTGTAGGTTCTGGATCATAAGTTAATTTCAAAGGTTCAAGGCTTGGATTGACTATTCCCCAAAGCTAGTGGTGAGTCCTCATGATTGGAGGACGAGAGTTGTTCTTTCCTAGTTTCTTTTATGTCATTTTAGGTTTTGAACAATGTTGAAGGGTGGTGGCCCTATTATTGATTCTAAGTTGTATTAGATGGCCATGTGAGATAAGTTAGACTTCCAGTATTTGTTTTAAATAAAGACTTCGATTGTATGGATAAAAGTTTTAAATTGCGTACCATATTCTTATGTCTTATGTTATGAATGCTATGAGGCTTGTATGAGCCTCTTCAGAGTCTTGTACATCGTGTAACATCTGGGGTGTAGGCTCAGTTCGTGACAATAACATCTATCCTCGAATCATGAGGACTCACCATAAGCTAGGAGAATAGTCGAATCCAAGCTTTAACCAAATAAGGACCTCCTTAAGAACCAGACCGTACACTTGGAAAATGTATAGGGAAAATATGGGTTAGTACAAAAATACACTAAGTATGATAGCCATGCATAACAAACTTGAAATCATGCTAAAAAGTACATTTTAGTTGAAAAGCATGCCACTTTCCAAATTTAAGGATCATCATGAAGATTAGTGTAAAAGCACAAGACATAAGACTATTCCACATGTAGATCCTCATAACATAATGGAAGCATACCATTAGTACTCTCAAAGCATACTTGTGGAATGCATGAATAAGATCCCATAATATTACCCATGCTAAGTAAAACTTCTTGAGTAGCCATAGTTCATAATTCATATTCTTGTTCATATTATCATAGTGGGGATATGCCTTAACCGACATAGACCATGTGAGCTTTATCATGGAATCCGGTGTCAACCCCTCATTGAAAAGGAGTTGTCCTACTTTCCTAAGGTAGAACCATACCTTTAGCGTAGGTGGATCCACTAGCAAAATACCTATGAGGGCAGACAGTTTATGGGATAATGGGATTGCTACTAGAAAACCCAGCCTCTACTAACGTGAGGGCTTCCATCCCAAGAGATTGCTTCTAGAAACCCCGGCCTCTACTATCGTGAGGGCTTCCATCTTATATCAATATCCACTCGGTGCTAAGAATTAATTCATGGAGTTCATATTAAGTCTTGACTTAAGTTCATACTCATGGAAGAATGTCTTGACACTCAATCCAACATAATTCATAAGATACCTCCTAGATTCAATAGGTGAGAATAGCCTTTATACCTTAGAAACATCATATTGTGAGAAAACCTATTACATCATATCATATTGATACATTGGTGTGTAGAATAGTCTTTCAACAACACAAAAGATCAAAATCAAAATAACTTTACCCTCAATGTTTTTATAAAGAATATACATAAATCTCATAATCATGCATAATTCTCATACTTTGCCCTTGAAGGACTATAGATCATATTCTACATATTCTCATATTCTCATACATAATTCTCATATTCACATAACATGATTTGAGTATTTCAATTACTACATGTATAATTCTATCATATTCTACTTGTATGAATCAATACCCACACTTTGAGATCCAAATTGGGAAAATAGGGGAATTCATGGATTCTTGAGGAATTAAACATAAAATCATATAAAATAATCAATATATCCATAATAAAACATAATTCAATCATCAACAATAAATTTGAAAGGAATCCATGAGATTGAAATAAAACCCTAACTTTTGGGACTTCTAGCTTTGAAATTGGGGGGTTTTGAAGGAGATCTATGGATGAAGTCTACCCATGGATGAAGAGCTACCATAGCTTAGCTATGAATTCCAATGAAATTGAGAAGAAAACCTTTCTCCTTCAACCATAGCTTCACTTCCTTCTTCTTCTTCGTTGGAGTTCTAGAGAGAATTTTTGGAGAAGGTTTGGGGTTTTTTTTTTTTTTGGGATTTGGAATTTTGAGGAAGATGACTTAATTTGATGACTTAAAAACCTTATATAGTTAGTATATTTTAGTGAAGACCGACGTCACTTAATATTAATGAAAAATAGAAAACCCCAAACTGCCCCTAATTGTAAATACCAAATGCCAATTTCCAAGCCCACCCATGACGCCACGACTACGGTCTGCGGATGGACCTACATGGCGTACTGGTGAATGTGGATTGGGTTATTGGAACCTGTATTCCAGTCCTTCACCCACGACCCCTCACCAACGGAGCATGGGCTGACCCACGAGGTGTGATTTCCTTTCGTGGGTCACTGCCAGGCAGCATTCTAAGGTTTCTCCTCAAGGACCCATGGTTAGTCCTAGGGTGTCACGACCCAGGGGTACACCCTAGATGTAACAAGGCATACTCAACCCCGAAGAGGTCTCATACAAGACCTTTATCATATCATAGCATAAGATAATAGAAATGATCCAGAAATTTTTAAAAAAATTTCCATACAATCGAAGTCTTTTATAAAAGTAAGCAGAAGTCTACAATACTTTGTCTCAAGCCATCTAATACAACCTTGAATAAAACCTTAGGACTCAGCCCATAAAATAGTCTAAACCATAAAAGAAAGACATAAAATGGAAAGGGGATCACATCCTCAAAGCCCTGAGGACTCACCAAATCTTCAACTCCTTTGCTCTTCTAGAAACGTATCCTCAAGAAACGAACTCAAGATCCCTGAATCCTACATTTGATTAGAATGTAGGCAAATATATGCATTAGTACAAAATGTACTAAATATGCTTGCTAGCAAAACATCATAAGAGCATAACAAAAGCGTTAGCCAATATAAGAAATGGGTAATGAGCATAGATAAGAACATAATCATAGAATAATCTCCAACATAGACATAATATGAGCATAAGTCAAGATAAGGCATATTCCAACAACATAGGGAATGCCACCTATTCATAAGCTTAGTCCATACTCAAATCCTCTTAGCATAAGATAAACTACATAAGTAACCTTCAAGTTATACTTGTGCAATGCATAGATGAGATCTCATAATCCCACCTAGACTAAGTACCACTTTAAGACCATCATACATCTTTATCAACTTTTAATCTCATCATCAGCTTACTTCTCACATAAAAGGGAACATCCACCCTTAGTCACACATGCATTGGAAGGACCTTTCAAGCTACAATCCAAACTAAGCACACACCATAAACATAAGACATCAACATAGATCATCATATCATAAAAGGAACATATCATAACTATCTTCAAAGAATACTTGTGCCATGAATGAATAAAATCCCATAATCTCATCCATGCTAAGTAAAGCTTCTTGAGTAACCATGATTCATAATTCATAATCATATTTTAGTTTTTGGAATTAGCCTTAACCGACATAGACGATGTGAACTAACATGGAATCCTGTGTCTACCACACACCAAAAAACGGTTGTTCTATTTGCCTAAGGTAGAACCATACTGTTAGCTTAGGTGGATCCAATAGCTAAGTAGCCTATGTGGGCACATAGTTATGGGATAAAGAGATTGCTAATAGAAACCCGGACTCAACTAAGGTAGAAGGTTTCCATCTCATGAGACATATTTTGGGAATTGAGGCTCAACTAGCGTAGAAGGTACCCATTTGGAGAGCTAGACTCAACTACCGTAAAAGCTCTCCTTCTTATATTCATATCCACTCGGTGCTAAGGATAATTCCCATTAAGTTCATATTATGTCTTTACTTAAGTTCGCATTTCTGGAAGAATTTCTTGACACTCAATCCAACATAACTCACACTATACCTCATTAGATCATGCGTGAGAATAACCTTTCACCATCCATGTCTACGTATAAATTCAATAGGTGAGAATAGTCTTCCAACCTTAGAATCATCATATTGTGAGGAAACTACTCACAACATATCATATTTATGCATAAGTGTGAATTTGAGGCTAACCTTTCAACAACACTACAACTAGTTCTTGAGCATATTCACTTTACTCTCAAGGTGATCTTAAGCATGTACTAATCTTGCGTAAAACATGCATACTATCATATCTTTCCCTTTCAAGGCCGAAGCTCATATCAAATCAACACATCTTGAATGCTTACATTAGACATGATTATAATTATAACTCAAGTAGTTCAATTACTACAAGCATTCTCATACTTCACCTGCTTTAGGTTCAACACTTACTTTCAATCATCACAATTAGGATTCAAGCACTAGACATGGAAATCAGCCTAACTCATGTGATTCTATTACTTCATACATTCAAACATTTATGACGTAGATTAGGTGGGTAAGGTCCTTCCACAACAAATCTATCTAGTAGTCTACCATTTTCATATAAGCAACCCTTAAAGCCATAACATACATAATTCAACATATTAGCTTTACTCTCAAAGCCCTAGTGATCAACATTCATGAATACAAGACTTACTTTCAAAGCTTTATTTCTTACAATCATCATACAAATCTAGAGCACAAGACATTCAAGTCACAGGATTCATCTTTAAGCAATTATAGTCATAATTCATCAAAAAGGTTCAATCTCAAGTTTTACTAGGCATGATCAATCATATATACTTTAATATAATTCAATTCATGTTTGCATGCTTCTATTCTTCAACAATTACTATACATGACATCAATTCTAGAGGATCAATTCTAAGTCTTCAATTTCACTTCACAGGGCAAAAACCCACATTCTTCAATTTTATCAATTAGACTAGGGTTAACCATTGAATCATGCAATATCATCATAATATCATAATTCAATACTAATTCAATCATAAACAATCAGTATTCACTCAATTGGATCAAGATCCATCATAACCCACAACATTGAATAAACCCTAACTTGAATTGGGAAGTTCTTCATCAAATTGGGGAATTCATGGGGACTCCATGGATTCCATCCATGGATGAATAAGCTAACATACCTTGATTACAAATCCTAGCAATCTTAAAACAATGGAGACTTGACCTATCCTGATTCTCTTCTTCTTCTTCTTCTTCTTTTTCTTTTTTTTTTTTCTTCTTCTACTTCTTTCTAGAGAGAGAAATATTTGAGAGATCTTTTGGGGATTTTATTTGGGTATTGGAATAAATGACTTAATTTGGTGAGTTTTGGGGTTGAAATGACTTATATAGGGGTCCTAGGATTGGGAAAAACGACATAACATTGTGTTAAAACAATTGGGAAAAGACCCAAGAAGTTCCCTTGCTAGAAACTACTAAAATGGCCTGACGGATGGCTTCACGGATCTTCATCATCACCACGGTCCGCCAAAGGGTTGTGCAGAATTTCCAGCGTGATAGTACTTCGCTATTTCCAGCATAACTTTTTTCTCCAAGATTGTAATTGGGCAAACTCAGTGGCGTTGGGAAGAGGTCTCAGAGACTTTTCATTGGATAGGTAATGGCCCACCTAATTCACTTTGAGCTAAGAGAGATGATCATTTGAATTTGACCTTAAACTCTAAGGCAAGTGAAAAGGCCTTCACGTGAGGCTCCACGAGCCGTGGTGCCTCTTGTGGTCATGATACTATAGCTAGGCAACCTTTCCATTAACACCTAAAAATCTAAGGCGCCACCACGAGCCTTCCCACAAGCCAAGGTCATCACCACGAGCCGTGAAGTGGCTCTTGTAGGGGGATGGGGGGTGCTATTTTGTGCTGCCTTGGCTTAGCAACTGCCTAGCCCACCACGAGCCACACCCTGATCCATGGTCCTCAACAGAAGCTGTGGTGGTGGTCGTGAAAGGTGAGGCATTGTAGATGGAAGATTGGACTGCCCTAGTCCTTGTCCTTGGCTCTTACCCTCTTCCTTGGTTCTAACCCTTACACTTAGCTCTAGTTTAGCCTACTAGTTTTAGGGTGTTACAATATCTCCCCCTTGGGAACATTCATCCTTGAATGATGATCTAGACACCTTACAGAAGTAAATACTGCAGACTAGCAGCCCATCATTCATGCAACATCAAAACAATGCACTATTCGAAGGAGGAAACATCAACTCCAATTCAAACATACTAAATGCAGCACAAGGGAGTAGGACCTATATCTATCAACCCATTATGCATGAAATATCAAAATTTCTCATATCCATAGGAGGAACTACCTTCTCCAACTAAAAGCAAGCTCACTCAACAATATAAAGCCAGTTATGCGATTTCTCTCAAAAGCATGCTAAAGCATGTTCCGACAATTCATCTCATTAAGCATATAGGAAATTCATACTAAATGCACAACAACATGAGGAAAACAATTCACATAAAACTCATTTTTTTCTTTCCAATATACAAGCTTTCATAAACATACAAAATATACGAAAATCATGGCAACACATATGCACACAATGACTCCAAACATAATACAAACCAAGAGGAACTTATCATCTCAAGATTTCATATGGGCCTTCAAAACGAGGACTAAACCTCCTAACTCATTCCACCTTTCTCGGGTGGAAGTTACAAGTAAACCCAACTTCTAAACATTAGAAACACTCAACGATCTTGCTAACGAAACACACCATCTCCCCCTTGGGAACAAGCCTAAATGGATTTTCTAAGCACCATTCATATTAATTCAACTAAGGTTGGACCCATATATTGCTTATTACCACCTCCATCATACAAGACAACTCCAAACCATGGTGAACTAAACTTTTACCCTTCTTAGAGGAGTCTATTCACTCAATACATCTAGGCATTACTAAAACCCCATATTCACCAAATCCTTCACCCTACCCAAAACTCAGAATTTTCAAGTAGGGTTCTACCATCAATATCATAAAACAACAATGAAGCCCATTCATACTAAAGACACCATCAAGGTCTAGCCTATCAAGTCACAAAAGACAAGCACTGCCGGAATCTAATAAAGCATAAAGCACATACCGGAACCATTAGGGGGAACTTGCTTACCCTCTTTTCTCATAGCATTTGCCTTTGGACAATCCCTCATTTTGTGACCATTTTCACCACAATGAAAGCAACCACTTTGTCGGCAAACATCTACCCTCATGTCTCTTTCAGTTGTACTAAGGTAGGATCAAGACAATTCTAGACCATTTCTACCCATATCATATAACCTTTCGTGGGATCTACCAACCAATCTTCTCTTGGTATTATCTAAACTTCCTACCCAAAATGACCATACATAAGATTAATCTTAAAAGATAATTAACTCTTTGAAGTTGGTCAATACTTTAACTCTTCTCCTTCACCTAACTAGGTGGTACATACAACCCTCAAAGTTAACATTAAGACAAAACATAATCCAAACTTATGGTATAGACTTTCCCCCCTTCCACTCTCGTTTAGGCTCATTTGGGAACTAACAATTTGACACAATCACATAGGAGCATAACACTAATACTACCAATCAATCCTAAGGATGACATCTAAATCTAAAATATCAAATCCTATCTAATTACAAAACCATAATTGGCATCATAAACAACATTTTCTCCCCCGCTCCTTGTAGCATGAGCCCTTTGAGTAGTCATATCCCGAAGACCATGGGATAAGGAGAAAGACCTTATAAAGTTAAACTCTATGGCATGACTTAGGGAATGAAGAAATGAGATTTCCTAACCATCTAGTACCTTCCTATTCATAAATGTGGCGCGCTTCAAGGTTATGAACAAGACTCTACTAGACGTGGTTATGAGACAATCCTAGAATCATTCTAAACCTCATGCTCTGATTACCAAGTTTGTCACGACCCAAGGGTACGCCTAGATGTAAGAAGGAGAACTCAATCCCGAAGGAGTCTCAAACAAGCCCCTTAGTCTATCATAACATAAGATAATTAAAATGATGCAGAAATTTTAGAACTTTTTTCCATACATTCGAAGTCTTTTATAAAAGCAAGCAGAAGTCTACAACATTTTGTCTCAAACCATCTAACACAACCTTGAATAAAACCTTGGGACATAGCCCATACAATAGTCTAAACATAAAAGAAAGACATAAAAGGGAAAGGTGATCACATCCTTGATGCTATGAGGACTCATCAAATCTTCAACTCTTTTGCTCTTTTAGAAACCTATCCTCAAGAAACAGACTCAATATCGCCGAATGCTACATTTGATAAGAATGTAGGCAAGAGTATGCAGTAGTACAAAATGTACTAAATATGTTAGCTAACAGAACATCATAAGATCATAACAAAAGTGTTAGCCAATATAAGGCATAAGTCATGAGCATAAGAGATAATAACATAATCATAGCATAATCTCCAACATAGATATAATATGAGCATTTGTCAAAATAATGAATAATCCAACAACATAGGGAATGCCACATATTCTTAAGCTTAGTCCATACTCAAATCCTCATAGCATAAGAGAAACTTTGTAAGTAACCATCAAGTTATACTTGTGCAATGCATAAATGAGATCCCAAAATCCCACGAAGGCTAAGTGCCACTTTTAGGCAATCATACCTCTTTATCATCTTTTAATCTCATCAGTAGCTTACTTCTCACATAAAAGGGAACATCCACCCTTAGTCACACATGCATTGGAAGGACCTTTCAAGCTACAATCCAAACTAAGCACACACCATAAACATAAGTCATCAACATAGATCATCATATCATAAAAGGAACATATCATAACTATCTTCAAACCATACTTGTTCCATGAATGAATAAAATCCCATAATCCCATCCATGCTAAGTAAAACTTCTTGAGCAACCATGATTCATAATTCATAATCATATTTTAGTTTTTGGAATTAGCCTTAACTGACGTAGACCATGTGAACTAACATGGAATCCGATGTCTACCCCACACCGAAAAAAGGTTGTTTTATTTGCCTAAGGTAGAACCATAATGTTAGCTTTGGTGGATCCAATAGCTAAGTATCCTATGTGGCACATAGTTATGGGATAAAGAGATTGCTAATAAACACCCTGACTCAACTATGGTAGAAGGTTTCCATATCATGAGACATATTTTGGGAACTCAGACTAAACTAGCGTAGAAGGAACCCATTTGGAGAGCTAGACTCAACTAGCGTAAAAGCTCTCCTTCTTATATTCATATCCACTCTGTGCTAAGCATAATTCCCATTAAGTTCATATTAAGTCTTGACTTAAGTTCGTATTTATGGAAGTATTTCTTAACACTCAATCCAACATAACTCACACTATACCTTATTAGATCATGCGTGAGAATAACCTTTCACCGTCCATGTCTACGTATAGATTCATTAGGTGAGACTAGTCTTCCAACCTTAGAATCATCATATTGTGAGGAAACTACTCACAACATATCATATTCATGCATAAGTTAGTATTTGAGGATAACCTTTCAACAACACTACAACTAGTTCGTGAGCATATTCACTTTTCTTTCAAAGTGATCTTAAGCATGTACTAATCTTGCATAAAGCATGCATACTATCATCTCTTTCCCTTTCAATGCCAAAGTTCATATCAAATCAACACATCTAGAATGACTACATTAGACATGGATATAATCATAACTCAAGTAGTTCAATTACTACAAGCATATTCTCATACTTCACCTGCTTGTGGTTCAACACTTACTTTCAATCATCACAATTAGAGTTCAAGCACTAGACATGGAAACCATCTTCACTCATGTGATTCTATTTCTTCATACATTCAAACATTCATGATGTAGATTAGGTGGGTAAGGTCCTTCCACAACAAATCTATCTAGTAGTCTACCATTTTCATATAATTAACCCTTAAAGCCATAACATACATAATTCAACATATTAGCTTTACTGTCAAAGCCCTAGTGATCAACATTCATGACTACAAGACTTACTGTCAAAGCTTTATTTCTTACAATCATCATACAAATCTAGATCACAAGACATTTAAGTCACAAGATTCATCTTTATGCAATTCTAGTCATAATTCATCAAAGAGGTTTAATCTCAAGTTTTACTAGGCATGATCAGTCATCTATACTTTAATATAATTCAATTCATGTTTACATGCTTCTATTCTTCAACAATATACATGACATCCATTCTGGAGGATCAATTTTAAATTTTCAAATTCCCTTCATAAGACAAAAACCCACATTCTTCTATTTCATCAATTAGACTAGGGTTAACCATTGAATCATGCAATTTCATCATAGTATCATAATTCAATACTAATTCAATCATAAACAATCAATATTCACTCAATTGGATCAAGATCCATCATAACCCACAACATTGAATAAACCCAAACTTGAATTGGGAAGCCCTTCATCAAATTGGGGAATTCTAGGGGACTACATGGGTGGAAGAATCCATGGATGAATAAGCTAGCATACCTTGATTAAAAATCCTAGCAAGCTTAAAACAATGGAGACTTGACCTAGATTGCTTCTCCTCCTTCTCCTTCTCCTCCTCCTCCTCCTTCTTCTCTCCTTCTCCTCCTTCTCCTTCTTCTTCTCCTTCTCCTTCTTCTTCTTCTTCTCCTTCTCCTTCTCCTTCTCCTTCTCCTCCTCCTACTCCTCCTTCTCCTTCTTCTCTTCCTCCTTTTTCTTCTCCTTCTTCTCCTTCTTCTCCTTCTCCTTCTCCTTTTCCTTCTCCTTCTCCTTCTCTTTCTCCTTCTCATCCTCCTCCTTCTCCTCCTCCTCCTCCTCCTCCTTCTCCTTCTCCTCCTCCTTCTCCTTCTCCTTCTTATCCTTATCCTTCTCCTTCTCCTTCTCCTTCTCCTCCTCCTCCTTCTTCTTCTTCTTCTTCTTCTTGTTCTTGTTCTTCTTCTTCTTCCTCTTCTTCTTCTTCTTCTTCTTCTTCTTTTTCTTCTTCTTCTTCTTATTATTATTCTCCTTCTCCTTCTCCTTCTCCTTCTCCTTCTCCTTCTCCTCCTCCTTCTTCTTCTTCTTCTTCTTCTTCTTCTTCTTCTTCTTCTTTTTCTTTTTTTTCGTCTTCTACTTCTTTCCGAAGAGAGAAATATTTAAGAGGAGATCTTTTGGGGATTTTATTTGGTTCTTGGAATAAATGACTTAATCGGGTGAGTTTTGGGTTATAATGACTTATATAGGGGTCCTAGGCTTGGGAAAAATGACATAACTTTGATATAAAACAATTGGGAAAAGACCCAAGAAGTTCCCTTCCTAGAAACTGCCGAAATAGCATGACGGATGCCTTCACGGATCTTCATCATCACCACGGCCTGTCAAAGGGTCTTGCAGAATTTCCATCATGACAATGCTTCACTATTTTGGGCATAACTTTTTACTCCATGATAGTAATTGGGCAAACTCAGTGGCATTGGGAAGAGGAATCAGAGACCTTTCATTGGATAGGTAATGGCCCACCTAATTCGTTTTGAGCTAAGAGATATGATATTTTGAAATTGACCTTAAACTATAAGGCTAGTTAAAAACCCTTCATGTGAGGCTCCACGAGCCGTGGTGTCTCTTGGAGTCATGATACAGTAGCTAGGCAACCTTTCCATTAACACCTAAAAATCTAAGGCACCACGACGAGCCTTCCCACGATCCGTGGTCATCACCACAAGCCGTAAAGTGTCTCTTGTGGGGGGATGGGGGGTGCTGTTTTGGGCTGCCTTGGCTTAGCAACTGCCTAGCCCAACATGAGCCACACCCTGAGCCGTGGTCCTCACCACAAGATGTGGTGGTGGTCATGGAAGGTGAGACATTATCGATGGAAGAGTGTACTTCCCTAGTCCTCTTCCTTGGCTCTTGCCCTCTTCCTTGGTTCTAACCCTTACACTTAGCTCTAGTTTAGCCTACTAGTTTCGGGGTGTTACAATATCTCCCCCTTGGGAACATTCATCCTTGAATGACGATCTAGACACCTTACAGAAGTCAAGACTAAAGACTAGTAGCCCATCATGCATGCAATATCAAAACAATGTACAATTCGAAGGAGGAAACATCAACTCCAATTCAAACATACTCAATGCATCACAAGGGAGTAGGAACTACATCTATCAACCCATTATGCATGAAATATCAACATTTCTCATATCCATAGGAGGAACTACCTTCTCCAACTAAAAGTATGCTCAGTCAACAATATAAAGCCAATTATGCGATTTCTCTCAAAAGCATACTAAAGCATGTTCCGACAATTCATCTTATTAAGCATATAGGAAATTCATACTAAATGCACAACAACATGAGGAAAACAATTCACATAAAACTCATTTTTTTCTTTCCACTATACAAGCTTTCATAAACATACATAATATACGAAAATCATGGCAACACATATGCACACAATGACTCCAAACATAATGCAAACCAAAAGGAACTTATCATCTCAAGATTTCATATGGGCCTTCAAATCGGGGACTAAAACTCCTAACTCATTCCACCCTTCTCGGGTGAAAGTTACAAGTAAACCCAATTTCTAAACATTAGAAGCCCTCAACGATCTTACTAAAGAAGCACACCATCTCCCCCTTGGGAGCAAGACTAAATGGACTTTCTAAGCACCATTCATATTAATTCAACTAATGTTGGGCCCATATATTGCTTATTACCACCTCCACCAGACAAGATGACTCCAAACCGTGGTGAACTACACTTTTACCCTTCTTAGAGGAGTCTACTCACTCAACACCTCTAGGCATTACTAAAACCCCATATTCACCAAATCCTTCACCTTACCCAAAACTCAGAATGTTCAAGCAGGGTTCTATCATCAATATCATAAAACAACCATGAAGCCCATTCATACTAAAGAGAACATCAATTTCTAGCCTATCAAGTCACAAAAGACAAGCACTACCGAAATCTAATAAAGCATAAAACACATACCGCAACCATTAGGGGGAACTTGCTTACCCTCTTTTCTCATAGCATTTGCCTTTGGACAATCCTCATTTTGTAACTACATTCACCACAATGAAAGCAACCTCTTTGTCGTCAAATATCTACCCTCATGTCTCTTTGAGTTCTACTAAGGCCGGATCAAGATAATTCTAAACCATTTCAACCCATATCATAACCTTTCGTGGTATCTACCAACCAATCATATCTAGGTATTATCTAAATTTCCTAATCAAAATGACCATACTTAAGATCAATCTTAAAAGATAACTAACTCTTTGAAGGTGGTCAAAACTTGAACTATTCTCTTTCACCTATCTAGGTGGTACATACAACCCTTAAAGTTAACTTTAAGACAAAACATAATCCAAACTTATGGTATAGACTATCCCTCCTTCCAATCTAGGATAGGCTCATTTGGGAACTGACAATTTGACTATACGGGTTCTACAATCACATAGGAGCATAACACTAATACTACCAATCAATCCTAAGGATGACATCTAAATATAAAATATCAAGTTCTATCTAGTTACATAGCCGTAATTTGCATCATAACCAACATTTTCTACCTCGCTCCTTGTAGCAAGAGCCCTTCGAGTAGTCATATCCCGAACACCATCGAATAAGGAGAAAGACCTTATAAAGTTAAACTCTATGACATGACTTAGGGAATGAAGAAATGAGATTTCCTAATCATCTAGTACCTTCCTATTCATAAATGAGGCGCGCTTCAAATTTATGAACAAGACTCTACTAGACGTGGTTATGAGACAATCCTAGAATTATTCTAAACCTCATGCTCTGATTACCAAGTTTGTCACGACCCAGGGGTACGCCTAGATGTAACAAGGAGAACTCAATCCCGAAGGAGTCTCAAACAAGCCCCTTAGTCTATCATAACATAAGATAATTAAAATGATGCAGAAATTTTAGAACTTTTTTCCATACATTCGAAGTCTTTTATAAAAGCAAGCAGAAGTCTACAACATTTTGTCTCAAACCATCTAACACAACCTTGAATAAAACCTTGGGACATAGCCCATACAATAGTCTAAACATAAAAGAAAGACATAAAAGGGAAAGGTGATCACATCCTTGATGCTATGAGGACTCATCAAATCTTCAACTCTTTTGCTCTTTTAGAAACCTATCCTCAAGAAACAGACTCAATATCGCCGAATGCTACATTTGATAAGAATGTAGGCAAGAGTATGCAGTAGTACAAAATGTACTAAATATGTTAGCTAACAGAACATCATAAGATCATAACAAAAGTGTTAGCCAATATAAGGCATAAGTCATGAGCATAAGAGATAATAACATAATCATAGCATAATCTCCAACATAGATATAATATGAGCATTTGTCAAAATAATGAATAATCCAACAACATAGGGAATGCCACATATTCTTAAGCTTAGTCCATACTCAAATCCTCATAGCATAAGAGAAACTTTGTAAGTAACCTTCAAGTTATACTTGTGCAATGCATAGATGAGATCCCATAATCCCACCTTGGCTAAGTGCCACTTTTAGGCAATCATACCTCTTTATCATCTTTTAATCTCATCATTAGCTTACTTCTCATAGACAAGGCAACATCAGCCCTTAGTCACACATGCATTGGAAGGACCTTTCAAGCAACAATCCAAACTAAGCACACACCATAAACATAAGTCATCAACATAGATCATCATATCATAAAAGGAACATATCATAACTATCTTCAAAGCATACTTCTGCCATGAATGAATAAAATCTCATAATCCCATCCATGCTAAGTAAAGCTTCTTGAGTAATCATGATTCATAATTCATAATAATATTTTAGTTTTTGGAATTAGCCTTAACCGACATAGTCCATGTAAGCTAACATGGAATTCGGTGTCTACCCCATACCGAAAAAGGGTTGTTCTATTTGCCTAAGGTAGAACCATACTATTAGTTTAGGTGGATCCAATAGCTAAGTAGCCTATGTGGATACATAGTCATGGGATAAAGAGATTTATAATAGAAACCCAGACTCAACTAAGGTAGAAGGTTTCCATCTCATGAGACATAATTTGGGAACTCAGACTTAACTAGCGTAGAAGGAACCCATTTGGAGAGCTAGCTCAACTAGCGTAAAAGCTCTTCTTCTTATATTCATATCCACTCGGTGCTAACATTAATTCCCCTTAATGTCGTATTAAGTCTTGACTTAAGTTTGTATTTAGGGAAGAATTTCTTGACACCCAATCCAACATAACTCACACTATACCTCATTAGATCATGCATGAGAATAACCTTCCACCGTCTATGTCTACGTATAGATTTAGGTGAGACTAGTCTTCTAACCTTAGAATCATCATATTTTGAGGAAACAACTCACAACATATCATATTCATGCATAAGTCTGCATTTGAGGCTAACATTTCAACAACACTACAACTAGTTAATGAGCATATTCAGTTTACTCTCAAAGTGCTCTTAAGCATCTACTAATATTGCATAAAACATGCATACTATCATATCTTTCCCTTTCAATCCCAAAGCTCATACCAAACCAACACATCTAGAATGACTACATTAGACAAAGATATAATCATAACTCAAGTATTTCAATTACTACTAGCATATTCTCATACTTCACCTGTTTGAGGTTCAACACTTAGTCTCAATCATCACAATTAGGGTACAAGCACTAGACATGGAAATCATCCTAACTCATGTTATTCTATTTCTTCATACATTCAAACATTCATGACGTAGATTAGGTGGGTAAGGTCCTTCCACAACAAATCTATCTAGTATTCTACCATTTTCATATAAGGAACCCTTAAAGCCATAACATACATAATTCAACATATTAGCTTTTCTCTCAAAGCCCTAGTGATCAACATTCATGACTACAAGACTTACTATCAAAGCTTTATTTCTTACAATCATCATACAAATCTAGATCACAAGACATTCAAGTCACCAGATTCATCTTTAAGCAATTCTAGTCATAATTCATCAAAAAGGGTCAAACACAAGTTTTACTAGGCATGATCAATCATATATACTTTAATCTAATTCAATTCATGCTTACATGCTTCTATTCTTCAACAATTACTGTACATGAAATCAATTCTAGCGGATCAATTCTAAGTCTTCAATTTCACTTCACAAGACAAAAACCCACATTCTTCAATTTTATCAATTAGACTAGGGTTAACCATTGAATCATGCAATTTCTTCATAGTATCATAATTCAATACTAATTCAATCATAAACAATCAATATTCACTCAATTGGATCAAGATCCATCATAACCCACAATATTGAATAAACCTTAACTTTAATTGGGAAGTTCTTCATCAAATTGGGGAATTATAGGGGACTCCATGGTTGGAAGAATCCATAGATGAATAAGATAACATGCCTTCATTACAAATCCTAGCAAGCTTAAAACAATAGAGACTTGACCTACTTGACTCTCTTCTTCTTCTTCATCATCTTCTTCTTCTTCTTCCTCTTCTTCTTCTTCTTCTTGTTTTTATTCTTCTTCTACTTCTTTATAGAGAGAGAAATATTTGAGAGGAGATATTTTTGGGGTTTTATTTGGGTCTTGGAATAAATAACTTAATTGGGTGAGTTTTGGGGTTAAAATGACTTATATAGGGGTCCTAGGCTTGGGAAAAATGATAAAACTTTGTTTCAAACAATTGGGAAAAGACCCAAGATGTTCCCTTCCTAAAAACTGCCAAAATAGCATGATGGATGCCTTCACGGATCTTCATCATCCCCACGGCCAGTCAAAGGGTCGTGCAGAATTTCCAGAATGACAGTGCTTCACTATTTCGGGTATAACTTTTAACTCCAAGATCGTAATTGGGCAAACTCGGTGGCATTGGGAAGAGGACTCAGAGACCTTTCATTGGATAGTTAATGGCCCACCTATTTCACTTTGAGCTAAGAGATATGATCATTTGAAGTTGACCTTAAACCCTAAGGCTAGTGAAAAGCCCTTCACGTAAGGCTCCATGAGCCGTGGTGCCTCTTGTGGTCATATTACAGTAGCTAGGCAATGTTTCCATTAACACCAATAAATCAAAGGCACCACCACGAGCCTTCCCATGATCCGTTGTCATCACTACGAGCCGTGAAGTTGCCCTTGTGGGGGCATGAGGGGGTGCAGTTTTGGGCTGCCTTGGCTTAGCAACTACCTAGCCCACCACAAGCCACACCCCGAGCTGTGGTCCTCACCAAGAGCTGTAGTGGTGGCTGTGGAAGGTGAGGCATTGTCGATGGAAGAGTGGACTGCCCTAGTCCTCTTCCTTGGCTCTTGCCCTCTTCCTTGGTTCTAACCCTTACACTTAGATCTAGTTTAGCCTACTAGTTTTGGGGTGTCACAATATCTTCCCCTTGGGAACATTCATCCTTGAATGACGATCTAGACACCTTACAGAAGTAAGGACTGAAGACTAGCAGCCCATCATGCATGCAACATCAAAACAATGCACAATTCGAAGGAGAAAACATCAACTCTAATTCAAACATACCCAATGCATCACAAGGGAGTAGGAACTACATCTATCAACCCATTATGCATGAAATATCAAAATTTCTCATATCCATAGGAGGAACTACCTTCTCCAACTAAAATCATGCTCACTCAACAATATAAAGCCAATTATGCAATTTCTCTCAAAAGCATACTAAAGCATGTTCCGACAATTCATCTCATTTAACATATAGGAAATTCATGCTAAATGTACAACAACATGAGGAACACAATTCACATAAAACTCATTTTTTTCTTTCCAATACACAAGCTTTCATAAACATACATAATATACGAAAATCATGGCAACACATATACACACAATGACTCCAAACATAATACAAACCAAGAGGAACGTATCATCCCAAGATTTCATATAGGCCTTCAAAACAGGGTCTAAACCTCCCAACTCATTCCACCCTTCTCGGGTGAAAGTTACAAGTGAACCCACTTCTAAACATTAGAAACACTCAACAATCTTGCTAACGAAGCACACCAACTCCCCCTTGGGACCAATCCTAAATGGACTTTTTAAGCACTATTCATATTAATTCAACTAAGGTTGGACCCATATATTGCTTATTACCACCTCCATCATACAAGACGACTCCAAACCATGGTGAACTACACTTTTACCCTTCTTAGAGGAGTCTACTCACTCAACACATCTAGGCATTAATAAAACTCCATATTCACCAAATCCTTCACCTTACCCAATACTCAGAATGTTCAAGTAGGGTTCTACCATCAATATCGTAAAACAACAACGAAGCCCATTCATACTAAAGACAACATCAAAGTCTAGCCTATCATGTCACAAAAAACAAGCACTGCCGAAATCTAATAAAGCATAAAAAACATAAACCCGGTCTCAAACCAGGTTATGACCAATGCAGAACCAACGAGTTCAGTCGAATAAGGTAACGAGTCTATGAGAAAGATCAAGCTTGAAAGGAATGGACGGGCGTAGGCTTAATAGTGAACGCAGACCCCCCTGCTTATAGATATGAGATCAATGACTTAAATAAAAGAAAGATGTCGAGAGAAAGTCTTAGCTCTTAAAATGCGTTGCGAAGAGAGATTGAAGACGAAGATTTTCTGACACAGTGCGGGCACTGGATGGAAAAGATAGATAAAGGAACAACCCACCGAAAGGGCATACCTCAAGGGGCACCAATCTCCCCCGGCAAAGATCTATCTGCGGGAAGCCAACCTATGGATAGAAAGATGCAGGAAAGGAAAATGAAAGAAGAAATCCAAATTTGCTTTGGGAGTGTAAGATAGGCAAACGGGAAGTACGCAGCCGAACAACTGTTGGGGTTTCCAACAGTGATAGCTGAACTAATCAGATGGGCCGCCCTAAACCTGGAGCTGACATTTAAATCAGAAATCAACATCAGGTCCCGGCTATCCGAAAAACGCAGACTGAAGCAGAAGATCACAAAATGCAACACAACAAGGGGGTCGTTAGACCGTAGCTTGCGCGAAGGAAGAAGCTAACAATCAAAATTGAGGCAGGAAGGAGAGTCGAAAGAGAGATTTTCGAGCCTACAAGCAACAAGCAACAACGGCTTTTTCGCCGTTGCACGCTAGCTTGTAGTTTAGGGGTATAGTAGGGGTTCCCCTTTCTCAAACCTTTCTATAATATAAGGTAAGCTTTTTGGAACCCTAGTTTTGGAGTTTTCCCCAACCAACCTATACCTTACTATTAAAAAGGGGCTTCCCTTTTTCAGCTGCATTGCACTACCGTATAAACAATAGATCCGCTGGGCTGGATGAGCAACCTTCTATCTTGCCTCTGTACCAATAGTAGAGTGGCTTGCTACTTTCAATCAGAAAAGGAAGATTGAGCAAGGCAAATGAGAAAGGAGTTGTCCCCCCTTCTCTGCTAACCCGTCGCCGCATATGTAGAAAAAGAACGAGTGGAGAAGGAAGAACAACCATTTTACTTTGGCACATGAGGTGGCGAGTTTGGCTAGGTAATACAATGGAAATGTATCGAACTGCAAATCATGGAATGACGGTTCGATCCCGTCCTTGGCCTCAAGGAGTGGTGAGCAGCACCGAACTTTTTTCAATCAAATGGCATAGTATTAGGGTAGGAGGCTTTCCTTAGTTATAGAAATCCAAAGACAAGATTTTGGAACTTCCAAACCAAAGAAATGCAAGATGAGAAGGAGATTTTTACATTACGCTTCAATAGAATGAATTTGGTAAGGGTAGAATAGGCCTTATGGTCGATCGAAGGTGCTCTGCCACTAGAACTCAAATCTATCTGACCTTCAATCCATCTTTGTCCAGCCAGCTCATAACAAAATGTTAGAACAAGGCTGACACAACCGGATTGGTTGAGGAAAAGGAACCCCCAGCGACCAAGCACTCCCCAAAAGCGGAGACCGAAGAACCGCCAGGTTGTCGAAGACACCTCTGAAGAGGAGGCGGGTGCCCTCTAAGTTGACCACCCTACCCACTAATGGACTATGAGGGGGGAAGGCAAATGGGAACCGACCGAAAACCCGAACCGCTTGACTGATCCCTTCATAGTCCTTCCATTAAGGTTGGGGATGGCTGGAACCAATCAGAAGTGCAAATCATGCAAGCGAAGCCAGGAAACGGACTGCAGCGCAACGTCTAGGACTCGTGTCGGAGGAGTTTTGAGCGTGACCTAACATTCATGCAGCGGCAAGGACCCACAACTCTCGAAGGGGCCACCAACCGCTCGAATCACTATAGCAAACCCTCTCTTTACTCAATGGATAGCACTTATTCTCTTTCAATCAACAAAATGAGAAATGGGGGAGAAAAAAAAAAAGGTCTTTATTGAAGAGGCTTTGCACCTGAAATAGGACTAATGTAGATCCAGAAGAATGGTCTGGGCTTTCGAAAAGATGAAGATGCAAGGGGTAAAGAGACTGTCTTTTGAACAACCAAGCTGACATAAGGCTTCTAGCTCACTCCCATGGAACCAATAAGGGGAACTTGCTTATCCTCTTCTCTCACAGCATTTGCCTTTGGACAATCCCTCATTTTGTGACCACTGTCACCACAATGAAAGCAACCTCCTTGCCGGCAAACATCTACCCTCATGTCTCTTTCAGTTCTACTAAGGTCAGATCAAGATAATTCTAGACCATTGCAACCCATATCATAACCTTTCGTGGGATCTACCAACCAATCATATCTAGGTATTATCCAAACGTCCTACTCAAAATGACCATACTTAAGATCAATCTTAAAAGATAATTAACTCTTTGAAGTTGGTCAACACTTGAACTCTTCTCCTTCACCTAACTTGGTGGTACATACAACCCTTAAAGTTAACTTTAAGACAAAACATAATCCAAACTTATGGTATAGACTTTCCCCCCCTTCCACTCTCGGATAGGCTCATTTGGGAACTGACAATTTGATAATACGGATTCCATAATCACATAGGAGCATAACACTAATACTACCAATCAATTCTAAGGATGGCATATAAATATAAAATATCAAGTCCTATATAGTTACATAGCCATAATTGACATCATAACCAACATTTTCTCCCTCGCTCCTTGTAGAATGAGCCCTTCGAGTATTCATATCCCGAAGACCATCAAATAAATAGAAAGACCTTATAAAGTTAAACTCTATGGCACGACTTAGGGAATGAAGAAATGAGATTTCCTAATCATCTAATAGCTTCCAATTCATAAATGTGGCACGCTTCACACTTCTGAACAAGACTCTACTAGACGTGGTTATGAGACAATCCTAGAATTATTCTAAACCTCGTCCTCTGATTACCAAGTTTGTAATGACCCAGGGTACGCCTAGATATAGCAAGGAGAACTCAATCCCGAAGGAGTCTCATACTAGCCCCTTAGTCTATCATAACATAAGATAATTAAAATGATGCAAAAATTTTAACACTTTTTTCAATACATTCGAAGTCTTTTATAAAAGCAAGCGGAAGGCTACAAAACTTTGTCTCAAACCATCTAACACAACCTTGAATAAAACCATGGGACGCAGCCCATACAATATTCTAAAACATAAAAGAAAGACATAAAAGGGAAAGGTGATCACATCCTTGAAGCTATGAGGACTCACCAAATCTTCAACTTCTTTGCTCTTCTAGAAACCTATCCTCAAGAAACGAACTCAATATCGACGAATGCTACATTTGATAATAATGTAGGCAAGAGTATGCACTAGTACAAAATGTACTAAATATGTTAGCTAGCACAATATCATAAGATTATAACGAAAACGTTAGCTAATATAAGACATAAGTCATGAGCATAAGAGATAATAACATAATCATAGCATAATCACAAACATAGACATAATATGAGCATAAGTCAAAATAATGAATAATCCAACAACATAGGGAATGTCACATAATCATAAGCTTAGTCCATACTAAAATCCTCTTAACATAAGAGAAACTATGTAAGTAACCTTCAAGTTATACTTGTGCAATGCATAGATGAGATCCCATAATCCCACCTAGACTAAGTGCCACTTTTAGAAAATCATACCACTTTATCATCTTTTAATCTCAACATTAGCTTACTTCTCATAGACAAGGGAACATCCACCCTTAGTAACACATGCATTGGAAGGACCTTTCACACTACAATCCAAACTAAGCACACATCATAAACATAAGTCATGAACATAGATCATCATATCATAAAAGGAACATATCATAACAACCTTCAAACCATACTTGTTCCATGCATGAATAAGATTCCGTAATCCCATCCATGCTAAGTAAAGCTTCTTGAGTAACAATGATTCATAATTCATAATCATATTTTAGTTTTTGGAATTAGCCTTAACCGACATAGACTATGTGACCTAACGGAATCTGGTGTCTAACCCACACCGAAAAATGGTTGTTCTACTTTCCTAAGGTAGAACCATACTCTTAGCTTAGGTGGATCAAATAGCTAAGTAACCTATGTGGGCACATTTTTATGGGATAAGAAGATTGCTACTGGAAACCTGGACTCAACTAAAGTAGAAGGTTTCCATATCATGAGACATATTTGGTAACCCAGACACAACTAGCGTAGAAGGAACCCATTTTGAGAGCTGGACTCAACTAGCGTAGAAGGAACCCATTGGGAGAGTCGGACTCCACTAGCATAAAAGCTCTCCTTCTCATATTCATATCCATTCGGTGGTAATCATAATTTCCATTGTGTTCATATTAAGTCTTGCCTTAAGTTCATATTTTTGGAAGAATGTCTTAACACTCAATCCAACATAACTAAGACTATAGTTCATTAGATCATGCATGAAAATAACCTTTCACCATCCATGTCAACATATAGATTCATTAGGTGAGACTAGTCTTCTAACCTTAGAACCATCATATTGTGAGGAAACTACTCACAACATATCATATTCATGCATAAGTGTGTATATGAGGCTAATCATTCAACAACAATACAACTAGGTCATGAGCATAGTCACTTTACTCTCAAAGTACTCTTAAGCATGTATTAATCTTGTATAAAACATGCATACTATCATATCTTGCCTTTTCAAGGCCAATGCTCATATTAAATCAACACATCTAGAATGACTACATTAGACATGGATATAATCATAACTCAAGTAGTTCAATTACTACAAGCATATTCTAATACTTTCAATCATCACAATTAGGGTTCAAGCACTATACATGGAAATCATCCTAACTCATGTGATTCTATTACTTCATACATTTCAAACATTTATGAGGTAGATTAGCTGGGTAAAGTCCTTCCACAACAACTCTATCTTGTCGTCTACCATTTTCATATAAGTTTCACCTTAAACCCTTAACATACATAATTCAACATATTAGCTTTACTCTCAAAGCCCTAGGGATCAACATTCATGACTACAAGACTTACTCTCAAAGTTTTATTTCTTACAATCATCATACAAATCTTGATCACAAGACATTCAAGTACAAGCTTCATCCTTAATCAATTCTAGTCATAATTCATCATAAAGGTTCAATATCAAGTTTTGCTAGGCATGATCAATTATATATACTTTAATCTAATTCAATTCATGTTTGCATGCTTCTATTCTAGAGGATCAACTCTAAGTCTTCAATTTCACTTCACAAGGCATAAACCCACATTCTTCAATTTCATCAATTAGACCAGGGTTAACCATAAAATCATGCAATTTCATCATAATATCATAATTCAATACTAATTCAATCATAAACCATCAAAATTCACTCAATTGTATCAACATCCATCATAACCCACAACATTGAATAAACCGTAACTTGAATTGGGAAAGTTGTTCATCAAATTGGGGAATTCTACGAGACTCCATGGTTGGAAGAATCCATACATGAATAAACTAACATGCCTTGATTACAAAGCCTAGCAAGCTTGAAACAATGGAGACTTGACCTAGCTTTATTTGAGAGGAGAGATTTTGGCGATTTTATTTGGGTCTTGGAATAAATGACTTAATTGGGTGAGTTTTGGGGATAAAATGACTTATATAAGGGTCCAATGCTTGGGCGAAACGACATAACTTTGAGTTAAGACAATTTGGAAAATACCCAAGAAGTTCCCCTGTTGGAAATGGCCAAATGACATGATGGACGCCGTCACATATCGTCATCATCGCCATGGCCTGTCAAACGGGTCATGAAGAATTTCCAGTCTAATAGTGCTTCACTATTTTGGGCATAACGTTTTACTCTGAGATTGAAATTAGGCAAAATCGGTGGCGTTGAAAAGAGAACTCAAAGACATTTAATTGAGACTCCATGAGCAGTGGTGCCTACCACGAGTCATGGTTCCTGTTGTGGTCATGATACAGTAGCTAGGAAACCTTCCCATTAACCCCTAAAAAGCTAAGGCACCATCACGATCCTTCCCATGAGCTGTGAAGTGGCTCGTGTGGGGGGGGGGGGGGGGGTGGGGTCTATTTTGGGCAACCTTGGCTTAGCCACTGCCTAGCCCTTCACGAGCCGTGGTGGTGGTGGTGGAAGGTGAGGCATTGTCGATGGAAGAATAGACTGCCCTAGACCTCTTCTTTGGCTCTTTCCCTCTTTCTTGGTTCTAACACTTACACGTAGCTCATGTTTAGCCTACTAGTTTCTGGTGTGTTACATTGGGGGTCGTACCTTGACGTTCCAACACAAAACCCTATATTTTTAGGTACAGAGAAGTACGTTTATGACTCTAACCCTCATGTTAAGCTCTAGTTTAGCCTACTAGTTTTTGAAGTGTTACAGTATCACCTCCTTGGGAATATTCGTCCTCGAATGACAATCTAGACACCTCATGGAATTATAGACTCAAAACTAGTAGCCCAACATGCATGAAACATCAAAATAATACACAATTCAAAGGAGGAAACTTCAACATTATCTCAAACATAATTAATGCTGCCCAATGAAGTAGGACATCTAAAAGCCATTATGCATGAAACTCAATATTTTTCATATTCATAGGAGGAACTACATTCTCCAACTAAAGTCATGCTTAACACAATATCAAGGATCCAATATGCAATTACTCTCAAAAGCATATTAAAGAATGTTAATCAACTCATCTCATGAAGTCAATTATGCAACTCATACTAAATGCACAACAACATGAGGAACATATCAATCATGAAAACTCATTTTCTTACTAAACATGAATTTCATCAAGAACATGCATATCATAAGGAAATCATGGAAAAATACATATAACACACATGACTCCCAAAACACTAAAACTCAAGAGGAACTATTTACCTCAAGCTTGAATAGGAGTAGAAGGAAAGAGATGAGGATATCGGGACTTCATATCGGCCACGGTCTTCCATATAGCACCCTCAACTAAATGATTTTTCCATAAATCTTTTACAGAAGCTATTTCCTTGTTTCTCAATCTATTGAATTGCCGGT
The DNA here is from genome assembly GCA_037074985.1 of Solanum bulbocastanum. NCBI lineage: Eukaryota > Viridiplantae > Streptophyta > Magnoliopsida > Solanales > Solanaceae > Solanum > Solanum bulbocastanum. The sequence continues at coordinate 17,074,208 of CM073608.1, read as the reverse complement.
CTAGGGTCTCTACCGGAACCTCTTCCTATGAAAGACTTTCATTAACTCCTAAACCTTCTAAGGGACTAATGGATGTCGGATCTCCAATACACTTCTTAAACATGGAGACTTGAAAAACCGGATGTACCGCGCCTACTCATTTGGCAAATCTAACTCATAGGCAACTCTCCCAACACGTTTCAAAATTTGGTATGGGCCCACATACCAGGGACTAAGTTTTCCCTTCTTGCCAAACCTCATCACACCTTTCATAGGTGAGATTTTAGGTAGACCCAATCATTAACCTCGAATTCTAAATCCCTTCTTCTAACATCAGCATAAAACTTTTACCGACTTTGGGTGGTCCTCAACCTCTCTCTAATTAGTTGGACTTTCTCAATGGCCTCATAAACTAATTCAGGACCAATTAGAGAAATTTCACCTACTTCAAACCAACCAATCGGAGACCTATATCTCCTTCCATACAAGGCTTCGAAGGGGGCCATACCAATAATTGAGTGATAGCTATTATTGTAGGCAAACTCTATTAAAGGTAAGTGTTCATCCCAATTACCCTTGAAGTCAATTACACATGCCCTTAACATATCTTCTAATATTTGAATGGTATGCTCACCTTGCCCATCAGTTTAGGGATGAATAGTCATGCTAACCTTAATTTAAGTACCAAACCTTTTTTGGAATTACTTCCAAAAGTGAGAAGTAAATTGAGTACCCCGATCATAAATAATAAATAAAGGAACCCCATGCAACTTCACTATATCTCTTATATCCAACTTGACATAGTCTTCCAATCTATAATGACCCAAATAGAATCATGTTGCCTTCGGGTGCGAGGAAAACCCGCAATAAAGTCCATATTAATATCTTCCCACTTCCAAGTGGGAATTTCTATATCTTGGGATAAGCCTCCCAGCCGTTGATGCTCAACCTTGACTTATTGATAATTCAGATATTTGGCCACAAATCCCGCAATATCTTTCTTCATTTCGTTCCACCAATAGACTTCCTCTAGTTCACGGTACATCTTGGTGGCTCTCGAATGAATAGAATAATGAGAACTATGAGCTTCCTCTAAAATTTTTTCCCTCAAACCATCAACATTCGAAACACATAACCGACCTTGATACCTAAGCAGCCTATCTCCCCCTTGGGAGAAAGCCTCAATGGACTTGTTGAGTACCGACTCTTTCAACTCAACTAATATAAGATCAAGGCATTTTTCAGATTTTACATCCATCACAAAGGACGATTCATAACTATTATGGACCATGACACCACCCTTGGTGGAATCCACTAGTTGACCACCTAACCGGGCCAACATATGCATATCACGAACCAATTCTTTTTTTCATCAGTCACACTACCCATGGACAATCTACTAAGTGCATCCACTACCACATTAGCTTTGTCGGGGTGATAAAAGACACTCATGTCATAATCATTTAACAATTCTAAGCACCTTTGTTGACGAAGATTCAAGGCCTTTTGACTAAACACATAATGAAGACTCTTGTGATCGGTGAAAACATCCACAAGGACCGCATACAAATAATGCCTCTATATTTTTAAGGTAAATACAACCGCCGCTTATTCAAGATCATGGGTCGGATAATTCTTCTCATGGACTTTGATTTACCTTGAAGCATAGGGAATCACCTTACTATTTCGCATAAGCACACATCCCAACCCAACTCTAGAGGCATCACAATACACCACAAAACCATTCGGACCTTTCGGTAAGGTCAACACCGAAGCAAAAGTAAGTCTATCTTTCAATTCTTGGAAACTTTTCTCACAAGCTTCCGACCACACAAACTTAGCTTTCTTTTGAATCAAAGCCGTCAATGGAGAAGCAATGGAGGAAAACCCCTCAACAAACCTCCTATAGTAACCGGCTAAACACAAAAACCTTCTAATGTCGGAGAAAGATAGAGGTCTAGGACACTCTTGACTGCATCCATCTTCTTAGGATCCATCTCAATACCATTACTTGACACAATGACCAAGGAATGCTACGGACCTTAACCAAACTCACACTTGCTAAACTTTGCAAAAAAGTTGATGGTCCTTAAGAAGTTGCATTACAACTTTTAAATGGTCAACATGTTCATTCTCAATCCTTGAATATATTAAAGTATTATTGATAAACACGATCACAAACATGTTAAGATATTGGTGGAACACTCAATTCCTTAAGTCCATGAACACCGCCGGAGCATTAGTAAAACCAAAGTCTATTACTAGAAACTCATAGTGACCATACCTTGTTCTGAAAGCCGTCTTTGGAATAGCAACCCCTCTCACCCTTAAGTGGTGACAACCCGAACGAAGATCAATAGTGAGAAATAACTAGCCCCTTGAAGTTGGTCAAACAAGACATCAATTCTTGGAAGGGGATACTTGTTCTTAATGGTCACCTTATTGAATTGGTGATAATCAATGCACATTCTAAGAGAACCATCCTTCTTTTTAACAAACAACACTGGAGCACCCCATGGAGAGATACTCAGTTGAATAAAACCCTTGCCTAACAAATCTTTCAACTATTCCTTCAGTTCCTTTAACTCGATTGGAGCCATTTTATAAAGAGGAATGGAGATAGGTTGTGTATCCAGAAAAAGGTCAATACCAAAATCTATTTCCCACTTGGGAGGGATACAAGGAAAATCATCGGGAAACACTTTAGGAAACTCATTAACTGCCGGAAGAGACTCTAGAGAAGGGGTTTCGAAATCGACATCCCTCACCCTAATAATATGGTAAGAGCAACCTTTTGAGATCATCTTTCTAGCTTTAAGGAAGGACGCAAATTGACCTCTAGGCATATAATTTCCACCCTTCCACTCTAAGATAGGCTTATTCAGAAATTGGAATGTAACCATCCGAGTTCTACAATCGATAGAGGCATAACATGCAAGCAACTAATCCATACCAAGAATCACATCAAAGTCTAACATGTCAAGCTCTACCAAGTCAACAAGAGCAACTTTATGGGACAAGGAAATGGGACTTCTTTTATAAACCCTATTAGCTACCACAGAATCACCAACCATGGCAGAGACCAAAAAAAGTTCTAATAAAACTTCTAGGAGCATATCAAACTTTATGGGCACATAAGGTATGACAAAGGGCAAAGTAGCACTAGGATCTAACAAGGCATATACATCAATAAGAAAGAGTTTTAACATACCTATCACCACATTCAGGTAGCTCTCTTGGTCACCTTAGGATTGAAGATCCTAAAAGAGGTTTTTCTGTGGGGCATTGGAGTTTGAAATGCTTGGAGGAGTTTGCTTACCTTCTCTCCCCTTGGCCATGAGCATTGGACAATCTCTCATCTTGTGGCCAATCTTCCCACAACTAAAACACTCACCAGTGCCAACTAGGCACTTACCATCATGCTTTCTTCCACACTTTGCACAATTAGGCCTAGCCACATAAGAACCACTACTATTACCTCCTTGAGGCTTAGGGTTGGAAACCCTATCCTTATTGGCCCTTGGAGAACCTTGGTTGGAGAATCTTTGTTTTAACCTTGGCCGACCTTGTCCATTGGACTTAGCATTGGAGAAGTTCCCATCATCAGTCGTTGTGCTTTTAACCTCCCTATTCTTTCTTTTGAGCTTTGACTCCTCAATTTTTTTGGCGTGCACCATAATACGTGAGTTATTCATATCACCAATGAGCATTATCGTACGACATTCTTCCTCTACCATGTCGGACACTCCCATCACAAACTTATTCATCTTAGCCCTTTAGTCCGCAACTATAGTTAAGAGCATACTCCTTCACACTAATACCTCATTGATAAAGGCTAATGAATGCTTAACTCTTTCGTTCCCTCAACTCTAGGGGAAAGAACCTATCGAGAAATGATGATTTACATGATTCCCATTCTACTGGGCCTACTCCTATGGGTCTCTCACCCTTCCACTGACCATACCAAACTTGAGCAACACTTTTCAATTGGTAAGTGGCTAACTCTGCTTTCTCTATCAAAGTCAGCCCCATAATATCAAGTATTTTACAAACCTCATCCATAAATTCTTGAGGGTCCTCTTCCACTTTGGAGCCATGAAACTCGGGAGGGTTCATTCTTGCAAAATCCCTTAGTCTAGAAGCTGTGGAATTCACATAAGTGTTCATTGGAGCAATCACCTCTCTATTGTCTTGAGTCGTCATGGCTTGAGACAACAATTGGATAGTAGACCTAAACTCTGCATGGGTCACAGTCTCAACCACGCGTTCAATCGGAGTTTGATTAGCTTGAAGATGAGCTCCTTAAATCACATTCTCATCTTCCATCCTTCTAGCGTTAGCCCTTCATGTATTCATATCCAGAATACACAAGAGAAGGATTAGGAGAGAGACTTTATAGAGTTAAACTCTAAGGCATGACTTAAGAATAATGAAAGAAGTGTTGTTTCTTAATCATCTTGTAGCCTCTTATTCATAAATGTGGCACATTTCAAACTTATGAACAAGACTCTACTAGATGTGGCTTATGAGACATCATCCTAGAATCATTCTAAACTTTGTGCTCTGATTACTAAGTTTGTCACGACCTTGGGGTACCCCCTATATATAATAAGGCACATAGAACCCCAAAAAGGCACCATGTAAGCCACTTAGCATATCATAACATAAGCACAGAATAATAAAGAGTAAAAATGCATTTCAAGTCCAAAATTTTCATAAAGGAAAGCAGAAGTCTAGACTTGTCTCAAAATAACCATCTATTACAATACTTGAATCAAATAGGGTCACAGCCCATACAACATAATCCAAAAAAGGAAATAAAATAAAGGAACTACAAAGATAGAATGCGTTCTCAAATCATGAGATATCACTACAAGCTAGGAGAATAATCAAATCCAACCTTTAACCGAATGATGACCACCTTAAGAACCAGACCCTACACTTGGGAAAAGTATAGGAAACATAAGGGTTAGTACAAAAATGCATTAATTATGGTATCCATTCATAAAAACCTTGAAATCATGCTAAAAAGGACATTTTAGTTGAAAAGAATGAACTTTACCAAGTTTAAGGAACATCATGAAGATTAGTGTAAAAGCACAAGTCATAAGCATATTCAACATATATATCATCATAACATAATGGAAGCATACCATAAGTACTCTGAAAGCATACTTGTGCAATACATCAATAAGATCCCATAATCCCACCCATGCTAAGTAAAACTTCTTTAGTAGCCATAGTTCATAATTCATATTCTTGTTCATACTGCCATAGTGGGGATAAGTCTTAACCGACATAGACCATGTGAGTTTAATCATGGAATACAGTGTCTACACTACATCAAAAATGAGTTGTCCTACTTGCCTAAGGTAGAACCATACTCTTAGCTTAGGTGAATCCACTACCTAAATACCTATGAGGGCACATAGTTAATGGTAAAAGGGGATTGCTACTAGAAAACACGGCCTCTACTAACGTGAGGGCTTCTATCAAAAGAGATTGCTTCTAGAAACACGGCCTTTACTATCGTCAGGGCTTCCATCTCATATCAATATCCACTCGGCACTAAGCATTAATTCCCATAGAGTTCATATTATGTCTTGACTTAAGTTCATACTCATGGAATAATGTCTTGACACTCAATCCAACATAATTCATAAGATAGATCCTAGATTCAATAGGTGAGAATAGCATTTCAACCTTAGAATCATCATACTGTGAGAAAACATTTCACGTCATATCATATTGACACATAGGTGTATAGATTAGCCTTTCAACAACACACACAAGATCATAATCATAATCACCTTACTCTCAAAGTGTTCATAAAGCATATATATAAATCTCATAATCATGCATAATTCTCATACTTTGCCCTTCAAGGACCATAGATCATATTCCATCAACACATCTACTATTACTACATTAGACATGGATGATAGCATGATTCGAGTAGTTAAATTACTACATGCATAATTCTATCATAATCTACTTGCATCAATCAATACCCATACTTTGAGATCCAAATTGGGAAAATAGGGGAATTAATTGATTCTTTAATAATTCAAACTAAAACCATGTAAAATAATCAATATATTCATAACAAAACATAAGTCAATCATTAAAAATGAATTTTAAAGGAATCCATGAGATTGAAGTCAAACCCTAACTTTTGGGACTTCTAGATTTGAAATTGGGGATTTTGATGGGGCTCCATGGATGAAGTCTATGCATGGATGAAGAGCTACCCTACCTTAGCTATCAATTAAAATGAAATTGATTAGAAAACCTTTATCCTTCAACATTAGCTTCACCTTCCTTCTTCTTCTTCCTTGGAGTTCTAGAGAGTGAAATTTTGGAGAGGGTTAGGGTCTTTCTTTTGGGATTTGGAATTATGAGGAAGATGACTTAATTTGATGACTAAAAACCTTATATGGTTAGTATAATTTAATTTAGAACAATGTCATTTAATATTAATTAAAAATTAAAAACCCTAAAGTGCCCCTAAGTGTAACTACCAAAAGTAAATTTCAAGGCCCACTCACGACCTCGGTCCATGGATGGACCCACATGGCGTGTTGGTGAACATGGGTTGGGTTACTCGAACATGTTTTCCAGGGCTTGACCCATGACCCCTCACCAATGGGGTGTGGGATGACCCACGAGGCATGAGTCCCCTTCGTGGGTCACTGTCAGACAGCCTTCTAAGGGTTCTCCTCAAGGACCCGTGGTTGGTCCTTGGAGGTCGTGCCTTGACATTCTAACATGAAACCCTATATTTTTAGGTACGGGGAGGTACATTTACGACTCTAAAAGCTCTAGTTTATCCTACTAGTTTTCGGAGTGTTACATCCATTCTAAGACATGTTTATTCAAGAACTAAAACTTGACTACATGAGTTCTACAAATAAATAGAAGCATAACATGAGTGCAACCAATCCATCCCAAGGATGACATCAAAATCTGACGTATCATGCTCTACCAGTTCAATAAAGTAAATCTATGGAATAAGGAGATGGGACACTTTCTATAAACACTCTTAGCCACAATAGAATCACTAACAAGAGTAGAGACAGAAAAATTATCTATCAACACATCCAGAAGAACATCAGACCTCATAGCCACATATGGCGTCAGAAAATACAAGGTAGCATTAGAATCAAGTAAAGCATAAAAATCAAGTTGGATGACTTTCAACATACAGGTAACAACATCGGGAGAACCCTTTTTTTTCACCACGAGTCTAAAGTGCATAGAATCAGTTTTTCTTGGGAGCGTTGGAACTCAAACTGTTAGGAGGAGCTTGCTTGCCCTCTGTTCCTTTCGTCGTAAGCATAGGGCAATCCCTCATCTTATGACCACTATTACCACAACTGAAGCACCCATCCATTCCAGCTAGGCACGTACCCTCGTGCTTCTTTGTACACCTAACACAAGTAGTCATAGGCAACGAAGATCTACTAGCATTCCCTTCTTAAGGCGTAGGGTTAGACACCCTTTCTTTGTTGAACTTAGGAGGAGCATTGGAGGAACCTTGACTGAAAAACCTTTGAAGAAACCTAGGACGACTATGTCCATCAGACTTTGCATGAGAAAAATTACTATCACCGATTTTACCCCTCTTTGACTCCCTAGACTTTTCCTTAAGTTTCTCCTCTTCGGTCTGTTGAGCATGAACCATGAGACGAGAGATGTCCATGCCATTAATGAGCATGGCGGTACGACATTCTTCAACAACCATTTCGGACACACCCAAAATGAACTTACTAATTGTTACACTATGATCCACAATCATTGCAGAGACATACTTAGAAAAATACGTGAACTTCAAAGCATATTCCCTCACACTAATACTTTCTTGACGAAGTTTGATGAACAACTCTAACACCTTTGGTTCCCTCATCTCAAGGGGAAAGAACCTATCAAGGAAAGCAACCTTAAACTTCTCCCAATCAAGATGACCCTCATCTTCCGGCCTCCCTTCTTTCCAATGGTTGTATCATATTTAAGCAACACCCTTAAGTTGATAAGCAGCCAACTTTGTCTTTTCCACCGGCGTCATTCCCATGATCATCAACACCTTATAAACCTCATCGATGAACTCTTGAGGATCTTCCTCAACCTTAGAACCATGAAACTCTAGAGGATTTATCCTAGTGAAGTCCTTCACCTAGATACCGTTGTACCCACATTAGGGTTCACGGGAACCGCAACCTCCCTACTGGTTTGGGCCGTTGTGGCTTATGCCAATACTTAAAAAGCAGCTCTAAACTCTAAATTAGTTACTTGCTCGGACAAATTATCGACCGGAGCTTGAGGACCTTGGGGAGGAGCTTCTTATTCCTCATTCTCCCTCGCATTCCTTCTAACATATGATCTTCGAGTAGCCATATCCTATAGAGCATCGGATAAGGATTAGGAGAGAGACTTTATATAGTTAGACTCTACCACATGACTTTTAGAGTAATGAAGAAGTGGAGTTTCCTAAACCTCTTGTAGCCTCTCATTCATAAATATGGAGCACTTCACACTCATGAACAAGACTTTACTCAAGGTGGCTTATGAGACATCCTTGGACCATTCTAAAACTTTGTTTTGATTACCAAGTTTGTTATGACCCAGGGGTACACCTTAGATGTATTATGGCTTAAAGGACCCATACATCATATCAATAACTGGAAATAAGAAAGAAACTAAGAACTATAAAAATTGTCCTTGAAGCATGAAGACTCACTCAGCTCGAAAACCTTGCAATCAACCACTAGCCATGAAACTGAGGACCCTGACTGTCGGACCCTACATTTGGGGAAATGTAGGCAAGAGTATGCGCTAGTACAAAACAATATACCAAGTATGATAGCCATGAATAAAACATTTTGATAACAGGCTCAAATAGGATATTTCATTACATGCAATTGACCAAGCTAAGACATGATACAAAAAGGTTAGAAAACATGTCATAAAACATGGTCAATACAAGCTAACCTATTTAAAAACCCTTGAACACATGTGAGATACTTCTTGAAGTAATCTTAGTTCATTATTATTGTGGGAAGTATCTTTAACCAACACAAAGACCATGTGAGGTATAACATGATTGCCCGGTGTCTCCCACACCAAAAAGGGTTGTCCTACTTGCCAAGGTAAGGACCATGAACTTCTAGCTTAAGTGGATCCACTAGCTAATGTCTATCTAGACAAATATCCTATGGGGGCAATAGGCAAGGGATTTATGCAGATTACTTCTAGAAACCCAACCTCTACTAACGAGAGAGCTTCCATCTCAATATCCTCTTGGTGCTAAGCATAAATCCCACAGAATAGTCATTTCTTACTTGTTCTTATTATCCATAAAAGGGCATGTCATCTTTCAAATCCAAGCTAAGTCATAAGTCATCCATGGAAAGGTATAACTCAATAACCAATCCAAGCTTGGTTTCATTAGGATAGTATTTTATCTTTGACTCATTTGGGTGAGAAGATGTTTCAACCTTAGAATCCTTACTATGTGAGAAAACCTTTCACAATCATGTTTTCATGTGTATATGAGAAAATTCTTTCACCAACACAACAACAACATCATTTTTAATACTTTACTCTCAAAGAATCCTTAAAACATTTACATATACTTCATAAGAACATTCATAATTCCATAATTCACCTTTCAAGGTTCAAAACCCACTTTCAATCATCAACATCTAGAAAAAAATGGGTTAGACATGGGTTTCATAATAAATTTATGTAATTCTATAAATTCATGCTTGATTTCATAAAACTCTTCTTTCACAGTGCAAGACCCACATTATATACTCATAAGTTGGAAAACTTGGGAATTTCATGGGTTCATCAAGGAATCATCACAAAATCATAATATTTCATCAATGCATGCATAAGAGAACATGATTGAATCATTTAAATCAATAATCAAGAGAACCCATGGAAGTTGAAAAAATCACTAACTCAATTGGTAATTCTAACTTTCAAAATAAAATGATTTGGGAACTCATGAATGCAAGGAATCCATGGATGAAAACTAGCATACCTTGATATCATCGCCCAAAGAAATGGAAGAATGAAGGCTTGATCTTGAACCATAGTTTGAATATTCTTCTTCAAGCTTCTAGAGAAAAAAATATCCTTCGGAGAGAAATACTAAACTTATTTTGGTGAATTTGAAGGGGATGAAATGAATGAACTAATTTGGGGATTGAAATCACTTATATAGGTCTATAGATGAAGGGTAAAACAATGTAGCACAGGGATAAAATATTTAGGAAAAGACCCAACTACCCCTAAAATAACTGTCGACCTACCATCGATGACCCTTGATCGATGGACAGTCGACTGACCGACGGTTCGTCTTGCACCACTCTCGCCCTTTGTCAGAAAGTGACTTTAAGGGGCACTGACCTACGGACCCTTGACCACGGGTCGTGGACCACACGACGGTCCATTGGTCTGGTCGTGGTTCAGGGTCCTCAAGACCTTATAGGGTAGCTAACTTCATGGACTATGCCCACATTCTGTGGTTTGTCTATGGGCCATGGTTGGCCTTCGTTGGATGGCACCAAAACTCCTGAAACTTGCTATCATGCCCTTTTTAAATCAGGGGTGTTAGAATTCATACATTAGTGTATCCCTCAAAGTCAGTCATTACAACATTATGTTGATGTCTCTTATATCATAACTGTCTTTATGACCTTTACATATACATTTAAGAGAGGTTTGCAATTATTTCAGTTTCCAGAATGAGGGGCAATGACTTTATTCCTTTGATTTTAATCTTACTCCATAGAGTTAAGGAAATCAACCTCATGATATGAACTTATTCATATAAGCATTCATCTCACATAGTATGCTCAGTCTGCAATTTCATTATTTGATCTTAATGGCTAGAAATATAATGTTACGTCATATAGTTATATCAGAGTTCTTGAATGAATCATGCTTATGATCTTTCACCCTAAAGCTCTTTCAGTGATCTTTTTTAGCTAGAGAGAGATGTGGATAATAGTAGTTAAGTGATGATAGAAGGAAACGGTTAATGTTTCTTATGTTGGTAGAAGTAGTGTGCTTATTCCATCTAAGTTTATAAAAGTCAAAGAAGGATGAATGAAGTTTTACTATGAGTAATAGTTAAGTGAGAGAAGTTAATTAGTTCCTGATAGAAATAGGTGAAATTTCAGTTGGTAAAGATGATGAGAGAAATGAGAAATTCTTAGAAAGTTGGTTAATAGGAGTCCATGAAGTGGTTATGGTACCAAGCTTGAATGTAGTGTTGTTAACATGTGAACCAATGCAATACATTAGGTATTTCTTGATATGAGCTCAAGGTTAGTTGAATATTGTGGTAAATAGTAGTATTCTTGGGATGAGATTCCTTGTAGCGGTATAGAACCTGAATGTTATGGTTAGATTAGTATAACCATCTCACGCTTAGCATCTTTTGATTTAGAGATTAGGATTGAACGCATAAAGAGCAAACAATTTTACTTTGACCTTGGTAAGACTAGTGATAAACCCTTGTAGGAGTTATGATTTGCAGCTAATGAGGTGTGGTATTCACATGAGGGCATGATTTTAAGCTCTTTCTAGGCTTGAAAGCTGGAAATTTTATTACTTCATGCCCAGATTTCCTTGGCCTCATGTAAGATAACTTCATATAGAGCGTGACTTTGCTTAAAACAATATTATAGATAGTTCCAAACTCATAGTATCAATCAATTCCGCCTTTGTTAGTAGGAAAGTTAAGAAGTCAGAAAGATAGTAAGATCTTTTCCATTCTCTATCCAGTTGTCATTAGAGGTAGAATGATCCTAAGGGGGAGATATTATAACATCTCAAAAATTTCTAAGTTTAGACTCGAAATATTCTTTATTTGTGAATAGGATTGTACCGAGTGATTTTAAATTTTTCTTAGGTGTTAAGGTTAATTCTTGACTGAGGGAATGATTTTGGATATAAATTAAGGTCACTAGAATCCCCTAGCACAAAGTTGAGTTGAAAGCTTTATTAACGATTGAGTTTCAATATGATATTTTACTTGGAGAAACTTCAAACGATCATAACTCTTAACACAGAATGAGTTAGGTGGCCCAAGAAATATCAAATAAAAGGTCTTTGAGTCCTCTTTCCAACTCTGCCAGGTTTGCTTTATTTCAAACTCGGAGTAAAATGATATGTTTGTTTTAGTGAAGCCTTCTTTTGAGGACACCTAAATTGTTTTTGGAGGGATAGTTTTGTCTTTTCTACTCCCTTCTAAGACTAAGCCACATTTTTCCCACCCTTAAGTTCTGATCATCGTTAAAAAAAAATTTCATGTTCTTCAACACTTCTTTATCGTTGGAGGTTTTGATTATTTTGTGTTGTGAACCTTTGGAAAATGTTATGTTTTCCAAGAGATTGTATGAAATTTCTCATGTAATCATGCTGGGTTTTAGAATAAAAAAGAGTTTAGGAGAAATTTTCCAATTCTAAACTAAGTTGGGCTCCTGATTAAGCTTGAAAATTTATCAAGTTATTGGGGAATGGCCTAGGGAAGCGCACCATGGTACCACCAAGGCTAAACTTCAGTAGTTAAAGGCCTACAGCGATGTCCAATAGTACACCTAGGCCTGAATTCTGATGTTCATGCCCTGGGGCAATGCACCAGTTGTACGCCAAGGAGTTCTAGGCAATCTTTCCTTATTTCATCAAGCACATGTTCCTTTAATTTGTGGTTATATTTCCCTTCCTTGTATTAGCTCCTACTGGCTCCATTTACCTTTGAGAATTCCTACATATCTTAATCACATGCTTTAATGTGCGTTCAAAACTAAAGTGAGTTTCAAAGAAAAGTTCAAGAGATTATATTGAGTAGATTTTGAGTTCTTGAGTTCCTATTCTTTTTGAGATTCTATTCCTAATTATTGAATTAATATATGTTATGAATTGAGATTCTTGAGTTGATTTGTTCATGTCTATATTTCATTTTGAACCCTATGAATTGAGTATTCTTTAGATAAGTAGTATCATTGAGTTTTGAGTTCTTGAGTTCTTCTATTCTTGAGTTTTCTATATTGTTATTGGGATCATTGATTTGATACGTTCATGTCTATATTTCAGCATAAACCCTATTTTTAGTAATAAATTTTGAGAATTTTTTAAAGACAACACTTGTGTTTTAAATTGAGTTTTTGAGGAAGTAAAGAGAAGTTTGAGAAAGAGTATAAGGGAACTAAGTATTTCCCAAATGTTTCATTTTAACATGAAGAAAGAGAGTGTTATTTAAATAAAAGAGAAACTTTGATTTCTACTAATTTATGAGTTTAGAGATATTTTAGAGTAGTTACGTCTTTTAAGAGGATAGTTTGAGCAACTATCTCAAACTAGAGAATGAGAATATTTTATACATTTTAGCATGAGTATATATATTATTCAGAGTAGTATTGAGCAATGATATGGGAATGAGTTCGGACAACTCAAAGTCATCATAAACCATGTACGCTAACATGGGTAAAGGATCATACTTTTTAGATGACTCATTATTGCTTTCAAGCATAGCTTAGTGGATCCACTTAGTTGAGGTATTCTATACCCCGTCAAGGTATAAAATAGTTGTGAAAGTGTGGAATCATGTTCCTTTATGTAAGTCTTCCTTTATGTAGTCAGCAAGGCCAAGGGTTCGTTTAGAGACCAACAATGATTCTCCAGTGCAGGCCACGTCTAAAGTGTAGGGTCGGGCTGTGACATATGTATTGACTCTGTGCACAGACCTGCAACCTAACATTTTGCCAATTTTTTCCCAATTATAAATAGACTTAGGTATTATTATTTTTATTATTCATTTCCTGGTTTCTGGAGAGTGACGACTTGGAAAAGCACTTACTTCAATTTTAGGGTTCATTTCCTACTCTTTTTCATCAATTGATTTCTCTTTTGATTATCTAACTTTCAAAATTTGAGAATAAAATTATGAGTAGATAATCTGTTTTATTCTAGGGTTGGGGCAATGAATGAATGTGTAGTACTGAATCTATGGATCGAAGTTTGTTGTCCCTATAAATTGCTCTTTTGTTCTTTAATTCCCTATGTTAATGTGTGATTACCATTAATATAGATTAATTAATTGCCTTACTTTAACTCGAGAAAGGAATAGAATGATAGAACGTGGGACAAAAGAGGCATGATCTTCTCTAGAAACTATGGTTGATTTGTGTCTAGAATAAGAATATACCTAGAGACCTTCTTTTGTCACCACGCGAGACAAAATGTTAGTGCTCCACAATCAGTTTAGTGTATCCCCGCTCAATGACGTAGTTAAACTGCCAAATGTGTAGGTTATTAGAGGTTGGGAGACCATGATCATACAATTAACCTTATAAACTATTGATTTGATCACCAATTGATGTTCATAGAAGATGAAATTATGCATGATTTCTAAGTAAGCTACAGCTTGGGAATTCCCTAACTTATTTCTTAAACTCCACTTGAAATCAAATCATAGTTAGATAGCTGAGTTTCTGTTAAGAAATTGTAAATTTAAAAATAATCATCAAACTCTCTTGACACACTTGTTTTAAATTGTAGTTATTTGTGAAATCAAATATTAACTAAAGAATTCAACATTCGGCTTTTAAATGAGCTACTTTATTACTTTCTTGACCGCGTATACTTATGTGTGCATTTGGACGCAACACTATCCAATTGCACAAACAATCCTACCATATTTACTAATTCTCTCTATAATTTAAAACAATTATATATTATATCAATAATTAATAATTCTTACAAAATTTTAAGTCAGATACACCTAGAGATATATCTCTAAAGGTATCTAGTGTGATTCCCACGAAAATGTGATACCAAATATATAAGAAAATGCCGAATGAGATCTGAGAGAGGCGATGAAATTAAAAAAAAAAATAGATTAATGAAAAAAGCAACATGTTGATAATTGTGTTTTATGAATTTTTGGGTAGTGGATCCTAATTGTTGATTGATGAAATGCCTTGATGGTATCATTGTGAACTTGAATTGCCTGAGCTATTATCTCTTACTTATGGTGTAGAATTGCTTATTTGAATTGATTTATATGCATTGTGATAAGAAAAGTGCTTTTATATGAGAGTCGAAGTGAAATGGTTTCGACTAGTGATTATGTTGAGGTCTTTATAGATTAATGTGATTATGTAAAAGTCTTTACTAACAAGTGTTTTCGATGTTGAGGTCTTTACCTATGAGTGTGATTATGCTGAAGTCTTTATCTATAAGTGTTTTGATGCCGAGGTCATTGTCGGCGAGTGTCATTAATTTCGAGGCAATTAGCAGCAAGTTTTATTGATGCCATGGTCATTGCTGACGAGTGATATTGAGGCCGAGGTAATTTCCAGCAAGATCTTAGACTACGAGTGGTCCCCCTGAGTCCGAATTAACATTTTAGCATGATAATCTTGATACTTGTGTTTGGTATACTTGATTATTGTGCTAAATAACCTTAATACTTGCGATCGATGAGTTGATACTTGTGATTGACATAGTTAACACTCTTTGGCTGTTGAATCGAGAGTGTTGGACTGTGATTATGGAGCCTTATGAATTGTGTATTGTATAACTGCTAGGTTGGACTGATTTATATACAGGTTGTAGTATGAGGAGGTTCGGTTGGGGTGAAAGGATTACTCAATTTTTATCTATTTTTTCTTTATTTTATAGGTTGCTTGCTTGATATAGTATTCTTTTGTGTTCAATCCATGTTTCTACACTTATGTAGGTTTTGAGCCCAGAACTGAGTGATCTTCTTATTCTATTTTCCAAGGCCTTCGAAGAACTTTGACAGGTAGTAGTTTGTCATTCCAACAGGCCCTCTTGTTCCTTTATCCACGCGTTGTACTATTTGTGTAACACCTTGAACATAGAAAAAAGGGCTAAAAGGGAACAACATGGAAGTCTATGTACCCAAATTGGACCATGGACCCTTCACGGGACCATAGATGGGCCATTTAAAGGTCACCGCCCATTAATGGCATTGTGAAGCACCATCCAGAACTCCAAGGTAGTAGTCACCTAGAAGGTACTTTAGACAGCCTATGGTGACTTGGACGACCCATCTAGGGGTCCGTACAAGTCACCCATCAATTTTTAAATTATGTGTAAAATTCAAACGAGCATATCTCTCTCTACAAGTTGAATTATGTGGCACATGACCTTTAAAATTAAAGGCTTTGAGTCCTCTTTCCATTGCCACCAAGTTTGCCTAATTTTGTGCCTGAAGTAAAAAGTTATACCTATTTTAGTGAAGCCCTATCGAGCAGGGCAACATCACGACCTACTACGGGCCATGATGCTTTAAATGGCATGTGAAGACCCTCTTTGTATAAGTCAGGGTCGTATTGGTCTTTCCCCTATGTGTTTTGTACTTAAACTACGTCATTTTACTTTGTTTATGCCTAATTAATTATTCAAAAACTACCTAAAGCATTCATTCTCCTAAAATCATCAGACCTAGAAAGAAAAGAAGATTATGAAGCGACAATTTTCTTTCTAGAAGAAGAAGAGCTCTCCTACAAGTTCAGCTCTAAAATCCAAAGGACTTCTCCATAGTTTTCTTCACCAGGCATGTGGGTATTCAGTAAGGGTTTCGTTCGCCCTTATTCGCAAAACTTCAGATTCCTTTTCAAATATTATGGTTTTATGAAACTAAGGTTGCTTCTCAACTATGCAGATTCTCTATATAATTGATTCTTCTTATTACTACTCGATTCTATATTTAATTAAATAACTTTGGGTGAATTCTTATGGAGATTTAAAATGAAAAGAATTTAGCATGTAATTGTAGTATTTTCACTTGAATTAGCTCTTCTCCAGAATTTAGCTCATGGTGTTAGCATTTAGTGTTAAATAGAATTTAGTCAATTTTCTGTACACAACTTTTCTTAGGAGTTGTTTTTAGACCAGTTTAGCTCTTTCTCATGAATTCAGGACCACAATTTCAAGTGAGCTACTAGTATCCATTTTTTGGAGAAATATTCAACACCTAGTTGGACCAGGGTTCAGCGTGCCCTCAAGTCCCATAATTATGTGCCATCATAGGTTTATAAGTCCCCTCTGTTTGGATAAGTTTTAGTGATCTCGCCACAATCATGCCTTAATACCCTGGCAATGTATATTGCATCCTCTCAATAGGGTCTATACATCAAACTACACATTTAAATCATGTTTTTTATGTCGGTTAATAGACTATCCCACATATTTGCCTCAATAAGGTACTTCAGGCCCGTAGTTGTACTTATTCTCAGCTTTGCAGCATACTTCCAGTTTACTCTTGCATTCTAGTTTTTATGCATCATTGTATCTTGGGCCTATGTACTTTAGTTCAGTTAAGTTTATACACTTGAACAATATTTTTAGGTGTATATATTCAATCAACTTTTTATATCCCTCATGGTCAATACATCCAAAGTACTTATGCATACTCTATGATGAATCCTATTATGATGCAGGTTCAGGTTCTCAGGTTCAGCAATGTGATAAGCTCATACTTGTGCCATATTAGTGATAGTCAAGGGTGGGTCCTCATTATCCCGAGACATTTATTTATGGTTTTTGGTTTAGTTAGTTTGTTGTTTGTTTTAGCATTTTAGAGTTAGCTGGGGATTTGTCCTAGCAGATCATCAATATTAGATGCTTTTAGACATACAGTCAAACTCAGTTGATTTAGGTTGTTCTACTTTGAACTTAGTTATTTCTTTTACATATTCTTAGTTGACTTCCTTTAGATTATATTCATCATTCAACTATTCCACTTGGTTAGATTTATTTCAGTATGCTTGTGATATGTCAGATTCAAGGTTAGCTTGGGGTTACTTATGACTCTAGTTAACATGTTACGTCTAGGGGCTACCCTCGGGGAGTGACAATTCGAGATATAAATACATTGAGACTTGTACTTATCTTTCAATTCTATATTAATGTTAGTGGCTTGTACACATGAAAATCATGTTTTGGAAGTTTTATTAGAATGACTAAGTTTTCCGCTCTTTTATGTTATTCTTGCTTTACTTTCTGGATTTTGTTAGTTTCGTTGGGTTGAAGCTTACTTTTTAGTGGGAATAGACGAGTTTCATCACATTCATTTTTGGATCGTGACATCGGAATGGGAGGGAAACGAGCAAAATTTGTTACCTATCGCAAATACATGCAAATCCCCGTGTATATACTCTATCTAAAACAAATAACGCTTAATTATGACCTCATGTATTGGGAGATACATGTGTATGGACATATCTAGAAATATTTGGACGCACTAAAATTTTGTAAGATTTTTATTATTACAAACTAGAGTGTATCTAAGTAATTAACTCCTAAACTAATGAGATTTCTTTAAGTTCTCCTAGTATAAATAATAAATTTTGAATCCAGTAAATTAAATATGTTTTGATAGACTCTCAAATTTAAATTCTAAATATTTCAATTAATTTTTTGATACGATTAAATAAAACGAAAATGGTTATATATATCCTTATACTGTCAAGAATAGTTTATATGTACTTTGTTATACTTAGATTAATTTCATATGTATATATATATATATATAGTTAACAATACAGTTCAGACAAATGTATTATTTTGCAAATTCATTTATTTATTATATCTGAATGGCTGAATACATTTTACAAAATGAGTTAGTAATTGGTTGCTATATTAAAGGATCGGATATTTAACGTTGAGATTTTCATATAGTTTCATAGCAATTAGTGGAGAGAAAACTGACAACAAGCGATGGGAAAATTTATCGCTGATAGGAAATATAACGACCAGAATTTTAATCATGGCTCAAAGGATTTTTAACAACCCGATGACCATACCGGTCGTTAACTTTTAACGACAAGTATTTTAATGATCAGTAACGAATGGATTTTTTCCGGTTGTTTTATACTTTTAACAACTAGATTTTAGCTTTTAACGACTGGATTTTCGTATGCTAAATGTCATTTTTCTTGTAGATCCTGATCGGTCTTTACATTTTGGGACCATCTCAAATGAGAATTGGTAGGCTCCTTTCTTTCCAGATTTTGTGGTGGTCTGTAGGTTTTGTATACTAGAATTTTTGTGTATAGTTATTGGGTATTGTTGGGCTCCTGTACCATCCAGTGATCCATAAAATTGTTAAAGACTTGTAGACGTACATTGTTGGGACTTTTAAACTTTTTTAGTTGTAGCCTTCTTATCTTATTTATATATGATTTCAGTTGCACCATGTGGGCATGATAGTTCTTTATCAATTAAGTTGATCTGGCCAATTCTTTCATTATCTCATGAATGTTATTTTGACCTTGCCAGTTTGATTATCTTGTTTCATTTGTTTTTTGTGACGATCTTTGAAAGTCTAGTACGTACTTTTGAAAGAGAAAATAAAATTAAGTGACTATAATTGCCAATTATAAAAATTGAGTGATCGTATATATTTCTAACTCATTTCATTTATCTATGTATCACAATATGAAAACTAATCAACATGCTGCTTAATCAAGTAAACATCGAAAATGAGAGTGAGCAGAAAATACATTCCAAATATTTGATGAATAAGATATTCAGATCTTTGGCCTCATGCATCAATTAAACACAAAAAAATTGGATATCTTCGATGGGAATAAGGTTTAGTTAAAGTTTTTGCGTGAAAGAATCTTATAAGTTTGAGGGACCATCCGGATTCTTTTTGTCTTTTTCTAACTTTAAAAAAAAAAAAAAAAAAAAAAAAAAAAAAAAAAAAAGACAAGAGAAGGGTCAAATAAGCCCCTGTACTATTAGAAAGAGTATAAATATATCTCTCGTTATATTTTGGGTTGAAATATACCCTTCATGTTATACTTTGGTCCAAATATACCCTCTCATTATACTTAAGCACAAATATACCCTTAATTTTAACATAGACATCAGACACATGTCAACTTTAGAATTAAATTACCCATTCCAATTTTAAATATTCAATTTGCTTAAAAACCCACCCATCTAAACACCTGACCGAATCAAACTTACCGTTTCTTCTCTACATTGAACAACCTTTACCACCAGCAAAGCTGTGAAAAATTATAATGGTGGCTCCCATAGTGCTAGTGTTTAATTTGGTTAGGCATTTCAGCTTTTTTTCTTACACGTAAAGTTCAATTGTTTAGAATTCCACATTAACTTGCCTCTTTTATTAGGCTATCATTTAACCAGTTATCAATTATTATAGTGACAAATGCACATTTCATTTCAGACGTCACCCCGTTCATTGTCGTCGGCATTGCATTTGTTAGTATAGCTGATTTACTCATTGGATTTTCCGCGACCCTATTAGGCCTCCAGTTATCTCTTCAGAAAATGATCTAAACCTCGTGCCATGTCTATTTTCATTGTTGGATTTTAGATCCTTGATGTTACTAACAACATGCTACAAGTCGTGATTGGATTGTGTTTAAGATCTATTTAATTGTTAATGAATTCTCGATTGAGCTGGCAGAAGGGATAGTTTGTGTTTCTAGTCATGATGTTGAATCAAATTGGTACATTTTTTGTCATGATGACTACAGGTTTTGAGGTATTCTGTTGGGATTTGAGGTGGGAGAATCTCCGCAATTACTATTTTTTTTCACTCTAGAGATGGAGGGAGAAACTCCACAAAAAAATGGGTCAGGTCGGTTTGATGGGCGAGTTTCTATGAAATTGGATATATAAAATTGGGGATGAATCATTTATTCTAAGTTGGACATGTATCTTTCCCTTAAAATTAGGGGTATATTTGTACCAATGTATAATGAAATGGTATATTTGGACCCAAATTATAACGAAAGATATATTTAAACTATTTCTAATAGTACATGGGTATATTAGACCATTTTCCTTTAAAAAATGGTGATTATTTCATGCAAATGTGTACTTATAGGATTTGCATAGAGCATTTTCTCATTTTTTTAACTTTAAATAATGTAACTACCAATACAAAAAAAAAAAGATCAATTTATTAGCTAGTCTGCCATAAATATCCATTATTCCTAATAATTGTTTAATAAATCTAATTATAATCACTTTTTAAAAAAAAAAAAAAAATCAAAAGCATTTTTAACTAATGTATATGTAATCTCACTATTCAGGAATGCATCTAGGATTGTTTACAATTGAATCGAAATGAATAATCCTATTCGAAAATGTTTATTAATTTATCAGTAATAAGTTATTGATTTAGCGATTTTTAATTTTTTTTATAAATTTGTGTTATCGATTCGTATCAGTTTGAGATTTATTTTAATTGAATAACTGATAGTAAATGAATAAATTATATCTATATTATTCGGCGTCAAAATTCCTTGACTTAGGTTTTGTCATGCCCTAAGACTATATCCTGGACACGACTGGCACGTGAAAATCATTGTTGGCCTCAAGTGAACCCTTGGCCTGTTCAACTCTCAGTTGAAAGCTTACTCAACAACAAAGAACTTTAAAAGCAAATTGCCGCACCCCCTTTTTCTCAAAACGGACTTTTCCTTTCGGACACACGACCTAACAATTCTTTTGGGCTTTGGGTTGGATTGAAGAGTCGCGACCTAACGAATTAAGGTGCGTTAGGGCACCTATCTAACCTAATTAAATCTAACTAAAGGTCAACGAACCAGAGATCGGGAAAGGGTTCAAATTACCTCGAGGAGAAGGTGTTAGGCATCCCTTGAGGTCCACAAATGTGGGTCCCGGCCGTATCTCATGCAATTTATGTGGGGGTTACAACTAGCAAATAAAGTCACTTCATTATTACTTATTGTTTAATTAAGCATGTGAACTAGGTGATAACTAATATTAAACAATTAAGTTTACTATTATTTTACTTAATTACCTATGCATGCAAGACTAGGTGATAACATAATAACAGATAAATATTAAACAATTAATAAAGAGATAAGCGAGGAGATAGAGATTGCACAATTAAATAAGCAAACAAATTTTATTTTTTATTAAAGGTACCCCAAACAAATATAATTATAAACACATAAAGGGATAAAAGGGAAAGGGAGACTCTAAAGGACTTTACGGATCAGCACTCGACTTTTATTTATTTTGGATAGCCTTCCGTATAGGGACAGACAAAGCCAAGCTTTGTCGTTTTAAGCCTGAGTCGATGTCATCATGTCCGTAGGGCCTAAACTACCCCTACCCCATCTTCCGCATGCATTTCATCCTAAAAGGTGCCTAGCGCCCCCGCTTAATGTCCAAGAGACATTGGACTACTATTGGGAGGTTTTTTAGACAAAATAAATATTCCTAATAGGCCCACCTAGACACCAAGTCAAACACATTGGACAACACTTAGCACATAAAGTCTCACGTCAGCCTCTAAAATTTTATGAACATGCTTTCAAACACACATGATTGTGAAAAAGGTCTCATGCTAAGTGTGTGTAAACAGGCAGCAAGTTACACAACAATAAAACAATTAATTAACAAAAGAACAGATAGTTATGGCATTATGCAGAATTTAGTTACTTTATTAATAAAGCATGCGAAAGAAAAATTAATTTATTAGTTGATTAAAAATAGCCAGACAATTAATCATAATGCAGAAACTAAAATATTTCGGGCCGAATTTAGAGCAGTAAATTTAAAGTATCAGATTCTAAGAGACAACATAACATTACTTAGTGGATTTTTAAGTGGCAAAGCAAATATACTAATTGCAGAAGTTAATTATCTTATGCAGATTTAATAGGCAGAATATTTAAAACAATATTAGCATGCTAGACAATTTATTATCTATTAATAATTAATTGTAAAAATTATTTAATAGTGAGCAGAACATACTCAAAATAAATTTTGTTTCAAAATTAACATGCTAAAAGTTATCTTATTATTATTATACTTTTTTATTATTATTTTATTTAATCCTATAGGCATAGTTTCTAAGCGAAAGCTGAGATTAATTTCTGATTTTAGACGTACAGTAGGACTATTTAAACTTATATGCATAAATATCACATTCAAATTAAAAAATTTAGATCCTATAGGCGTGACATCTAGAAATAATTATTTAAACCTATATGCCGATATTACACAATAATGCCAAAGTTATTAAAATCCTATAGACATTATTTCTAATCAAATAGTAAGCTTTTATTTTATTTATCTCATTTTTTTTCTCAAAATTTTATATGAGAAAAGCTGTCATTTATTAAATGCGACACTAGATAACCATGTAAAAGGCAAACACATTCAAATTGTTAATATTATGCTAAAATTGCATTACAAAGAATAATTAACTTATTTTAATACTTAATTAATTGACAACTAGAGTAGATGACCAAACGGAATATGCTTACATTTTAAATAAAACTGAAATATTGGCAAGGTCATTTTTCATCATTCTTTTTTTAGTGAGGAATGAGCAAGCAACTAATGACACTCCTATAGGCATGATTTCTACTCCCAAGATCTTATGAGCATGATATCTAAATTAGAAAATGAGTTCTTTAAACAAGCAATTATTTCATAACAAAAAAGAAATTAGTGGCGCAAATAACGCAAGCTAATAAGCATGTAAAAGGTTATTCATTGCTTTATTATTATATGCCAAATTTGTTAGATAGATCATAGATTTGATTTATCATATGATTAAACATGAGCAAAATGATCGATTTTATCTATTAGTGCTACAAACTAAAAGGTGACATGCGAGTGACAATTAACTAGCATTTAAACAAGGATCAATTTTAAACATTATTTAGACAAGATTAAACAAGTGATCAAGCAATGATAAATTTATTTTATTTAGTTAGATCTAATATTAAATTATCAAATACGGGATATCACAAATCCTATAAGCATGCTTTCTAACACAAATACGTTATGATAAAAGAAAAAGTAGCAAGTACTTTCCCTTCCCCTTTAGACGATCCCCAAATATTTCATATAATATTATAGAGTTAGAGTTATACAAAAATATTACAAACCAAATAATAGAATAAAGGCATATGATATACAGAACTAAAATACAAACTTAAACATAATTAGTCCCATCTGGAATCCCCTTCTAGGCGACTCTTCAGTATCTTGTACCTTTAAGTTCAAAAACCTATTAAATAAATGGAGATAGAACACCACAAATATTTAATATAGAATTAATGTTCATATATTAGCAATACAAATTAATTCAAAGGCAGACGGGAACACACAATATATATGAACAACAAATAGTATGAACTTAAATACAAAATAAACATACATATAGAAAAGGATAGAGAGACTAAACGGATGCTTCCGTTTTTATTGAGATCTTAATATGATGCATAAAAGACTAACCGGTTAAGCAATCTACCAACAAACTCGATCCAATAACGAACTTGAAACAACAAACCCAAGCAACTTTGAAAGTCGAAAATTCTTATTACATTTTATTTTTAAGAGTCTTGAGAATATATGTTTTTCTTGTTAGTGGCTAAGACTTTCTGATTGTGTAAGAGTGTAGAAGCATGTGTCAAAAGTGAGTAAAGAATGAGAGGAGGGTCCTATTTATATAGTAGAAGAGGGGCACAAATAAGGGAAGTAAATATTTTTAGGAATCAATTAATTATCATTCTTCTTTAAATTTGAGGGAGCGAAATTAATTATTTTAGGGATCAATATAATATGTTTTCCTTATTTTAAAAGAGCTAAATTAGATTTATTATTAAAATATAAAAGCATCTAAATAAGACAAGGATAATCAGCAAACTCCTAAATCAATATTCACCTAATACTAGAGTACCATAAATAAACAAGTAAGAATCTATTTGGGACAATAATTAAGGGAGGAGGGATCAATTTACAACAATTATTAATATATTAAAATAGCACTGAAAATTTATACCGATTTTTACTTATTAATTTAAGACTTACCATAAACACATTAGCAAGTCAACACAAATTCAACATCACAGTAAAACTAATTTACAGCTTACATACTCAATTTAACAAATTAAGGAATTATTAAAGATTGATAAATTCACCCTTCTTAAGCAGGAAATAAGGTGAAATCCGCACATAGAATCATGTATTTTCCAATAACCAAGGGAAGACAGCATGACTAATAAAGGAAACAGAACAACGTAATTCTCAATTCATTAAGGTTAAAATGATTTTACCAGAAAGAGATTAATCTAAACAAATTCCCTAAAACAATAAACTCACAGGCATGAGTTCAAACTTAATATAACATGCATATTGAATTACCAATCTTAACACAAAGATCACCACAGCAGCAAACGAGCACTAATTTGGACAGAGAAATTACAACCTGGACTTGTCTTTTTTCTAAGAATTAATAGAAAGGATTAGTACATTGACGTTACGATGCTGGAATAACTTGCAATACTTTAAATGTCAAGCACAAAGTGTTGAAAAGAATAGAATAAAACTCACTTGGATGGATCTGTGAAAGATCCGTCTTTCATATACTCAAAACATCGAAATGCTTGCCGGAATACGCTGTCCGTCCTTGCCGAAAAGCAGTGGGGTGCCGAATTGCTATTGTTCTCCTCACTGGCTGTTGCTGTTGGAGCTGGTTGTCGCCTGAAAAAGAGAAGAGAAGAGAGGGAGAGGGAGAGGGAAGGCCGAAGCCAGCGCCTCTGGCTGCGCCTGCTATTCTCTTGTCCTCGCAGGCTGCTTGCCTGAAAAAGAGAAGAGAAGAGAAGAGAGGGGAGAACAGAGGGAGGAGGCCACTGCTTCGTGGCATCTTGCCGGCACCTCACCGGAGTTGGGGCTGGCTTTTGCTCGCATCTACTGGCCGGAGATCTTGTCGTCGCCGGATGCTGTTGCTGTTATCGCCAGCTGGAGCTGCTGTTGATGGGTTCGTCGGCTACTTGCCTAGCCGAAAAAAAAAAAGAGAGGAGAAGAGACGGCAGGGCTATCGCTGGCTAGAGCCACTACTCGTCGGTGGCCCTGCCTTGCTATTCTCATTTGTCGGAGAAATAGAGGATAGGGAGAAAGGGTGGGGGTCGGCGGCTGGAGAGAGAGAGAGAGGAAGAAGAATAATGAATAGGGTTTTGGTCTTTTAGGTGTAAAAATAGGGATATTAGGGGGTTAGATCTTGACCTTAGGATTAGAATTAGATGAGCGGCTAGGATTTGATCTAGGATTTAAATTAAGGATGGACGGACTAGATTAAAAGGAATTTTTTTAGAAAAAAATCAGATTGAATTGTGGAGATAAAATGGATAGAGTTTAAATGAATATGGCTAGAATTCAAATACAATTGGAATGGAATAGGCCAGAATTGTAATGATATAGAATAAGAATAGGCTACAATTTAAATGATTTGGAGGAGGATCAAGGAAATGATATTCAATTTAATAAAATACTACACCTATTAAAATTATTTTCACATAATTAAACACATCTAGGATTTTAAAATATTTAAGTAAAATAATTATTCCGAATTTAACTATCGATAAAAAAAATATAATTTGATAATAATTTTTGAAATCATGTATACTAAAATATGTAATTTTTAGACAAAATTAATTAGAATTTTAGACCTGAAATATGTTTTGAAAATACATATTTAATTGTATAGCATTCAAAAAAACGTTAGAGGTCAGTCAAAATTGGGTGTCAACATAAATTTTACTCAACTGTCACAAAGATAAACTTAGAATATCTTAGAGATAAAATATTAACTGGCCCCAAGGACAACTCAAGTCTAGAACATAACAACGGAAATGACCAAGACTCATGAACTACTACTGTCTATCTATCTATGAAGCCTCCACTAACTGAGATGGATGTTAGGAGAAGACCCAGGACATCCAAATAACAAAACTGAAATGATAAAACATAAATGAGGGATCCTCCTAAAGCAAGGAGGCTCACTAAACAACTCTGGAACTCAATTGGATCAATGAGCGCTGGTTGATGATCCTTGTTACCTACATCTGCATCATGAAAAATGTAGGCCAAATAGTGTCAGTACATGGTATGTACGAGCATGCAAGGGGAAATCTAAAACATGATATAAGCTTGAATTGGAATTGAAGAAACAACTTACCTAGTCTCAACTCAACTCAACCTCAACTCAATCTCAACTCATTTCAGTATAAAAGCAATAACAATAATGTGATATAAAGAAAAGATTTTAAAATAGTAGATAACACCTCAATGTATTGGAAAATAAAATATAACTCAGTTTGTATGTAAAAATACAAAATATACTTTGTTTGGGAGATTCTTTAAACGACAACCATCACTATGAGCATGTGATGATACAGTGTCTCACCCACGCTGTCAAAACTATTATATTCCTTGATGGGGTATAGAACTCTTCAACTAAGTGGACCCACTAAGCTATGCTTAAAAATCGATAAGGAATCATCTAAAACACTATGACTTTTTTTACCCACGTTGGCTACATGGTCTATGAAGGCTGTGAGTTATTTAAACTTTCCCCCATATCGGTGCTCAATACTACACCCAAAATATAGCTTAACCCATATATTTTAAATAAAAAACATTTCCTCATCCTCAACTTTGGGATTATTACTCAAAAGATTTCTCTTGAAAGAGATAGTACTCATACATATTTTCTCTCTTCTTAAATGTAAAAACATTTACTTCTTGGGAATACTTAGTTCTCATATATATTTTTTGAAAAAAATGAACTCTACTCTCCTCGGCCTCAAACTCAAGTACTCAAGTTTTAAAACAAGTTCTACAACATTGTAAAAGACTTCTCAAAATGACTCGAAAAAACTCTCAAGACTTAACTCTTAACTCTACCTTGAATTTGAATTATGAAGTCAAGGTTATAATTCATGTTAAGAATGATCTCTCGTTGTTTAGATGAAGTTTAGAGTAGTTAGAATCAATATGGAGTAAAGGTACCGTTTGAAAGAACTCAGACGGATCAAACGATAGAAAAAGGGTGGGGCAGGCGACCCTGGCGCACTGAGTGGCACAAGGCTCCAGCCCCTGAACTATAGGACACCTCTGCTGGCACATTGGTGGGGTGATGCATCAGCCCCTGCCCAAATTTCCCCAATGAATATGCTATATCATTTTCAAACCCTAATTTGCCTAGAATCGAAGGTTTTCTTCCCAACTCACTTAGATTCGAATACCCAACATAAGTACACGATAATCTACTCAAAACAACCCCCAAATCACTAATATTCATCTCGAGAATTCATCAACACCACAACAATCAAGATTACGAATGAAATTTAAAGAAAACTTATCTAGAACTCAAATCCTTCAAACTCAAGAACTAAATTGCATTAAAATCACATGGTCCGCATCTGGGAGAACGAACCCAACACTATGAGAACTCACATAGCTCTTAGGGATCAAACCCTTGGTGAAACAACCCTCGATCCGCAAGAAATTTCGATAAAGGCCTTGAACTTCCCTCTTTTCTCATTTTTTCTCTTCTTGAACTGTCTTCCAAAACCCCAAGCATAAATTAGGATTATAAAAATGAACCAAATCAGATTTGACCCTAAAAATGCTACTAAAAACTTTTTAATCTGATTGGGTAAGGAAAACACCAAAATACCCCTCATTAATTCGGATAACTTTCCTTAACTAGACATGCTAACTTCAAACAGGCATATCTCCCTCATACGAGCTCAAAATTTAGCAAACTCGGTGACATTGGAAAGAGGATTATAAGACCTTTCATTTGATATCTTATGGGCCACTCAACTGATCATGTACTAAATGTTATGGTCATTTGAAGTTAACCCAAATCTGACAACTTAAGCATAACTTGCAAATTTTCTGATTTGGCTCTTTCCAAATTGGTTTTTTCTAAATTTAGCTATTTCTAAGGCAGGATGTCACAATATCTACCCCTTGGGAACATTCTTCCTCAAATGATATCACCCTAATTAGAAATGAGGGTGGAAACATCTACACCCAACTCGAACACCCAATATGCAATTTAACACATTTATCATATCAATTTAAAAAGTACCAAGAAAAGAATTAGTACCTTGATCTGGAATTTCTCCAGACTCAACAAGATGTGGGTATCTCTTCTTCATGTCCTCCTCAGCCTCCCAAGTAGCTTCCTCAACAAATTGGTTCCTCCATAAGACCTTCACTAATGCTACCTCCTAGGTTCTCAACTTACGAACCTGACGATCTAGAATCTGAATGGAAATCTCCTCGTAAGATAGGTCTTCCTTAATACCAATATATTTAGTCGGTATAATAAGTGAAGGATCGCCCATACACTGCTTCAACATTGAAATATGAAACACCAGATGGACTTTTGCTAACTCTGACGGTAGCTCCAACTCATAGGCTACATTGTCAATCCTCTTGGATATCTTGTAAGGACCAATATACCTGGGACTGAGTTTCCCCTTCTTACCAAACCTCATAACACCCTTCATGAGTGAAACCTTCAAGTAAACCCAATCATCTACCTCAAACTCCAAGTCTCTTTTCATAACATCAGTATTGGATATCTAACAACTTTGCATTGTTTTCAACCTCTCTTGAATAACCTTCACTTTAATCATAGCTTGATGAACCAAGTATGGTCCTATCAATCTAGCCTCACAAACCTCAAACCATCCAATAGGAGATTAGCATCTTTTCTCATAAAGAGCCTCATAAGGAGTCATGTCAATGCTAGATTGATAACTATAGTTGTAAGCAAACTCGATGAGAGATAAGTGATCATCCTAATTACCTTTGAAATTGATCACACACGCTCTCAACATATCTTCTAAAGTCTGAATTGGGCACTCTGATTGACCATCAGTCTGAGGATGGAAAGCAGTACTTAAATTTACCTTTGAGCCCAAACCTTTCTAGAAAGACTTCCAGAATTGTGCAGTGAATTACGCACCTCTATTCGAAATAACAGATATTGAAACTCCATGAAGTCTAACTACCTTTTGAATATATAACTTGGCATAATCTTCTGCTAAAAAAGTAGTCTTTATCGGTAAGGAATGGGCTTATTTAGTCATTCGATCTACAATTACTCAAATCAAATCATGTTGTCTGCGAGACCGTGGCAACCCAGTAATGAAATCCATATTTATCATCCCCTCCCCCTTCCATTCGGGAAGATCTATGTTCTCAGCCATACCACCGGGCATCTGATGCTCTACCTTGACTTGTTGGAAATTTGGGCACTCAGCAATGAACTCTGCGATACACTTGTTCATACTACTCCACCAATAGACTTCTCTCAAGTCATGATTCAGCAACATGCATCACCTCAAACACTTTTTGCAACTCTTCCACAAAGTTTTCCACATCCTCAGTGACACTTGAACCGGTGAAATCTAGAGCATTCATCCTTAAGAAGTCATGAATTCTGGATGTATCAACTATATCTTGTCGATTCCCTCTCTGCTGACCAGCTTGGTTGTCCACCACTTGACTCATCATTCGAATACCATCCCAGAACTCAATATTAGTGACAACTCCTTTGGATTGCACTTTTGGTGCATTTGGTACCCTTTGATCCTTAGGATTAACATTCCTCCTTGCAGGACGACCTCCAACGTCTCTTCATGGATGCATGATATGAAAAGATTCGCGCAAGCTCGAATTAGAAAGAACTTTATAGAGTTGAGCTCTATCGCACGAAAAGAATATGAAAGAAGTGAGATAGTTCATAAATGTCACAGCCTCCTTATTATAGATGTGTTGCACTTCATATCGATAACTAGGAAACTACAAACACTGCTTCATAGACACCCTATGACTCCTAAACTCTATGCTCTGATACCAAGTTTATCACACCCGGAGCCTAAACCCTGGATGTGATTGGCCCTCGAGAATCATTGTTGGCCCCAAGCAAACCCTTGGCAGGGCTCAACTCTCAACGGAAGACTTACTCAACAACAAATAACTTTAAAGATAAACTTTACTCAACTATATCAAAGATAAACTCAAAATATTTTAGAAATAAAACATTCACTGGCCCCAAGGGCAACTCAAGTCTGGAATATAAAATCTTAAACGACCAAGATTCATGAACTACTATTGTCTATCTATTTATGAAGCGTCTACTAACTGAGATGGACATCAGGATAAGACCCACGACATCCTAATAACAAAACTAAAATGATAAAACAAAAACGACGGATCCTCCAGAAGCAAGGAGACTCACCTAACTACTCTAGAACTCAACTAGATCAAAGAAACATTGGTTAATCATCCTGGTTACCTATATCTGCATCATGAAAGATGCAGGCCAAATGGTGTCAATACATGGAATATACGAGCATGTAAGGGGAAACCTAAAACATGACATAAGCTTGAACTGGAGTTGAAGTAACAACTTACCTCGTCTCAACTCAATCTCAACTCATTTCAATATAAAAGCAATAACAATAATACGATATAAATAAAAGCTTTTAAAACAGTAAATAACAACTCAATGTATTGTAAAATACAATATAACTTAGTTTGTATGTTAAAACACAAAAACAAACTCTGTGTGGGAGATTTGTTAATTGACAACCATCACTATGAGATATGTAATGATACAACATCTCGCCCATGCTGCCAGAGCTGTTTTATACCTTGCCGGGGTATAGAACTTCTCAACTAAGTGGATCCACTAAGCTATGCTTAAAAATCAGTAAGGAATCATCTAAAAAGTATGACCTTCTACCCATGTTGGCTACATGGTTTATGGGGGCTATGAGTTATTTGAATCCTCCCCCATATCGGTGCTCAATACTTCTCATAAAATATAACTTAGCTCATATGTATTTAAAATAAACATTTCCTAATCAAAAACTATGAGATTATTACTTAGAAGGTTTCTCTTAAAAGATATAGTACTCAAAACTCCATATGAACTCTTTTGGAAATAGGTGTTTCCTTTCTTCTTAAATATAAAAACATTTACTTCTTGGGTATTCTTAGTTCCCATATATCATTATGAAAAAAATGAACTCTACATTCTTCATCCTCAAACTCAAGTACTCAAGTCTTAAAACACGTTTTAAAAGATTATAAAAGACTTCTCAAAATGACTCAAAAGAAATCTCAAGACTTGACTCTTAATTTTACCTTGAATTTGAATTATGAATTAAGGGTTATGAATCATGTTATGAATGATCTTTCGATGTTTAGATACAGTTTAGAGTAGTTAGAATCAATATGGAGTAAAGGTACCCTTTGAAAGAACTCAGAAAGGTCAAACGATGGAGAAGGGGTGGGGGCAGGCGACCCTGGCGTACTGTGTGGCGCAAGACACCAGTCCCTGAACTATAGGACACCTCTGCTAGCGCATTCATGGGGCGGCACGCCAGCCCCTTCCCATATTTCCTCGACGAATTTTCTTTCTTGTTTTCTAACCCTAATTCGTCTAAAATCGAATGGTTTCTTCCCAAGTCACTTAGTTTTGAATACCCAACATAAGTACACAATATTATATTCAAAACAACCTTCAATTCACTAATATTCATCAAAACCCCAATAATCGAGATTGCGAATGAAATTTAAAGAAACCTCATCAAGAACTCAAAATCCTTCAAAATCAAGAACGAAATTGCATTAATATCACATGGTTGGCGTGTGGGTGAATGAACCCAACACTATCAAAACTCACATACCTCTTAGGGATCAATCCCTTAGTGAAACAACTATCGATCCACAATAAATCTCAATGAACATCTTGAACCTTCCCTCTTTCTCCTGTTTTCTCCTCTTGAACTATCTTCTAAAATCCTAAGTGTAAATTAGGATTGTAAGACTGACCCAAATCAGATTTTACCCCAAAATATTACTAAAAAACGTTTTAATCTGAATTGGTAAGAAAAAGATCAAAATACCCCTCATTAATTCAAGCAACTTTTCGTAACTGGACAGCCTAATTTCAAATGGCCATATCTACCTCATACGAGCTTGAAATAAAGCAAACTCAGTGGCGTTGGAAAGAGGATTTCAAGACCTTTCATTTGATATCTTATGAGCTACCCAACTCATCCTGTAATGAAAGTTATGGTTGTTTGAAGTTGATACAAAACTCACAACTTTGACTTGCAAAATTTCAGATTTGGCTCTTTCCAAATTGGTTCTTTCTAAATTTAGCTCTTTCTAAGGCAGGATGTTGTAGGTTTAATTTCATACTTCCTTTTCTGACTGTCCCAAATCTAAGTTTTTCTATATTTTCTTCGAAGGAAGATGTAATCTATCAACTCATGTGCATGGTTCATTTGGTTTGCTACCTTGTTTCTAATAAGTGATTTTTATTGTTTTTTGTGTAAAATCTTAGCGGTTAAATCGATAATCAAACTAATAATGATCAATAACTGATAAGTTGGTGTTTTATTGATTTAATAATGATTTAGCATATCTATAAACCAATAAATTTTACAACCTTATGTACCGGCTGATACATAGCCCTAGGAGAATTTGGTATATAGCTAAGGTAAAAATATATTCACTTTTGATGTTTCCATTAATCTAACGAACAATGAGACTTATTTTCATTTACCATTTTATCATTAAATTGCCATTAACTAATTGAAATTATCATTTTCATTTTTGGCTTAACTATTGTAAATTAATATGATTTAGTATAAATATTGGATACATATAAATTTTCACTATTTAATTTATTGATTCATCTTAATGAGATAGTTTTACTCGATTCATCCACTAAATAATACAAATAATAAATTTCAAATCCAATAAATTTGAATGCGTTGAGATATATTCCAAAATTTAAATATCTCGTTCAAATTCTGAATTCGTCTAAAAGAGAAAACCGCGATGAAAATACATGAGGAGAATTTGAAACTCAAGATATGTAAAATTAAACGACTCTCTGGGAGATGGTATCCTTTTTTAGGCCTTGATAGATTTTCTATCGATTAAATTTACAACACTAACTGAATAATTCTCATCCTAATGACTTTAAGGATTTTGAAGAGAGACCCTCTTTTAAAAATTAAAAAAATGATACAAAAAGAAGGCTTATGAGGTCTAGGTTAAGATTAATGGAAGGAAAGAACAACCAAAGTTAGACCCCAACAGAATTTGAATTCTAATCAGTTAGTATTTAACAAATTAGAACCTAATGTTATTTAACAAGCAATAACCAAAGTGGATGTTTTCCATAATGGTATCAATCATTAATTGAATAGGAGTATTTTCTTGGTGGAGCCTTGAGGGTAGTTTAGTTATTGAATAGTCAACACATGATTTGAAATGGCTTCTAGAATGAAAATCTTTCTAATTCTATAACATCATATACATATTTTGTGTGTCCCAAAGTCTCATTTTTCATATTTTCCTTCTATATATAGAGAGGTAGTAGTAATCACCCATATGTCTATTCACTTTTCTCAGCTGATAATTCACATCAATGACTTCTTTATCCTCTAACCTCTTGAATTACGTTGCTTTCCGGTACTTCCATGAATCAGGTAATTGATGTTGTATTTCTATATAATTCAATTAATTGCTTTGATATGATTTACTTGAGCCAAGAGTTTGTTAATTTGGAAACATGCTCCTCTACATGCACAACGTAGAGGTTAAGGTTTGCTTACACACAACGCTAGATATGTTGTTGTTAGATGATATTAAATTCTACAAAGTAATCATTTTTCATTATTTAGTTTATAGGTTCATCTTAGTATCTATTAGAAGCAATCTCTCAATCTCAGAGATTGGCAGGCCTTAAGGACACAAATAAACTTTTCATCATTTAGTTTATGAGTTCAGCTGAATTAAATAGTATTGATCCATTCATCCACATAAAATGATAAATTTTGGATGAGTAAATTAGATGTGTTGTGATATATTACAAAATTTTGAATCTGTCTCTCCATGAAGGAGTAATAGCTAGAGCATGAGGGTACATTAGTCATTCAACATTCAATACGTCAATCGAAGTGCCGATTGAAACGTCCCTTAATTACCTCTTACCATTTTTCACTCTAGAGATATCAGAGGGAGTGTAGTAGCCAAGCCTATATGTGTGTTTATGTTGCCAGTGATTCATAATAGTAGCCAAGCCTATATGTATGTTTACGTTGCCGGTGATTCATAAACAATGGTATTTATGACCTATAGCGATACACCCTCCCCCGACCCTACTGGTTTGTTATTGTTGTTAGAAGAGTTAAATTTTGCAAAGTAAATATTTTCTTATAACAATTCTAGTGCATAAGAATTCTTCTGAGCAGAGAGTATATTACTAACAACATCTACACCTCAAAGGTAGTGGTTAAGGTGTACGTACATCCTACCTTTCCCATACTACAAGTTGTTGCTTCATTGAATATGATTTGCTAATAGGCTGGCTAGCACCTTGACTTTGATCTTGATGGACGAGTACGGTAGTATCTAATAAAGTGGTTTTGCTGATATAACTTATCAGGATTCCTACATTCAAGATTTACTTTTGGATACGAGGTTGAGAACAATGGATGAATTTGTTGTTAAATTTGTACAAAAGGGTATTCAGTATCTCGAACCAGAAACAAATTTGAGAAATGTAATGCAAACATTTTGATATTTTGATTTTTTTTAATCTAAAGTTTAGCTATTTTGATAACTCTAAACTAACAAATAATAACTAAGGAATGGAGGATAATACTAATACAAATGAAGACTTCAAATTTTTGGAACCTTTGGATCTCATTACAAAGAATGTATATTAGATGAAAAAAATTTAAAGAGAAAAAGGTAAAACTTCATAAAGATAAGACAAATTCTAACAATGAGTGCGACCACGAACAAGAACCTGCAAGAGAAAGGGTGAAGGAGAAACAACAGAACGGAAAAAAATGTGAAGAGGATAGTGAAAGGTGAAAAGAACAAGGAGAAAAGAGAGCACTATGACACTGGAAAAGCCGCGAGGATATTATGGATTCAAAACCGAGTGGACAAAATAAGGCTCCCAGACATGAGAAAAATGGAAACGCCGACGGTAATACATTCTCATTTCTGCTCATTTTCTACGAAAGTGAGCATTATAAATGTAGGATGTTTTAGCATGTAACTGATACTTCTACTCATTTCTTTGTTGGTCTTGTGACACTAAGTTTTTCTTTTGTTTCAGGATAGATTTGGAGTCAATACATATCTACACAGTCTAAAGCTCTTTGCCATGTGAAATTCCTAATTGTGATGTAATGAATTTTGAAGGGCACACATTTGCGGTTTGACCTTATTTCCATAAAGTTTTCTAGTTCGCCACAATTTATTACCTATTGATAAATCATGGCGGAGTAGAAGAGCTTTATATATATGATGTCAAACCTCATAATTATGTCCTTCCAAAACCATTACATCACAATGAGGAGTTTTTTTCATGGCAAAGAGATTGAGACCGTGCACATATCCATCAGCTCCAAATCTATCTTGCAACTCAACTAAAGCAAAACTTAGTGTTACAAGATCAATAAAGAAATTATTAGAAGTATCAACTAAATGATCAAAAAATCTTGCATCTATAAGGCTCATACGAGTATCAATTTATTTGCAATAGAAATATATTACCTCCACCTTTTCCATTTTCCACATGTGTGGCACCCTCTTTTTCTCCACTTTCTTTGAATCCATTATATCCTCAAGTGGTGTTTCTTTGTCATTGAACTTTTCTTTCTCCTTGTTCTTTTCACTCCTTTTTGTATCCTGTTCATGCTCTTTTTCCTTTTGTTGATTCTCCTTCTCCCTTTCTCTTGCTTGTTTTTGTTTGTGGTCCCTCTCATGATCAACATTCTCTATCCTTTCACCTAAATTTATCTTTCTGATGATTTTCCTTTTTCTCTTGTATTATTTTTTGCAACTCATTTACATTCATTGTAATAATGTCCAAAGGTTGTAGAAATTGAAAATCTTCATCCATATCAATATCATCCTGCATTCCTTAGTTATTATTGGTTAGTTAAGAATTATCAAAAGAGCTAAGTACCTAAAAGTACCTGAAATTTTGGTTGTTCATCAAATAAGAGAGGCTAAGTGGATTTTATAATTATCTCGATCTTGTTTATTATTATTACTATTTTCCCCCCAATATAATGGCCCCATAAACAGCTCACAAAAACTAAACCAACAATTTAAATGAGAACGAAAATCAAAGCTTCTAAACTTCCTTTTATATATTAGAAAAGATTATAGTGTTTGGAAACTTTAATATGAAGTTCAACTGAAAATGAAATAGAAAGCACATTAAATGGATAGGTGACATCCCTATTGCATTAGTGTCTTCACTATAGCAAGATATGCCCATTCTAGCTATCTAAAGTATTGACATAATATATCATTGAAATATATTACATTCATATTTTTTATATTCCTACCACTCAAAAAACAACTATATTTTTACAAAAATATTGGATGGTATGAAAGAGTAAGAGTTATACTGTTTGTAGTTGCCTATTTTGCCAAGCTTCTTGGAGGCTAAAAGCACAAAAAGGCACTACCTTTTCCATTTGAGGTTTTTGGCCAAATAAAGAAGGTTCTTTTGAACAATGACAACACAAACCACAAAATGTTTCTTCTCCAATAATTTTTAAAAAAAAAGTTATTTTGATAAAAGTGGAAGCTTGGCCAAACAGGCTCTAGATATGGATAATATTGATTCCTACATTTATTTTATTTTTCATTAATAGAAAAATACAAGAAAATACATAAAATCCTTATCTTCCTTGTCATTGTTGTAATGCAAATTGCTCAATCAATCCTACCAGATGAAGTTAGCTAATTTATTCTCGACAATGTTTATGCACTAGATTACAACAAAAATAACATTCTCAGAGCAATCCTACAAGTTGTGTATGGGGAGAATAAGATGTTCATATACCTTAACTCATAAGAAAGTGTATGCACTAGAATGGTTATAGAGAAATGTTAAACTTTGCAGAAAATAACTCGTCTAACAACAACTACCTTGTGTAGGTATAGCACGATGTTTCAAAACACACTCTCGCCTCAATTAATGCATATCAAAGCAATTTAACTCGTATAACAACACGAACATACCCAATGAATCTAGGGAGGGTGGTGCATACAAAAACCTTACCTCTATTATTTGCAAGTAGAGGAGCTTGTTTCCAAACACACTCTTTCCTCTTGTAAAACAAATCAAAGAAATTTAACTCATCCAATTTTGATTCATGGAGAGTTCGAAAATTAAAAACACAACATCAAATTCTCAACATAAACTCAGTAAGAAAATAAAATTGTTATTTGAACAGAAAAATTACCTGATTCCTATTGACAACAGAAACACAACATCAATTCCGGAATGAGAACTGAATTACCTGATTTGTGAATTGTGAGTTGTCGGCGGCCATCAAGTAATAGATATATTACACATCATATTTGAGTAGGTTTCATTTATTTGATTTACTTAAAAGTTAAAAATTCTTTTAAAGTTATTCCAAAATTGGTATATCAAAACTAGTAATAGATATATGATACTTTATATTTTAGAAGGTTTCATTTATTTAGTTTACTTAAAAATCTAAAAATTCTTTTAAAGTTATTCCAAAACTGTTATATAAGAAATTGTTATAGATATATTACACTTTATATTTAACAGGTTTCATTTATTTAATTTACTTAAAAAGTTAAAATCCTATTCCGAAATGGTTATATTATAATTAATGGTTGAAACAATAATAAATGTTATGTTAGCACTTGGGATATAAAAAAATAATAGTTAGCAATTATACATTATTTTCATTTTGAACTATTATAATTTGTGACTCGAATAAAAAACTCAAATTTAAACTCCTGCAACTCGTTTATAACCAATTTTTAAAAGACTACCTAAATCTGCCCGTCACGACACATGTTTTGCCTCATTGCCATCTCTAATATCATGGACGAATTTAGTATATCATTTAGCTAAAATTATACTGTCGTTTCATGTTCACGTCAAATGAACATATGTGTTCATTTACAATTTTATCATCAAATTATAGTTAACTGATTCACATTACCACTTTAATTTTGTAACTTAACAATTGTTAATTAATATAATTTGGTATAATATAATTAAAATTATAGTTAATTAATTCAAGTTTAATTTATCAGATCCTTTGAATTAAATAGTTTCATTCGATTCATCCACTAAAGCAATAGTATAAAGGGAAAACTATCTTATTAGATATATATTCATAATATATATTTTAATTTTAGTTATACTTTTAAATAATTACGTATCTTACAACTAATTAAGAGTTTTCTACTATATATTAAGGAAGAAACACTTATATACACTCATTTTTGCAACCAAATACACTAAATAGGGAGATTGGTATGCAAGATGGGGAGGAAGGTGAAGGGATAGTGATGTATCCTAAATACAAGTTGATCACACTCAATATATACTAGATAAATGTATATCTATGTATCTAGTGTGATACAGATATATCAGATATTCCAGATACATAGGAGAGTGGCGAGTGATTGTAATGACCCGAAAAACCAATTTTGGAAATTTTCATAAAATTACCATTTTACCCCTCTGGTTATAGACCCCAAGTCATTTATGATTGAGTTTAATTTGGTCAACATTCATGGTTCAGATACTCGGATCAAAATTTTGAGATTCCGTTGGATTTGGGTAATGATTTTAGGCCTAACTGAGGTCTTGGTTGAATTTTTAGAAGTTTCGATATGGATTTATCCTTTTTAGGTGTTATGTCCATTTTTATTACTTTCATGGATTTCGGGTCAAGGAGACCTCAGGTTCTTGTTTCGATGGTTCCATATTGTCAATATGCATATATTGTTTCTGTGTACGGGGTTTCGAACAAATAGCGAGGGTCCATTCGATGACTTTTCAGTTCGATGTTTTTCTGCTAGAGGGCCCGCATTTGCGAAGAGGTCTTCACGATCGCAATGGTCATGTTAGTGAAGACTTGATTTCAATCGCAAAGGGTTCCAATGGACAGGCCCTCGCTTTTACAAAGGATCGTTCGCTTGTGCGACCTTCACGAAAACGAAGCTTATTTCGCAATCATGTCACGACCCGAACACCTGAGTCATGATTGAATATACTAAAACCCACTAGTAAGTAAGCCGGCCTATACCCAAAATGATGAATAGTAAGTACACGAGTAGAACTAACTAGAAAATAATGCTAAAATTAAGAAAAGAGAGAAACAGAAAGCAAACCAAAAACTATATACAAAGGAAACCCTCCAAAACCTTTAAGTCACGAGTACAAAGCTATCTTACAAGATAAATACAAGTGCCAAAAGTGGACGACAACAAGCTCTCTCAAAGGCAAAACACAAGCTAACGTATATACAGAAGGAAACAGGCTGGCCCAAGAAGCCAAGTGCTCACCCTCGTCTCCGATATCCACTAACTGCAAAAAATGGCACGAACGGTCACCGCTGGTAGCTGGTTCTAGGACTTGCATCATAAAAAATTCAAAGTGTAGCATAAATACCAAAACAGGGTACTATGTAGGCACAATAGGCCGACCGAGAAAGAAAGATAAAAATAATCAGAAAAGATAGAATCTATACAAAAACAAATGTCAAGACGGATATGAAAAGAAGGCAGATGATCATACCAAAATTCAATCTAAGTACAACTAAACTAAACCTAAATGGACCCCATAAGCACAGAAGGTACACTCATATGCATGTTTATACAAACCCGAACGGACTAGCAAAAGCCTGACAAGTACACAAAAAAGCTATGTCTAAAAGAAAAGAGTACACGCCCAAGGCACCATCCGTTCACAAACGTGATATCAGGCGCGCGAACGTGAGGACTCAGCTAACTGCAAAAGGCTAGGTCTACCAAACTTTGATGGAGTGCTCAGGATTCATTTGGAACGCCATTCGTGTATACGAACTATGCTACCACATCGAAAATGGAATTCAGGACTCAACAAAACCATCAAAATTCCCATCCGAGGTCATTTCAACAAAAGTGGGTCCTATGTCCAATTTGTGTTTTATGCCATAATCTATGAGGGGCTCTGAAATTAGCCTGGAACTCTCGAGACCTAAAAAGAAGGGTAGTTCGAGAGACCAAACTCAACATTCTGGAGCTAACCACGCTTATAGAATTCTCATATGAACTTGTTTAACCTAAATTTTGACTGAAGTCAATCTTATGCATTAACTAGAAAGTTAAAATGCCTAATCGCACACTAGCATTGAAAGTCTCGAGAGTTGTGTCGACTATGCAACTAGGTTTAAATGATTCTTTTAAACTTGATGGAATCGTTAGAATTGGATTCTGAGGTCATCTTCCTAAACTTCTTATCGAATATTACCATTCAAGGTTCAAAAGCTCCGAAACACTAAAACTCTCTTTAAAACCAAATGAACAACCATGTTATCGAAGTGTCAGTCTTAGCAAGTCACAAATGACTGGAGTCTCTACTAGAAAGCTCTAAACGACGAATAGGAGACATTAACACTAAAATGACTTGGAGGTAATTACAACATCCCCTACTAAAAAGGAATTTCATCTGCGATAGTACGAGTTAAGAAGTAGTTGAATGATCAAACGAGCAAGGAAACTGCTCCCGCATATCAAGATTTGATTCCCACGTAGCCTCCTCTACTAGACGATGCTGCCAACTGACCATAACCACTGAAATGGCCCTTGAATACAACCGTTGCATATCTCTGGCAAAAATTGAAATTGGCTTGTCCACGAAGGTCAAGCGATTACCCAACTCTACTACATCATACTAAAACCATGTGACTCATCACGAATATATCAGTGTAGTATCGAAACATGAAAGACTGGGTGGATAGCGAGAACATTAGAGGTGAAGATAACTCGTAAGCAACCTCTCCAACTACCTAAAGGATCTCAAAAGGCCCAATATACCTAGGTAAAAGCTTGCCCTGCCTCCCAAATCTAAGCACGCCCTTCATGGGTGGGTGAAACACAGAGGAAAACTCTATCACCAACTTAAAACCTGAAAGGTTGCTGCCTACGATCAGCATAACTCAAATACCTACTCTAGGTTGTCCAACGTGTGTATGTCCTAAATCATCTTCACCTGCACCAAAGCCTCCTGAATCAGGTCTGTACCATGAGCTATAAGCTCTGTAGATTTAAACCAACCAACTGGAGTGCGACAACGCCTACCATATAGGGCATCAAATGGATCCATCTAGATGGTAGAATGGTAGTTGTTATAGTATAGAAACTCCATCATAGGAAAAAATTGATCTCACTGGCCTCTGAACTCTAACATACAAGACCACAACATATCCTCAAGAACCTAGATAGTAGGCTCTAGCTGACCATCAGTCTCGAGGTGGAAAGTCATGCTAAGGTCAACATGAGTGCCCAACTAATCCTAAAAAGTTCTCCTAAAGATAAAAGTGAACAAACCACTTCAGTTTGATATAATAGAGACTGGCATACCATAGAGACGAACTATCTCTCGAATGTAGATAATGGTTGATCTCTTGATGCTAAATACAGACTGAATAAGGAGGAAATGTGTTGATTTGGTCAATCAATCAATGATGACCTAAATACTTTCAACATCTCTAAGGCCTAATTCAAACCTGCCAAAAAGTCTATAGTGATGCGATCCCACTTCCAGTCCGTAATGGATGATATCTGGAACTCACCACGAGGTTACAAATGCTCTGTCTTCACCTACTGGAATCTCAAGCAATGTCACACAAAGCCTGCAATATATCTCCCCATGCTCGCCCACATGTAATGCTGCATCAAGTTATGCTACATCGTTGTGGTTCTTGGATGAATAGAATATATAATATCATGGGCATCACAAAGTGTTAGCTGAATCAATCACCAAACTCTCAGAACAGAGATACAGCCTGCAAAGCTCAAAATACCATCTAAATCAAAGTAACCTGACTGACATCGCCTGCTAACACTCGATTTGGAAGTGACACCAAGTCTTTATCCTCAAACTGACATATATAGATATGATCAAGTAGGTAGGACTAAACTTCTACATAGGATCAAACACGTCTAGAATCTAAAATATCAAATTGAATCATCTATTGACCTGGGGTCTGAATGTCCAAAGCTAAAGGTTGTTCCACAATAGATAAGAAGGCTAGACTTCCAATACTCGCAACCTTTCAACTCAAGGTGTTCATTACCACATGTGCGTTGCATGAAAGGTAGAGAATAGATAAATCATATTCTTTAAGAAGCTCAATCTAGTGATGCTACCTCGAATTATGGTCCTTCTGGATCATATATACTAAAGACTCATGTAATTAGTGAATATCTCACAACAGACTCTATACACATAGTGCCTCCAAATCTTAAGTATGAAAAATACCACTGCTAACTCTAAGTCATGAGTGGGGTAGTTGTGATCATATAGCCTAAGTTTCCTCGATGCATAAGAAATGACTCAGCCTCATTGCATTAATACATAACCCAAAACAATGTCTGATGCATCACACTAGACCGTGAAGCCCTCTCCCTTAACTAGAAAAGTCAATATAGAAGCAATATTCACCAACTCATAGAGCTTCCAAAGGCTCAACTCACACTATACAAACCACTCAAAAGGAACATCAAGGCAAGTCAACCAGGTCAACAGTGCAATAATGGTTGAGAAGCCCTATACAAACTGTCTGTAATATCCCACCAAACCAACAAAGCTTTGAACCTCAATATTCAAAGTAAGCCTAGCCCAGTAACGAATAACCTCAATCTTCACCAGATCTACCATGATGCCA
The DNA here is from genome assembly GCA_037074985.1 of Solanum bulbocastanum. NCBI lineage: Eukaryota > Viridiplantae > Streptophyta > Magnoliopsida > Solanales > Solanaceae > Solanum > Solanum bulbocastanum. The sequence continues at coordinate 17,030,589 of CM073608.1, read as the reverse complement.
CCCTTGGACACTACGTGCCCCAAGAATGCTATAGACTCAAGCCAAAACTCATACTTTGAGAACATGGCATAAAGTTGTAGATCTCTTAAAGTTAGGAGAACAATCCTCAGATGCTGCTCATGATCACTCCTACTCCACAAGTATACTAGAAAGATATTAATGAACACAATGATGAATAAATCAAGATACATCTTGAATACCTGCATCATCAAGTCCATAAAGGTGGCAAGGGTATTAGTTTACCTAAAATACATCATTAGGAAATCATAGTGGTAATATTAAGTCTGAAATGAAGTCTTAGGGATATCAACTGCCCTAATCCTCAATATATGGTAACAAGAGCTCATATCAATGTTTGAAAACACTACAACACCCAAAAGTAGTAGGGTAGAGGTTCTTCATTGTCACTTTATTCAACTATCTATAATGAATACACATGTGCATCTTACCATCCTTCTTCTTCACAAACAGAATAGAAGCACCCCAAGGCGACATACTAGGCTTTATGAATCCCTTGCCTAAGAGGTCCTAAAGCTGAACATTGAGCTCTACGAGAGCCATCTGATATGGAGGAATGGAAATAGGACGAGTATTCTGCTTAAGCCCATTAGAATAATCAATATCACGCTCTAGGTGGTAGGCTAGGTAGATCGATAGAAAACACATCTACAAAATCATAGACGTCTAGAATGGACCTAACTAGAGGGACCTACCTATTGACATTACACATATAGACCAAATAATATAAAAAATTGCTAGCCACTAGCCTCCAAGCCTAAATAAAAGAGATACCTCAAACCAATGTGCTGCTAATGGAGCCCTACCATACCACAGGGGGAAGACTAGGCATGGCTAAAGTAATAGTCTTAGAGAAACAATCTAATACCACACAGTAGGGAGATAACCCGTCCATGACCAGTTATACATCATAATCAAGCATATTTAACAATATAAGGTCATCCCATGTATCACACCCCTTGATAGTAACTAAGCAAGATTGAAACATATGATCCACTACTAAAGACTCACCCACAGTGGTCGACACACACAACGGTGCTGCCATAGTCTCATAACTCATACCCATATGAGAATCAAAATATACCGTCCCATAAGAATTTGTAAAGCCTGGAAAAATAAAGTTGATATGGGCTGATGTCATAACATAATTATACATGTGATCACATTATCTGATGCATTATCCTCCGCCCTCACCGGAGCTTCATAGAAATGACCCTATCAACCTCTGCCCTGGCCATCAATCCTACTACCTAACCTATCTCTTGGGGGACCACCGAGAATTCCCTATTGTCCACTTCAACGGTCCTAACCCTAACCTTGACCTCCATATTGAGGTGCTGCTGGTGGAGCTGGTGGAGCTGGTAGAGTTGGATGTGGAATTGTAGAAATCTATCTATGCAAAGGGAAATATCTTGCCCAGTAACCTAACTCACCATAGCCAACACAATTAAAGATGACCTAATCCCAGAAGCATGACCACCATGGCCAGAAGTACTAGTCTGGGACCCATGACTCTAACTAGAGCCAACCTCACTCTAGCTATACCGATCACCCTAAAAAATCTACAAAGAGGATTAAATAGGCTGGGTGGGATAACTCTACTAAAACTAATGTAGAGCCCTATTAATATGAATATCTATGCCTGGAGCAGGACTTACTGTAGTTACCTGTATATCTAGGTATATTGTCGCTACCTCTTTGGGCCTCACAAGAAAGCTATTTAATAGTGCGAGCATGATCGACAACATCTAGAAATGAGCGACCCACTGAGACCGTAGACTAAACCTCAATCCGCAAGTTCAATCTATACCTACAAACAAAATACCAAACCCTCTCCTCCTTAGTAGGTAGAATTATGGCGGCATGATGGGAGAGCTCATGAAATCTGACTTATACTCAAAAACTCTCACAAAATCCTGCTCCAACCTTAAGAATTGTTCCCTGAAGTGATCTGTGACTGTGATGAATGAACCTAGCCAAAGAGTCCTTAGAAAACTCAATCTAGGTAATTGAAGGAGACCCAACTGGTCTAGTCCTAATAAATGTACGCCATCGCTATGTAGATGGCCTATCAAGTTAATACACATTGAAGTCCACTTCTCTCGATTCCATGAGACCTAAGGTATGCAACCACTCACAACAAGTAGTTAGAAACTCATGGGCCACCTCACCCACTACCCTAGAAAACCTCAGAGGTGAAAGCCTTATGAACACTCCAAGTGTCTTCTACTCCTCTAGCGGCATTGCTCTGGTTACAATCATGAGCTGGCACCCACAAGTGGTATCTTGGCCCAAGGTGCCTCTAATATAGGTTGATCCTACTAACCTAGTGCAGTTACTGGTACTGCGCAGGTGCGGGTCCTTGTTGTAGTGCTGGTGTTGGGCCCTATTCCATGCCACCCAGTACAGTTAGAACATACAGAATGGTTAGCTAAAGGTATAGTATCATAGCTGGTCTGGATGGTGGTTGAGCTAGTCCCGGACCTACGGGTTGATTTAGAACATGGTCTGCTGGAGGATCCGCTGCAGGCTCCGGACCCTACTCTAACTAGAGGTTGTGTTGCACCCCTACCTAATTAGAGAGGTCAATCACTGCCTTGAGTCACCTCGTTGTGTGAACAAGCCTTCCTGCAAAAAGAGTGAAATAAGTGACATTCAAGAAACCAATAACAAGCTGCACAAAAGTGATACAAAAGAGAAGAATTCCTAAAGACACCTTATAGCCTCCTAAATTTAGGACATATACATCTCCACAGTAGTCCATAGGATCTACTATGTATTTGCCTTGTACAAGTGAGACTGGTGAACCTGCGGCTCTAATACCAAGTTGTCACGACCCAACTTCCCGAGTCATGATGGCATATACTAAAACCAACAAGTAGGTAAGTTGACCCGTACACAGAACAACAAGTAGTGCATACAAGGTTAAAGCTATATCAAAAATAATGCTAATCATGAGAAAAGACAGAAACAGAATAAAAACCAAAAACTATACACTAAAGAAACCCTCCCAAAACGTGGAAGTAACAAGTACAAAGTTGTCTAACAAGATAAATACAACAACTAAAAGTGGACCATAACACTCTATCTCAAAGGAAAAAGATAGGCTAAGATATGAACAAAAGAAGACAGGATGGTCCAGGACACCACGTGCTCACCCAAAATTGTGATATCCACAAGCTACAAAGACAACCTAAACAATCACCACTACTAGCTAGTAGTAGTATTTGCATCACATGAAGATGTTGAATGTAGCATAAGTACCAAAATAAGGTACTCTATAAGCATCATAGACTAACCTAGCAAGAAAAGGAAAAACAATCAGGAAAGATTGAATCTAGATTCAAATAGAGGTCAAGGAGGATATGAGCAGAAGACACACAAGCATACCAAAATTAAATATAAGTATAGCTAAACTAAACCTTAGTGGACCCCATAAGCTAAAAAGTACACTCATGCACAAGTTTAAATAAACTTGAATGGACTCCCATAAGCCTGACAGGTACATAAAATAACTAAGTCTACAAGAAAGAGGAGTAACCAGATCCAAATCCAAGAATATCAGCCGGGTTCCCAACCCAAGTACCCCAGAACCACTCACTTCCCAGACCAGCTAGTATGAGTGACAATCAACCAAACCAGTTAACTCTTATGCAAGCTTATAAGAGTGCAGATTAACCTAGGTAGCCCAGCTACATAGTTAACTCCCAAGGATATAAGCTGACAAGCTAGCAAGAGTGACTCAGGTATGTGTTAACTCCGTAGAGGATATCAGATATCCTAGTTGCGTAGACAACCATCCCATTCACAAGGGCATCAACTACCCAGCTAGCAAGAGTGACCGGGGGCGTATCGACTACAAAGAAGATCTCAAATAGGCTCCAAGCCACCATGGATTGAAGTCAACTCTAGAAGGTATCACATAAGGCTCCAAGCCTGAAGTACTCCAATCCTTAGAACACAAAAAGTCATTGGTAACACATTAGAGTCACATAAATAAGGAGAGGCTACAAAAGATCCAATAAGCTTTCCAAAGGACTAAACTAAGGCTCATACTATTTGACCCAAGTCTCCTATTCTAAACTACAAGGACCAAATATTTTCGAGCAGCGTCGGAGATATACCAAAGTCACAAGGTGCATGGTATAAGGAAACACTATTCTATCCTAGACTAAGACTAATACATGATCCAAAAATAAGTAATCAAATGAGTACCAAACTAAGGTTGACTACGGACAATAGTTATACGTCTACCAGAAGTCAAGATTGAGAAATTGTACAGATTCCATTCGACGATTCATGTCTTCTTGCTTTGTAGCTACGACTCTTATCCTTCCTAAGTGGTTCATAAGTCTTTCTTAGTTTAGAATTCTAAAGACTACTTGCGCCCCTTGTTCCTGCTTTAGCCTGTGAGGGATTGCTCTTGTTGTTCTTTTTAGCTTCAGTGAAGTGCTTATAGGGCTTAACTTCTGATTTAGCAAGTGGCCATAGCAATACATATATACCTATTGGCAAAGAACTATATTACTATGATCTTAACTCATTATACCCATATGTTATGAAAAACTTTCCAATGCCGAGGGGCGAGCCTGTCTAGCAAGATAATTGTGAAGATATGGATTTAGACAACTTGTTTGGTTTTATTGAGGACTGTGTTGTGACCCCCCCCCCCCCCCCCCCGGATATAAAAAGACCTTTCTTACCATATAGAGGTTTTAAAAAACACTAATCTTCCCAACAGGCGAATTTGTTGGTGTTTATTAGAGTGAGGAATTAAAATATGCTAAAAGCATAGGATACCAGGTGACCCCTCTTTGAGGCTACATCTTTCAAAAGATTACCCCCTACACCCCCTTCGGGGATTTTATTACCACTCTCTTGGAAAAAAGGTTAAAGGCTAAGAAAGATGGGAATGATTCTCTGGCCTTTGTCTACAAGATCCTTATAAATTCACTCTATGGTTGATTTGGTATCAACCCTAGAACCACGCTGACAGAGGTCTACTATTGTCAAAGATATACTGAATTAAGTAGAACAGGTGGTTTTATCGATGTTGAGAGGTTTGGCAATGAATACTATATAATAACATATAAGACTAATACGGAGCGAGGTCTTGATACTGAGTGGAATTTGACCCATTTTCTCATTGAATGAAAAGTACGAAATAAATCAGATTGATAAAAGTACCATGTGAAATCTTTGGTTTTTCCCCTTCCTCGATCCCTATCCTATAGGTACAGTGTTTGAATCAATAAAGAACCTTTTCTTTTGTATGAATCGATATTATTCCATTCCAAATCCTTCCCGATACCTCCCAAGGAAAATCTCTAATTTGGATCCCAAATTGACGGGTTAGTGTGAGCTTATCCATGCGGTTATGCACTCTTTGTACAGGAATCCATTTTTTGAATGATCCTGACTTTCATACTTTGGTGGGTCTCCAAGATCCTTTTGATGACCTATGTTGAAGGGATATCTATCTAATCCGATCGATTGCGTAAAGCCCGCGATAGCAACGGAATAGGGGAAAGTATAAAAAAAAGACAGTTCTTTTCTATTATATTAGTATTT